>OY288244.1:35889868-36507979 GCA_958450325.1 Agrostemma githago | reverse complement strand
CTGATACCAACTGTAATCTTCTAGAAAATCTAACGCAATACAGTGGCGGAAACACTGTAGAGTTGCGATTAAAAACACACTGACAAACTATATCTTATTAAAAGAAATGGTAAGTCAATACAAAGGGCACTTTTTACAAAAGGGCTAAATAGAAAATTCTCCAAACGAGTTATACAAATCCGTAAATTACATGAATAGAGAAAGAGTAGGATCCACGCTACTCGCTAGCTCACACCCAAAACCCAACAGCAAATACCTGTCATGTTATAAACATAATAGCCACGTTAGTGGGTAGTAACTCGGACGTTCTCCCAGCCAAATTATATCATAAGGAAAAATAATAGTATTACTATATCAAAATAATTAAAAATGGAAAAACATTAAATAATATAATAAAAATAAGCTTTCGGAGAAAACTTAAAATATTGAAACAATAAAATCAGAACAAGTTTTCAGAAGAAAACTTCAAATATTTGCTAACCTGCAAATCAAAAAATATCGATAATAATAAAAATATTCAAAACGGCGTTATGGAAATATTTAGTGTAGAAGGTTAGACTTTTACGGGGAGGATACTAAAAACTAGCTTCAAGAACTTAGTTCAAACAAATCAAACTTTGGTCTCTAACTAGGCTACTCAACCATAATAGGACGGCGACTTATAAATCCGTGGCCTTAGTTTAAGACAATGCACATCCCTTCTGGGATTACCTGTCACTCAGTTCAACTTATGACGGCGACTTACTGCGAGGCCTAAGCTTAAGGTCAAAATGTACACAACTCCCGGGATACCTGTCACCCGGTTCAACAATCGATGTACCGATTCCTGATACACTAGCCTTATAGTTGATGGCAAAACTGTAAACCCCAGATTATATTACTCTAACCCCACACTTGTCTTTATTCCATAACTAAAAAACAAACCATTATCGATATACAAAAGATATAATCAATATAAATAATATGAGGATAAAAGGAATAAATATTTTATATATAAAAAAGAAACTTTCTATAAATATAAACTTACTAATTTTAGAAATTTACTAAAATTAGAAATATTGTTATAGAAAATTCGTAAGTTGATAAAATAAGTTGAATTTATAAAAATAGCATTTCTGACGAAATTAACATTTATTTATTATCGTCGTTATCGTAACTTTAATATATGTCTAAATTCATTACTCAAAATATAAATAAAATATAATAAGTCAATATATAGTATTTTATAAATAATTAGAAAATTGGGTTAAAACAATAAATATTAGAAAAGAGACGTTTTAAGAAAAACGATATCAATATTAATTGACTCAACGAGTTTTATAAATTAAACGAGATTTTATAAACCTTTCATATTAGTTTTAGCAAATAGATTTTATCAATAAATAATACTGATTTTACTAAACATGATCAATCGTAGACAAATGAGAAATTATTAGGGAAAATAGTCTCGACTAAAAATGTTTAAAACAAAATCGACTAATAAGTCGTAAAACGAAATTAATTTATTAAACGAGTATACAAATTTTGATTAAAATATAAAAATAAGATTTTGAGTTAAAATTATAAATTAACGAAATATGAAGAAAATATGAAGAAAATATGAATTTATTATTTAGTTACTAGTGTCACGATAACCAACAAAATATTATAACGATCGTAAATAATTAAATTACAAACGATTTATAAAACGATATCGAAAGCTCGTAAAATATTTATAAGGTACACAATTTAAAATAAAATTATTAGCAACAATAAATAGCTAAATTAGAAATTGAAGTTAAAATATTTACTACATGCTACTACTCAAACATACGATATAAAATCGAGTAACGTCCTAAAGTTACCTTAACTCAACAACCGAAACGAACTCGTACTCATCCTTCTTGGTCAACCCAAGGTTCAAATCAATAGAAATGTCGTCTTTAAGCTCCAAGTTGTAGAACCGTTTAGTCTTCTAAGTAGGCTTCATGAAAAAGAAATTGAGTCGACAAAGCAAAAGAATGAGATAATGGGTTGGATTTGGGTAATATGATAAACCCAAATAATGAGGAAATCTAAACCAACACGAATGGAATGGAATCAATCGATATTCAACCCGGGACGAGAAGACATAGGGACAAGGAAAACGGCAGCAGCTACAGGAATGCGGTATCGAACAGAAAAATCGAGAAAGACAATAGAGGAAAGGATGAAAGAAAAGGAAAAACGAATGAGGAATTTTGAAAATCGACAGACACAAAACAAATGGAAACAGAAAGAGAAGACAACAGCAGCAGCATGGTCACGAACAGAACAGAACAAGGGATGGAAATCGACAACCGAACAGCAAATGAAAACATGAGAAATAAAAGAAAGGAAGAAGAAGAAGAAGAATGAGAAGGAAGAACAACACAGCAACGACACAAGATCGAGACGACCACAGGCAGAGGACAGCAGCAGAAATAGCAACAAAAAGCATGAAAATGAGTATCACACAACAACCCGAAAGCGAAAACTGTAAGAATGACTGACCGACAAACACAGCAGCAGAAACCCATCAATAGAACAACGACGAACAGCAGCGAGCAGCATAAACGAAGAAAGGAAAACGAAGAAAAGAAAAGAGACACAAACCAAAACGACCCGAACGAGTAACAGCAGCACGCACGACAACAAAGCAGCACAGTAGCAGCATCAACAATAAAACGCAGCAGCAAGTACACAACAGCCATGGCAGTAGCAGCAAAAGGATGCAACGGGAGCAAGAACAGAAGCAAAGACCAGCAGCAGCAGAAATGGGGACGCGCCAACGCAGAAGAGAAAAAGAAAAAAAGAAGAAGAAGACTACCTCGATGAGTCCGGATCGAAGGACGACAGTCCCGCAGTACCCGCACAGCCAACAACTGCAGCAACGTTTTGCAGCTGGCGGCAGAAAAAGATTTAACGGAGAGGAAAAACAGGGGAGGAGGAAGGAAAGTCGAAGAACAAGAAGGAAAAACGCAGCAGCAGATGCGGCAGTCCAGTGAGATGACAACAGCAGCGAGCATCAAAAAGGGAAAAAGAGGAGGACGAGGAGGAAGGTAAGAAGCAGTTTTGGTAAGGATGAATGAAGAGGTGACAGGGGAGAGCAGATCAGGAAAGTGGGGAGTTAACCAAAAGGTTGAAGCGGTGGATATAAATGAAAGGCAGCGGAAAAGAATCTATAAATGTATAAATCTTATAAATGTAAGAAGTTTCAAAACCCCCTACTACTATTCCCTTATGAACAGTAGCATCACGCCCTCTTCACGTGCTGCTCTGCCTCCCCTACTTCTTCCTCCTCTGGCTTCCTCTTCCCCTAATTTTCCCTCCTGCATTTCGTCTCCTCTACTTCTCTCCTGCGTTCCTCTTCTGCGTCCTTTTCGACTTCTGGCGTGTCCAATTTCTTTGTAGTCCGATTTTTTTGGTTTGGTTGTTTTCAGTTTTCGATCATTATCGATTTCTGATTTCTGCCATTTTCTAGGGTTTGGTGTTTTCAAATTTCGATATCTCTTCTACGTCCTTTTCGATTTCTGGTAAGTCCAATTTATTTGTAGTCTAATTTTTTTGGGTTTGGTTGTTTTCAGTTTTCGATCATTATCGATTTCTGATTTTTGCCATTTTTTGGGGTTTGGTTGTTTTCAGATTTCGATCATTATCGATTTCTGATTTTTGCCATTTTTTTGGGTTTGGTTGTTTTCAGAGTTCGATCATTTCCGATTTCCGATTTCTGCTGAGTTTGGGAGGTTCTGCGGGTTTGATTGATTTTGCTCTTCGATGGGTCCCTCTTCTGCGTTCCTTCTGATTCCTGGTGAGTCCTAGCAATTACCATTTTTTCATTGTGGCCTTTGGTTATATTTTAGGTTCTCCTGGATTGTTTCCATTTGTTTGTAGCTTTCGATTAATATTGATCTTGATTTGTTTGCTTCGATTGTAGCATTTGGTTATAAGTCTGGATCGTTTCCATTTGTTTGGTGTCGTAGCGTCGCGTTTCGGAACCGACTTTTTCATTGTGACCTTTGGTTATAAGTCCGGATCGTTTCCATTTGTTTGGTGTCGTAGCGTCGCGTTTCGGAACCGACTTTTTCATTGTAGCCTTTGGTTATAAGTCTGGATCGTTTCCGTTTGTTTGGTGTCGTAGCGTCGCGTTTCGGAACCGATTTTTTCATTGTGGCCTTTGGATATAAGTCTGGATCGTTTCCATTTGTTTTGTGTCGTAGCGTCGCGTCTCGAAACCAATTTTTTCATTGTGGCCTTTGGTTATAAGTTTGGGTCATTCCCATTTATTTGGTGTCGTAGTGTCGCGTTTCGGAACCGACTTTTTCATTGTGGCCTTTGTTTATAGGTCTGGATACTTCGAACAAATGGGAACAAGTCAGGAGCATGTGTCATTTCTCCGGTGAACAATTCACTACTTGAGAAGAGCAAAGAAGAAAAAGAAATCGAAACCCTCTTTAATGATCTTAATATTGCTCTTAGGACTTATGATATTGGCCGCTCAACTTCTTGTTTTGTTAAGTTTTCTTAGTATCAGTTGCTGTAATTACATTCTCTATGTAACTACCTATCGTGCTATTGTTTGCAGGACGAGGATGGTGAAAATGATGTTATTTCTGATGACGGTGCGGTTGTGCAAGGCAAGTTGTGCTCTTAGGGAAAGCACTACTTTATTCTTGCCGACCAAACTTGAAATGAGATATGTCACACTCGATTTTGTAAGCCATTTGATGTTTCTCACTTGTTACCGATCAAATCATTTTTCTGAGCGAATATTACGAAGTTCCGTAAGAAACCTGTTTCTCACAATTCGAATACAGTTAATCGTTTACATGTACTGCATTTTCGATAGATTAAGTTCTTACAACTTGGTATAAACTTGTATTTTGGTTAATTACTCTTTGGTTTGCATGCGTAGGACGCGGATTCATTTGGGAACAACTTCTGTGTATTAAATCTTGGTCTAATTTCCACCATAATGCGTTCCCCTGTGAGAAACAGTCCCTTCACAAGTGATCTCATTTCTTCAAGTCTTATGTCAGCCAACATGTTTAGCCTGAAAGTAGAGAAAAGCTGTAGGCTGGCTAGGCGGTGTAGGTTTCGCCAAAATGGGCCGTAAGGGGTATTTTGCTCGAGCATAAGCTTAAACTGTGAATCTTCCATCAGTCTGTCGACTTCCTAAGATAATACAGTATAATTTAAGGATTTCGCTTAGGATTGTGATGTTGTCTTATCTACTCATATCTGTGTCGTGTTATTATTCATTTGGAATTTGATGGTTTCTGGGTTGATTAAGTTGGAATTTGATGGCATTTCTGTTAGCTAAGTTGGAACTTGATGGCATTTCTGTTAATTAGGTTGGAGTTTCATGTAGCTAGACGATCTTCTTATCGACATCACAATGTTGGTATGAACGATTTTCCTTCCATTGGATTTTAGACATCTTCAGAGACAATCGATACAAATATAATACTCCCTCCCCCCACTAAGATCTTCCCACTTTCCTTAAAAGGAAACTTCACTAAGATTTTCCCACTTCAAAACTTTCCTTATTCATCCATCATACTCTCTTCCTATTGGTTACTTTTTGTGATTTAACATCTTGAACCCCACTAAATAATTTACCATCTTTCACTATCCATTTCTTAATCCATGTGCCAAGTCAAAGTGGGAACTTCAATGTGGGGGGAGGGAGTACTGTACTCCATTACAAAAAAACTTTAGTACAGGTTACGGAGTACATGAGTTTCCCATTAATTGTGGTACGGGAAACTAATGTCACATTCTGCTTTTATTTTTATAGGTTATGGATCCTGATGCGAGAGGCGTGACGGTTCATGAAGAATGGACTACTCGGAATAATGGTGTCAGTGTAAGGCGCTGTTAGTCGACTTCTGTTCTGTCTTCTTTTGACGTGGTCCGCATATATACTTGGTCTTGTGTCTAAGCCTCGCTGTTCTGTAGATAGTGCGTTTGGTCGATACTGCCCTCAATTTTTTTTTTCATATCTTGAGTTCAATGTCGAATGACCTAACTCTATACTCTGTAGGGAGTTGGTCATGGTTCTCAACCAATGCTGGCCTTGCCGAGTCCTAAGGGCACTGACTTTTCTCATCATTCGGAGCTGTTAGCATTACCACCCGCTGCTTTGGATCATGGGATCACTACAAATTCTACATTTAGCGGACCACATTTTTTCTTGTCATTGATCCTATCAAGGCTTCTCCTTTTCATTCCAGTTGGTTATACTCTCTACCGAAGTTTCTTTGTCCCAAAAAATAAGGCGAGTGAAGATCTGAAGTCAAAAACCGCAACGCCAAAGAAAAGAAAACCTAAAAATCTCGAAATGCCAAGAATAACACCATTGTCGAAAATAACAAGGGAATCACAACTGCAGATGGTGGTCGCGACTTTTCGATTGCTCAAGTGATGGATAACAAGTCAACTTTGTTTTACGATGGTCAAGTTAGTGTACAAGTAAATGGTCGCAAAATTGGCAAGTTGTATGTGTCTAATGATGAGATTGCAAAGGGAAGCAAAGAAACGGTTGTTCTTGAGGGTACTTATGATGGTCGTCGTGTAGCTGTTAAATGGCTTGTACGGACCCACCATGACGTGGCACTGAAAGAGATTCAGAATCTTATGGCTTCGGATCAGCATTCTAATGTGGTCCGATTTTACGGAGTAGAGCAGGATTCAGATTTTGTTTATACGAGTATATCTCTTGAGCGCTGCCTGTGTAGCTTGAATGACCTGGTGTATCTTCTCTCTGACTCTTCACAAGGCACGCCAAGCCTCATAGTTGTCCATTTTAACTCTATAAGTGGATTCTCCGCACAAGTGGTGGGAGTGTTAGAAAATAATGAAGAGTTCAAATTGTGGAAGAGCAATGGGTATCTGTCACCTCAGCTACTAAAACTTATGAGGTTAGTGAAAATACATCTAACTCATATGAGACCGTCTTATACTCCGTATGTGAAACCAATCCATTAACCGTATATTAGATGAGGATTTGATAAATACATAAGGATCGAAGTTGGGCTTGCGTATGAAACCTTCTCATACCATGTGTGCAGATGAAAGTATTATCCTCTTCGTAAAACTCTGTGTGCCACTTGCACTATTTGCTTGGTTATATCTTTGTTAATTTAACTAACCATTTGCTAAGAGTTATATCTTCTAAAAAGGGAGGGATCTTAAATGAAGTACTCCCTCCCCTCTCCATTGATGTTCCCACTTCAATGTGGCACATTGATTAAGAAATGGATAATGAATGGTGGTAAATTGTTTTGTGGGGTTCAAGATGTCAAATCACAAAAGTAACCAATGGGAAAAGAGTATAATTGATAAATAAGGAAAGTTTTGAATTGGGAAGATCTTAGTGGAGTTTTCTTTTAAAAAAGTGAGAAGATCTTAGTGGAAGAAGGGAGTGCATTCATTGGCGATCGTAAATCCATATGTTTTCTTCTTGTTTCTTTGGCCTTTCTGTGAATCATTTCTGCTCTTATACTTCTCTTATTTTTGCCTCGTTTCTGTCGGCTATTTCCCATTACGCTTACATAGAGTGGTTCGTGTTAAGTGACCTCAAATTCTCTTGGGACTGGGGCTTTCGCACTTGCTCTGTACTCATTTTAGCTAAATTGAATAGCAGTAACACCTTATGACTACTTAGGAGTCTAATTATTGTAGAGAGGGTCTGACAGATCAGAAGAATCTTAGAATGAGGCGGTTGGTTAAGCTAGGCTAAAGTTGAAGATCTTGAAGACTAAGTGGCACCCAAAATATCTTCATTTGCTTCAGCATCTGAGTGTGGTGTGCTACATTTTGCAGGGATGTCGTATCTGGAATTGCTCATCTGCATGACCTTGGTTTTATACATCGGGATATTAAGCCTCAAAATGTCTTAATAATCAAAGATAGGGTTTTATCTGCAAAACTTTCAGATATGGGTATCAGCAAACGGCTTGTTGGAGATATGTCTTCCTTAACCAAACATGCGACAGGTGGGTAGCATCTTTACTTAGGCATCTTTATCAGCAAACACCTATTGTCATTACAGTCTTCTGTGGGTTTGCTGCGTTCCAGGTAGATAAGAACCATGTGGAGTCTCATATTTTTAAGACTGTTAACAGCCCCTAAGTGTATCTTAGTTAACGTGAATAAGAAAGCTAACTGCTCAGATATAATTTCACCGAGTAGAGATTACGCAATGTTCCTTTATAATAAGTTCCTCTACAAATGGCAGACATTTAATCTGGTTGCTGTAATGTGTACTCATTTATACACACTTGGACTCTTCTGCATCTTCATTAATCAGTTAATCTTACAGATGTAACAACTGACGTGTTACTGATCTTCTAATTACTCGGTCCATTTGCTGGTTTAGATGAAATCATCAATCTGTTGCAGGATTCTACCACCATTCGTGCAAAAATTATTCTCCAAAGTTTGCTGAAACTGGCTATTTCAGTGGGTTTAGATGATATCGTTATTCTGTTGCATGATTCTCTTACCATTTCTGATTTCTTAAATTGTTTTTGAAGAGATTTGCTGAAGTTGAGCGATTCCAACTACCGAGGCCAGCTCTATGCATCGGAGGAATATTGAAAATGGACCTTCTCGGAAGAGTTCATAAGAATCACATTGATAGTCTGTACTATATATGGTCAGTCCCTCAATTCCTCAAATTTTTAATACTCCCTCCGAGTTCCTATTATTGTCCCAAAAGGTTTTGGGGTGAAAAATAAGGAAGGGAAAATGAGTGGTTGAAAAAAGAAGGAGAAAGAGAGAGAAATGAAAGAGTAATTGTGAACCACACATTGATGTCCTAAAAAGGAAAGTGGGACAAAAATCAAACTCAGTCCAAAAAGGAAAGTGGGACAATAATAGGAACTCGGAGGGAGTATATTTTACCTAGGTGAAAAACATGCATAATCCCGAAAAATTGATGACTAAAGCGAGATTTTTGTGGAAAATTTCAGTGTAGATAAAGTTCAAGCAGTTGGACGGGATCTTAGTCCACTGTTCGATTTTGATGTACACGAAGACACAGGACTTTGCATCTTGAAACATGTTTAGAGACACGACGACACGAAGTCTCACGCAGCTCTTCCGAGCTTTACAAAGTCGTTTATGATCTTGGATTGAAATGGTTACCACTTTTTCATTGTGGCCTTTGGTTATATTTTAGGTTCTCCTGGATTGTTTCCATTTGTTTGTAGCTTTCGATTAATATTGATCCTGATTTGTTTGCTTCGATTGTAGCATTTGGTTATAAGTTTGGATCGTTTCCATTTGTTTGGTGTCGTAGCGTCGTGTTTCGGAACCGACTTTTTCATTGTGGCCTTTGGTTATAAGTCCGGATCGTTTCCATTTGTTTGGTGTCGTAGCGTCGCGTTTCAGATTTGTTTTGTATTCTGACAGTGTTCATGTTTTTGTTGCTCGCATAGTTCCTTGAGCACATATAGTATCACTATTTCCGCGGATAATTATCCCTTTTGGTGTTTTCCGTACACTTGTAGTATTATTGTTAGGTTTTTGGTTTTGATTCCAACGATAATTCTGCAATCGCAGGAAGAATGTGAGGATTTACGGAGAAGATTTAATGATGGTTTGCTCAAGCACCCTACTGTGGTAAGCTTCTCCAATTGTTGTAATCTATTTACCGTCATTTTCTCATTCTTATCTTAGATTTTTCCTACTTAATGAAGTTTCTGCAGTGAATATTTCATTTTTGTATGTTAACTATGTTTTGAAATTGAACAGGGATCTCTCTGAGAATGAGGTTGTCATTCTTCATGAGGACATAATAAGACATGTGAGTTAATTTGAAGATTCTTTTATAAGTTTTTCTGTTGACGAAGGAGTCGGATGTCATTTGTCTGACCACAGTATTAACTCGAAGTTTGAGACCTGAACTTGGTATTGTCAGTGAGGTCTATTCTTGCCTGTTGTGTCATAAATATGGCCGATTCCACTGCAGAATGTTGTCTGTGCAGTTTTTGAAACACTGATGACTCTTACGATGTGCCTTGATCGTGGATTTAATGCCATGGTTGTGTTTGTTGCCTGATGCTTGCGATCTAGCTCATGGTCATTTGTGCTTATCTTGTGTCCAAGGGATAAGTAGAACACTTATACAGCAGACAAAATGTTCTTTATTGTGATTTTATGTTGCTTTGTGAGTAGTTTTACTCTGATTTTTTGTTCTTAGAAAGGTGTAACCCAGTTTTCTTCACCACATATTGTAGATGTGTAAAATAATAGGGCAACCTTAAGAGAAGTGTCGAACTTTTTAGTTTTCACCGGGCATGGATGAATCTAGAACTGGCGTCTCAAATGGCCACTGTGGGATCAACAACATCTTTGAACCCTGGGTTAAGATCGACATTGTCCAACACAACAGTGAACCAGCAGTATAATTCATCTCAAGGAAGTGGGTTAGTCAGACCCCCATATATGGATTTATTTTCTCTCAATTGTTTGTTTGTATGTTTAATTGAGCTCTAATTAGGATTCTAACTGTTATCTTTTGTGTTTATGATTTTGATTTTAATTAGGATTGAAACCGGGATATTTTGTCAAAATCCGTATAGTGTGACTGGTGTTTGTAATCGGAGTTCTTGTCCTCTTGCTAACAGTCGTTATGCGACTATCCGTGATCATGAAGGTAACCGATTTTGTCAAATTATAATTTGGTAGTATTTTAGTTTTTATCATAAACCTTTAATTTTTCATTTTTGCTATCGTTTTTGTGTGGGTATTGCTTGAATTACACTTTTATTGCCTGAATTTCACTGGGTATGAATTATTTTCGCAAGCGTTGTTATTTTTACTAATTTGATCCGATTTTGTGATAAAATTTCATTGATTTTTGGGCTGATTTTTTGTGGGTGTTGCTTAAATTTCGGTAACTTTGTCTGAATTTCATTGGGTATGGTTCAATTTGGCTAGCATTGTTGCTTTTTGTATCAAATTTGATCTGATCTTGGTGCTTTTTTTACCTGTAGATCTGGTATAGTGGTAAAAAAATGTGATCAGTTTTTTTACACTTGCACTCAGTGTAAAAAAGTGTGTTTCTTCTTTTACTGTTTCATTTTAAAATTCTTGGATCTTCACTTACAACATCTCTGTAGGTGATTTGTTATTAGATCTGTTGATGTTAAGAATGTCCTCATTTTGCTGTTGTTTTCGTACTGTACTGAATACAAAAATGTGACAGTAATGTGTTTTTTTGGGGGGTTAGTTAGATTGCTGTACTGATCTAGGAAGCCTGGTTTCGTCATTACCGTGTGTTGAAAATGTGTATGATTGTGCATATCATTATTAAGGTTTTAATAGGGGGAAATGTTGGATTGTTGTACTGAACTACTGATCTAGGAAGCCTGGTTTCGTCGTTACTGTGTCGAAAATGTGGATGATTGTGCATCATTATTGAGCTTAATAGGGGAAAACTCCTTAAATTTTGCTGTTCTTGAGACCACTTGAGAATTGGCCCATCAATGCTTTTAAGTAGGGTACAAATCTATTTATTACATGTTGTGGGAATGCCCCTTTTCTGTTTCCTGCTTCTGGATCTGATAGACAAATTGGTTCTTGTTACTAGTATCTTGTATCCTTGTGCTTACGATTAAAAAACTTTCAAAGAATCGAGTCTTTGATGATGTTGCATTCATTTATTGAGGAGTTTGAGTCTTGTGGGTTTGATTCAACAGCTATGATTCTAACTGTTACGATGCAATTGTATGATACTACTAAAATAGGTTATAAGGCGAAAGACAAAAGATGGTGAAGATTTGTTGTATTGGTGCCGGTTACGTGGGTGGCCCTACAATGGCTGTCAATCTGTCATTGCCTTCGAGTGCCCTGAATTCGAGGTTGCTGTTGTCGACATTTCTGTACCAAGGATCAATGCTTGGAACAGTGATGTGCTTCCCATCTATGAACCCGGTTTGGACGATGTAGTCAAGCAGTGCCGAGGTTAGAACCTCTTCTTTGGCACTGAGGTTGAGAAGCATGTTTGTGAGGCAGCCATTGTCTTTGTCTCTGTCAACACCCCGACAAAGACTCGTGGTCTTGGGGCAGGCAAAGCAGCTGACCTGACCTATTGGAAGAGTGTTGCCCGTATGATTGCTGACGTGTCGAAATCCAGCAAGATCGTCGTTGAAAAGTCACCTGTCCCGGTCAAAACAGCTGAGGCGATCGAAAAGATCCTGACCCACAACGGCAAAGGCATCAACTTCCAGATTCTTTCTAACCCGGAATTTCTGGCCGAGGGGACTGCCATCGAGGACATCTTCAAGCCTGACAGGGTTCTGATTGGAGGACGGGAAACTCCTGAGGGTGCCAAGGCGATCAAGAGCTTGAAAGATGTTTACGCTCATTGGGTACCTGACGACTGAATCATTTGCACCAATCTGTGGTCAGCTGAGCTGTCAGAACTCGCTGCCAACGCCTTCCTGGCGCAAAGGATTTCCTCCGTGAATGCCATGTCAGCGCTCTGTGAAGCGACTGGGGCTGATGTGGCCGAGGTTTCTCATGCTGTGGGTAAGGACACCAGAATCGGGTCAAAATTCTTGAACGCGAGTGTCGGGTTTGGTGGGTCCTGCTTCCAGGACATCTTAAACCTGATTTACATCTGCAAATGCAACGGACTCCCCGAGGTGGCTCATTACTGGAAGCAAGTCATCCTAATGAACGATTACCAAAAGACCCATTTTGTGAACCGGGTCGTTGCGTCCATGTTCAACACCGTTGTCAACAAGAAGATTGCTATCCTCGGGTTTGCATTCGAGAAAGATACCGGCGACACCAGGGAGACCCCAGCCATCGACATCTGCAAAGGCCTGTTAGGCGACAGAGCCTAACTGAGCATCTACGACCCACAAGTATCCGAAGACCAAATCCAAAAGGATCTATCATTGAAAAAGTTTGACTAGGACGACCCAGCCCATCTCCAGCCCACAAGCCCAACAGCAATCAAGCAGCTCAGCGTCGTGTGGGATGCATATGAAGCCACTAAGGATGCTCATGCACTTTGCATCATGACCGAGTGGGATGAATTCAGGAAACTTGACTACGAGAAGATATACAACAGCATGCAGAAACCTGCATTCATTTTCGATGGAAGGAACGTTGTGGATGCTGAGAAGATGAGGAAACTCGGGTTTATCGCGTACTCGATTGGGAAGCCACTTGATGTTTGGGTTAAGGACATGTCTGCTGTGACTTGAAACTTGGTACTGTAGTAGATTGAGGGTTTGGTCTTATTATGATTATTATTAATATTATGATTTTAGCTTCTATCATTATTATTATTATGATGGGGCAAACTGGTACAGGGACTGAGGAAGGACGGAAAGATGCCCAACGCTTACGTTGCCGACACCACCACAGCTAATGCACAGGTACTCAGATTTCTGTCACGTTTTCTTACAAGCGCAAACAACAAGATATAGTTTCTTTTAACAAGATTGAATTTTGGCAAGTGCGTACCTTATCCGAGACTGTTTGCCTAGATGCAAGAACAAAGCTGTTTAACCCAAAGTGGTACGAGGGAATGCTGTCAACCGGATATGAAGGTGTGCGTGAGATTGAGAAACATTTGACCAACACATTCGGATGGAATGCGACCTCTGGGCAGGTGGACAATTGGGTATACGAGGAGGCGAACACGACCTTCATCAAAGATGAGGAGATGTTAAAGAGGCTGATAAACACCAACCCCAACTGTTTCAGGAAGTTGATTCAGACTTTCTTAGAGGCCAATGGAAGAGGCTACTGGGATACTTCCGAGCAAACATCGAGCAGCTGAGGCAGTTGTATTCTGAAGTCGAAGACAAGATCGAGGGAGTTGATAGGTGAATAATGTAATATTAGCCTGTGAATATCCTAAACCTGAACATTGTTGATTTATGTTGAGCAATTACTTCAGACTCACTCTTCAGGCATTGAATAACAGCAGCCTGAAATTAGTTTGTATCCGATCCTGTCAATAGCAAATTACTTTTGGAAATATTTTCAAAAGAACATCTTAGTCTGTTCAATTCAGTTTCCCAACTGTCACTGAAGCTTATTCATGCAGAAATCTCAATCTGTAAACACGAGAGCAGCATGCTTAACAAAGCTAATAAAATATGAAACCAGTTCAGATCAACGAGTCATGGACTCACGGACATACTATAGAACACCGTTGACAGTAAGGATGGCTGATCTGCACATAACTGCGGCCAAATCAACATGGTGTAACTATAAGTCTGTAACTATGCCTACTCCAACAAAAGACTAAAAATTTCAAACCATAACAGACCAATTTTGAAAAATTTACTAACAAATTTACATATAAACTGAAGAATGTTAGAAAAAATACACATTTCTTCTGTTCTGTTTTGAATTGGGATTTGAGTCAATAGTGTCCTCTTATTGATGATCGCTGCTTTCTTCCATGGCTTGTCAAGGTATAATTTTAGTTTGTCTATAGTGATGATATCAATGTGTTATTCTTTTAATATGTACAATAGTTTCTTGTACAAGTCCTAATTTATGAGTTGGTTCCTTGCTACAGGTCCCATCTGAGCAGGAGCAACTAAGGGCAAGATAGATTAGTGCACAACTGATAAATAAGATAGAAGAATTGTGGAAAACAAATCCAAATGCATCTTTTCAAGATCTTGAGAAGCCCGGTGTTGATAATGAACCACAACCTGTTGCCATAAAATATGATGATGCATATCAGGTTCCTTTTTTTTACGTGCTTGATATGAAGATGTTTTAATCCACCGCCTTGTAATTTGCAAACTACCTTTTGAAATCAATAAAAAATCACATTAAGTTTGCAAATTGGTCATAATGCATGTCGCAAAAATTGTTTGACATTGCAGTTTGCGATAGTGATCCGCATAGATCGTTGCCCCTAGAAACAAGCTCTCTTGACTTATGTGTTCAATTACAGCTACAACTGATATGACTGAAACTTCATATATCACAACTAATTAATATCGCAACTAATTAGTATTTATTATGGCGACTTGATTTGTAGAGGAAATGGGTCAGAGTTAAGTGCCTCGTGTTCACAGGTGATGTATATGATTGCAATAAGCTCTCATGTGTAGAGTAGTTTGAAGAGTTAAAGTGACATATATTTCATTTTCTTACCTCCTATTGCATTTGTAGGTCAATTGACTTTTTCAATCTATGAATTCATTGACGATTTTACATACGACATGAAAACGTTTTTCTTGAGTTGGGGTCGTCCGTCACCGAAAATTCAAAAGAGGTGTCTGGAGTACTAAAAGGTGAGTATAAGACTTTTTTTCTTAGAATGTTGCTCTGTCTATTTCAGTATCTCCTTTCTCACATGGTTTTCCTATATCTCGCCTTCATGATTACTTTGAGACTGAACATCAAGGAATAGGAACTAAAACAAGAAACGGGCAGTAGACAGTAGTAGATAGCTGCGGGTACTAAACATCAAGAAGTTGGAATGGATACAGGTCGTGTGATGGGCAGTAGATACCAGTAGGGTGTACATGTCAGAACTGAATCAGGTCGCGTGCACTTAGAGACAGTCGGTAGACATCAGGGAATTGGGACAGAAACAGGTCGCGCCTATTCAGAGACGGGTAGTAGGCAGGAGCATTAGCAAGGAATCGGGACTAAAACAGGTTGCGGGCATTTAGAGACAGGTGGTAAACATTAGTGAATCGAAACTGGAACTGCTGGGACAGGTGGTGTGCAGCATGGTGGTGCAGGCGTTAGAATGGATCGTGTTCAAACTGAAACTTTCATTGAGACGGAGGGTAATCACCATGGTGGGCAGACAGGTGGGAGAATGTATGAATCGATAGGTGAGACTGGCGAAGGACATTATCATTGTCACGGAATTATCATGCGATGAACTTATCATCATTGATCAAGTTTGAGTGTGGTAGAATTGGTTCTTGATTAAAACTCGAGATGCGTCATATCGTGTCTTTTCATATTGCAAAGTGTTTTCTTGCAGCAATACGGCGACATCTGAACACTATATATACTGCATGCAAGCATAGAGGGCTTGTAATGATACCCTACTATGATATCCGTGATGCAAAATCAGCCATGCATGCATTACAAAACAAGCCGCTTCGACGAAGGAAACTTTACATACACTTTTGTTTGATGTTTTAATTTGGAAGTCAAATTACTGCTTAGCCCTCACTATTACTCCAATTTGAGTTCATTTAAGTGAGAGCAATTTGATCTTTTCGATTTACATCTTTAGGTATATATGAATTTTTCATTTTTTGAGCACATCTTTAGGTATATTTCAACTTTCCATTTTTTGAGCACATCTTTAGGTATATATCAACTTTCCAATTTTTCTTCATTTGCTGATTTGTGGGGTATAATTTGTAGTAGTAGTAGTGTAATTTCATTGATTTTAATGGTTGAAAGATCACTGATTATAAGTTAGTTTTGTTTAAGGTTGATGATTTATTTAGTATAATGGTTCGAAATTATCACAAAACTCTCATTTTGTGAGAGAGGCTGTTAGAGTTTAGAATAGAGGAGGGTCTTAGGGAGTAGCAGACTAGCAGTAGGCGAAACCAAGTAGAGGCAGCCAGCTTCATTTTCTTCTTCTTAATTTTAATTATTAATTTCTTTTAATTAGTTTTATTGTAATCATTTTTCCTCAAATTCAAAGTTTCTATTAATTCCGTCCTTTTTGGTATAATTCTTATCTCTTAGTATATTTTATCTTTGTTTTTTCATGTTTAGGATATATTTGTGTAGTTAATTAGTTTAAAGTTATAATCTTTATCATTAATCGTGTTTTGTAATGCTATTTTATTTGACTCTTCATCATTTCTTCTATTTGTGCAGGGGGTTAGAATCTACTTCAACTCTTTTGATTACTAGACCAAGGTCTCAGTCCATGACTTACAACTATGCTCAATACTAAGTTCTACCATATGAAAGTGCCCGTTTCTGAAGATGTGTATAGTCAATTGTCTTAATTGGCATATTTTGGAATTATATATTGATTTCTAGTGATAGTTGTTTTTTTGTGTTGTGAGATCATCTCATTTTCCTAAATGAAATTATTGCGATGTGACCGGTTGTGATTGGTTTACCAGCAAACCGTAGCCGACATGAGTAAAATCTCATTTGCCACTGATCAAAACGCTACTCCAAAGTCCAAATAAGCCTGCTACACTGCCAGAAGCAGCAAAACAACGTGAACTCAGCGGCAATCTTGACAACATCTCTGAGGCTAAGTTAAGGAAGCAATTTTCTGATGCCAAGTACAAAGAGCTCAGTGGGACCAACATATTCGCTCCATCCCCTGAAATGAAGCCTCGGGATGTGCAAGCGTAAGCAGCGTTTTGACAAACAAATCCGGAGCCTGTTTTGTAGACACAAAGAAAATCCTTGACCAAAAACTTGCTCAGTTGTCGGGGAACAACATCTTCAAGGCGGACTCACAGTCACTAAATCCTGCTGAGAAACCTCTGAACACGGCCAAGCTCCGTGATATGAGTGGAAATGATATATTTTCCGATGGAAAAGCAGAATCCAGGGTTTTTAGTGGCGTCCGTAAGCTGTCAGCTGGGGAAAGTAGCATCTCTTTGGTTTAATCATTAACTTCTATTTTTATATCGGCATCACCACGTCGTGACTTGTGAGTAGAGATATAGACATTGGGGCAATTTGAGTTGTAATATTTATATGAAAATGTTGTTGTTTGAGGAGTCATTGTCATATGTCCATGAAGTGGTTGGGGTTTCTGTTTATTTATGTCAAAAACCCATAATTTTATTCCAACTTTCCATATTGCTATCTGCATTAGGCTTGCAATAATACTAGAGATGGCCTTTGATCTATGCTGTCTGCTGCTGGACTTCTGTTTTTCTCGCAAGTCAACTGAAATAGTACGGACGAGGAAGATGCCTCAAGTAGTCAAGTATTCTATCATAATATCATTTGTCTTAAATTTAAGACGGACCAAATAAGTTGGTTGATACCCCGAATCAAATTCTTGATATGGTAGTGTGACAACATCGATCAATAAACGAGTCAAAGGGTTACTTATTAGGTCATTAGACATCATGTGGTGAAAATGGACAAAGTAATCAACAGTGAAAATTGGGTCTCTTTATTTTTTACGAGTACTTACATTTGAAATAGATGAATCCCCTATATACTAAAGGGGTGTTTGGTTTGGGGTCTACAGGAAAGGGAAACAATTTTGTCATTTATGACGAGTGTGTTGTTTCGTCTCATTTCTAATAAGTTTGGTGTGATTTGCAGAAGGATTCACAGAAATACCAAAACCAGATAGTAGCTCCTGTATTCAAAAGCTGCGAACTGCAAAAGCCGACGCTTACAAACAGGCTGATGTTCTACTCTGGTAAGGTGGAGACTAATCGAAGCGGTTCTCTGTACCGCAGTTCCAGGAGGAGTAGCAATGTCATGTCCCCCAGCAGAAATGAAGCCCCTCAAACCCTCTATTAAAAGGGAGTCGGGTTTGTTCCTGTTCCCAAAAACTTCGATTCATATGATGATTACAATTCCAAAGTTTCTAACAAGGGTTCAAAGAGTAGTCGAACTCCGGTCACTGCAGAAAAACACTCTACACAGATTCAGTAAACATCCCAAAAGTATCCCATTCACTCATGAATATGTCCAAGAGCAGACGACAGGTACACAATAGTTCAACCAATTCAAAAGTGGACCTCTTACCCATGTAGTTTTGAGGTCAGAGTCTTTGTTGCAGTATGAAGGACGTATCGAGCTGATGAAGGCAAGAGGAATGAGTGGGCCCCTTGTTTACCGGAGTGCTGAGGTGGCAGACGAGCATATTATGAGGATTGCTTCTAGGCCTCCGAGAGTGTCAGGAAACGAGAATGCAAACACGTATGGGGATATTGTTGTGGTGGATGACAGTAACAACAGTGGTGGTGTTCAGTCGTCTCTTACACCATCATTGCCTAAATCACCGTCTGAATATTGGTTTCTGACTTGTTTGTTATCCCATTTCTCTTGACAATGCTTTTGTATTCAACTTTTCATCTTATAAATGCTTCAAATTGATGATTTGCAGACGGAATGCTGTTAGGGTATCATTGTAAACGGAGGTTTGCCCATCGAGTGCCAATAAAGTTTAAATTTATGTTATGACCCGATATCTTTCCCTGTTTTTGTTTATTACTTTGATGTTTTGCCTTGTGTCGTGATCCTTTTCAGGTCCTTGTAAATGCATGTTCCAAAGTGTACTTGAATCTCTGATCGGCATGAAAGTCTCCGTCTCAGATCAACCTGAAGGAAAGTTTCTGCATGCTGTTCATCAGTCCAGTGATATCTAATCAAATCTTTCCTGTTATTATTCATGTTTTTAAAACATATCTTTTCAGATTCTGGTTATACATACATTAGACAGAATGTGATATAATTGGAATGAAGGGAGTAATGATCATTCTTATTTCACACTCGGACTCTCCATTTCTATGACATGAATGAGGAACCGATGGCCGTGAATCGATATTGCAATCTCGCTGAAGATTTTCTATGCTTTGGACTAGATAGCCTAACCCAATGAGAAAGGACATAAAAAGACGAAAAGCTGGACAAGAAGGATAAATGATGGTAGCTGGGCATAAGCAACCAGAAAGAAAGTAGCTTTACGGGAAAAAGAATACAAAGGAGTGAGACAAAAGGACGTGAAGGGTAAGATGAGTGGAAATGACGAATCGTTGTTGAACTAGAGAACAAAAGATAGTCATATGTAAGGATGAATCTTGAATGGGGAGAAGGAGCATAAAAAGACACAAAGTAAGGAGAATGGGGAAGACGAAATGGGGAGAAGAAAGTGAGTGATTAAAACTGATCTTCGTAAACGGTAAATGAGGAACATGAAAAGGCGGAGCAAGAAGAGGGTTCAAGGGTGAGGTAGTGAATAATGAGAGAGGTTGAAGAAGTTAAGATACGACGATACGACGCTCCTAGATGACAAGAGAGGTCATATTACTTATAGGAGGGGCTGAGGTGAAATAGTTGGGACAAATAGGGGATATGCTAAGGATAAGGGGATATGAAGATAGTAGACGAGGAAGACAGCTGATCTTATTAGAGACAATAATGAACATCAAATTTAAAAACTATTTGGAGGGACCCGAGCCCTTCTTTTAAAAGGGCGGTTGTTTTGGAGTTTGAGCATGGGGGTAGTAGCTACAAATCAGCCTTTCAGCTACGACATATATTTGACACCAAGGGAAGAGGGAAATATACTTTCGAGGACATGGAAAATCCAAGACGGACCCAACCTATGGGTCTGACCAGTGAAGACATTAGATACCTAACAGAATATCCTAAATATGCCCTGGTACCATTGTCTATGAAAATTACAGGAGCTGGTCAAGCAGATAGCTTTCAAGAGTGCCACTCCATACCCATTAGAGATGCGTTGGTGCAATTATGCCCAGACTTCTACGAGGATTAAAAAGCTGCTATGACGTCCCATAAAACGGCTACAACTTCATGGTCTTTAGCTTATTTGTTGTATGTATTTTATTTGTCGCATCAATGTTTTTTTGTGAATAGTGTGTCTTATGCAGAATGTCAACTCAAACATTTATTTAGAATTTGTACGCGAACTTTCATGCAGCAAAGAACTTTCTATGTTGTTATGTTTTGAACTCAACTTCTTTTGACGTTTTCAACTTTGATAATGCTGAGAATATGACATTGATCGGTTACCCACAAATTGTATATGTCGAACACCGAAATGCATAGATGTATGGTAATATTTCTCTTTTTTCCACACTTATCAACAATTTTGTTACTTAATGATTACGCTTAATGTTTTAACTCTAATACACGTTGCTTCCTTGGAACACCAAGGTTATGTAAGATCAGGTAGATGAATGTAGATAATTTTAGAGTCAACATCTTTTATCAAAGTGGATATTAAGTATTAAGAAGTGTGTTTGATACTTATATTTTTGATTTTGTGTTTAAATACTTCATATCTATCGTGTGAGCAGATAAAGACACGGACAAGGTTTAGACAATACATTATCTTAGAAAGTACCTCTCTATCCCAATGAATTAGTTACGCTTTCTTTTCGCATGTTTAGGTAATATTGATTTACGATAAAGTAAGTTGTTTAGTTACCAAAACAAGTCATTTTATGTATGTGTCTTGGATCACGAAGAGGAAAAGAAAGAGAAGTAGTTACTCTAAATTTCTCCCACATTTGATGACTACATTATCAAGGTAAGCGTACTTAATTTGAAAGGTATTACTATTAATTACGATTGTTAATCATGATAAAACTTGAAAGTTGGGGACTTTATTTGTTTCAAAGGTCTAAACTAAGTTCGTGTTTTAATAAAGTTCTAAATATGAGGGAAATAAAGTTCTAAAGCATTTAGAAATACGAGGAAAGATGGATAAGGGGGAGTGCAGGAGAAAATGATGGAGTACGAGAGGGATAGAAAGTGTTGAATGGAAGATACACGCTAAAATAGATGACAAAAGGAAATCATATTTAATTCTGAATTTAAGAAGGATTGTAGATACACAATGCATGTTGATTACAACCCTACGACGCCTTCAATACAATGAAATTCGACAAAATTAGACTTATTCTACATAAAAAACACGAGGCAACGTACACGTTTCGGACACATACAACACCTATTCAAAGAACTCTGAGCATCTATATCGAATATAAGAATCTTGTAGCACAATACGTGCAAGAAGGAAACCCTAAATGAACCTCAAATACCAACACCGCCCTAAAAAAACAAGGAGACGAGTCGGGGAGGACACTAAGGGTAAACTAAACTAAATGACAAAAGTGAGGCCTATTTAAGGATGAATCTTAGATCGTTATGAGGAGGAGGCACATGGGGAAGGAAGAAAATAAGGAAATGCAGCTGAGGGGTACGAGGAGAAGGCATGGTGGAAAAGGGAAGGGAAAATGGGATGTTTATGAGGAAAACTGATAGACGAGAAGGTTAACTATGAAGGAAACATTAGGAAAAAAAAGGATATGAGGGAGTGCATGAGAAGAATGGTGAAACATAAGAGGGATAGAAAAGGTTAAATGAAAGAAACTATCTAAAATAGTTGACAAAAGAAAATCATATCTAATTCTGAATTTAAGAAGGATTGTAGGAGGATGAGAAAGGTAAAAAAGGAGGTGGAGGAAAATGAAAATTGATCATAGTAGACGAAGAAGTGGGAGTAATAAGAGGGAGGGCTGCTGAGGGAGGTGAGAAGGGAGGAGAGGTGGGAAGAGGAGAAGGGGAAAGACAAAAGGATGAAGAGGAGGAATAGATTAATCTTAATAACGGAGAAATAAGAATATGATCGGAAGAGGAGAAACATTAAGGAGAGATATAAATGAGGGTCGGAGATATGATGAATAATGTGAGGAATGGAAGGTATTGAAGGCGCACACTTTCACTAAAGCACATGAAAAAGAAATTTTATATATAGAAATGAATCTTAGCTGATGACGAGGATAAGTAAAAGAATAATGAGGTGTGAAGGATGATGAAAAATGATCAAAGTGGACAAGACGAGAAAGGATGAATAAGAAAAGGAATGTTAAAAGAGGGGTATTGAGGTGATAAGTAGAGAGAAGTGTGTGCAATGAGGGGGTATGAAATCAGATAGGTTGAAACAGTTAAAATGATGACATAATCGCTAAAATAAATGACAAAAACACTTCATTTGGAAAAATGAATCTTAGACAATGTCAAGCAAAATGAGGAAAGTAAGGAGCGGGAAGGGGAATAAGAAGACGAAAAGCTGGACAAGAAGGACGAATGATCTTGGTAGGTGGACATAAGCAACCAGAAAGAAAGTATCATTAGGGTAAGAAGAATACAAAAGAGTGAAACAAAAGAACATGAAGGGTAGATTAGTGAAAGGGACGAACCATTGCTGAACTAGATAACCAAAGATAGTCATATATAAGAATGAATCTTGAATGATGAGGAGGAGCAGGAGCGGAGACAGGAGAGGAGGGACGGATAAGGGAAGGAAAAGGAGATGGGGATATGAAAGTGGTAGATGAGGAAGACAACTGATCTTAGTAGGAGGTAATGGTGAACAGGAAGTAGATGAACATTAGAGAAAAGTGAGGGGAAAAAGGAGAAGGGTCGGGGAAACACTAAGGGTAAACTAGACTAAATGACAAAAGTAAGGTCTATTTAATGATGAATCTTAGATCGTGAGGAGGGGGAGGCACATGAGGGAAGGAAGAAGATAAATGCATGTAGATGAGGGGTACGAGGAGAAGGCTTGGTGGAAAAGAGAAGGGAAAATGGGATGTATATGAGGAAAATCGATAGACGAGCAGGAGGAACGTATAAAGGAACAACGTTAGGGAGACAGCCAAGTGAAAGAAGTTGGGGCTAAGGGACGATACCCTCACTGAACTGATGACCAAAACAAGTTATTTTAAGCATGTGTCTTAGATTACAATGAGGGAAAGAAGAAGGTGAAGTTATTCTAAGTTTCTCCCAATTTTGTTTCCACCGATGGGAAATTTTATATATAGAAACGAATCTTAGCTGATGAGAAGGATAAGGGAAAGGATAATAAAGTGTGAAGGATGATGAGAAATGATCTTAGTGGTAGAGGGAAGAGGATTGAGAAAAATAATGTTAAAGAGGGGGAGGGAGGTGATAAGGAAGGAGGAGCGTGTGGGAGGAGAGAGTATGAACTCTGATATGTTGAAACAGTTGAAATGATGACATAATCGCTAAAATAAATGACAAAAACACTTCATTTGAAAAAATGAATCTGAGACAATGATGAACAGTGATCGTAGTTGTGCATAATCAACCAGAAAGAAAGTAGCGTTAGGGGGAGAAGAATATAGAGGAGTGAGACAAAAGGACGTGAAGGGCATGAAGGGTAAGATGAGTGAAAGGGACGAATCGTTTCTGAACTAGATAATAAAAGATAGTCATACGTAAGGACGAATCTTGAATAAGGAGGAAGAGCATAAAAAGACACAAAGTAAGAAGAATGGGGGAGACGAAATAGGAAGAAGAAAATGAGTGATTAAGAAAATTGATCTTTGTAAACAGTAAATGAGGAACATGAAAAGGCTGAGCAAGAAGAAGGATCTAGGATGAGGTAGTGAAGAATGGAAGGGGTTGATGGAGTTAAAGATACGACACTTCTACATGACAAGAGAAGTCATATTACTTATTGGAGGGGCGAAGGTGAGAGAGTTGGGACAAATAAGGGATATGGTAAGGATAAGCGGATATTATTAGAAGGCAATAATGAACAACAAATTCAGAGGTTATTTGGAGGGACCAAGCCCTTTTTTTAAAAATGACGGGACATGGAAAATCCAAGAGACGGACCCAACATGTGAGTCTGACCAGTGAAGACATTACATACCTAACAGAATATCCTAAATATATCCTGGTTCCATTACCTATGAAAGTTACAGGAACTGCTCAAGCGAATAACCTTCAAAAGTGCCACTACAGACCCATTAGAGATGTGTTCGTGCAATTATGCCCAGAATTCTACAAGGATTAGGAAGGTGCTATGATGTCCCATAAAACGGCAGCAACTTCGCGATCTGTAGCTTATTTGTTGTACGTATTATATTTGTCGCATCAAAGTTTTTTTTGTGAATAGTGTGTCTTATGTAGAATGTCAGCTCAAACTTTTATTTAGAATTTGTACGCGAACTTTCATACAGCAACGAACTTTCTATGTTGTCCTGTTTTGAAGTCAACTTCTCTTGACGTTTTCAACTGTGATGATGATGAGAATACGAGATTGATCGATTACCCACAAATTGTGTATGTCGAACACCAAAATGCACAGATATATGGTAATATTTCTCTTCTTTCCACACTTATCAACAATTTCATTACTTAATGATCACGCTTAATGTTTTAACTCTAATACACGCTGCTTCCTTGGAACACCGCACACATCAAGTGCTGCACACAGATCGAAACAACAACTGCTGACCACACTGAATTACCGGAGCGTGTTGGTCCAGGGATTTGTGAGTGGAGGTGAAGCAGGCATGTGTTGGTCCAGCGACGTTGCTCTCAACAAGTAACATCCTGCAATGGGTGGTGAAGCAGGTTGTAGTGGCTGACGATGGTGTCGACAAACCAGCAACCAGTGCTAGCACTCCAGCAATGAAGGTACAGGCTCAAAAAGATGAATCAATTGTAGCCGACGCGGAGGAGATCAGCACAGATGAACCAATCAGCAACAGCTTAGATGTCACCGTCGACACTCCGCCGCCCAAAGCTCCTCGTAAAACTTAGAACTTCATCCAACTTCTTTAGCTGGCGTAAACCAGACCTCTGTCATCTTTTTCATAGCTTATAACTTTTGTCTACAACTCATCGAAAACTTGCGATGAAAAAACAATGACCGTATTCTGTGTGGCCAGGTGTTGCCCAAACTACCTAATGTATCCCTAACGTATCTTCGTAGTATCTGTCAAACAATTTTTAAAGTACCCCTTTCAGGGTTACGTTACACTACAAGGGTACGTTTGCTGCTGTTACGACAAACGTTTGCTAAAACATACTTCTTTCATCTTGGAGCTCCAAACGCAACGCGCGCGGAGAAAGAACTAGTTAAAAAAAATATGACAGGGGAAACGTTAAACAAGTGGGAAAGGAAAGGATTAATTAAATGAATCGGCTCGGAAACACGAATTAAACGAATTCTGTAACGATAAGTTGACTGACCCACGAATCGGGTTAAAACGAGTTATAAAATAAATAAATAATCGGATCGTCAAATAAAATGAGTAAATAAAGTATTCGAGAGGAAAACAGAGCTTAGTGAAATAAATAATTAGACGATAAAATAGCATTTTCCGATAAATAATAAATCTTCGATAAAGTGAATTAAATTGATTTCTCGAGGAAATGTAATAAATGTTTGACGAAACTTAATATAAATGAACTTCGAGTCAAAAATAGAAATTCGAGCTTAATATAAATAAATAAATAAAATTTAGAATTTAAATCGTCGAAATAGACTTTCGATAAGAATTAAATTAATGTATCGAAACAGAAATATACTTTTAAATATACGGAGAGTTTCCGAGACAAATAGAATTTTAGGGGTTTGAAACGATTAAACGATAAATTCATTTAATAATAACTTTAAGAATTACGAGTTAAATAGTAAAAATAAATATACGAAAATAATTTTAAATTTATTTCAAATATAAAATCAGGGGTGTTACACCCTTACTCATCTATATGCAATAGTTCTTGGATTTTGGTTAGTGGTGCTAGTGATAATATGTGTTATTACAGGGTTTTGTTTTTTGATGTTAAAACCATTCCCAAACCTTATGTCATATCTCTTCCTACTGGTGCATCTGTTATCATTGATTGCATTGGTACATTTCCCATTACTAACACCATTTCCTTTCACAATGTTCTCTATGTGCCTTCTTTCAAGTTGTGGACATGACATAGGTCCACCCCGACGCGGCCACGCGCGGGTTTGGGGAGGCGAATGAATCTCCATATGACATGGTCAAATTGAAATTTAAATCGAAGTAGGAGTCGCCACCGAATTTTGTGGTTATTTGGAACCATTCGAGCCCACTCTATGTCGTAGTGAGCCGTATACAAAATACGGCCCATTTCCAATGTGAGAGTTTATTGGGCTCGTCCCTTTGCATTACGATACTGATACCGACATTATCGGATACCGTGTATTGAATGACTCTTGTTGCCAATGGATTCGGACATCCGGAAACCATGGTTCTGAGTAAGGGGTGAGGGTACGTATTGGGAAGTTCACTAAGAACACCCAACCCCGCCCGCACTTAGCGGCCTTTACTAAGATATCGTTCGTTTTTGGTGTACACGCGTTAGTTCGACGGTTGAATGATATGCAAAGATTATTTTTCCTAGACATGTGAGAGCAAAATAAATGGGTTGCTAAGTCGTTTAATGCATATTAAACTAATAACGTCAAAGTTATTTTAGCATGTGAAGTTCGTTTTAGTCTAATAAAACAAACGATAAAAATAAATCGCTACAAACAAGGAGCAAACGAGTTAGTAACGGTTGAATAAATCGAATAAAGATGTAAATACGATAATATGCATGATTTTGGAAAAGATTTTATGACGCGCGAAAAATACTTGTCGAAATCTGAAAATATACCGAGAAAACCGCTGTTTTATGTTAGAAAACGATGCTGGAAAAAAATCGGAAAAGACGAGAAAACAGGCCGCGGTCTACAGCAGTCCGCGCGACTCGCCCGGGAGGGGCGCGACTCGCGCGGGTGACTGTCTCGGATTCGGTTTTCAAAAATTGATAATTTTGATAAGTCGCGTACAAATATGGATTAATTTATACTCGATTTATGTTTTCGATATTCGTCGTATTCGATATTCGATTATGAAATTGATATCAAATAGTCGGAAGGTTTTTAGATAAGGTTTTGAAAAAAGAAAAGTTTGCTTTGAACGAAAAGAAGAAAAAAAGAAATTTGAACGAAAAGAGAAAAAAAAGATGTGAATTCTCTCCGCGTAAAATCGTCGAATTTGGTTTAAAAAAGATGTAACGATTTTTTGCATCAACGAGTTTTAATTAATTTAGTTCTTGTTGGATACGATATTTGATTAGAAAATCAATATCGTATTTTAAGAACGTTATATAAAAAGAAATAGTTTTTTGAAGTACCGATTATTAGAAATAATAAAAAATATGTGACAAACGCCCCATATTAAAAATACGAAACGACCGACGACGCAACGAAAAGAAAGAAGAAAAAACGTGGAGAAGGAAGAGAAAAGGGAAAGAGTCGGGTTTGATTTACACCCTCAACCTACATGCTTTGCTTTCTCGGTATAGAGCTCGTCGGACGGTGGCTTAGGCACGGGAGCGTCGAGATGATGTGGATGAGTTTAGGATGGTGCGTTTTTTTATGTGTGAGGTGACGGATTCGGCCGGATGGTGGGGTCGGGTTTCATCGGTATTTTGACAGTATTTCGGTGCTTCTTTGGATGTATGTCGAGATTATTTTTTTTGCTAGATGTCGAGGATGTATGAATGATAGATGTATATTTCATGTATGGGAATAATTGATCGCCTATTGATGGATAGTTTCTGAATGAATTGTGTTGAATAGAGGGTCCTATTTATAGGCGAAGAGGTTTAGGAGAGGTATCTTGCTTAGACAACAAGAAATACCGATTTGGATAGGAAACGCGAGAGTTCGAAAGGAACGAGAAGTCCGTTGCTTGGGGAGGAAGCAAGGAATCTCGGCTTGTTGGGGGGAGTTGGCCGAGTATTTTGATGCTCGGTCGGTAATTGATTCGATTTTCGGATAGAATTCCTACTTGAGATCGAATTCTATCCTTAAACGAATTTGTTTAATATTTTTTGAAGCTGATTTTTTGTGGTGTTTGAGACCGAATCAGCCACGTGAGGTGTCACGGCTGACTCGTGTGTCTCGAGAATATTTTTGACCGGGTTTTGACTCAGTCGCTAAAAGACGGTTTTACCCCTGGTGCCGGATTCGACCACTAGTAGAAAAAGGTCAAATTGCTGCTCCTTATTTGAGGCATTTTAGTTAAAAAGCAGCAAATAATTTTCCTTTTCTTTGTGAAAAATGGTTTAAGTGAGTTGTTTTTAAAAAGAAATTAATAAAAAAAAGGTGGTGCAGCATCTGTGCAGCACCTACTTAAAAATAATTGGAAGGTGCTGCGTCCATCTTCCAAAACTGACGCCTCATGTAATAATGGACTAAAGCAATTAAAAGAAAAACAAAACTCCATCCATTTTAACATAAGAAACTTACCCTCTATCTCTGTCCTTCTTCGCGCGATACACAGACCCCATTCTCCCATTTCGATTTCCAAAACCCTAGATCCATCCATCGCTCCTCCTTCCTCCTCCTTTACCTGTTTCAGTTCATCCTTCACTTGTTTTCAGTCTTTTGCTCGCCGATCCTTGCGTCTGTGTTTGCCCCTTTGTCTTTTACCTATTCTCGCGTCGCTCCTTCTTCGTCTTCCCCCACGAAATCTCGTCGGTCCTTGCTCAGGTGGTTGTCTCGTCGGTCCATTCACAGGTTGTTGCCCTTCCCCTCATTTCACCTCAGTTTCATTTCAGTTGGTCAGGTCACTAATTTAGGGTTATTAATGGTCAGAGTACTTGAGATTTGATAAAGGTTGAAACTTTAGTTGTTGCATTTGAATTTCATCCTTTTGTTATTAATTATTTGTTTTACTTCTAATTTACCAGTTTTTGTCACTAATTTAGGGTTTTTGTTATAAATTTTGTGTTTTAAATTTGTTAACTGCTGAAAAACGGATTGAAACATAGGGCACTATGTATTGTGTTCTAAGTTTCTTTACTATGTTGCATTCTGCGACAAAATCCGTAATCAACCCATCACGTTAATATTCTGTGACAAAAATTTTTGCAGTCTGTGTACTGTGTTCTAAGATTCTTTAAAGATTCGGTATTTAAAGAATGGTCACTTATATTATTCAGCCCTGTGACAAAACATATGCTCAGTGAAGCTGCACAAATAATGATGTCTATTTTATGATTTATAAAGAAAGACCTTATTGATTTAATAATGAAGTGTGTATGTTGATTATAAATTGTTCAAGTAATGACCATAGTTTCATGAATAATGGTAATATATTGATAATAGCTAATCCTATGTCCATTCATGTGCATAATTCTTGATTACTTTTTGATAACATTCAGTACTTAAGACAGGTACATAACATACTTTTTGCTTTCAGGATTTAAGGCGGTGCGTGATATAAAATATTACATACTTGTATTCTTGTTGGCGTAAAGTGAACTCACCTCAAGTGATGTGTTAGCGTAAAGTGAACTGTTGGTTTGAAATAGAGTATTACGTACCTGTATTCATGTTCTTTCAGTTATTCGGAGTTTCAGAACAGTGAGAGTTGCTTCTTGTGTTCTTTCATCAGATCTATTGGCTTCTAGTTCATCTAATAGTAGCTCTACTAGTGTCCCTTTGTTAATTGTTGTGGTGGTAGTCGATTTATCTGGCTGCCTTGAAATAACTGTGAAGTGGCTGTCATCCAGTTGAATCTTGTCATAGTTTCATTATGATTCATCTAATAGTAACGTGTCTGAATGCGTACGTCTGCCCTTATACCTCAGTAACATCACAATCTGCATAGTTCATTTGACGCGGTGGTAATGATAATGATACTGATTAATGAGGATTAGGGTAATATTGTTGGGAATGTTCATAACCTAGTAGGTGGTTTGTCACGATTTAATGAGGCATTAGGCTTATATTTGTTTATTTATTTATTTTTAATTTTATAGGCTAGTGTTGGTCTTTTCAAGTGTTCACTACTATACTGTGTAGTTTAGATTAGTTAAGAGAGTTATCGATAGTTCATGTACGAGCTAGTGTTGGTCTTTTAAAGTGTTCTATCTTAACCATGTGATACCGATATATGTGAAGCCCTACAAAATTTGAGACATTATACCTGTGTCGAGCATGTTAGATTTGAACAACGGAACGAGATTGGTTGGTAATGTTGTAAGGAAGAGTCGTGCTCAAGTTATTTTGCTGCAACTTTATATCAACACGAGCAACTCTTCTACAAAACAACTTTGCAGTAGTTGGCCTTTGCAAGATTTCTGAGCATCTATTTGCTAGGATCTGATTTTTTTGTAGTGTCATTTACTTTCACAGAAGTTTATGCTCCTTGCATCAACGGTCTTTGAGCTCATGAGCCGTGTTTATCATTTGGAACTTGAGGAATTCCATGGCCCAATGTTTTAGTATCGACTGTGCTTGTGACAAGGCATTTTGACCACTCTATCTCAGAGTAACAAAGCCAATATGTATGATTATGCAACTGTTTCGTTTATCGCCGAGGTGTTCAACGTCTCTCTTTCTCTCTCTCTTGATGGGTTCACAAGTTTCCTCACTGTTTAGCTGTTTTCTCTCAATCTCCGTGATTTAGATATTCAACTTGAAAATGTTGGCGAAGTTTTTTGTTCAGTTAAGGTCGGTATATTTGGTCTTTCTATAACGTTTTGTTTATCTTCATCTTCTTGTATATTTCTTTTATTTCGCCTCTTGTTTTTCACCTGGAAGTGTAAAATGTTGCTGCTGCATTTCTTCAGACACTTGCTCAAAGTGATGGTAGGTGGCGGTATAGCTCTAACAAACGAGAATCTAGTACTCTTGCTGTTGGTAATGATATATCCTTGCTGAAGTGATCTCATTGTAATGTACGTATATAGTCACTTTTTCTTTCTTGGATATGTGTGGTTGGGTGTTACTTAGCAGTGCATCACAACTTTTGTCGAGCCCCCTTATTGTTTCGCATCATACCGGTTTTAATTTGATGCACGCCCGTCGTGAAGGTATGTTACCCATTTAACCTTATAACCATATATTGCGTTCATTTCTTAGAAGTTTAACCCGAGATGTTTAGGCTTAACATTTGGAAATACTAAGACAGAGGAATAATAATTGTAGTTGATTTTTAAGCTTCTACTACTGCTTGCCTTTTGCCTTCCCTGCCATTGTTTTAATCTTTTTCGTTATTGACCTGTTATTATCTATCACTTTTATTAGCACTTTTCTGTGCATACTTGATGCTTATTTCTTTAAGCTCATAAGTATTGTGTTATTATCTATGTTTCTCTTTTTTGTTTCTTGTTGCATTTTTCATTATGAATTGATCAATTTGTTTTTGACACGTGAAATGATTCAGTTCCATGAAAAGACAATTCATTTCTGATCGATGGGGTTAAAATGAGTAGAGATTTTACATTGTTTAAGTGTAATTATTTCACTTAAAAATCTCATTATTATTTATGTTGGATTTTGGAGATTTTTGATGGATTATATATGGTTTTATAGATTGATCAATCTTAATTAATGCCTTTTTTTACTTTAAATGTTTCATATGAAACTTTGCTGTGATTGTGTGAGCGTTATGCGTGCATGGATGATAATGAGTTGAGTAGGCTTGAAGCTAATTAAAACTAGTAATCTATTTATTTAAAGTTTAGTTTAATTTTTTTGTCAAGCTAATATGTGAGTAAATACTAAATAATAATACTCCCTCCGATTCTTACGATTCGCAACATTTGATTATAATACCCCTCACAAATCTTATAAAATATTGTGAACCGTAAAAATCGGAGGGAGTACCGTGTATATAATTTAATTGGAAATGTGTTGGGGTAAGAGATGATGTCGATGTCGTATACGATGTATAATTTACTTGAAAATATATATACTCGTAATAAATATCAACATACGACGTATAATTTATTTGAAAAAAATTTCGGGTAAAAAGACAATTTCATTACCATTCAAATTTAATACGGAGTATATATTAATTAATGAAATGATTTAATGGGGATTGAGTTGAGGGCATACGTACCTTAGTTTCTCAGTTTGGACTTCGACTAATGCTCCTTTCTCAATATGATAAACCGTCTTGAAATCAGTTGATGATTGATAATGCCTATTTCTCCTGCAGGACGCAACCACCACCTGAGCTAACCGAGTAAAGATGCTAGCCCTCGGCTTCAACTTGACATAAAATGATGAAGCAAAGAAGCAACTAGTCACAACTAGCATGATTACGACAGGATTGGCAAATCCAACTTACAAACCGAAATGGTCTTGGATGTAAACAATGAAGGTGTATGCAAAGATTGTTGCGAGTGTAATTGATATGTAGTATGCATTCAACAAAGCCTCCAATGCTGCATTAGTTTCGGGTTTGACATTTTCGTTGTTTTCAGTGCTGTTTGAGAGTTGATCTGCTCCGAATGCCAAGGATGAGGATCGAATCCCGCCAGCACCAATTGACATTAGAGCGAGGGAGATGCAAAGGTATGTGAGCTTGAATAAGTTTGAAGAAGAATGTGGATTATTGATTGTTTTCAATCCTTCATATGATGGGCTTACCACTGGGAGTACACTAGTACAGTAGTGGACCATAAAAACATTATTCCCTCTAAGCTGTAACAATAGAGCAAAATAAGGTTATGAAATGTAATTCCGTATTTTTAAGGTTTGTTATATATCATTGAAAATATTAAGTTTCAAAATCTTCTATATATCTTCTACGGAGTATATATCAATTTGTTTTTGACACTTAATTTTTATTTGATGCTACCTTTTCCGTATCTTTATTTTGGGAGAAAGCCTGATTACATGCCATAGGTGTCTTAGCTGTGCGAATGTTGTTTGTCTCATGTTGTGAAACGCATAAATCGGCAATATTTATATATGTTCTTGTTTTATTTTAGTGGAGAAACAACCATTTTGATTTGGGCCGAGGACACTGTTCACTGTGAGCAAATCATCAAACAATGACACAAATTACTATTTCAGTTGTAAAGATCTATTGTTATGGAGTATTGATGTCATTTCTTTGAAATGGAGTTTCTTAGAGTGATGATGTAGAACTGACCTCAGCATTCTATAGTACTAACTACTGACGTTTGAATTCTTTTGTAGGTCCAGAAAGATGCTTGTGATAAGTATGACCTCAGCATTCTTTTGTAACTCGTACTGTGTGATTTTACATTGATTTGCAGCTTAACATTATTCTGTAGCCGGACAATTTCAAAGCCCTCACTACTTTCCAATTTACAAGAAGTTTGCCGCCGGACATAGAATATGGTTCTACAGGTATTTCTATCAATGTGCTAATTATAACTTATTCCAAGATCGTAGTTGATACTCGACGAGTTGTAGATACATACTTATCCACAGATTGGTCCCGACTCTTGACTGTAAAACCAACTTTAGACTCTTAAGTCATCTGAGGAAGAGCTGAAGATGAGATGAATAAACAGCGGGACAAATGAGCTTCGTATTTTACAAGTGTACTAGTATTTAGAAACATATCTATATTAATTTTTTTGGACTTGTATAAATGTCGGGGATGTTGACAGAATGAATGTAAGACATTTGGTTGTATAAATTTATTAATATGCATGCAAATTTTGAACTTCGTATTAAATATTGAAATTGTGTTTTTTATTCATTTCCATTGCAGTATTTTTTTTTTATTTTTTAAAACTACTATTTGAGGCGTCTTTTTAATGAAAGAGCCGCAAATAAATGGCTCATTTAAGGCGTCTTTTCTATAAAACGCCGCAAATATGAACCTTATTTGAGGCGTTTTTTAGAAAAACGCCGCAATTAAGATGCCTATTTGCGGCGTTTTTCAGACGCCGCACCAAAATATTTTATTTGCTGCCCCGCCATATGCGGCATCGTAAAAAACGCTGCAAATGAGATGTTTTTTGGGGCCGCAAATCACAATTTTTCTACTAGTGGACCCAAATTAGTCTTATTTGACTCGAAACGACCTACTGGGCCTGGATTTGAGGTTGGTTTTGTAATATTTGTACTCCGTAATAAGCCCAAGCCAAATGTCCATGATTTCGAGCCCATATCCGAGTCCATCAAAGCATGTTTGCGTCCGATCATCATCGGGTGTTTGGCGGAAACTACCATAGACACCTGGCGGTCAAAATGTGGGTGTCTACACAAGTACAATCTTTTATCCATAGCAAAACTGTCTAGGCAATTTGGAACTTCTAATCACTTCACCTCACAAGCTTGTTATTTTCAGTACTCTTCCCTGAAGACGTCTCTAAAGTTTGGCACAAACCATACAACTGTTTCTTCTACTTGTTTAGCTGATTCTGTTACTAATTTTCTTCTACTGTTAGTGCTCGTGTTTGACACTATAGGCTAAGTCATATTCCTTTGTATAAGCTCAAACAACTTTCTTCTTGTAAGAATTGTGTAATAAATGCAGAAGAGTTTCAATCTTGCTTGATTTGTGCTAAGGCTAGACAGCATCGCCTTCCATTTCCCAACAGTTCTATACAGTCCACCTCCCCATTTTAGCTCATTCACATTGATCTTTGGGGTCCTTAACCTACTCAAACATACAATGGATATAAATATTTCCTAACCTTTGTTGATGACTTTACCCGTACTACTTTGACACACCTTATTTCTTGTAAAAGCAATGCTTTCACATTCATACAAACATTCATTTCAATGGCTAAACGCCAATTCAATAAGAAAATCCTCACTATCAGGAGCGACAGTGCTCTTGAATTGGGTACCAGTAATTACACCAAATCATTTCTTCTTAAGAAAACCAATCATCAAACTTCTTGTTTCCATACTCCACAACAGAATAGAGTGGTGGAATGCAAACACAAGCACCTTCTTGAAACTGCTCCTGCTTTAATATTCCAATCAAAATTGCCTAAAAATTATTGGGGAGAGTGTGTCCTTACCGCCACATATGTCATTAACAGATTGCCTTCCCACCTACTCCAAAACAAATCTCCTTATGAACTGCTCTTTTACAATATCCCTAATTTGTCCCACATGAGAGCTTTTGGTTGCTTATGTTATGCAAGCACCCCAAGCATGGCAGAGAAAAATTTGTTTCTGGAGCCATTCCATCTGTGTTCCTTGGTTATCTCTTTGGCAAAAAGGCTTACAAACTCCTCAATCTTGAGACCTCTCAAGTATTCATTTCAAGAGATGTGGTTTTTCATGAGCACATCTTTCCCTACCACGAATAGATCACTGATCTTCCTCCTTTAATTCCACCTACTAATTCTTCTTTTTCTCCTATTTTACTTGATTCCCCATCTTCTAGTCCTCCTATCATAGATACTGGTTTGATTGACAACTCTTCTGTAGATGTTCACAATTCTCCTCCTTCTCCTATTCCACCTAGACAGTCCTCCAGAATTGCTAAACCACCTTCTTATCTACAGGATTACCACTGTAATATCACTCAGTCACACTCCATTGCCTCTGGTGCTCATACTCCGACATCTCTTTGCATTTCTGACCAACATTCCCCAAATATTTTTTGTTTTAACACCAGTGCAAATCCCTTGTTAGATACTGTGTCACTTCTCCCTGTTAAGGAGTCAAAGAATTATTCCAAGCTGCTCTTTTTCCTGAATGGAGGGATGCCATAGCTAAGGAGTTTTCTTACCTCGAGGCTAACAACACTTGGAAACTTGTCCCCCTTCCTACTAATAAGAAAGCAATTAGCTGTAAATGGGATTCCAAAGTGAAACATAAGTCCGATGGTTCAATTGAGCGATATAAAGCTCGCTTGGTTGTTAAGGGTGATGCACAGTCGGAGGGAATTGACTACACTGAAACCTTCTCCCCTGTGGTTAAAATGACCATCATTTGCTGTTTGATTGCTGTTGTTGCCAAACACAAGTGGCCCTTTACTCAACTCGATGTTAAAAATGCTTTTTTGCATGGTGATCTTCATGAGGATATCTATATGAAGCCTCCTCCAGGTCTTACTTCTTCCCCTGGGTTGGTTCGTAAACTAGAAAAGTCACTCTATGGTCTCAAGCAAGCATCTCGCCAGTGGTATGAGAAATTGAGTTGTGCTCTACGTTCCAGGGGTTACATTCAGTCTCTCAATGACTACTCTCTATTCTACAAATCCTCCCAAGGTCAGAAAGTTTACTTAGTTGTTTATGTTGATGTCATTTTGATCACTGGTGATCACATTGATGAAATCCACTCTTTCAAGTCTTTCCTTGATGCCACCTTCAGAATAAAGGATTTAGGATCTCTTGCTTACTTTCTTGGTATGGAATTTCACACAGTGGTTTCTGAAATTGCTGTCACTCAGCACAAGTTTCTTGTTGAATTACTGACTAAATTTGATTGCATTCATTCCAAACCGGCTAGTTCTCCTCTTGATCCTGCTACCAAATTGTCCCCTGATGATGGTCCTTTGCTCTCAGATGCTTCTTTCTACCGCAAGCTCATTGGCAAGCTCAATTATCTGACTCATACACGCCCTGATATTGCTTATACAGTTCAGCATTTAAGTCAATTCATGTCTCAGCCACGAGTTCCTCATATGGAGGCTACCATTCACACATTAAGATACCTTTCTAAATGCTCAACTCAAGGTATTCTCCTCAACTCTAACTCCTGCTTTACTTTAGAAGGGTTTTGTGATACTGATTGGGTGGCTTGGTTAAAGGATCAGCGATATTATCGTCTGTCCCAACCTTACATATATCGATTTCCTTCCTTTCCTCGAGATCTCTTATCACGTGGTATTTCCTAAGTACATGTCTAGACTTATTGCTAGACTTGGGCTCTTTTGCTTGAAAAATGGCCCCGCTGTTATCACAATATATGGTGATAGGATCTTCGACGGAATGGACTACTCCTAGTCCTTCCAAAAACTGACGAATCCAAACAGCTTCCTTTGCAGCTTCCGAAGCCGCGACGTACTCAGCTTCTGTTGTAGAATCCGCGGTGACACTTTGCTTGGAGCTCTTCCAACTAATGGCTCCTCCATTCAACATATAAACATAGCCGGATTGAGATTTCAAATCATCCCGATCGGTTTGGAAACTGGCATCCGTGTAACCTCTTACACGTAATTCAGTATCCCCTCCAAACACTAAGAACAAATCCTTGGTCCTTCGCAAGTACTTAAGGATGTTCTTCACGGCTGTCCAGTGACTTTCACCTGGATTGGCTTGATAACGACTCGTCATGCTCAAAGCATACGAAACATCGGGACGAGTGCACGTCATGGCATACATGATTGATCCAACCGCGGAAGCATATGGGATCAACTTCATGCGTTCAATTTCTTCGGGTGTGGTAGGACACTGTGACTTGCACAAAATGGTACCTTGACTCATGGGAAGAAAGCCTCTCTTAGAGTCTTTCATTTTGAATCGATCAAGAATCTTATCTATATAAGCTTCTTGACTTAATACCAACGTCCTTTTGGATCTATCTCTATGGATCCGAATACCCAAAATACATTGTGCATTTCCCAAATCTTTCATTTGGAAGTGCTTTCCAAGCCACTCCTTTACGGAAGCAAGCATTAGAACGTCATTCCCGATAAGAAGTATGTCATCCACATACAAGACAAGAAAGGTTACCTTACTCCCACTAAACTTCATGTACAAACAAGGTTCCTCGACACTTCGAGCAAAACCATATTGTTTGATAACATGATCAAAGCGATGATTCCAACTTCTGGACGCTTGCTTAAGACCATAAATGGATCTCTTAAGCTTGCATACCTTCCTAGGATTAGATGTATCTACAAAACCTTCTGGTTGTGTCATATACACTTCCTCTTCTAGAATCCCATTCAAGAAGGCGGTTTTGACATCCATTTGCCAAATCTCATAATCATGAAATGCGGCAATCGCTAGGATAATCCTTATGGAGCGAAGCATTGCGACTGGAGCAAAGGTTTCGTCATAGTGAAGACCATGAACTTGAGTAAAACCCTTTGCCACCAATCTAGCTTTGTAGACATCTCTATGTCCGTCTATGCCATTCTTGATCTTAAAGATCCATTTACACTGAAGAGGTCTCACCTTTTCAGGTAAATCAACCAAATCCCACACTTGGTTTTCGTGCATAGAATCCATTTCGGATCGCATGGCTTGAAGCCATTGCATAGAATCACGACTAGATATGGCTGCCTTGTAGGTGTTAGGCTCGTCACTTTCGCAAAGCAACATGTCTAACGCATCTTCCTCGACAATACCAAGGTATCGATCAGGAGGATGACTAATCCTCGTGGATTTCCTAGGTTCAAAGGGAACAACAACCGTGTCCGAGGAGGAGGGAACGCTTTCCTCCACTTCATTTTCGGTTTGTGGCTCTTGGACTTCATCAAGTTCAAATTTTCTCCCACTCTGTCTTCTAGAAATGAAGTCATTTTCTAGAAAGACAGCGTCACGTGCCACAAACACCTTGTTTTCGTGACGATTGTAGAAGTAATAGCCTTGTGTTTCCTTTGGATACCCTACAAATAGACATTTGTCGGATCTTGGTGCGAGTTTGTTGTCAGACTTGTTCTGAACATATGCCTCGCAACCCCAGATTCTCATGAACGACAAATAAGGAACCCTTCCCTTCCATATCTCATATGGTGTCTTATTGGCCGCTTTAGTCGGGCTTCGATTTAGTGAAAATATTGCGGACAAAATGGCAAAACCCCAAAATGAATCAGGAAGCTCAGTGAGACTCATCATGGACCGAACCATATCTAATAAAGTTCGGTTTCTCCTTTCGGCCACACCATTCAACTGTGGTGTGCCAGGAGGAGTCCATTGTGATACAATGCCACAATCTTTTAGGTGTGAATCAAATTCATTATTTAGGTATTCACCGCCACGATCGGATCGTAGTACTTTAATCTTTTTATCCAATTGGTTCTCTACTTCACTTTGAAACTCTTTGAACTTTTCAAAAGCATCGCTCTTATGCCTCATTAAGTAGACATACCCATATCTACTTAAGTCGTCGGTAAAAGTGATGAAGTAGTTGTAACCACCCCTAGCGGTGATAGTCATTGGGCCACACACATCGGTATGTATAAGGCCCAATACCTCACTTGCTCGTGTTCCTTTACTTGAGAAAGGAGCACGAGTCATCTTGCCTAATATGCAAGACTCGCATACACCATAAGATTCGTAATCAAATGGTTTGAGAAGTTTCGTTGAAACAAGTCTCTTTATGCGTCGTTCGTTTATGTGTCCTAAACGACAATGCCAAAGGTAGGATTGATTAGGTTCACCCGTTTTGAGCTTCTTGTTCTCTACATGATATACATCATTAACATTATCTAGAACATAAATACCTCCGATAGACGTAGCTTTACCATAAACCATGTCATTAAATGAAAAAGTACAACAATTGTCCTTAATCATAAAGGAAAAACCTTCCATATCAAGTACGGAAATGGAGATAATGTTCTTAGTTAAAGTTGGTACGAAATAACAATTATTCAAATACAACTCTAAACCACTAGCTAGAGTGAGTACATAAGTGCCTACGGATATAGCGGCTACTCTAGCTCCATTTCCCATGCGTAGGTCTACATCACCCTTGGCTAGTGCTCGCACGTCCCTCATGCCCTGTAAATGATTACAAAGATGAGAACCACATCCGGTATCTAATACCCAAGTGGAAGTGCAAGTATAGTTAATGTCTATCATATAGAGGGAAGTGAAGACAATACCTGACGGAGTCTCACTCTCGTCTTTCTTGTTCTTCAATTCCTTCAAATATTTGGGACAATTGCGCTTCCAATGTCCCTTGCCATTACAGTGATAGCAATCGGCGTCGGCATGTTTGTTAACCTTAGCCTTAGGTTTGCTATTCTCAATAGCTTTCCCTTGTTCTTGTCTTTTCCATGTCTCTTGAATTTGGTCTTACCCTTGTTTTTACCCTTTTGAACCCCAAGGTTGAGATTCTTCATTTTCATGGAGAGCATGTCTCTCTTCTCACTCCCACTAGCCTCCATTTCCCTCTCCGCTTGGTTGAGGAGTGCATGAAGCTCTTGGAAACTCTTGTCCATGCCATGCATGTTGTAGTTCACCCTAATTTGGGAGAACTTGGAGGGGAGTGAGTGAAGAATGCGACCGATCGCAAGCTTCTTGGGAATGCTACACCCTAGACGCTCTAGTGTGTCAATATGCTCAATCATCTTGAGCACATGAGGACCCACTTTTTGGCCCTTTTCTAGCTTACCCTCGAAGAATTTCATCATAGCCTCATATTGACGGATATCGGGTGATTGGGAAAAAGCCGTCGTAACCCTTGAGAATATCTCATATGCATTAAGGGTAATGTATTGAAGCTTGAGTTTTGGAGACATTGACCATATCAAGACATTCTTGATATCGTTGGATATCTTCAAATACTCCTCATAAGCGGTCCTTTGTGCCGGGGTGGCTCGAGGACCGGGTTCGTTGGGTGGTGGTTCGTTCAAGTAACGAAGGACGTTGTCGGACAACGCCGCACCTTTAATGGTAGACTCCCATTCGATGAAATTACTTCCATCGTCTTTCAAGATACATTTGTCCATAACGGACCTAAGCCAAGAATCCTTTCCGAGTTGAATGGTTGCATTAGTAGCCATAGCGAATTATAAACACTACAACAAAGTTTAGGAAATATTAACATTCATTGTTATATAATTTACTTGTAAAACAATTTTAACAAGTCACTCATATAATGACCCCTCACGAAATTATATAAGCGATTCCAAGACCCGTATCTAGATAAGAACTAACATCGCATGCAATCCTTATGTAAAAACGGTAAGTCATTACTTGACTAATTCTACCCTAGAACTCTCGGTCGAGGGATTTCAACCAAATCCATCTCCTAGTCCCGAAATAACTTTTATTTCGTTGAGTCCAACCCAATCTTGGCATGTGATCTTATCACCCTATTTACCCTAGGTAAAAAGGGTCCACGTTGTGGTTGCCCTAATGAACAAGGGGTTCATAGGTGCTTTAATTGGTAAGGCTAAATCTCAATTCTTACGATGCATGTGAGAGGTCTTGTCAATATTAGGTTACTAATCACTTATAAGTAAACTAAGTTGGTGATTACGTAAATTGGTGAATTGACAATCGACGAATAAAATGCATGATTGGCGATTTTGGCATGAGCGAAAATAAAGCAAGCATCAAACAAATAAATCCTAGTATGGCCATCTAGCTAATCTAATTAACTAGACTATTACAAAATCGGAAACCAACTCCTTGGTCCCTGGCCTCTTCAATGGAACACCACCAAAAGGCACCGTCTTTTGTCCACCGTCTTGTGTAATCTCCGTCTTCATAATAATAAAATACAAATGATACATAGCATTTCCTATTATACATTTGTATGAATAAAACTATTAATTATTACAAACGGGCGATACGAGATCGCAATTAATTACAACCAAATCGATATTCCCTTACATTACGGGTAATACCGATTAAAAGACTAGGCCATACTAGGTACAATCTTGCAAAATAAACAATAAATGACATTCATTCATTCAACAACATTAAAATAAATAAAATGCTGTAAAAATCATGCCAAAATCGCCCCATAATTTATCAAGTTCATCCTAGCTCGGTTTTATGGAATTTATTGATTTTTAACCATTAAAAATCATTAATCAACACTTAATTCTCAATTAAGCTCAAACTAATTTTCCAAACCAATTTGGAATTTCAAGAATTAGTCTCCACTAATTTGAAAAATAAAAATTAGTTTGAATTGATTTTATTTGCTAATTTAATCGGTAAATGGTCAATTTTATGAAATAAATTCAAATTAAATCATAAAACGTCCAAAATTAAAAATGAATAATTTTGTTCATTCTGGAACATTTCCAGGAACTCCAAAACAAAAACTTGTTCACAAATATTCTCGAATAAAATAGGAACAAATAAATGCATGTTTATCGATTCTTATCTCATAAAAAACAATAAACATCCCAAAAGGACAAAATAAATTTCAAAAATTTACACATATGTCCATCAACATATGAAGATATGTACACCAAAAAACCATGCCCAAAAACAACATGCAACTATTTTTAGTTAACTTTTAACATCAAATAGGCATAAAAACTCGGTTTTTAAGGCATAAATGATTATAAATTAGCAAATAAATTCCAAAAATTACCAAACTCGACCACAACTATTTTGAGGTCATTAGGTATGCATGTACCCAAAAATTTCGTGTGAAACCCATTTTACACACAATTTTCGGTTTTTCCCAAAGTTATCATATAACCCGAAAAAATGTCAAAAATCGACATGCATGCAACAACAAAGCTCTGATACCACTTGAAGGGTTCGAAACCCACTAATTAGACTCCTCTAATTAGTTACTAAATTACTTGTTAATTTAGTATATAAAGATCTAGTTACATGCATGACATCAAATGACAAAAACTAGATATAAGAAGAGATTTCCTTACATAAACAATGAGGAAATATTGGGCACAATAAGAAAACTCCTTTTCTTATTGTTCTTGAGCTAAGAATTGTATGAATGATCCTCCAAAACCTTGAATCTCCAATGTAGAAGATCTCCTTTAAGTTGCACCAAGAATCAACCCAAATAATCACTAGTATTATTAACTAGATAATAGTAGTGATATAACAATACTAATATTATTAATCTATTACTACACTAGTAAAAGATGAATACTAGTATTTAGAGAGAGTTTTGAGAGATGAGGTGAAAAGCCAAAACTAATGCATGCATAATGAATTGGTGAGATAAAAAGAGAACAAAAAGCCCCCTTTTTACTCACCAAAACCGGCCATCACCACATGGGTAGACCATTTAGCTTTTAATTTTATTTGCATGCTTATGACAAGTGTCTAGTATCATTATTACTATTATTTATGTATCTAGTAAAATAAGAACAACCACATTTGTCATTATATTTACTAGTGTGTCACACACACATGTACATAAAATGGGTCCATTTTATTTTGTCATTTGTCATACAAATGCAATGTGTGACATGATCAATTATCTCTATAATTGATCACATCAAATAATATACTCTTAACTCTTTAAGTAGTACATTACTATTATATCTATATATAATAGGTCCCATAATAATAATAATAATCAATTAGCTAAATTTACAACTCCTTGTAAATATATTAACGGCTAATTACCACTATCCATAAAAGCATACAAAACCTCAACTAATTTAGTAATTAACGTTTAAATACTAAATTAGGTCTTATATAATCGTATTAAAATAAGACGTAAAATTTATTCAGTCAATTATCGTATAATAGACTAATAAACTTAATCGGACAGAGTTCCAAACTCTATCTCCAATAAATAACTCTCGTTACCATGCATATATCACTATATACGCAAGGTACTAATTAGCTGTATCAGATACAAATAATTAGTCTTCTATTTGGGTCTCATCCTATAGGTGTGACCAAAAGGGATCAGCTGATCACCGCCGTCATACGACAGTAACGTCTAACTCTAGTCAGCTGAGCGTTACCGATTTACGTTAATCAACTGACGTGGAGTATCAATGTACTAATTATCCCAAATATATTCCGCTCATGAGATTTAATATATCAATGCACTATTGTGGAGGACACTTGCTCCAACACCTTACTCGAGAAATTAGAAGTATAACTCGAGTTTATACCTTATGAGCTTTGAATTTATGAGCCTTAGTGATTACGAGTTTGGATATGTTTTGATAACCGCTGGAATCGTAATTAATGGATTAGTCTAAATCATTTGAGGATTCTTACCATACTATATGAAAGATTATATAAGTATGTAAGACTTAATTTTGGAGGCGGTGACAATTGATAATTTTGGAGGCAGTGACAATTGATAATTTTGGAGGTGGTAGAATGAGTAGGACCACCCTGTGCCGATATTGGACTTAGCGTTATTTGATGGGCCAATTACGAACCCGTGTTTGTGAGAGTCGTGCTAGGGATCTTGAGATGATTAATTTCTTCTATAATCCTTGATAGTTCTTTTTGATTCTCAACTCCGTCTTCCTTTCTGCTTCTCTTGAATTCTGTTACCGCATCTGCTGCTAATCCCTTCGACCTTTATCGATTTTGAAAACTCTTATTTTAATTTATTATCTATCATTGTTCTATTTACCCGTTAACCATTTTTCGAACTACCTATTTTATAAAAAGTTTGACTTACTTAAACTTTTCGGATATCGTGAAATTTAACATATTTGAATTATAATTTGAGAACTTTATACTTCACTTCTGTTTTATCTTTGGTTGATATTTATATTTAGTTTTGTTTCGAAATGCTTTAATAATTTATTTTGAAGTATTTCGAAATTATTTCAACTTTTGATTTTCAAGCAATCGAAATTTTATGAAGACTTTCATATTTCCAAATACTACAATTTCTACAGGATTAGTATGTAAAGCGTTTTAGCATTGTCAAAATTATTTTGTATGTTCAAGTTTGATAACGTTTTTGAAAACTTTCATAATTACTTTGATGAAATTTTCGAAATTTTAACGTTTTGAAATTAGTTTTCGTTTTATTGTTGGTGGACTTTCGAATCTGTTATTGAAAATGATTGACGACTGGTTCGATTTTTACTAACTACAAAAGTTGATTTCTCCGAACTAAATTTTGTTTCTTCAAAAAAAAATATAAATATTTTCGAATTTCCTAATCAAATTGTTTTACTTTTGTTTTGAAAATGTTTTGGTTACCTTATTTCTTTCAAGCTCGTTTACAAATGTTATTTGACGTCGTTATTTTATCAAACAACTTTACTTTATGATTTCATTAATTAAAAGATTTTAAACTTCGGGTAGCTTAGCCCAATTCCTCTTGGAATAAATATTTGCATTTGATTTCGAATCACTTTGAAAGTTGTAAAATTTCTTTTGAAATGAAATTCTTAAACAAATTTGTATCCCCATCTTTTCGAGTGAGGTAATCTTGATTTCTTTCTGCTTATTCTTAGTTTCGAGGACGAAACTTTCTTTTAGTGGGGAGGATCCCTTTCTGCTAATTTTGAAAACTCTTATTTTAATTTATTATCTATCATTGTTCTATTTACCCGTTAACCATTTTTCGAACTTCCTATTTTATAAAAAGTTTCACTTACTTAAACTTTTCGTATATCGTGAAATTTAACATATTTGAATTATAATTTGAGAACTTTATACTTCACTTTTGTTTTATCTTTGGTTGATATTTATATTTAGTTTTGTTTCGAAATGCTTTAATAATTTATTTTGAAGTATTTCGAAATTATTTCAACTTTTGATTTTCAAGCAATCGAAATTTTATGAAGACTTTCATATTTCCAAATACTACTTCAATTTCTACAGTATTAGTATGTTAAGCGTTTTAGCATTGTCAAAATTATTTTGTATGTTCAAGTTTGATAACGTTTTTGAAAACTTTCATAATTACTTTGATAAAATTTTCGAAATTTTAACGTTTTGAAATTAGTTTTCGTTTTATTGTTGGTGGACTTTCGAATCTATTATTGAAAATGATTGACGACTGGTTCGATTTTTACTAACTACAAAAGTTGATTTCTCCGAACTAAATTTTGTTTCTTCAAAAAAAAATATAAATATTTTCGAATGTCCTAATCAAATTGTTTTACTTTTGTTTTGCAAATGTTTTGGTTACCTTATTTCTTTCAAGCTCGTTTACAAATGTTATTTGACGTCGTTATTTTATCAAACAACTTTACTTTATGATTTCATTAATTAAAAGATTTTAAACTTCGGGTAGCTTAGCCCAATTCCTCTTGGAATAAATATTTGCATTCGATTTCGTATCACTTTGAAAGTTGTAAAATTTCTTTTGAAATAAAATTCTTATACAAATTTGTATCCCCATCTTTTCGAGTGGGGTAATCTTGATTCCTTTCTGCTTATTCTTAGTTTCGAGGACGAAACTTTCTTTTTGTGGGGAGGATTGTAACACCCGCTAATTTTCTATGCGTTGTTATCTATTGTGTTATGACTCCGTCATGACTCTGTTATTTTTTTCTGTCTTCAGTTTCCTTCATTTTCAAGCTTCATAACATTTTCAAGTCAAATATTATTTATTTTTATTAAAAGATTTTAAATATTTTATTTTCCTGATCTATTTATAAAATTTTCATCGCAAACTATTTATTTATTCGCGAGGAGTCCTATTTTTCTCTACGAACTAACGTTTTAAGCTTGGATTTATGTTATTTCTTTTCCTAAAAATGTCTAAACACATTTATATAATATTTCCAACTAAGAAATATTTTTATTTACGAAAAATTTAGCCTTTAATCATTTTATTACAAAGTTTCGTAAATAATTATTTTCTATCGCGAGGTTTACTCGAATTACTTTGAAATGATTTTAGTAATTATACGATTCTAATTTTTATCAACCTATATTTAAAAGAAGCACTTTTTGGCCCCTTTTTAGACCATGACACCCATGGTCACACATCTTCACATTTTTTTTTCATTTGGTTTTATAAAGTGATTAAAGCCTTAGATATTTTTATTACCTTAATGAATTTGGTGACTAATTGCAAAACTTTTCACTCTCCCTTGTTAATCCATTTTGGCTGGTGTTTTTAGTGTATCTAACATTGTTTTCATCAATTTTTAAGATCATATTCATTCACACAATTCACATAATTCATTTCTTTTCATTCATTCTCATTCAACCACATTAAACAAAGAAAATACTCTTCAATTCCTTCATATTGGCCATGAGTTTCAGCCATATTTTCCAGCCCAATTTTGTCCCTAATCGAGTCTTGATCGTCTCATTTTTATCGTAAAATTAATCCTCTTTCCGATTTTATCGTTAAGGTAATAATCGATGGGTTTTCGATCGTTATTTACCATTGATTTTCTTAGTTTTTCTCATGGTATTTTTCTACCATGATTTTCGTGTGATGTAGGTTTTGTGGATGAGCCCGAGTCCGACGAGTATATAATCGATTCAGACTTGGAGTAGAGGTAACGTCAATGTTACTCGGTATTTCATGATTTTAATTGAGTATTTGCATGTATATATTTTTATGTTTTATTTTGGAAATATATGTATGTCATAAAATCTGGAAAATTTTTAAAATTTGAAAATTTGCATGTTTCGGTATTTTTATCGCTTTTACGAGATTAACGATTAAATTGTCATATTAATTTGTAAATTCATAATATTCGGCCTAAACATGTAATATATGTTTATATTCTGTAAAAATGTTGTTTTTGATGATTTTTAATAATTTAGTATTTTTCTGATATTTTTGATATCGATTATTGAATTATTACCATTATCGGACAAAAATGATTAAAAGCCGATTTTTAGTTCTAGTACCTAAACATTTTATTTTAATCTGATTTTTGACGTGGTGAAACTTTATGATGAAATAGAATTTTCTGAATTTCTTCATAAATTTTCGAAATTGTTAAGTGGATGAATTAATTAATCACTTTAAATCATCGTTTATCATTAAAACCGTGTTTGTCGTTTAAATTCTCGATTTCTGGTCCTTGGTTTAAATCTGGAAAAAATTATGATTCTGATGATTTCATATTAAAATATAATTTTATGATTTTTAGTGCCTTAATAAAATGTTAGAAACGATAAGTTTTATTAATGGAATCGTTAATTGTGAAAACGGGTTTTAAAGACGGGTTTGACGGAAGTTGGTAAATCTGGAACTTTGGAAAATCTGGAAAATTAGTATATTCTGGAAATGATGATTTTTAGGTTTAATAATAATTTTTAGACATTAATACTTAAATCATTTTGTAATTACTATTTTTATTAATCGTTATTGTCGAGATTAGACGATTAACGAGAAAACGCTTTAAAAACCGAGTTTTAGGATTTTGTAAAATTTTCTTTTCTGGACCGAACGTCCATAAATATATTTGAACTATTTTACGTAATTTTTGTACTATTTATTAAAGTCTTTAATTAATAAGTAATGATTTACGGACAAATTGTGATTTATCGTTAAAATGCTTCGTCTTACGTAAAAGAATTATTTTTCTAGCAATTTTGGAAGTATTTAAATCTGAAACTTTAAGAGTTAAATCACCCCTTAACATACTCTAAATATATTTGTTGGTTTAATTAAATTAAGACGTTCAAATATTTAATTTGATATTTGCCGTAAAATCCTATTTATAATTTTATTGTCGAAACTAATAATCATTTGGAAATTTTAACTTTATAACTTTTGAAAACACCCTAATTAGCAATATTAAAATGTTTAAGACATTTTTAATCATTTTATAACGCTTATACGATATTTTAATAATTTCATAAAATTAAATGTTCACTTTGAGAATTAATATCGTTAAGGCCGAAAGTAATTGTTTTATAAATCTATGTCGTTTACTAAAAATGTGATGTTAGTATAAACTAATATTTTTGCTATTTTGATATGATGCTATTTTTGGTAAAGTTTCTAAAAATAGAAGTTTCCTAAAATAGAAAGTTTACTCTTTTGGAAAGTGATTCCTTTTTCTTTTCTTCTCCTATTGTTTGTATTAAAATACATCTTTTAAATATCGATAATGGGTTATTTTGGAGTTATGGAATAAGGAAAAGTGTGGGTTTAGAGTAATATAGTCTGGGATATACGTTTTGCCATCAACTATAAAGCTGGTGTGTCTATGTTGAGACACATTGGTCGTTGAACTGAGCATGGTTTGTGTTCAGAAGGGTGTATGTATACCTTAAACTTAGATATCGCCTCGTGTAAGTTGCGTCGGGTTGAACTGGGTATGGTTTGTATCCAGGAGGGGTGTGCACTACTTAAACCAGAACCTCGCTGCATGCAGTCCTGTTATGGTTGAGTTGCCTAGTTAGAGACCGAAGTCTGATTTGTTTTGACTAAGTTCTTGAAGTTAGCTTTTAGTATTGTCCTAGTGAAAGTCTAGATTCTACATTAATCCTATCTATAACGCCATTTTGAATATTTTATTGTTATCGATATAATTTGGTTCGCAGGTTGGCAAAAAATTTTATGTTTCTTCGGAAACCCATTTAATTATTTCATTTCGCGCTGAAAGCTTATTTTAATATGTTGTTTTAATGTTTTCCATTTTGACTATTTTTCCTATAATAGTAATTACTGTTTTAAAATCCTGTTATACGGCTGGAAGAACGTTGACGTTGCTCCTCACTAATTGTGGCTGTTATGTTTTTAACATGACAGGTATGCATGTTTCCGGGTGTGGGCTAGCGGGCAGACATGATCCTTGCTCGATTAATTTTAATAATTATATTTTGTGGATTGTTAAACCCCTTTGTGGATTTATTTAATTTTGGCCATTTTATTTAGGGCCTAATGTTTGACTTTACCATTTATATTTTTATAAAAACATAGTTACAGGGTGTTATAATCCCGACTCTACAGTGTTTCCGCCACTGTATCGCGTTAGAATTTCTAGGCGATTACAGTTGGTATCAGAGCATCACTGCTCCCGACGCTTACACCTGAAATTAGGGAAAATACCAGTAAATTATTTAAACAGTAAATAAAAAAAATATATTGTTAAAAATGGGTAGAAACAGATAAGGACTTAACTGTTAAGATTATCTGTTCCTGAACTCAATGATTAACATTGAATATTTGTTGCTTTTGTTGGAAGAAGACGAATGAACAAGATGTTGATAGGATGCTGCTCCAGATCGCGACAAGACCGTCTTAGAACTCTCAACGCCTGCTGACTCAAGTGAACAACTTGGTGCTCCAAGAAAGATGTCGATGGTGACTTTTAGTTCCGGTTCAGTTTACTTAAGCTCCAGGCAAGATGATTAAGAGTAGATTCTTGTTCCATGATGTCGTAGTAGATCCAGATGTAGCAACCCAAGACTTGTGTGCTCGTTCCTCTACAAGAAGATGAAGTAATCCATTTGGATCCCTCGTGAACTCTGGAGGCCCGAAGATTATCCTCTGGTTCCAGAACTTAGTAATATAGGGTCATCGACTCTTTTCTTCCTTCCTCTACTTCTTCTCATTCTTCTCTTTTATATTCTCTTCTTCATCCGCTTGATGAATCCTTGTTATATTCTTTAGTTAGACCGAATTTTGTCTTAGTGAACCCGTGAAAAGTTATAGATGTTTGAGGTTTGGTCAACCCTTGTTACGTGGTTTGAGAATTGTGAGTTATACCTTGTTATCTATCTTAGTAAGCTTTTGAGGATCGATTTGAATGATAAATTGTCGATTAATGGAATTAGGTTGGTACTTAAGATTTTGAACCTTGGGTTATAGGTTACTTGATTATTTGGAGGACTTAAAGTTGAATAATCTATTGAAGTAGCAAGAGTATACCATATTTGATGGATACCTAGTACCTAGCTAACCTAGAACCGAACTAAGTGTAACTGATAATATTACTTGGGATTCTTACCTAATGCTTATTTGATGGATGAATCATGAATATTTGGGATCATAGAGTACTGTTTAAAGTGTTAACCTGAGTGTTGTGGTACCATCGAAGGTTTTCATTAATATCGTTAGAAATTTTGGTTGACATAGATTACCCGTGTTTCTTAAGGATTAGATCGTTGATCGTTGTTTAAGGTAGTAACCTATGAACTTTAGAGTTGATTGATCTAACTTGGATAGATTGTTGTTAACCATGAAAAGGAGAAACATGTTACAATTAGAGGTTGTATTTATCGCGTTGTTTTGAGGAATACTTAATGCGAATCATCTTGATGGATTTATTGTTCAAAACCATTAGACCAACGAGATTGTGGCTTCGTTGAGTTAATATTTTGGTGGTTTCGCTGTTACAATATGAAATTTGGTGGAATTCTCAGAAACCTTAATCGAATGACGTGTTCGAAGATGTGAGTGTCTGCGCCATTACCTATAGGTTTGAGCATGTTTGAGGACTTGTTGTACTTTCCCAACTTCTGTACTTGTGGCATTATAAATATGTTGGTGATCATTTTTGAAGATTTCGTACTCGAGCATTGTTAATTGGTGGATTTTATTTAGTGTTCCTTACTCGAGAAATTAGAAGTATAACTCGAGTTTATACCTTATGAGCTTTGAATTGATGAGCCTTAATGATTACGAGTTTGGATATGTTTTGATAACCGCTGGAATCGTAATTAACGGATTAGTCTAAATCATTTGAGGATTCTTACCATACTAATTGAAAGATTATATAAGTATGTAAGACTTAATTTTGGAGGCGGTGACAATTGATAATTTTGGAGGCGGTGACAATTGATAATTTTGGAGGTGGTAGATTGAGTAGGACCACCCTGTGCCGATATTGGACTTAGCATTATTTGATGGGCCAATTACGAACCCGTGTTTGTGAGAGTCGTGCTAGGGATCTTGAGATGATTAATTTCTTCTATAATCCTTGATAGTTCTTTTTGATTCTCAACTCCGTCTTCCTTTCTGCTTCTCTTGAATTCTGTTACCGCATCTGCTGCTAATCCCTTCGACCTTTATCGATTTTGAAAACTCTTATTTTAATTTATTATCTATCATTGTTCTATTTACCCGTTAACCATTTTTCGAACTACCTATTTTATAAAAAGTTTGACTTACTTAAACTTTTCGGATATTGTGCAATTTAACATATTTGAATTATATTTTGAGAACTTTATACTTCACTTCTGTTTTATCTTTGGTTGATATTTATATTTAGTTTTGTTTCGAAATGCTTTAATAATTTATTTTGAAGTATTTCGAAATTATTTCAACTTTTGATTTTCAAGCAATCGAAATTTTATGAAGACTTTCATATTTCCAAATACTACTTCAATTTCTACAGGATTAGTATGTAAAGCGTTTTAGCATTGTCAAAATTATTTTGTATGTTCAAGTTTGATAACGTTTTTGAAAACTTTAATAATTACTTTGATAAAATTTTCGAAATTTTAACGTTTTGAAATTAGTTCTCGTTTTATTGTTGGTGGACTTTCGAATCTGTTATTGAAAATGATTGACGACTGGTTCGATTTTTACTAACTACAAAAGTTGATTTCTCCGAACTAAATTTTGTTTCTTCAAAAAAAAATATAAATATTTTCGAATTTCCTAATCAAATTGTTTTACTTTTGTTTTGAAAATGTTTTGGTTACCTTATTTCTTTCAAGCTCGTTTACAAATGTTATTTGACGTCGTTATTTTATCAAATAACTTTACTTTATGATTTCATTAATTAAAAGATTTTAAACTTCGGGTAGCTTAGCCGAATTCCTCTTGGAATAAATATTTGCATTCGATTTCGTATCACTTTGAAAGTTGTAAAATTTCTTTTGAAATAAAATTCTTATACAAATTTGTATCCCCATCTTTTCGAGTGGGGTAATCTTGATTTCTTTCTGCTTATTCTTAGTTTCGAGGACGAAACTTTCTTTTTGTGGGGAGGATTGTAACACCCGCTAATTTTCTATGCGTTGTTATCTATTCCGTTATGACTCCGTCATGACTCAGTTATTTTTTCTGTCTTCAGTTTCCTTCATTTTCATGCTTCATAACATTTTCAAGTCAAATATTATTTATTTTTATTAAAAGATTTTAAATATTTTATTTTCCTGATCTATTTATAAAATTTTCATCGCAAACTATTTATTTATTCGCGAGGAGTCCTATTTTTTTTTACGAACTAACGTTTTAAGCTTGGATTTATGTTATTTCTTTTCCTAAAAATGTCTAAACACATTTATATAATATTTCCAACTAAAAAATATTTTTATTTACGAAAAATTTAGCCTTTAATCATTTTATTACAAAGTTTCGTAAATAACTATTTTCTATCGCGAGGTTTACTCGAATTACTTTGAAATGATTTTAGTAATTATACGATTCTTATTTTTATCAACCTATATTTAAAAGAAGCACTTTTTGGCCCCTTTTTAGACCATGACACCCATGGTCACACATCTTCACATTTTTTTTTTCATTTGGTTTTATAAAGTGATTATAGCCTTAGATATTTTTATTACCTTAATGAATTTGGTGATTAATTGCAAAACTTTTCACTCTCCCTTGTTAATCAATTTTGGCTGGTTTTTTTTAGTGTATCTAACATTATTTTCATCAATTTTTAAGATCATATTCATTCACACAATTCACATAATTCATTTCTTTTCATTCATTCTTATTCAACCACATCAAACAAAGAAAATACTCTTCAATTCCTTCATATTGGCCATGAGTTTCAGCCATATTTTCCAGCCCAATTTTGTCCCTAATCGAGTCTTGATCGTCTCATTTTTATCGTAAAATTAATCCTCTTTCCGATTCTATCGTTAAGGTAATAATCGATGGGTTTTCGATCGTTATTTACCATTGATTTTCTTAGTTTTTCTCATGGTATTTTTCTACTATGATTTTCGTGTGATGTAGGTTTTCTGGATAAGCCCGAGTCCGACGAGTATGTAATCGATTCAGACTTGGAGTAGAGGTAACGTCGATGTTACTCGGTATTTCATGATTTTAATTGAGTATTTGCATTTATATATTTTTATGTTTTATTTTGGCAATATATGTATGTCATAAAATCTGGAAAATTTTTAAAATTTGAAAATTTGCATGTTTCGGTATTTTTATCGCTTTTATGAGATTAACAATTAAATTGTCATATTAATTTAAAATCATAATATTTGGCCTAAACATGTAATATATGTTTATATTCTGTAAAAATGTTTTTTTTGATGATTTTTAATAATTTAGTATTTTTCTGATATTTTTGATATCGATTATTGAATTATTACCGTTATCGGACAAAAATGATTAAAAGCCGATTTTTAGTTCTAGTACCTAAACATTTTATTTTAATCTGATTTTTGACGTGGTGAAACTTTCTGATGAAATAGAATTTTCTAAATTTCTTCATAATTATTCGAAATTTTTAAGTGGATGAATTAATTAATCACTTTAAATCATCGTTTATCGTTAAAACCGTGTTTGTCGTTTAAATTCTCGATTTCTGGTCCTTGGTTTAAATCTGGAAAAATTTATGATTCTGATGATTTCATATTAAAATATAATTTTATGATTTTTGGTGCCTTAATAAAATGTTAGGAACGATAAGTTTTATTAATGGAATCGTTAATTGTGAAAACGGGTTTTAAAGACGGTTTTGACGGAAGTTGGTAAATCTGGAACTTTGGAAAATCTGGAAAATTAGTATATTCTGAAAAATGATGATTTTTAGGTTTAATAATAATTTTTTAGACATTAATACTTAAATCATTTTGTAATTACTATTTTTATTAATCGTTATTGTCGAGATTAGACGATTAACGAGAAAACGCTTTAAAAACCGAGTTTTAGGATTTTGTAAAATTTTCTTTTCTGGACCGAATGTCCATAAATATATTTTAACTATTTTACGTAATTTTTGTACTATTTATTAAAGTCTTTAATTAATAAGTAATGATTTTCGGACAAATTGTGATTTATCGTTAAAATGCTTCGTCTTACCTAAAAGAATTATTTTTCCAGCAATTTTGGAAGTATTTAAATCTGAAACTTTAAGAGTTAAATCATCCCTTAACATACTCTAAATATATTTGTTGGTTTAATTAAATTAAGACGTTCAAATATTTAATTTGATATTTGCCGTAAAATCCTATTTATAATTTTATTGTCGAAACTAATAATCATTAAGGAATTTTAACTTTATAACTTTTGAAAACACCCTAATTAGCAATATTAAAATGTTTAAGACATTTTTAATCATTTTATAACGCTTATACGATATTTTAATAATTTCATAAAATTAAATATTCACTTTGAGAATTAATATCGTTAAGGCCGAAAGTACTAGTTTTATAAATCTATATCGTTTACTAACAATGTGATGTTAGTATAAAATAATATTTTTGCTATTTTGATATGATGCTATTTTTGTCAAAGTTTCTAAAAACAGAAGTTTCCTAAAATAGAAAGTTTACTCTTTTGGAAAGTGATTCCTTTTTCTTTTGTTCTCCTATTGTTTGTATTGAATACATCTTTTAAATATCGATAATGGGTTGTTTTGGAGTTATGGAATAAGGAAAAGTGTGGGTTTAGAGTAATATAGTCTGGGATGTACGTTTTGCCATCAACTATAAAGCTGGTGTGTCTATGTTGAGACACATTGGTCGTTGAACTGAGCATGGTTTGTGTTGAGAAGGGTGTATGTTTACCTTAAACTTAGATATCGCATCGTGTAAGTCGCGTCGGGTTGAACTGGGTATGGTTTGTATCCAGGAGGGGTGTGCACTACTTAAACCAGGACCTCGCTGCATGCAGTCCTGTTATGGTTGAGTTGCCTAGTTAGAGACCGAAGTCTGATTTGTTTTGACTAAGTTCTCGAAGCTAGTTTTTAGTATTGTCCTAGTGAAAGTCTAGATTCTACATTAATCCTATCCATAACGCCATTTTGAATATTTTATTGTTATCGATATAATTTGGTTCGCAGGTTAGCAAATATTTTTATGTTTATTCGGAAACCCATTTAATTATTTCATTTCGTGCTAAAAGCTTATTTTAATATGCTGTTTTACTGTTTTCCATTTTGACTATTTTTCCTATAATAGTAATTACTGTTTTAAAATCCTGTTATACGGCTGGAAGAACGTTGACGTTGCTCCTCACTAATTGTGGCTGTTATGTTTTTAACATGACAGGTATGCATATTTCCGGGTGTGGGCTAGCGGGCAGAAATGATCCTTGCTCGATTAATTTTAATAATTATGTTTTGTGGATTGTTAAACCCCTTTGTGGATTTATATAATTTTGGCCATTTTATTTAGGGCCTAATGTTTGACTTTACCATTTATATTTTTATAAAAACACAGTTACAGTGTGTTATAATCCCGACTCTACAGTCTTTCCGCCACTGTATCGCGTTAGAAATTCTAGGGGATTACAGTTGGTATCAGAGCATCACTGCTCCCGACACTTACACCTGAAATTAGGGAAAATACCAGTAAATAATTTAAACAGTAAATAAAAAAAATATATTGTTAGAAATGGGTAGAAACAGATAAGGACTTAACTGTTAAGATTATCTGTTCCTGAACTCAATGATTAACATTGAATATTTGTTGCTTTTGTTGGAAGAAAACGAATGAACAAGATGTTGATAGGATGCTGCTCCAGATCGCGACAAGACCGTCTTAGAATTCTCAACGCTTGCTGACTCAAGTGAACAACTTGGTGCTCCAAGAAAGATGCCGATGGTGACTTTTAGGTCCGGTTCAGTTTACTTAAGCTCCAGGCAAGATGGTTAAGAGTAGATTCTTGTTCCATGATGTCGCAGTAGATCTAGATGGAGCGACCCAAGACTTGTGTGCTCGTTCCTCTACAAGAAGATGAAGTAATCCATTTGGATTCCTCGTGAACTCTGGAGGCCCGAAGATTATTTTCTGGTTCCAGAACTTAGTAATATAGGGTCATCGACTCTTTTTTTCCTTCCTCTACTTCTTCTCATTCTTCTCTTTTATATTCTCTTCTTCATCCGCTTGATGAATCCTTGTTATATTCTTCTACTCTACCATCTTTCTCTTGAGATTCTTTGGTTAGACCGAATTTTGTCTTAGTGAACCCGTGAAAAGTTATAGATGTTTGAGGTTTGGTCAACCCTTGTTACGTGGTTTGAGAATTGTGAGTTATACCTTGTTATCTATCTTAGTAAGCTTTTGAGGATCGATTTGAATGATAAATTGTCGATTAATGGAATTAGGTTGGTACTTAAGATTTTGAACCTTGGGTTATAGGTTACTTGATTATTTGGAGGACTTAAAGTTGAATAATCTATTGAAGTAGCAAGAGTATATCATATTTGATGGATACCTTGTACCTAACCTAGAACCGAACTAAGTGTAACTGATAATATTACTTGGGATTCTTACCTAATGCTTATTTGATGGATGAATCATGAATATTTGGGATCATAGAGTACTGTTCAAAGTGTTAACCTGAGTGTTGTGGTACCATCGAAAGTTTTCATTAATATCGTTAGAAATTTTGGTTGACATAGATTACCCGTGTTTCTTAAGGATTAGATCGTTGATCGTTGTTTAAGGTAGTAACCTATGAACTTTGGAGTTGATTGATCTAACTTGGATAGATTGTTGTTAACCATGAAAAGGAGAAACATGTTACAATTAGAGGTTGTATTTATCGCGTTGTTTCGAGGAATACTTAATGCGAATCATCTTGATGGATTTATAGTTCAAAACCCTTAGACCAACGAGATTGTGGCTTCGTTGAGTTAATATTTTGGTGGTTTCGCTGTTACGATATGAAATTTGGTGGAATTCTCAGAAACCTTAGTCGAATGACGTGTTCGAAGATGTGAGTGTCTGCACCATTACCTATAGGTTTGAGCATGTTTGAGGACTTGTTGTACTTTCCCAACTTCTGTACTTGTGGCATTATAAATATGTTGGTGATCATTTTTGAAGATTTCGTACTCGAGCATTGTTAATTGGTGGATTTTATTTAGTGTTCCTTACTCGAGAAATTAGAAGTATAACTCGAGTTTATACCTTATGAGCTTTGAATTTATGAGCCTTAGTGATTACGAGTTTGGATATGTTTTGATAACCGCTGGAATCGTAATTAATGGATTAGTCTAAATCATTTGAGGATTCTTACCATACTAATTGAAAGATTATATAAGTATGTAAGACTTAATTTTGGAGGCGGTGACAATTGATAATTTTGGAGGCGGTGATAATTGATAATTTTGGAGGTGGTAGATTGAGTAGGACCACCCTGTGCCGATATTGGACTTAGCGTTATTTGATGGGCCAATTACGAACCCGTGTTTGTGAGAGTCGTGCTAGGGATCTTGAGATGATTAATTTCTTCTATAATCCTTGATAGTTCTTTTTTATTCTCAAATCCGTCTTCCTTTCTGCTTCTCTTGAATTCTGTTACCGCATCTGCTGCTAATCCCTTCGACCTTTATCAATTTTGAAAACTCTTATTTTAATTTATTATCTATCATTGTTCTATTTACCCGTTAACCATTTTTCGAACTACCTATTTTATAAAAAGTTTGACTTACTTAAACTTTTCGGATATCGTGAAATTTAACATATTTGAATTATAATTTGAGAACTTTATACTTCACTTCTGTTTTATCTTTGGTTGATATTTATATTTAGTTTTGTTTCAAAATGCTTTAATAATTTATTTTGAAGTATTTCGAAATTATTTCAACTTTTGATTTTCAAGCAATCGAAATTTTATGAAGACTTTCATATTTCCAAATACTACTTCAATTTCTACAGGATTAGTATGTAAAGCGTTTTAGCATTGTCAAAATTATTTTGTATGTTCAAGTTTGATAACGTTTTTGAAAACTTTCATAATTACTTTTATAAAATTTTCGAAATTTTAACGTTTTGAAATTAGTTTTCGTTTTATTGTTGGTGGACTTTCGAATCTATTATTGAAAATGATTGACGACTGGTTCGATTTTTACTAACTACAAAAGTTTATTTCTCCGAACTAAATTTTGTTTCTTAAAAAAAAAATATAAATATTTTCGAATTTCCTAATCAAATTGTTTTACTTTTGTTTTGAAAATGTTTTAGTTACCTTATTTCTTACAAGCTCGTTTACAAATGTTATTTGACGTCGTTATTTTATCAAACAACTTTACTTTATGATTTCATTAATTAAAAGATTTTAAACTTCGGGTAGCTTAGCCCAATTCCTCTTGGAATAAATATTTGCATTCGATTTCGTATCACTTTGAAAGTTGTAAAATTTCTTTTGAAATGAAATTCTTATACAAATTTGTATCCCCATCTTTTCGAGTGGGGTGATCTTGATTCCTTTCTGCTTATTCTTAGTTTCGAGGACGAAACTTTCATTTAGTGGGGAGGATTACTTTCTGCTAATTTTGAAAACTCTTATTTTAATTTATTATCTATCATTGTTCTATTTACCCGTTAACCATTTTTCGAACTACCTATGTTATAAAAAGTTTCACTTACTTAAACTTTTCGGATATCGTGAAATTTAACATATTTGAATTATAATTTGAGAACTTTATACTTCACTTCTGTTTTATCTTTGGTTGATATTTATATTTTGTTTTGTTTCAAAATGCTTTAATAATTTATTTTGAAGTATTTCGAAATTATTTCAACTTTTGATTTTCAAGCAATCGAAATTTTATGAAGACTTTCATATTTCCAAATACTACTTCAATTTCTACAGGATTAGTATGTAAAGCGTTTTAGCATTGTCAAAATTATTTTGTATGTTCAAGTTTGATAACGTTTTTGAAAACTTTCATAATTACTTTGATAAAATTTTCGAAATTTTAACGTTTTGAAATTAGTTTTCGTTTTATTGTTGGTGGACTTTCGAATCTGTTATTGAAAATGATTGACGACTGGTTCGATTTTTACTAACTACAAAAGTTGATTTCTCCGAACTAAATTTTGTTTCTTCAAAAAAAAAATATAAATATTTTCGAATTTCCTAATCAAATTGTTTTACTTTTGTTTTGAAAATGTTTTGGTTACCTTATTTCTTTCAAGCTCGTTTACAAATGTTATTTGACGTCGTTATTTTATCAAACAACTTTACTTTATGATTTCATTAATTAAAAGATTTTAAACTTCGGGTAGCTTAGCCCAATTCCTCTTGGATTAAATATTTGCATTCGATTTCGTATCACTTTGAAAGCTGTAAAATTTCTTTTGAAATGAAATTCTTATACAAATTTGTATCCCCATCTTTTCGAGTGGGGTAATCTTGATTCCTTTCTGCTTATTCTTAGTTTCGAGGACGAAACTTTCTTTTAGTGGGGAGGATTACTTTCTGCTAATTTTGAAAACTCTTATTTTAATTTATTATCTATCATTGTTCTATTTACCCGTTAACCATTTTTCGAACTACCTATTTTATAAAAAGTTTGACTTACTTAAACTTTTCGGATATCGTGAAATTTAACATATTTGAATTATAATTTGAGAACTTTATACTTCACTTATGTTTTATCTTTGGTTGATATTTATATTTAGTTTTGTTTCGAAATGCTTTAATAATTTATTTTGATGTATTTCGAAATTATTTCTACTTTTGATTTTCAAGCAATCGAAATTTTATGAAGACTTTCATATTTCCAAATACTACTTCAATTTCTACAGGATTAGTATGTAAAGCGTTTTAGCATTGTCAATATTATTTTGTATGTTCAAGTTTGATAACGTTTTTGAAAACGTTCATAATTACTTTGATAAAATTTTCGAAATTTTAACGTTTTGAAATTAGTTTTCGTTTTATTGTTGGTGGACTTTCGAATCTGTTATTGAAAATGATTGACGACTGGTTCGAGTTTTGCTAACTACAAAAGTTGATTTCTCCGAACTAAATTTTGTTTCTTAAAAAAAAAAAATATTTTCGAATTTCCTAATCAAATTGTTTTACTTTTGTTTTGAAAATGTTTTGGTTACCTTATTTCTTTCAAGCTCGTTTACAAATGTTATTTGACGTCGTTATTTTATCAAACAACTTTACTTTATGATTTCATTAATTTAAAGATTTTAATCTTCGGGTAGCTTAACCCAATTCCTCTTGGAATAAATATTTGCATTCGATTTTGTATCACTTTGAAAGTGGTAAAATTTCTTTTGAAATAAAATTCTTATACAAATTTGTATCCCCATCTTTTCGAGTGGGGTAATCTTGATTCCTTTCTGCTTATTCTTAGTTTCGAGGACGAAACTTTCTTTTTGTGGGGAGGATTGTAACACCCGCTAATTTTCTATGCGTTGTTATCTATTCCGTTATGACTCCGTCAAGACTCTGTTATTTTTTCTGTCTTCAGTTTCCTTCATTTTCAAGCTTCATAACATTTTCAAGTCAAATATTATTTATTTTTATTAAAAGATTTTAAATATTTTATTTTCCTTATCTATTTATAAAATTTTCATCGCAAACTATTTATTTATTCGCGAGGAGTCCTATTTTTTTCTACGAACTAACGTTTTAAGCTTGGATTTATGTTATTTCTTTTCCTAAAAATGTCTAAACACATTTATATAACATTTCCAACTAAAAAATATTTTTATTTACGAAAAATTTAGCCTTTAATCATTTTATTACAAAGTTTTGTAAATAATTATTTTCTATCGCGAGGTTTACTCGAATTACTTTGAAGTACTTTTAGTAATTATACGATTCTTATTTTTATCAACCTACATTTAAAAGAAGCACTTTTAGGCCCCTTTTTAGACCATGACACCCATGGTCACACATCTTCACATTTTTTTTTTCATTTGGTTTTATAAAGTGATTAAAGCCTTCGATATTTTTATTACCTTAATGAATTTGGTGACTAATTGCAAAACTTTTCACTCTCCCTTGTTAATCCATTTTTGCTGGTTTTTTTAGTGTATCTAACATTGTTTTCATCAATTTTTAAGATCATATTCATACACGCAATTCACATAATTCATTTCTTTTCATTCATTCTCATTCAACCACATTAAACAAAGAAAATACTCTTCAATTCCTTCATACTGGCCATGAGTTTCAGCCATATTTTCCAGCCCAATTTTGTCCCTAATCGAGTCTTGATCGGCTCATTTTTATCGTAAAATTAATCCTCTTTCCGATTCTATCGTTAAGGTAATAATCGATGGGTTTTCGATCGTTATTTACCATTGATTTTCTTAGTTTTTCTCATGGTATTTTTCTTCCATGATTTTCGTGTGATGTAGGTTTTGTGGATGAGCCCGAGTCCGACGAGTATGTAATCGATTCAGACTTGGAGTAGAGGTAACGTCGATGTTACTCGGTATTTCATGATTTTAATTGAGTATTTATATATTTTTATGTTTTATTTTGGAAATATATGTATGTCATAAAATCTGGAAAATTTTTAAAATTTGAAAATTTGCATGTTTCGGTATTTTTATCGCTTTTACGAGATTAACGATTAAATTGTCATATTAATTTGTAAAATCATAATATTCGGACTAAACATGTAATATATGTTTATATTCTGGAAAAATATTGTTTTTGATGATTTTTAATAATTTAGTATTTTTCTGATATTTTTGATATCGATTATTGAATTATTACCGTTATCGGACAAAAATGATTAAAAGCCGATTTTTAGTTCTAGTACCTAAACATTTTCTTTTAATCTGATTTTTGACGTGGTGAAACTTTCTGATGAAATAGAATTTTCTGAATTTCTTCTTAATTTTTCGAAATTGTTAAGTAGATGAATTAATTAATCACTTTAAATCATCATTTATCGTTAAAACCGTGTTTGTCGTTTAAATACTCGATTTATGGTCCTTGGTTTAAATCTGGAAAAAATTATGATTCTGATGATTTCATATTAAAATATAATTTTATGATTTTTAGTGCCTTAATAAAATGTTAGGAACGATCAGTTTTATTAATGGAATCGTTAATTGTGAAAACGGGTTTTAAAGGCGGTTTTGACGGAAGTTGGTAAATCTGGAACTTTGGAAAATCTGGAAAATTAGTATATTCTGGAAAATGATGATTTTTAGGTTTAATAATAGTTTTTAGACATTAATACTTAAATCATTTTGTAATTACTATTTTTATTAATCGTTATTGTCGAGATTGGACGATTAACGAGAAAACGCTTTAAAAACCGAGTTTTAGGATTTTGTAAAATTTTCTTTTCTAGACAGAATGTCCATAAATATATTTGAACTATTTTACGTAATTTTTGTACTATTTATTAAAGTCTTTAATTAATAAGTAATGATTTTCGGACAAATTGTGATTTATCGTTAAAATGCTTCGTCTTACCTAAAAGAATTATTTTTCCAGCAATTTTGGAAGTATTTAAATCTGAAACTTTAAGAGTTAAATCATCCCTTAACATACTCTAAATATATTTGTTGGTTTAATTAAATTAAGACGTTCAAATATTTAATTTGATATTTGCCGTAAAATCCTATTTATAATTTTATTGTCGAAACTAATAATAATTAGGGAATTTTAACTTTATAACTTTTGAAAACACCCTAATTAGCAATATTAAAATGTTTAAGACGTTTTTAATCATTTTATAACGCTTATACGATATTTTAATAATTTCATAAAATTAAATGTTCACTTTGAGAATTAATATCGTTAAGGCCGAAAGTACTAGTTTTATAAATCTATATCGTTTACTAAAAATGTGATGTTAGTATAAACTAATATTTTCGCTATTTTGATATGATGCAGTTTTTGGTAAAGTTTCTAAAAATAGAAGTTTACTAAAATAGAAAGTTTAATCTTTTGGAAAGTGATTCCTTTTTCTTTTGTTCTCCTATTGTTTGTATTGAATACATCTTTTAAATATCGATAATGGGTTGTTTTGGAGTTATGAAATAAGGAAAAGTGTGGGTTTAGAGAAATATAGTCTATGATGTACGTTTTGCCATCAACTATAAAGCTGGTGTGTCTATGTTGAGACACATTGGTCGTTGAACTGAGCATGGTTTGTGTTCAGAAGGGTGTATGTTTACCTTAAACTTAGATATCGCCTCGTGTAAGTCGCGTCGGGTTGAACTGGGTATGGTTTGTATCCAGGAGGGGTGTGCACTACTTAAACCAGGACCTCGCTGCATGCAATCCTGTTATGGTTGAGTTGCCTAGTTAGAGACCGAAGTCTGATTTGTTTTGACTAAGTTCTCGAAGCTAGTTTTTAGTATTGTCCTAGTGAAAGTCTAGATTCTACATTAATCCTATACATAACGCCTTTTTGAATATTTTATTGTTATCGATATAATTTGGTTCGAAGGTTAGCAAATATTTTTATGTTTCTTCGGAAACCCATTTAATTATTTCATTTCGCGCTGAAAGCTTATTTTAATATGCTGTTTTACTGTTTTCCATTTTGACTATTTTTCCTATAATAGTAATTACTGTTTTAAAATCCTGTTATACGGCTGGAAGAACGTTGACGTTGCTCCTCACTAATTGTGGCTGTTATGTTTTTAAGATGGCAGGTATGCATGTTTCCGGGTGTGGGCTAGCGGGCAGACATGATCCTTGCTCGATTAATTTTAATAATTATGTTTTGTGGATTGTTAAACCCCTTTGTGGATTTATTTAATTTTGGCCATTTTATTTGGGGCCTAATGTTTGACTTTGCCATTTATATTTTTATAAAAACATAGTTACAGCGTGTTATAATCCCGACTCTGCAGTGTTTCCGCCACTGTATCGCGTTAGAATTTCTAGGGGATTACAGTTGGTATCAGAGCATCACTGCTCCCGACGCTTACACCTGAAATTAGGGAAAATACCAGTAAATTATTTAAACAGTAAATAAAAAAAATATATTGTTAGAAATGGGTAGAAACAGATAAGGACTTAACTGTTAAGATTATCTGTTCCTGAACTCAATGATTAACATTGAATATTTGTTGCTTTTGTTGGAAGAAGACGAATGAACAAGATGTTGATAGGATGCTGCTCCAGATCGCGACAACACCGTCTTAGAACTCTCAACGCCTGCTGACTCGAGTGAACAACTTGGTGCTCCAAGAAAGATGTCGATGGTGACTTTTAGCTCCGGTTCAGTTTACTTAAGCTCCAGGCAAGATGATTAAGAGTAGATTCTTGTTCCATGATGTCGCAGTAGATCCAGATGGAGCGACCCAAGACTTGTGTGCTCGTTCCTCTACAAGAAGATGAAGTAATCCATTTGGATCCCTCGTGAACTCTGGAGGCCCGAAGATTATCCTCTGGTTCTAGAACTTAGTAATATAGGGTCATCGACTCTTTTCTTCCTTCCTCTACTTCTTCTCATTCTTCTCTTTTATATTCTCTTCTTCATCCGCTTGATGAATCCTTGTTATATTCTTCTACTCTACCATCTTTCTCTTGAGATTCTTTGGTTAGACCGAATTTTGTCTTAGTGAACCCGTGAAAAGTTAAAGATGTTTGAGGTTTGGTCAACCCTTGTTACGTGGTTTGAGAATTGTGAGTTATACCTTGTTATCTATCTTAGTAAGCTTTTGAGGATCGATTTGAATGATAAATTGTCGATTAATGGAATTAGGTTGGTACTTAAGATTTTGAACCTTGGGTTATAGGTTACTTGATTATTTGGAGGACTTAAAGTTGAATAATCTATTGAAGTAGCAAGAGTATATCATATTTGATGGATACCTAGTACCTAGCTAACCTAGAACCGAACTAAGTGTAACTGATAATATTACTTGGGATTCTTACCTAATGCTTATTTGATGGATGAATCATGAATATTTGGGATCATAGAGTACTGTTTAAAGTGTTAGCCTGAGTGTTGTGGTACCATCGAAGGTTTTCATTAATATCGTTAGAAATTTTGGTTGACATAGATTACCCGTGTTTCTTAAGGATTAGATCGTTGATCGTTGTTTAAGGTAGTAACCTATGAACTTTGGAGTTGATTGATCTAAGTTGGATAGATTGTTGTTAACCATGAAAAGGAGAAACATGTTACAATTAGAGGTTGTATTTATCGCGTTGTTTTGAGGAATACTTAATGCGAATCATCTTGATGGATTTATAGTTCAAAACCATTAGACCAACGAGATTGTGGCTTCGTTGAGTTAATATTTTGGTGGTTTCGCTGTTACGATATGAAATTTGGTGGAATTCTCAGAAACCTTAGTCGAATGACGTGTTCGAAGATGTGAGTGTCTGTGCCATTACGAACACGTGTTTGTGAGAGTCGTGCTAGGGATCTTGAGATGGTTAATTTCTTCTATAATCCTTGATAGTTCTTTTTGATTCTCAACTCTGTCTTCCTTTCTGCTTCTCTTGAATTCTGTTACCGCATCTGCTGCTAATCCCTTCGACTTTTATCGATTTTGAAAACTCTTATTTTAATTTATTATCTATCATTGTTCTATTTACCCGTTAACCATTTTTCGAACTACCTATTTTATAAAAAGTTTGACTTACTTAAACTTTTCGGATATTGTGAAATTTAACATATTTGAATTATAATTTGAGAACTTTATACTTCACTTCTGTTTTATCTTTGGTTGATATTTATATTTAGTTTTGTTTCGAAATGCTTTAATAATTTATTTTGAAGTATTTCGAAATTATTTCAACTTTTGATTTTCAAGCAATCGAAATTTTATGAAGACTTTCATATTTCCAAATACTACTTCAATTTCTACAGGATTAGTATGTAAAGCGTTTTAGCATTGTTAATGTAATCCCCTATAAATTCTAACGCAATACAGTGGCGGAAACACAGTAGATTTGGGATTAAAACACACTGATGTTCTATATTTTAGAAAAAGAACGGTCAGTCAATACAAAGGCCACTTTTTACAAAAGGGCTAAAAATAAAGATCCTTCACATGGGTTTAACAATCCATAAACAAACATAATTAAAGCAGAGTAGGATCCATGCCACTCGCTAGCGCACACCAAACCCCGGAACAAAGAATACCTGTCATGTTATAAACATAACAGCCACAATTTAGTGGGGAGTAACTCAGGCAGTTCTCCCAGCCATAATACATAATATATAAGCAATAGAAGCATAATATAAGAAAATAGATTAAAACTCAAAACATTATATGTATCAAAATAGATTCAAAACCAGAAAACAATTCAGCAGCCTGACGGCATCAAAACGAATAATGGAATAAAAAAATCGATGATAAGTACAGCTTTTACTACTAGAGATATGTCAAAACAACACCGAAGTGTAACTTAGTGCCCACGAAGCGACCCCTAAGCCTCACTGGTTAAGGAACTCAGTGCCCACGAAGCGACTCCTAAGCCCTCTCACCAGACAACTCAAACTATAATAGGACTGCGTTCAGCGAGGTCCTAGCCTAAGTACATGCGCATGACTCCTGAGCATAAACGATACCCAGTTCGACAATCAATGTATCCTGACGCAAATACACTGACCATATAGCTGATGATAACAACCAACATATCCTAGACTTATATATTGTACATTTTCATTTCCAACATCATTCCATATTCAAACAAATAAATATTTTATCCGAAGATATCTTAAATATTCCCAAAATAGTAACTTTCCAAAGATAGAAACTTTCTTCAAATAGTAACTTTCCAAAATAGGTATTAATATAATTAGAAAGCGTTTAACATATGAGTTATATAAAATATTTAATATTTGGCCTTGAGACATAAACATTATATTTATTAGATAAATGTATAATTAATGATTAAAAGTCAAAGAAAGTAAAAATCATAATTATTTCTCAAAAGGTTGGAGTTTAAGTAATTAAAAGTAATAGATTACAAATTTACAGATTTTTCAGATTTGCACTGTCTTACTATAAAATTCATAATTAAATCATTAAAAATCAAAACGATATAAAACCAGTGAGGTTGAAAACTTTAAAAGCTTAACTACAACTCTTGTTTCTGGAGAAAATCTAAATTCTTAAATTTTTTTTTTGGTGGGAATGTGAGGTGTATTATATAACAAAAACCGTAGTTACAAGGACATATACAGACTAAGGACTTATAACCGGTAGAGTATGATAATCCAAATAAAGAAAAGATCTAATGCTCTCAGTATCGGACATTTTTGTGTGTGGGTTATGCATCACAGCACGCAACCTGTCTTTAATTTCTTGCTTAATACTATTGGTGACTTTCTCCGGGCGAGCAATCTTTCCTTCAATACGGGCTTTGTTCCTCGACATCCAAATGCAATAGTGAAACACATTGAGTGTCATTGCGATGATCTTTCCTTTGGGATTTTCTTCCACTTTCAAATCAGGGGGGAACGGGCTTCGAATCCACTTCTCCAGTTCAGATTTAATGATGCTGCTGTAGGGACATTCTGTGAACAGGTGAGTGATAGTTTCAGGAGCTGTCTCGCAGATACAGCAGTTTGCATCAGCACAGGTCCCCCAGCGCATCAGTTTCTCTCTAGTGTTGAGACCCTTATTGAGCATGATCCAAGTAATCATAGCATGCTTAGGCACGTTCCAGTTGTTCCAAGTTAGGTTATACCAGTCGGGTTTAGGGTTGGAACTCGACAGCCATCTATAACCTCGTGCAATTGTGTAGCCGTGAATATCAGCAGTCCAAGAATTATCATCGTATCCGCTTTTAATTCTTTCTTTTGCCTTTCAAATAGACTTCCAGGTCCACGCAACATCAGGAGGGGGTGTGTAAGAGTGCCAGTCCTTACCTTTTAGGTAGTTACTATGTACCCATCGAACCCATAATCTATCCTCTTTCTCATACAGCCAGTTAACCAGTTTTCCGACCGCTGCAATGTTCCAGTTACCTGCTTGTTTGATGCCCAATCCCCCTTCCAATTTAGGCTTAGTGACAGAATCCCAAGAGACAAGGGGAACCCGACTATACTCAGCTGCCCCTTCCCAAAGGAAATTCCGACACACAGCCTCAATTCTTCTTATGACTCCCTTGGGGATCAGGAAAATTGTTGCCCAGTAATTATACAGGGTATTAAGAACAGAGTTAATAAGCACGACTCTTCCCGCATAAGACAGTTTTTTAGCACCAAGGTTTCTGATTTTGTTGAGCATCTTATCAGCAATTGTCGAGCATTCCTGCTTATTAAGTTTCTTGGACTTAACCGGAATCCCTAGATAGGAGAAGGGAAGCTCACCTTCCTTAAATCCCGTGGCACTAAGAATCTCCTCCTTGTTTACCTGTCTCATCCCATTAAAATAAATCGCAGATTTTGATGAATTAATGGTCAGTCCGGAGGCCTTAGAGAAAGAAGATAAGGCCCGAATCATAAGCATGATAGACTGAGTCTCGCCTTTACAAAACATCATCAAGTCGTCTGCAAATATCAAATGTGAGAGCTTGAGTTGTTTGCACATGGGATGGTATTTGAAGGGCCATTTTCCAGTCGCATATTTCAGCATCCTACTGAAGTAGTCCATACAAAGTGTGAATATCAGGGGAGATATTGGGTCTCCTTGTCTTAAGCCCCGTTTTCCTTGAAAATAACCGAAGTTGCTCCCATTGAGACTTAGAGTGAATTGAGGAGACGTGATACATGTCATAATCAGACCTCTAAAATGAGTAGGAACCTGCAGCATTTCCAGGAGCTCGTTCACAAATCCCCACTCCACGGAGTCATAGGCTTTTTGAAGATCGATTTTAATTAGACATCTCGGGGAAGCATTTTTCCTTGTGTAGTGTTGTATTATATCCTGGCAGATCAATATGTTTTCAATTATGGATCTTCCTTGTACAAACGCTCCCTGAGATTCATTCACCAGGTCCGGAAGAATTTTTGCCAACCTGCTGCATAGGGCTTTAGATATGACTTTGTAGATAAGGTTACAGCAGGCTATGGGTCTGTATTGCGTAACAGTTTCAGGTCTCTCGCATTTGGGAATCAAGGTAATATTTGTCGCGTTTATTTGTTTCAAAAGCTTTCCTGTTCTGAAGAATTCCTTCACTGCAGTACATATTCCGTCACCAGTAGTATTCCAAGTGTGTTTAAAAAAACTACTCGTGTAACCGTCAGGCCCTGGGGATTTCTCATTAGGGATCGAGAAAATGATATCCTTAATCTCCTTATTAGTGATAGGATTGTTCAGTATTGCAGCGTGTTGAGCCTCACAAACTTTACCTTGCTCAATAACATCTCTTCTTACTTTCTCCGTAACTTTACAAGTGCCCAGTAGATCTTCATAATAGGTGATAAATGCCTGCTGTATGCCCGTGAAATCAGTCTGCAGAACACCCCTTTTATCCTTGATTTGCAGAATCTTATTATGTTGGAGTCGTTGTTTGATAACCCTATGGAAATGAGCGGTATTAGCATCCCCTTCACAAAGCCAATTTGCTTTAGCTTTTTGGTTCAGGAAACTGTGATTGGCATCCATCAATTCCTTTAATCGGTCTGAAATTTTCCTTTCTTCGTTAATGAGGTCCCTGTTCAGGTTGTCCGTCATCAATTGCAATTGGATTGAGTTAAGTTCTTTGGAAGCTTCAGTGGTCTGAAGTTCAATGTCTGAAAACGCATTCCTGTTCAATTCCTTGAGTTTACTCTTCAACTCTTTAAGTTTTTTGATTACTTGAAACATAGGGGTTCCTTTAGTTTCCTTCTCCCAAACATTCTGAACAATGTCCATGAAATCTGGGTGCTTCGTCCACATGTCAAAGAACTTGAAACAAATCTTCCTTTTATATAAGCTTTCCTTCTTCTCAACCACACAAGGGGTATTGTCAAAAAGCCCCTCCGGATGGAAGTGAGCAGTGATATCAGGGAAGGCATTGCTCCAATCAGTGTTAATAAGGAACCTGTCAAGCCTGCTATACACCCTATGAATCGGGTCCTGTTAATTGTTCCATGTATAGAAAACCCCCGTTGCACTAATGTCGTTCATGTCACAAGCATTTATGCAATCAACAAAATCATCAATATCCTCTTGCTTAGAGTTTCCTCCAAGTCGTTCTGAATGTTGAGTTACAGTGTTAAAATCGCCTGCAAGAGCCCAAGGGCCCTGATTATTTGCAGCTATTCTCTTCAAATGGTCCCATAAACTTTTCCTGTCTTCCCCCTCGTTATGGGCATAAATAAAGGTGATATTAAACTTGGCACCAGTAGTCCTGTCCATGACCTTAGTATGGATGTATTGAGCATGGGACTGTAAGATCCAAACGTCGTAATGATCAGGTCTCCACAGCACCCACACTCTTCCCCCTTTGTGTTGATGACAGTTAGTGGCAACACTCCACCCATTACACATAGATGTCATAATTTTATTGCTATTAGCAGTTTTAACCTTAGTCTCAAGAAGCCCAAAAAGACTAATATCATTATTGTGAAGAAAACAATTTATAGCTTTTTGTTTATTAATATTGTTCATACCTCTGACATTCCAAAATCCTAGTTTATGCATCAACATGTATTGTATTCGGAGTGAGTGTTTCTTTCTCAATTACCTCCAATCTTCTTGTTTCTCCCACTATATTAGCATAGGTAGGTGGATCTCCTCTCAATTCTACTAGCGGTTCTGTATGCTGTGATACCCCACCAGTCTCGCGCGGTTTGGGTTTAGGCGTACTCTGGTTACTTTGTCTTTCAGTCTGTGGTTTGGCTTTGGGATGAGCCGGAACCCATACTTTTGTAGTCTCCTTCTTCTTATGAACTGTGGTATTTTTCCTGCAGAGCATTCTTTCATGTCCTAAACCTTTGCATTTCTTACAAAGGGTAGGTTTCCATTCATATTCTACTCTCACGGTAATCACCTCCCCTTTTACATCTTTAAATTTTACATTCCTAGGGAAGGATTGATTCACATGTAGTTCCACTAATACTCTTGCAAATCCCAGTTTCTTTTTCTCCATTGTAGCATGGTCTGCTTTTATATACTTCCCCACTATTCCAGCTACCCTAGGTAGGCATTTACCCCAGTATGGTAGTGGAAGTTCATGGAGCCGAATCCAAGCAGGCACCGTTTGAACATTCTCTCTCAATAGATTAGTTTCAGGATTCCAGTTCCTCACTATCACAGGTTTGTTATCAAACATGTGATATCCTAGCTGCAAAACTGTCTCCTTGTCATTTAGCGCTTTGAATCTTACCAAAAAAATACCATTTGGAAGGAATGAGATGTTATCGATCCCATACTTACCCCATATACGCTGAACGTATCCTTGCACGACCTCCCATGGCGGATTCGCTCCTAGGATATAACAGTAAACAACATTTTGCCAGTACTGTACTTCCTCTTTAACATCATCGTCGTGAAATTGTAGCATCATCTCTTCCTGTTTCTTCAGTGGAGGGGTAATTAGGACTGTGTCTACTTCAGTAGGAATTTCAACTGCAGGACTGTTCTTGTTATTTGAGTTGTCGTTCTTCTTCTTCCCTCTTTGAGTAATCCAGATACTACTTTCTGCAATATCATCGTCTTCAAAATCTAGCCCAGGGATACCCATCATATCATGCATAGGTCTCGTGTGAATAATATCATTTTCTTCGGGCCCTGTTTTCTTACCATCATGTTTTTCCTTATTGTATTTCTCCTTTAGTGTTTTTAGAGAACTGCGTCTCTTATTCTTTGTCTTGCTTGCCGAATTTCGTGCCATGGCAGATCAGAATGCTCAAATCGCCATTTCTGTCGCCAGGAAGTTGATCTAAATTCTTAAATTAACAGGGGTTTTGTTTCGTAGTTTTATAAACTGTCAGAATCCGACACCCGATAGTATTTCTTTAATAAAAGACGTTTAATATTTTATTTTAAAACAAATCCAATTAGAAACATTAACTAGACTCTTTAAAGTTAATGTACGTAAATTAATAAAATTAAATTCAAAGTTTATCATAGGTTTTAAAATAGGTTTTACAACAACTGACAGATTCGCAAACTAATCCGTCACAGTTTCATAAATGATTTGTTGTGACGAAACTACTTGGAAATAATTTACGAAATTTAACAGACGTATAATAGACTTAAAATAAATATTAGTGTCTTTTCAAACTTTTTGAAAATAAGATCTGTAAACAGGAGTAAAAATCGTACAAAAGTAGTAACAGATTCGAAAACATGCTATAACTTTACTAAAAACAATAAAACTTTCAATTTGATAATTCATATTAAAAATCACGAAAAATTAAGAAATTAATTTTCTTATTCATATGTTTTAGTCTCGGCCCTATAATAATTTTTAGAAGATTGAAACATATCATCTTAATAATATAGTAAACATATTTATAAAATTCGATTTAAAACGATACTACAAGCAACTACAACATATATATCATGCAATACCGAGTCATGCCATCATGTGTTACCTTCATCGAGATTCAAATTAATAAAATAACTGTCTTCCTCGGATCTAGCACGATAGCCTACGAAAAATTAAAACATATGGTATTAGAACCACATAAGAAGGGATTAGAAGGAGGGAAACGAGATGGAGAATAAGAGTAATTAATTAAATTACCCTCGGATTATAATGAACGAAGGAGAAGAGATACGTAACAGACTGAGCAGCAATAACGTAATTAAACGGAATTGAAGAAGGATGAGTTTTATGTACAATGAAGAAAGAGTAATTGAAGAGTTTGGGGATTATAAAAAGAATGGAGTAAATAAGGTAACAACAACCACTAGAGAGAGAAGTAGAGATAGAAAGCAGTTGAGTAGAATTAGGATAAATAAAAACAAGTGCTTAAATTAATAAAATATATTTTAGTGACTCATCTAGTATGACGAGGTAACGGGCTCGATTTGGGTTGAAAAATAATTTACGATTTGATCGAAATCATTAGTAAAAATAAATAATTGGCTTACAAATAAATTGGGTTAAAATCGCATGAGAAAAGAATTAGGCCCAAACTTCGAGATGGGCTAAAATATTATTTTGTCGTAACATTAAATATTTGGGTCAGGTTCGAAGTTGATAAAAATAATTAGTTGACTAGAGAAATCAAATGGGTCAATCTCAAGTTTAAATAATTGTTTGTAAGAAAATTGAGTTTCTCGACGAATAAATAGTTTTCAACGAAAATGAATTAAATTGATTTATCGAAAGCAAAATGATAATTTTTCAATGAAAGTTTAATAAAATAATTTCTCGAAGAAATAATAAAACGTTTTAACGAGTTTCGAGTTGGAAATAGAAATTCGAGCTAAAATAAAGATTTTAGGAATTCAAGATGAATTAAAAATTAATCAGAGAAGAATTAAAATGGATTACGAGTAAAATCGCAAACAAAATAAAAATATGAATACAAATTTAATTTATAAAAAATAGGGGTGTTATAGTCAAAACTATTTTGTATGTTCAAGTTTGATAACGTTTTTGAAAACTTTCATAATTACTTTGATAAAATTTTCAAAATTTTAACGTTTTGAAATTAGTTTTCGTTTTATTGTTGGTGGACTTTCGAATCTGTTGTTGAAAATGATTGACGACTGGTTCGATTTTTACTAACTACAAAAGTTGATTTCTCCGAACTAAATTTTGTTTCTTCAAAAAAAAAAATATATAAATATTTTCGAATTTCCTAATCAAATTGTTTTACTTTTGTTTTGAAAATGTTTTGGTTACCTTATTTCTTTCAAGCTCGTTTACAAATGTTAATTGACGTCGTTATTTTATCAAATAACTTTACTTTATGATTTCATTAATTAAAAGATTTTAAACTTCGGGTAGCTTAGCCCAATTCCTCTTGGAATAAATATTTGCATTCGATTTCGTATCACTTTGAAAGTTGTAAAATTTCTTTTGAAATAAAATTCTTATACAAATTTGTATCCCCATCTTTTCGAGTGGGGTAATCTTGATTCCTTTCTGCTTATTCTTAGTTTCGAGGACGAAACTTTCTTTTTGTGGGGAGGATTGTAACACCCGCCAATTTTCTATGCGTTGTTATCTATTCCGTTATGACTCCGTCATGACTCTGTTATTTTTCTGTCTTCAGTTTCCTTCATTTTCATGCTTCATAACATTTTCAAGTCAAATATTATTTATTTTTATTAAAAGATTTTAAATATTTTATTTTCCTGATCTATTTATAAATTTTTCATCGCAAACTATTTATTTATTCGCGAGGAGTCCTATTTTTTTCTACGAACTAACGTTTTAAGCTTGGATTTATGTTATTTCTTTTCCTAAAAATGTCTAAACACATTTATATAATATATCAAACTAAGAAATATTTTTATTTACGAAAAATGTAGCCTTTAATCATTTTATTACAAAGTTTCGTAAATAATTATTTTCTGTCGCGAGGTTTACTCGAATTACTTTGAAATGATTTTAGTAATTATACGATTCTTATTTTTATCAAGCTACATTTAAAAGAAGCACTTTTTGGCCCCTTTTTAGACCATGACACCCATGGTCACACATCTTCACATTTTTTTTTTCATTTGGTTTTATAAAGTGATTAAAGCCTTAAATATTTTTATTACCTTAATGAATTTGGTGACTAATTGCAAAACTTTTCACTCTCCCTTGTTAATCCATTTTGGCTGGTTTTTTTAGTGTATCTAACATTGTTTTCATCAATTTTTAAGATCATATTCATTCACACAATTCACATAATTCATTTCTTTTCATTCATTCTCATTCAACCAGGCCACATTAAACAAAGAAAATACTCTTCAATTCCTTCATATTGGCCATGAGTTTCAGCCATATTTTCCAGCCCAATTTTGTCCCTAATCGAGTCTTGATCGTCTCATTTTTATCGTAAAATTAATCCTCTTTCCGATTCTATCGTTAAGGTAATAATCGATGGGTTTTCGATCGTTATTTACCATTGATTTTCTTAGTTTTTCTCATTTTATTTTTCTACTATGATTTTCGTGTGATGTAGGTTTTGTGGATAAGCCCGAGTCCGACGAGTATGTAATCGATTCAGACTTGGAGTAGAGGTAACGTCGATGTTACTCGGTATTTCATGATTTTAATTGAGTATTTGCATTTATATATTTTTATGTTTTATTTTGGCAATATATGTATGTCATAAAATCTGGAAAATTTTTAAAATTTGAAAATTTGCATGTTTCGGTATTTTTATCGCTTTTACGAGATTAACGATTAAATTGTCATATTAATTTAAAATCATAATATTCGGCCTAAACATGTAATATATGTTTATATTCTGTCAAAATGTTGTTTTTGATGATTTTTAATAATTTAGTATTTTCTGATATTTTTGATATCGATTATTGAATTATTACCGTTATCGGACAAAAATGCTTAAACGCCGATTTTTAGTTCTAGTACCTAAACATTTTATTTTAATCTGATTTTTGACGTGGTGAAACTTTCTGATGAAATAGAATTTTCTGAATTTCTTCATAAGTTTTCGAAATTTTTAAGTGGATGAATTAATTAATCACTTTAAATCATCGTTTATCGTTAAAACCGTGTTTGTCGTTTAAATTCTCGATTTCTGGTCCTTGGTTTAAATCTGGAAAAAATTATGATTCTGATGATTTCATATTAAAATATAATTTTATGATTTTTAGTGCCTTAATAAAATGTTAGGAACGATAAGTTTTATTAATGGAATCGTTAATTGTGAAAACGGGTTTTAAAGACGGTTTTGACGGAAGTTGGTAAATCTGGAACTTTGGAAAATCTGGAAAATTAGTATATTCTGGAAAATGATGATTTTTAGGTTTAATAATAATTTTTAGACATTAATACTTAAATCATTTTGTAATTACTATTTTTATTAATCGTTATTGTCGAGATTAGACGATTAACGAGAAAACGCTTTAAAAACCGAGTTTTAGGATTTTGTAAAATTTTCTTTTCTGGACCGAATGTCCATAAATATATTTTAACTATTTTACGTAATTTTTGTACTATTTATTAAAGTCTTTAATTAATTAGTAATGATTTTCGGACAAATTGTGATTTATCGTTAAAATGCTTCGTCTTACCTAAAAGAATTATTTTTCCAGCAATTTTGGAAGTATTTAAATCTGAAACTTTAAGAGTTAAATCATCCCTTAACATACTCTAAATATATTTGTTGGTTTAATTAAATTAAGACGTTCAAATATTTAATTTGATATTTGCCGTAAAATCCTATTTATAATTTTATTGTCGAAACTAATAATCATTAGGGAATTTTAACTTTATAAATTTTGAAAACACCCTAATTAGCAATAATAAAATGTTTAAGACATTTTTAATCATTTTATAACGCTTATACGATATTTTAATAATTTCATAAAATTAAATGTTCACTTTGAGAATTAATATCGTTAAGGCCGAAAGTACTAGTTTTATAAATCTATATCGTTTACTAACAATGTGATGTTAGTATAAAATAATATTTTTGCTATTTTGATATGATGCTATTTGTGGTAAAGTTTCTAAAAAGAGAAGTTTCCTAAAATAGAAAGTTTACTCTTTTGGAAAGTGATTCCTTTTTCTTTTGTTCTCCTATTGTTTGTATTGAATACATCTTTTAAATATCGATAATGGGTTGTTTTGGAGTTATGGAATAAGGAAAAGTGTGGGTTTAGAGTAATATAGTCTGGGATGTACGTTTTGCCATCAACTATAAAGCTGGTGTGTCTATGTTGAGACACATTGGTCGTTGAACTGAGCATGGTTTGTGTTGAGAAGGGTGTATGTTTAACTTAAACTTAGATATCGCATCGTGTAAGTCGCGTCGGGTTGAACTAGGTATGGTTTGTATCCAGGAGGGGTGTGCACTACTTAAACCAGGACCTCGCTGCATGCAGTCCTGTTATGGTTGAGTTGCCTAGTTAGAGACCGAAGTCTGATTTGTTTTGACTAAGTTCTCGAAGCTAGTTTTTAGTATTGTCCTAGTGAAATTCTAACGCAATACAGTGGCGGAAACACTGTAAAAGTGGGATTATAACACACTGTAGCTATGTTTGATTAAATAAAAATGGTAAGTCAATACATAAGCCATAAAATAAAAATTGCTACAAAATAAATAAATAAATAAATAAATAAAATCCATAAAAAGGGTTTTAACAATCCATAATACAGTAATCTGATTAAAACAAGCAGGATCCATAACTGCTCGCTAGCCCACCCCAAGGAAAACACATACACCTGCCATGTTAAAAACATAACAGCCACAATCAGTGGGGAGCAACGTCAACGTTCTCCCAGCCGTATAACAGGATTTTAAAACTGTAATTACTATTATAGAAAAATAGTAAAAATGGAAAACAGTAAAACACATTATAATAAAAATAAACTTTCAGTGAAAAACTTCACGTATCAAAACAATATATTAAAAATGAGTTTTCCGAAGAAAACATAAAACATTTGCCAACCTGCAACCAAATTATATCGATAATAATAAAAATATTCAAAATGGCGTTATGGATAGGAGTAGTGTAGACGGCTAGACTTTCACTAGGAGAATACTAAAAACTAGCTTCGAGAACTTAGTTCAAACAAATTAAACTTCGGTCTCTAACTTGGCTACTCAACCATAATAGAGCGGTGACTTATAAATGCGTGGCCCTAGTTTAAGATAATGCACACCCCTCCTGGGATTACCTGTCACCCAGTTCAACTTATGACGGCGACTTACTGCGAGGCCTAAGCTTAAGGTCAAAATGTACAAAACTCCCGGGATACCTGTCACCCGGTTCAACAACCAATGTACCGATTCCTGATACACTAGCCTTATAGTTGATGGCAAAACCGTAAACCCTAGAATATATTACTCTAACCTCACACTTGTCCTTATTCCATAACTCCAAAACAAATCCATTATCGATATTCAAAAGATATAATCAATATAAATAATATGAGGATAAAAGAAGTAAACATTTATATTCTAAAAGAGGAAACTTTCTATTTTAGGAAACTTCTATTTTAAGAAACTTTCCTAAAAATAGCATTATATTAAAATAGTGAAAATATTAGTTCATACTAATACCTCATTTTTAGTAAAAGATATAGATTTATAAAACTAATACTTTCCGCCTTAACGATATTAATTATTAAAGTAAGAACATTTGAGTTTATGAAGTTATTGAAATATCGTACAAGTGTATAAAATGATTAAAGATGTCTTAAAATTTTTAATAATACTAATCAGGGTGTTTTCAAAATTTACAAAGCTAAAATTCCCTAATTATTATTAGTTACGACAATACAATTACAATTAGGATTTTACGGCAAATGTCAAATTAAATCTTTTAACGTCTTTTATTTAATTAAACCAATGAATATATTAAGAGTATGTTAAGGGATGATTTAAATCTTAATGTTTCAGATTTAAATATTTTCAAAATAACTGGAAAAATAAATCTTTTCGGTAAGACGAAGCATTTTAACGATAAATCGTAATTTGTCCAAAAATCAATACTTATTAATTAAAGACTTTAATAAATAGTACAAAAAATACGTAAAATAGTTAAAATATATTTATGGACATTCTGTCCAGAAAAGAAAAGTTTCCAGAATCCTAAAACTCGGTTTTTAAAGCGTTTTCTCGTTAATCGTCTAATCTCGACAATAACGATTAATAAAAATAGTAATTACAAAACGATTTAAGTATTAATATCCAAAAATTATTATTAAACCTAAAAATCATGATTTTCTAGAATCTACCATTTTTCCAGATTTCCAAAAATTCCAGATTTAATAAATCCCGTCAAAACCGTCTTTAAAACCCGTTTTCACAATTAACGATTCTCTTAATAAAACATATCGTCCCAAACATTTAATTAAAGCACTAAGAATTATAAAATTACATTTTATTATGAAATCATCAGAATCATATTTTTTTCCAGATTTAATCATAGGACCAAAAATCGAGAATTTAAACGACAAACGCGGTTTTAACGATAAACGATCATTTAAAGTGATTAATTAATTCATCCACTTAACAATTTCGAAAAATTATGAAAAAATTCAGAAAATTCTATTTCATCAGAAAGTTTCACCACGTCAAAAATCAGATTAAAATAAAATGTTTAGGTACTAGAACTAAAAATCGGCTTTTAATCGTTTTTGTCCGATAACGGTAATAATTCAATAATCGATATCAAAAATATCAGAAAAATACTAAATTATTAAAAATCATCAAAAAAATATAATTTTTACAGAATATAAATATATATTACATGTTTAGGCCGAATATTACGATTTTACAAATTAATATGACGATTTAATCGTTAATCTCGTAAAAGCGATAAAAATATCGAAACATGCAAATTTTCAACTTTTAAAATTTTTCCAGATTATATGACATACATATATTGTCAAAAATGAAATATAAAAATTATACATGCAAATACACAATTAAAATCATGAAATACCGAGTAACATCGACGTTACCTCTAACCCAAATTCGAGTCGATTATAAATTCGTTGGCTTCGGGATCATTCCAAAATCCTTCAACACAAGAAAAGCATGGTGGAAAAATACCATGAGAAAACTAAGAAAATCAAGGAAAATAACGATCGAAAACAACATCGATTATTACCTTAACGAAGGTATCGGAATGACAATTATTTAGGAGACGAAAATAGGACGATCAAAGCTTGATTATGGACGGAAATGGCTGCTGAAAATGGTCAGGAACACCAGCCAAAAAGAGGGAGAAAGAAAAGGTTTTTGCTAAAATAAAATGGAAGAATGAATAAAGAGGAAAATGTGAAGAGATATGGAATGAATGGTGACTTAAAAGTTGATGAAAATTAGGTACATTCACCTCAAAAATTTCAGCCAAGAGTGAATGTGAGAGGAGTGTGAAGAGTTTGTATTAATCCACCAAAATGAATGAAGAAAGAAATAAATATCTAATGTTTAACATAATAAAATGAAGTGTATAAAAAAATGTAGTAGGAGTCAGCCAAGGGGGGGTCACGGTCCAAAATGTGGGAAAATGTCCCAAAATAATTTATAAATTGATAAAAAGAAAATCGTAAAATTGTTAAAGGTATTTCAAATCAGTTCGAGTAAACCGCGCGTTGGAAAATAATTATTTATGAAACTTCGTAATAAAATCATTAAAGGTCAAATATTCTTAAATAAAAATATTTCTTAGTTGGAAATATCATATAAACGTGTATTGATATTTAGGAAAAATAAATAACTGAATTCCAAGCTTAAAACGTTAGTTCGTAGAAAAATAGAACTTCACGCGCAAAAATAAATAGTTTACAATGAAAATCAAATAAATAGGTTTACAAGAATTAAAAATCTTTTAAAATAAAAATAAATATTATTTGACTCAAAAAAAATAATAAGAATTCAGAAAGATGAAGGAAATAGAAGACGAAATTGACATAGAGTCATGACGGAGTCACAACAGAATAATTAACGGCACTAGGAAATTAGTGGGTGTTACAATCCTCCCCACTAAAACAAAGTTTCGTCCTCGAAACTAAGAATAAGCAGAAAGGAAACAAGATTACCCCACTCGAAAAGGTGAGGATACAAATCTCGCATAAAAATTTTGCTGTAAAAGAAAATTTTACAACTTTTAAAGTGATATGAAATCAAATGCAAATATTTATTCCGAGAGGAATTGGGCTAAGCTACCCGGAGTTTAAATTTGTTAATTAGTGAAATCGTAAAGTAAAGTTATTTGGTAAAATAATGACGTCAAATAACATTTGTAAACAAACTCGAAGGAAATAGGATAACCAAAATATTTTGAAAACAAAAGTAAAATATTTTGATTAAGAAATTCGATATTATTCCTTTTTTTGATGAAACAAAATTTAGTTTGGAGAAATCAAATTTTGTAGTTAGTAAAAATCGCACCAGCTGTCAAACATTTTCAATAACAGATTCAAAAGTCCACCAACAATAAAATGAAAATCAATTTTCAAAACGTTAAAATTTCGAAAATGTTATCAAAGTAATTATGAAAGTTTTCAAAAATGTTATCAAACTTGAACATACAAAATAATTTCCACAATGTTAAAACGTTTTACATAACAATCCTATACAAATTGAAGTACTTGGAAATATAAAAGTCTTCATAAAATTTTGATCGCTTGAAAATCAAAAATTAAAAATAATTTCGAAATAATTTAAAATAAATTATTAAGGTATTTTGAAATAGATCTAAATATAAATATCAACCAAAGATAAAACAAAGTGAAGTATATAGTTCTTAAATTATAAAATAAAAAATGTTAAATTTCACGATAACCCAAAATGTTAAATTGCTCAAAGTTTTTACAAAATGGGGAGTTTTAAAATTTGAAATTATGCTTCAAAATGTTAAAATTTCATGAAAATCAAAAATTTTAAATTAGTCAAGCTTTTTACAAAACGGGCAAATTCACAATAAGAAATTATAATTCAAAATATTAAAATTTTACGATAATCCAAATTTTTTTTTAAAGTAGTCAAACTTTTTATAAAATAGGGAGTTCGAAAAATAGTTAACGGGTAAATAGAGCAAGGATAAATAAATTAAAAATAAGAGCTTTCAAAATCAACAAAGGTTGAAGGGATTGGCAGGAGTTACCGTAACAGAATTCAAGAGAAGCAGAAAGGAAGACGGAGTTGAGAATCAAAAAGAGCTCTCAAGGATTATGGAAGAAATTAATCATCTCGAGATTCCTAGCACGACTTCCACAAACACGGGTTCCTAATTCCTATCAAATAATGCTAAGTTCAATATCAGTACAGGGTGGTCCTACTCAATCTACAACCTCCAAAATTAAGTCTTACATACTTATACAATCTTTCAATTAGTATAGTAAGAATTCACAAATGATTTAGACTAATCCTTTAATTAAGATTCCAACGGTTATCAAAACATACCCTAACTCGTAATCACTAAGGTTCATAAATTTAAAGCTCATAAGATCTGAACTCGAGGTATACTTCAAAATTCTCGAGTAAGGAAGACTAAATAAAACCCACCAATTAACAAAGTTCGGACACGAAATCCTCAAAAATGATCACCAACATATTTATAATACCACAAGTACAGAAGTTGGGGAAGTACAATAAATCCTCAAACACGCTCAAACCTATAGGTAATGGCAGAAACACTCACATCTTCAAACACATCATTCGATTAATGTTTCTGAGAAGTCCATCAAATTTCTAATCGTAATGGTGCAACCACAAAATATTTAATAACTCAACGAAGCCACAATCTCGTTGGTCTAAGGTTCTGAACTATAAATCCATTAAGATGATTGACATCAAAGTGTTCCTCAAAACAACGCGATAAATCCAACCTCTAATGACAATATGTTTCTCCTTTTCAAGGTTAACAACAATTTATCCAATTTAGATCACTCAACTCCAAAGTTCATAGGTTACAACCTTAACCAACGATTAACGATTTAATCCTTAAGAAACACGGGTAATCTATGTTAACAAAAATTTCTAACGGTATTAGGGAAAACCTTTGATGGTACCACAACACTCAGGTTAACAATTTAAACAGTACTCTATGATCCCAAATATTCCCGATGCATCCATCAAATAACATTTAGGTAGGAATCCCAAAATTCTATTATTAGCTACACTTGGTTCGGTTCTAGGTTAAATTAGGTACTAGGTATCCATCAAATACGATATACTCTTACTACCCCAAAATATATTCAACTCTAAGTCCTCCAAATAATCAAGTAACCTATAACCCAAGGTTCAGTGTCAAAAGTACCAACCTAATTCCATTAATTGACAATTTATCATTCAAATCGATCCTCAAAAGCTTACTAAGATAGATAACAGGGTATAACTCACAATCCTCAAGCCATAGATAACAAGGGTTTACTAAACCTCAAACATCTATATCTTTTCACGGGGTTCACTGAGACGGAAATCGGTCTAGCCAAAGAATCTCAAGAGAAAGATGGTAGAGTAGAAGAATATAACAAGGATTCACCAAGTGGTTGAAGAAGAGAATATAAAAGAGAAGAAGTAGAAGAAGTAGAGGAAGGAAGAAAAGATTCGATGATACTATATTACTAATTTCTTGAACCAGAGGAGAATCTTCGGGCCTCCAGAGTTCACGCGGGATCCAAATGGCTTACTTCATCTTCTTGTAGAGGAACGAGCACGTAAGTCTTCGGTCGCTCCATCTCGATCTACTGTGACATCATGGAACAGGAATCTACTCTTGATCATCTGGCTTGTAGCTTAAGTAAACTGAACTGGAGCTAAAAATCACCATCGGCATCTTTCTTGGAGCACCAAGTTGTCCACTCGAGTCAGCAGGCGTTGAGAGTTCTAAGTAGGTCTTGTCCCGATCTGGAGCAGCATCCTATCAATATCTTGTTCATTCGTCTTCTTCCCACAAAAGCAACAAATATTCAATGCTAATCATTGAGTTCAGAAACAGATAATCTTAACAGTTAAGTCCTTATTTGTTTCTACCCATCTCTAATAATATTTTTATTTACTGTTCAAATAATTTACTGGTATTTTCCCTAATTTCAGGTGTAAGCGTTGGGAGCAATTTTGCTCTGATACCAACTGTAATACCCTAGAAATTCTAACGCAATACAGTGGCGGAAACACTGTAAAAGTGGGATTATAACACACTGTAGCTATGTTTGATTAAATAAAAATGGTAAGTCAATACATAAGCCATAAAATAAAAATTGCTACAAAATAAATAAATAAATAAATAAATAAAATCCATAAAAAGGGTTTTAACAATCCATAATACAGTAATCTGATTAAAACAAGCAGGATCCATAACTGCTCGCTAGCCCACCCCAAGGAAAACACATACACCTGCCATGTTAAAAACATAACAGCCACAATCAGTGGGGAGCAGCGTCAACGTTCTCCCAGCCGTATAACAGGATTTTAAAACTGTAATTACTATTATAGAAAAATAGTAAAAATGGAAAACAGTAAAACACATTATAATAAAAATAAACTTTCAGTGAAAAACTTCACGTATCAAAACATTATATTAAAAATGAGTTTTCCGAAGAAAACATAAAACATTTGCCAACCTGCAACCAAATTATATCGATAATAATAAAAATATTCAAAATGGCGTTATGGATAGGAGTAGTGTAGACGGCTTTTCGGTAAGACGAAGCATTTTAACGATAAATCGTAATTTGTCCAAAAATCAATACTTATTAATTAAAGACTTTAATAAATAGTACAAAAATTACGTAAAATAGTTAAAATATATTTATGGACATTCTGTCCAGAAAAGAAAAGTTTCCAGAATCCTAAAACTCGGTTTTTAAAGCGTTTTCTCGTTAATCGTCTAATCTCGACAATAACGATTAATAAAAATAGTAATTACAAAACGATTTAAGTATTAATATCCAAAAATTATTATTAAACCTAAAAATCATGATTTTCTAGAATCTACCATTTTTCCAGATTTCCAAAAATTCCAGATTTAATAAATCCCGTCAAAACCGTCTTTAAAACCCGTTTTCACAATTAACGATTCCCTTAATAAAACATATCGTCCCAAACATTTAATTAAAGCACTAAAAATTATAAAATTACATTTTATTATGAAATCATCAGAATCATATTTTTTTTTCCAGATTTAATCATAGGACCAAAAATCGAGAATTTAAACGACAAACGCGGTTTTAACGATAAACGATCATTTAAAGTGATTAATTAATTCATCCACTTAAAAATTTCGAAAAATTATGAAAAAATTCAGAAAATTCTATTTCATCAGAAAGTTTCACCACGTCAAAAATCAGATTAAAATAAAATGTTTAGGTACTAGAACTAAAAATCGGCTTTTAATCGTTTTTGTCCGATAACGGTAATAATTCAATAATCGATATCAAAAATATCAGAAAAATACTAAATTATTAAAAATCATCAAAAAAATATAATTTTTACAGAATATAAATATATATTACATGTTTAGGCCGAATATTACGATTTTACAAATTAATATGACGATTTAATCGTTAATCTCGTAAAAGCGATAAAAATATCGAAACATGCAAATTTTCAACTTTTAAAATTTTTCCAGATTATATGACATACATATATTGTCAAAAATGAAATATAAAAATTATACATGCAAATACACAATTAAAATCATGAAATACCGAGTAACATCGACGTTACCTCTAACCCAAATTCGAGTCGATTATAAATTCGTTGGCTTCGGGATCATTCCAAAATCCTTCAACACAAGAAAAGCATGGTGGAAAAATACCATGAGAAAACTAAGAAAATCAAGGAAAATAACGATCGAAAACAACATCGATTATTACCTTAACGAAGGTATCGGAATGACAATTATTTAGGAGACGAAAATAGGACGATCAAAGCTTGATTATGGACGGAAATGGCTGCTGAAAATGGTCAGGAACACCAGCCAAAAAGAGGGAGAAAGAAAAGGTTTTTGCTAAAATAAAATGGAAGAATGAATAAAGAGGAAAATGTGAAGAGATATGGAATGAATGGTGACTTAAAAGTTGATGAAAATTAGGTACATTCACCTCAAAAATTTCAGCCAAGAGTGAATGTGAGAGGAGTGTGAAGAGTTTGTATTAATCCACCAAAATGAATGAAGAAAGAAATAAATATCTAATGTTTAACATAATAAAATGAAGTGTATAAAAAAAATGTAGTAGGAGTCAGCCAAGGGGGGGTCACGGTCCAAAATGTGGGAAAATGTCCCAAAATAATTTATAAATTGATAAAAAGAAAATCGTAAAATTGTTAAAGGTATTTCAAATCAGTTCGAGTAAACCGCGCGTTGGAAAATAATTATTTATGAAACTTCGTAATAAAATCATTAAAGGTCAAATATTCTTAAATAAAAATATTTCTTAGTTGGAAATATCATATAAACGTGTATTGATATTTAGGAAAAATAAATAACTGAATTCCAAGCTTAAAACGTTAGTTCGTAGAAAAATAGAACTTCACGCGCAAAAATAAATAGTTTACAATGAAAATCAAATAAATAGGTTTACAAGAATTAAAAATCTTTTAAAATAAAAAAAAATATTATTTGACTAAAAAAAAATAATAAGAATTCAGAAAGATGAAGGAAATAGAAGACGAAATTGACATAGAGTCATGACGGAGTCACAACAGAATAATTAACGGCACTAGGAAATTAGTGGGTGTTACACTTCTGAACACAAACCATGCTCAGTTCAACGATCAATGTGTCTCAACATAGACACACCAGCTTTATAGTTGATGGCAAAACGTACATCCCAGACTATATTACTCTAAACCCACACTTTTCCTTATTCCATAACTCCAAAATAACCCATTATCGATATTTAAAAGATGTATTCAATACAAACAATAGGAGAAGAAAAGAAAAAGGAATCACTTTCCAAAAGAGTAAACTTTCTATTTTAGGAAACTTCTATTTTTAGAAACTTTACCACAAATAGCATCATATCAAAATAGCAAAAATATTAGTTTATACTAACATCACATTTTTAGTAAACGATATAGATTTATAAAACAAGTACTTTCGGCCTTAACGATATTAATTCTCAAAGTGAACATTTAATTTTATGAAATTATTAAAATATCGTATAAGCGTTATAAAATGATTAAAAATGTCTTAAACATTTTAATATTGCTAATTAGGGTGTTTTCAAAAGTTATAAAGTTAAAATTCCCTAATGATTATTAGTTTCGACAATAAAATTATAAATAGGATTTTACGGCAAATATCAAATTAAATATTTGACCGTCTTAATTTAATTAAACCAACAAATATATTTAGAGTATGTTAAGGGATGATTTAACTTTTAAAGTTTGAGATTTAAATACTTCCAAAATTGCTGGAAAAATAATTCTTTTAGGTAAGACGAAGCATTTTAACGATAAATCACAATTTGTCCGAAAATCATTACTTATTAATTAAAGACTTTAAAAATACTACAAAAATTACGTAAAATAGTTAAAATATATTTATGGACATTTGGTCCAGAAAAGAAAATTTTAAAAAATCCTAAAACTCGGTTTTTAAAGCATTTTCTCGTTAATCGTCTAATCTCGACAATAACGATTAATAAAAATAGTAATTACAAAATGATTTAAGTATTAATGTCTAAAAATTATTATTAAACCTAAAAATCATCATTTTCCAGAATATACTAATTTTCCAGATTTTCCAAAGTTCCAGATTTACCAACTTCCGTCAAAACCGTCTTTAAAACCCGTTTTCACAATTAACGATTCCATTAATAAAACTTATCGTTCCTAACATTTTATTAAGGCACTAAAAATCATAAAATTATATTTTAATATGAAATCATCAGAATCATAATTTTTTCCAGATTTAAACCAAGGACCAGAAATCGAGAATTTAAACGACAAACACGGTTTTAACGATAAACGATGATTTAAAGTGATTAATTAATTCATCTACTTAACAATTTCGAAAAGTTATGAAGAATTTCAGAAAATTCTATTTCATCAGAAAGTTTCACCACGTCAAAAATCAGATTAAAATAAAATGTTTAGGTACTAGAACTAAAAATCGGCTTTTAATCATTTTTGTCCGATAATGGTAATAATTCAATAATCGATATCAAAAATATCAGAAAAATACTAAATTATTAAAAATCATCAAAAACAACATTTTTACAGAATATAAATATATATTACATGTTTAGGCCGAATATTATGATTTTACAAATTAATATGACAATTTAATCGTTAATCTCGTAAAAGCGATAAAAATACCGAAACATGCAAATTTTCAAATTTTAAAAATTTTCCAGATTTTATGACATACATATATTGCCAAAATAAAACATAAAAATATATACATGCAAATACTCAATTAAAATCATGAAATACCGAGTAACATCGACGTTATCTCTACTCCAAGTCTGAATCGATTACATACTCGTCGGACTCGGGCTCATCCACAAAACCTACATCACACGAAAATCATGGTAGAAAAATACCATGAGAAAAACTAAGAAAATCAATGGTAAATAACGATCGAAAACCCATCGATTATTACCTTAACGATTGAATCGGAAAGAGGATTAATTTTACGATAAAAATGAGACGATCAAGACTCGATTAGGGACAAAATTGGGCTGGAAAATATGGCTGAAACTCATGTCCAATATGAAGGAATTGAAGAGTATTTTCTTTGTTTAATGTGGTTGAATGAGAATGAATGAAAAGAAATGAATTGTGTGAATGAATATGATCTTAAAAATTGATGAAAACAATGTTAGATACACTAAAAAAACCAGCCAAAATGGATTAACAAGGGAGAGTGAAAAGTTTTGCAATTAGTCACCAAATTCATTAAGGTAATAAAAATATCTAAGGCTTTAATCACTTTATAAAACCAAATGAAAAAAAAATGTGAAGATGTGTGACCATGGGTGTCATGGTCTAAAAAGGGGCCAAAAAGTGCTTCTTTTAAATGTAGGTTGATAAAAATAAGAATCGTATAATTACTAAAATCATTTCAAAGTAATTCGAGTAAACCTCGCGATAGAAAATAATTATTTACGAAACTTTGTAATAAAATGATTAAAGGCTAAATTTTTCGTAAATAAAAAAATTTCTTAATTGGAATTATTATATAAATGTGTTTAGACATTTTTAGGAAAAGAAATAACATAAATCGAAGCTTAAAACGTTAGTTCGTAGAAAAAAATAGGACTCCTCGGGAATAAATAAATAGTTTGCGATGAAAATTTTATAAATAGATCAGGAAAATAAAATATTTAAAATCTTTTAATAAAAATAAATAATATTTGACTTGAAAATGTTATGAAGCTTGAAAATGAAGGAAACTGAAGACAGAAAAAATAACAGAGTCATGACGGAGTCATAACGCAATAGATAACAACGCATAGAAAATTAGCGGGTGTTACAATCCTCCCCACAAAAAGAAAGTTTCGTCCTCGAAACTAAGAATAAGCAGAAAGGAATCAAGATTACCCCACTCGAAAAGATGGGGATACAAATTTGTATAAGAATTTTTTTTCAAAAGAAATTTTACCACTTTCAAAGTGATACGAAATCGAATGCAAATATTTATTCCAAGAGGAATTGGGCTAAGCTACCCGAAGTTTAAATTTTTTTTAATTAATGAAATCATAAAGTAAAGTTGTTTGATAAAATAACGACGTCAATAACATTTGTAAACGAGCTTGAAAGAAATAAGGTAAGCAAAACATTTTCAAAACAAAAGTAAAACAATTTGATTAGGAAATTCGAAAATATTTATATATATTTTTTTTGAAGAAACAAAATTTAGTTCGGAGAAATCAACTTTTGTAGTTAGTAAAAATCGAACTAGTCGTCAATCATTTGCAATAACAGATTCGAAAGTCCACCAACAATAAAACGAAAACTAATTTCAAAACGTTAAAATTTCGAAAATTTTATCAAAGTAATTATGAAAGTTTTCAAAAACGTTATCAAACTTGAACATACAAAATAATTTTGACAATGCTAAAACGCTTTACATACTAATCCTGTAGAAATTGAAGTAGTATTTGGAAATATGAAAGTCTTCATAAAATTTCGATTGCTTGAAAATCAAAAGTTGAAATAATTTCGAAATACTTCAAAATAAATTATTAAAGCATTTCGAAACAAAACTAAATATAAATATCAACCAAAGATAAAACACAATTGAAGTATGAAGTTCTCAAATTATAATTCAAATATGTTAAATTTCACGATATACGAAAAGTTTAAGTAAGTCAAACTTTTTTTAAAATAGGTAGTTCGAAAAATGGTTAACGGGTAAATAGAACAATGATAGATAATAAATTAAAATAAGAGTTTTCAAAATTAGCAGAAAGGAATCCTCCCCACAAAAAGAAAGTTTCGTCCTCGAAACTAAAAATAAGCAGAAAGGAATCAAGATTACCCCACTCGAAAAGATGGGGATACAAATTTGTATAAGAATTTCATTTCAAAAGAAATTTTACAACTTTCAAAGTGATTCGAAATCGAATGCAAATATTTATTCCAAGAGGAATTGGGCTAAGCTACCCGAAGTTTAAAATCTTTTAATTAATGAAATCATAAAGTAAAGTTGTTTGATAAAATAACGACGTCAAATAACATTTGTAAACGAGCTTGAAAGAAATAAGGTAACCAAAACATTTTCAAAACAAAAGTAAAACAATTTGATTAGGAAATTCGAAAATATTTATATTTTTTTTTTTGAAGAAACAAAATTTAGTTCGGAGAAATCAACTTTTGTAGTTAGTAAAAATCGAACCAGTCGTCAATCATTTTCAATAACAGATTCGAAAGTCCACCAACAATAAAACGAAAACTAATTTCAAAATGTTAAAATTTCGAAAATTTTATCAAAGTAATTATGAAAGTTTTCAAAAACGTTATCAAACTTGAACATGCAAAATAATTTTGACAATGCTAAAACGCTTTACATACTAATCCTGTAGAAATTGAAGTAGTATTTGGAAATATGAAAGTCTTCATAAAATTTCGATTGCTTGAAAATCAAAAGTTGAAATAATTTCGAAATACTTCAAAATAAATTATTAAAGCATTTTGAAACAAAACTAAATATAAATATCAACCAAAGATAAAACAGAAGTGAAGTATAAAGTTCTCAAATTATAATTCAAATATGTTAAATTTCACGATATCCGAAAAGTTTAATTAAGTCAAACTTTTTATAAAATAGGTAGTTCGAAAAATGGTTAACGGGTAAATAGAACAATGATAGATAATAAATTAAAATAAGAGTTTTCAAAATCGATAAAGGTCGAAGGGATTAGCAGCAGATGCGGTAACAGAATTCAAGAGAAGGAGAAAGGAAGACGGAGTTGAGAATCAAAAAGAACTATCAAGGATTATAGAAGAAATTAATCGTCTCAAGATCCCTAGCACGACTCTCACGAACACGGGGTTCGTAATTGGCCCATCAAATAACGCTAAGTCCAATATCGGCATAGGGTGGTCCTACTCAATCAACCACCTCCAAAATTATCAATTGTCACCGCCTCCAAAATTATCAATTGTCACCGCCTCCAAAATTAAGTCTTACATACTTATATAATCTTTCAATTAGTATGGTAAGAATCCTCAAATGATTTAGACTAATCCATTAATTACGATTCCAGCGGTTATCAAAACATATCCAAACTCGTAATCACTAAGGCTCATAAATTCAAAACTCATAAGGTATAAACTCGAGTTATACTTCTAATTTCTCGAGTAAGGAACACTAAATAAAATCCACCAATTAACAATGCTCGAGTAAGAAATCTTCAAAAATGATCACCAACATATTTATAATGCCACAAGTACAGAAGTTGGGAAAGTACAACAAGTCCTCAAACATGCTCAAACCTATAGGTAATGGCGCAGACACTCACATCTTCGAACACGTCATTCGACTAAGGTTTCTGAGAATTCCACCAAATTTCATATCGTAACAGCGAAACCACCAAAATATTAACTCCACGAAGCCACAATCTCGTTGGTCTAAGGGTTTTGAACTATAAATCCATCAAGATGATTCGCATTAAGTATTCCTCAAAACAACGCGATAAATACAACCTCTAATTGTAACATATTTCTCCTTTTCATGGTTAACAACAATCTATCCAAGTTAGATCAATCAACTCCAAAGTTCATAGGTTACTACCTTAAACAACGATCAACGATCTAATCCTTAAGAAACACGGGTAATCTATGTCAACCAAAATTTCTAACGATATTAATGAAAACTTTCGATGGTACCACAACACTCAGGTTAACACTTTAAACAGTACTCTATGATCCCAAATATTCATGATTCATCCATCAAATAAGCATTAGGTAAGAATCCCAAGTAATATTATCAGTTACACTTAGTTCGGTTCTAGGTTAGGTACTAGGTATCCATCAAATATGATATACTCTTGCTACTTCAATAGATTATTCAACTTTAAGTCCTCCAAATAATCAAGTAACCTATAACCCAAGGTTCAAAATCTTAAGTACCAACCTAATTCCATTAATCGACAATTTATCATTCAAATCGATCCTCAAAATCTTACTAAGATAGATAACAAGGTATAACTTACAATTCTCAAACCACGTAACAAGGGTTGACCAAACCTCAAACATCTATAACTTTTCACGGGTTCACAAAGACAAAATTCGGTCTAACCAAAGAATCTCAAGAGAAAGATGGTAGAGTAGGAGAATATAACAAGGATTCATCAAGCGGATGAAGAAGAGAATATAAAAGAGAAGAATGAGAAGAAGTAGAGGAAGGAAGAAAAGAGTCGATGACCCTATATTACTAAGTTCTGGAACCAGAGGATAATCTTCGGGCCTCCAGAGTTCACGAGGGATCCAAATGGATTACTTCATCTTCTTGTAGAGGAACGAGCACACAAGTCTTGGGTCGGTCCATCTGGATCTACTGCGACATCATGGAACAAGAATCTACAAATATTCAAAATGGCGTTATGGATATTTCCGCCACTGTATACAAATTTGTATCCCCATCTTTTCGAGTGGGGTAATCTTGATTCCTTTCTGCTTATTCTTAGTTTCGAGGACGAAACTTTCTTTTAGTGGGGAGGATTACTTTCTGCTAACTTTGAAAACTCTTATTTTAATTTATTATCTATCATTGTTCTATGTACCCGTTAACCATTTTTCGAACTACCTATTTTATAAAAAGTTTCACTTACTTAAACTTTTTGGATATCGTGAAATTTAACATATTTGAATTATAATTTGAGAACTTTATACTTCACTTCTGTTTTATCTTTGGTTGATATTTATATTTAGTTTTGTTTCGAAATGCTTTTATAATTTATTTTGAAGTATTTCGAAATTATTTCAACTTTTGATTTTCATGCAATCGAAATTTTATGAAGACTTTCATATTTCCAAATACTTCTTCAATTTCTACAGAATTTTGTATGTAAAGCGTTTTAGCATTGTCAAAATTATTTTGTATGTTCAAGTTTGATAACGTTTTTGAAAACTTTCATAATTACTTTGATAAAGTTTTCGAAATTTTAACGTTTTGAAATTAGTTTTCGTTTTATTGTTGGTGGACTTTCGAATCTGTTATTGAAAATGATTGACGACTGGTTCAATTTTTACTAACTACAAAAGTTGATTTCTCCGAACTAAATTTTGTTTCTTCAAAAAAAATTATAAATATTTTCGAATTTCCTAATCAAATTGTTTTACTTTTGTTTTGAAAATGTTTTGGTTACCTTATTTCTTTCAAGCTCGTTTACAAATGTAATTTGACGTCGTTATTTTATCAAACAACTTTACTTTATGATTTCATTAATTAAAAGAATTTAAACTTCAGGTAGCTTAGCCCAATTCCTCTTGGAATAAATATTTGCATTCGATTTCGTATCACTTTGAAAGTTGTAAAATTTCTTTTGAAATAAAATTCTTATACAAACTTGTATCCCCATCTTTTCGAGCTGGGTAATCTTGATTCCTTTCTGTTTATTCTTAGTTTCGAGGACGAAACTTTCTTTTTGTGGGGAGGATTGTAACACCTGCTAATTTTTTATGCGTTGTTATCTATTCCGTTATGACTCCATCATGACTCTGTTATTTTTTGTCTTCAGTTTCCTTCATTTTCAAGCTTCATAACATTTTCAAGTCAAATATTATTTATTTTTATTAAAAGATTTTAAATATTTTATTTTCCTGATCTATTTATAAAATTTTCATCGCAAACTATTTATTTATTCGCGAGGAGTCCTATTTTTTTCTACGAACTAACGTTTTAAGCTTGGATTTATGTTATTTCTTTTCCTAAAAATGTCTAAACACTTTTATATAATATTTCCAACTAAAAAATATTTTTATTTATGAAAAATTTAGCCTTTAATCATTTTATTACAAAGTTTCGTAAATAATTATTTTCTATCGCGAGGTTTACTCGAATTACTTTGAAATACTTTTAGTAATTATACGATTCTTAATTTTATCAACCTACATTTAAAAGAAGCACTTTTTGGCCCCTTTTTAGACCATGACACCCATGGTCACACATCGTCACATTTTTTTTTTCATTTGGTTTATAAAGTGATTAAAGTCTTAGATATTTTTATTACCTTAATGAATTTGGTGACTAATTGCAAAACTTTTCACTCTCCCTTGTTAATCCATTTTGGCTGGTTTTTTTAGTGTATCTAACATTGTTTTCATCAATTTTTAAGATCATATTCATTCACACAATTCACACAATTCATTTCTTTTCATTCATTCTCATTCAACCACATTAAACAAAGAAAATACTCTTCAATTCCTTCATATTGGCCATGAGTTTCAGCCATATTTTCCAGCCCAATTTTGTCCCTAATCGAGTCTTCATCGTCTCATTTTTATCGTAAAATTAATTCTCTTTCCGATTCTATCGTTAAGGTAATAATCGATGGGTTTCCGATCGTTATTTACCATTGATTTTCTTAGTTTTTCTCATGGTATTTTTCTACCTTGATTTTCGTGCGATGTAGGTTTTGTGGATGAGCCCGAGTCCGACGAGTATGTAATCGATTCAGACTTGGAGTAGAGGTAACGTCGATGTTACTCGGTATTTCATGATTTTAATTGAGTATTTGCATGTATATATTTTTATGTTTTATTTTGGCAATATATGTATGTCATAAAATATGGAAAATTTTTAAAATTTGAAAATTTGCATGTTTCGGTATTTTTATCGCTTTTACGAGATTAACGATTAAATTGTCATATTAATTTGTAAAATCATAATATTCGGCCTAAACATGTAATATATGTTTATATTCTGTAAAAATGTTGTTTTTGATGATTTTTAATAATTTAGTATTTTTCTGATATTTTTGATATCGATTATTGAATTATTACCGTTATCGGACAAAAATGATTAAAAGCCGATTTTTAGTTCTAGTACCTAAACATTTTATTTTAATCTGATTTTTGACGTGGTGAAACTTTCTGATGAAATAGAATTTTCTGAATTTCTTCATAATTTTTCGAAATTGTTAAGTGGATTAATTAATTAATCACTTTAAATCATCGTTTATCGTTAAAACCGTGTTTGTCGTTTAAATTCTCGATTTCTGGTCCTTGGTTTAAATCTGGAAAAAATTATGATTCTGATGATTTCATATTAGAATATAATTTTATGATTTTTAGTGCCTTAATAAAATGTTAGGAACGATAAGTTTTATTAATGGAATCGTTAATTGTGAAAACGGGTTTTAAAGACGGTTTTGACGGAAGTTGGTAAATCCGGAACTTTGGAAAATCTGGAAAATTAGTATATTCTGGAAAATGATGATTTTTAGGTTTAATAATAATTTTTAGACATTAATACTTAAATCATTTTGTAATTACTATTTTTATTAATCGTTATTGTCGAGATTGGACGATTAACGAGAAAACGCTTTAAAAACCGAGTTTTAGGATTTTGTAAAATTTTCTCTTCTGGACAGAATGTCCACAAATATATTTTAACTATTTTACGTAATTTTTGTACTATTTGTTAAAGTCTTTAATTAATAAGTATTGATTTTCGGACAAATTGTGATTTATCGTTAAAATGCTTCGTCTTACCTAAAAGAATTATTTTTCCAGCAATTTTGGAAGTATTTAAATCTGAAACTTTAAGAGTTAAATCATCCCTTAACATACTCTAAATATATTTGTTGGTTTAATTAAATTAAGACGTTCAAATATTTAATTTGATATTTGCCGTAAAATCCTATTTATAATTTTATTGTCGAAACTAATAACAATTAGGGAATTTTAGCTTTATAACTTTCGAAAACACCCTAATTAGCAATATTAAAATGTTTAAGACATTTTTAATCATTTTATAACGCTTATACGATATTTTAATAATTTCATAAAATTAAATGTTCACTTTGAGAATTAATATCGTTAAGGCCGAAAGTACTAGTTTTATAAATCTATATCGTTTACTAAAAATGTGATGTTAGTATAAACTAATATTTTTGCTATTTTGATATGATGCTATTTTTGCTAAAGGTTCTAAAAATAGAAGTTTCCTAAAATAGAAAGTTTACTCTTTTGGAAAGTGATTCCTTTTTCTTTTCTTCTCCTATTGTTTGTATTGAATACATCTTTTAAATATCGATAATGGGTTATTTTGGAGTTATGGAATAAGGAAAAGTGTGGGTTTAGAGTAATATAGTCTGGGATGTACGTTTTGCCATCAACTATAAAGCCGGTGTGTCTATGTTGAGACACATTGGTCGTTGAACTGAGCATGGTTTGTGTTCAGGAGGGTGTATGTTTACCTTAAACTTAGATATCGCATCGTGTAAGTCGCATCGGGTTGAACTGGGTATGGTTTGTATCCAGGAGGGGTGTGCACTACTTAAACCAGGACCTCGCTGCATGCAGTCCTGTTATGGTTGAGTTGCCTAGTTGGAGACCGAAGTCTGATTTGTTTTGACTAAGTTCTCGAAGCTAGTTTTTAGTATTGTCCTAGTGAAAGTCTAGATTCTACATTAATCCTATACATAACGCCTTTTTGAATATTTTATTGTTATCGATATAATTTGGTTCGCAGGTTAGCAAATATTTTTATGTTTCTTCGGAAACCCATTTAATTATTTCATTTCGCGCTGAAAGCTTATTTTAATATGCTGTTTTACTGTTTTCCATTTTGAGTATTTTTCCTATAATAGTAATTACTGTTTTAAAATCCTGTTATACGGCTGGAAGAACGTTGACGTTGCTCCTCACTAATTGTGGCTGTTATGTTTTTAACATGACAGGTATGCATGTTTTCGGGTGTGGGCTAGCGGGCAGACATGATCCTTGCTCGATTAATTTTAATAATTATGTTTTGTGGATTGTTAAACCCCTTTGTGGATTTATTTAATTTTGGCCATTTTATTTGGGGCCTAATGTTTGACTTTGCCATTTATATTTTTGTAAAAACATAGTTACAGCGTGTTATAATCCCGACTCTGCAGTGTTTCCGCCACTGTATCGCGTTAGAATTTCTAGGGGATTACAGTTGGTATCAGAGCATCACTGCTCCCGACGCTTACACCTGAACTTAGGGAAAATACCAGTAAATTATTTAAACAGTAAATAAAAAAAATATTGTTAGAAATGGGTAGAAACAGATAAGGACTTAACTGTTAAGATTATCTGTTCCTGAACTCAATGATTAACATTGAATATTTGTTGCTTTTGTTGGAAGAAGACGAATGAACAAGATGTTGATAGGATGCTGCTCCAGATCGCGACAACACCGTCTTAGAACTCTCAACGCCTGCTGACTCGAGTGAACAACTTGGTGCTCCAAGAAAGATGTCGATGGTGACTTTTAGCTCCGGTTCAGTTTACTTAAGCTCCAGGCAAGATGATTAAGAGTAGATTCTTGTTCCATGATGTCGCAGTAGATCCAGATGGAGCGACCCAAGACTTGTGTGCTCGTTTCTCTACAAGAAGATGAAGTAATCCATTTGGATCCCTCGTGAACTCTGGAGGCCCGAAGATTATCCTCTGGTTCTAGAACTTAGTAATATAGGGTCATCGACTCTTTTCTTCCTTCATCTACTTCTTCTCATTCTTCTCTTTTATATTCTCTTCTTCATCCGCTTGATGAATCCTTGTTATATTCTTCTACTCTACCATTTTTCTCTTGAGATTCTTTGGTTAGACCGAATTTTGTCTTAGTGAACCCGTGAAAAGTTAAAGATGTTTGAGGTTTGGTCAACCCTTGTTCATGGGTTGAGAATTGTGAGTTATACCTTGTTATCTATCTTAGTAAGCTTTTGAGGATCGATTTGAATGATAAATTGTCGATTAATGGAATTAGGTTGGTACTTAAGATTTTGAACCTTGGGTTATAGGTTACTTGATTATTTGGAGGACTTAAAGTTGAATAATCTATTGAAGTAGCAAGAGTATATCATATTTGATGGATACCTAGTACCTAACCTAGAACCGAACTAAGTGTAACTGATAATATTACTTGGGATTCTTACCTAATGCTTATTTGATGGATGAATCATGAATATTTGGGATCATAGAGTACTGTTTAAAGTGTTAACCTGAGTGTTGTGGTACCATCGAAGGTTTTCATTAATATCGTTAGAAATTTTGGTTCACATAGATTACCCGTGTTTCTTAAGGATTAGATCGTTGATCGTTGTTTAAGGTAGTAACCTATGAACTTTGGAGTTGATTGATCTAACTTGGATAGATTGTTGTTAACCATGAAAAGGAGAAACATGTTACAATTAGAGGTTGTATTTATCGCGTTGTTTTGAGGAATACTTAATGCGAATCATCTTGATGGATTTATAGTTCAAAACCCTTAGACCAACGAGATTGTGGCTTCGTTGAGTTAATATTTTGGTGGTTTCGCTGTTATGATATGAAATTTGGTGGAATTCTCAGAAACCTTAGTCGAATGACGTGTTCGAAGATGTGAGTGTCTGCGCCATTACCTATAGGTTTGAGCATGTTTGAGGACTTGTTGTACTTTCCCAACTTCTGTACTTGTGGCATTATAAATATGTTGGTGATCATTTTTGAAGATTTCGTACTCGAGCATTGTTAATTGGTGGATTTTATTTAGTGTTCCTTACTCGAGAAATTAGAAGTATAACTCGAGTTTATACCTTATGAACTTTGAATTTATGAGCCTTAGTGATTACGAGTTTGGATATGTTTTGATAACCGCTGGAATCGTAATTAATGGATTAGTCTAAATCATTTGAGGATTCTTACCATACTAATTGAAAGATTATATAAGTATGTAAGACTTAATTTTGGAGGCGGTGACATATGATAATTTTGGAGGCGGTGACAATTGATAATTTTGGAGGTGGTAGATTGAGTAGGACCACCCTGTGCCGATATTGGACTTAGCGTTATTTGATGGGCCAATTACGAACCCGTGTTTGTGAGAGTCGTGCTAGGGATCTTGAGATGATTAATTTCTTCTATAATCCTTGATAGTTCTTTTTGATTCTCAACTCCGTCTTTCTTTCTGCTTCTCTTGAATAATGTTACCGCATCTGCTGCTAATCTCTTCGACCTTTATCGATTTTGAAAACTCTTATTTTAATTTATTATCTATCATTGTTCTATTTACCCATTAACCATTTTTCGAACTACCTATTTTATAAAAAGTTTGACTTACTTAAACTTTTCGTATATCGTGAAATTTAACATATTTGAATTATAATTTGTGAACTTTATACTTCACTTTTGTTTTATCTTTGGTTGATATTAATATTTAGTTTTGTTTCGAAATGCTTTAATAATTTATTTTGAAGTATTTCGAAATTATTTCAACTTTTGATTTTCAAGCAATCGAAATTTTATGAAGACTTTCATATTTCCAAATACTACTTCAATTTTTACAGGATTAGTATGTAAAGCGTTTTAGCATTGTCAAAATTATTTTGTATGTTCAAGTTTGATAACGTTTTTGAAAACTTTCATAATTACTTTGATAAATTTTTCGAAATTTTAACGTTTTGAAATTAGTTTTCGTTTTATTGTTGGTGGACTTTCGAATCTGTTATTGAAAATGATTGACGACTGGTTCGATTTTTACTAACTACAAAAGTTGATTTCTCCAAACAAAATTTTGTTTCTTCAAAAAAAAAAATATAAATATTATCGAATTTCCTAATCAAATTGTTTTACTTTTGTTTTGAAAATGTTTTGCTTACCTTATTTCTTTCAAGCTCGTTTACAAATGTTATTTGACGTCGTTATTTTATCAAACAACTTTACTTTATGATTTCATTAATTAAAAGATTTTAAACTTCGGGTAGCTTAGCCCAATTCCTCTTGGAATAAATATTTGCATTCGATTTCGTATCACTTTGAAAGTTGTAAAATTTCTTTTGAAATAAAATTCTTATACAAATTTGTATCCCCATCTTTTCGAGTGGGGTAATCTTGATTCCTTTCTGCTTATTCTTAGTTTCGAGGACGAAACTTTCTTTTTGTGGGGAGGATTGTAACACCCGCTAATTTTCTATGCGTTGTTATCTATTGCGTTATAACTCCGTCATGACTCTGTTATTTTTTCTGTCTTCAGTTTCCTTCATTTTCAAGCTTCATAACATTTTCAAGTCAAATATTATTTATTTTTATTAAAAGATTTTAAATATTTTATTTTCCTGATCTATTTATAAAATTTTCATCGCAAACTATTTATTTATTCGTGAGGAGTCCTATTTTTTTCTACGAACTAACGTTTTAAGTTTGGATTTATGTTATTTCTTTTCCTAAAATGTCTAAACACATTTATATAATATTTCCAACTAAGAAATATTTTTATTTACGAAAAATTTAGCCTTTAATCATTTTATTACAAAGTTTCGTAAATAATTATTTTCTATCGCGAGGTTTACTCGAATTACTTTGAAATGATTTTAGTAATTATACGATTCTTATTTTTATCAAGCTACATTTAAAAGAAGCACTTTTTGGCCCCTTTTTAGACCATGACACCCATGGTCACACATCTTCACATTTTTTTTTCATTTGGTTTTATAAAGTGATTAAAGCCTTAGATATTTTTATTACCTTAATGAATTTGGTGACTAATTGCAAAACTTTTCACTCTCCCTTGTTAATCCATTTTGGCTGGTTTTTTTAGTGTATCTAACATTGTTTTCATCAATTTTTAAGATCATATTCATTCACACAATTCACATAATTCATTTCTTTTCATTCATTCTCATTCAACCACATTAAACAAAGAAAATACTCTTCAATTCCTTCATATTGGCCATGAGTTTCAGCCATATTTTCCTGCCCAATTTTGTCCCTAATCGAGTCTTGATCGTCTCATTTTTATCGTAAAATTAATTCTCTTTCCGATTCTATCGTTAAGGTAATAATCGATGGGTTTTTGATCGTTATTTACCATTGATTTTCTTAGTTTTTCTCATGGTATTTTTATACCATGATTTTCGTGTGATGTAGGTTTTGTGGATGAGCCCGAGTCCGACGAGTATGTAATCGATTCAGACTTGGAGTAGAGATAACGTCGATGTTACTCGGTATTTCATGATTTTAATTGAGTATTTGCATGTATATATTTTTATGTTTTATTTTGGCAATATATGTATGTCATAAAATCTGGAAAATTTTTAAAATTTGAAAATTTGCATGTTTCGGTATTTTTATCGCTTTTACGAGATTAACGATTAAATTGTCATATTAATTTGTAAAATCATAATATTCGGCCTAAACATGTAATATATATTTATATTCTGTAAAAATGTAGTTTTTGATGATTTTTAATAATTTAGTATTTTTCTGATATTTTTGATATCGATTATTGAATTATTACCGTTATCGGACAAAAATGATTAAAAGCCGATTTTTAGTTCTAGTACCTAAACATTTTATTTTAATCTGATTTTTGACGTGGTGAAACTTTCTGATGAAATAGAATTTTCTGAATTTCTTCAGAATTTTTCGAAATTGTTAAGTGGATGAATTAATTAATCACTTTAAATCATCGTTTATCGTTAAAACCGTGTTTGTCGTTTAAATTCTCGATTTCTGGTCCTTGGTTTAAATCTGGAAAAAATTATGATTCTGATGATTTCATATTAAAATATAATTTTATGATTTTTAGTGCCTTAATAAAATGTTAGGAACGATAAGTTTTATTAATGGAATCGTTAATTGTGAAAACGGGTTTTAAAGACGGTTTTGACGGAAGTTGGTAAATCTGGAACTTTGGAAAATCTGGAAAATTAGTATATTCTGGAAAATGATGATTTTTAGGTTTAATAATAATTTTTAGACATTAATACTTAAATCATTTTGTAATTACTATTTTTATTAATCGTTATTGTCGAGATTAGACGATTAACGAGAAAACGCTTTAAAAACCGAGTTTTAGGATTTTGTAAAAGTTTCTTTTCTGGACCAAATGTCCATAAATATATTTTAACTATTTTACGTAATTTTTGTAGTATTTATTAAAGTCTTTAATTAATAAGTAATGAATTTCGGACAAATTGTGATTTATCGTTAAAATGCTTCGTCTTACCTAAAAGAATTATTTTTCCAGCAATTTTGGAAGTATTTAAATCTCAATCTTTAAGAGTTAAATCATCCCTTAACATACTCTAAATATATTTGTTGGTTTAATTAAATTAAGACGTTCAAATATTTAATTTGATATTTGCCGTAAAATCCTATTTATAATTTTATTGTCGAAACTAATAATCATCAGGGAATTTTAACTTTATAACTTTTGAAAACACCCTAATTAGCAATATTAAAATGTTTAAGACATTTTTAATCATTTTATAACGCTTATACGATATTTTAATAATTTCATAAAATTAAATGTTCACTTTGAGAATTAATATCGTTAAGGCCGAAAGTACTAGTTTTATAAATCTATATCGTTTACTAAAAATGTGATGTTAGTATAAACTAATATTTTTGCTATTTTGATATGATGCTATTTTTGCTAAAGGTTCTAAAAATAGAAGTTTCCTAAAATAGAAAGTTTACTCTTTTGGAAAGTGATTCCTTTTTCTTTTCTTCTCCTATTGTTTGTATTGAATACATCTTTTAAATATCGATAATGGGTTATTTTGGAGTTATGGAATAAGGAAAAGTGTGGGTTTAGAGTAATATAGTCTGGGATGTACGTTTTGCCATCAACTATAAAGCTGGTGTGTCTATGTTGAGACACATTGGTCGTTGAACTGAGCATGGTTTGTGTTCAGAAGGGTGTATGTTTACCTTAAACTTAGATATCGCCTCGTGTAAGTCGCGTCGGGTTGAACTGGGTATGGTTTGTATCCAGGAGGGGTGTGCACTACTTAAACCAGGACCTCGCTGCATGCAGTCCTGTTATGGTTGAGTTGCCTAGTTAGAGACCGAAGTCTGATTTGTTTTGACTAAGTTCTCGAAGCTAGCATTTAGTATTGTCCTAGTGAAAGTCTAGATTCTACATTAATCCTATCCATAACGCCATTTTGAATATTTTATTGTTATCGATATAATTTGGTTCGCAGGTTAGCAAATATTTTTATGTTTCTTCGGAAACCCATTTAATTATTTCATTTCGCGCTGAAAGCTTATTTTAATATGCTGTTTTACTGTTTTCCATTTTGACTATTTTTCCTATAATAGTAATTACTGTTTTAAAATCCTGTTATACGGCTGGAAGAACGTTGACGTTGCTCCTCACTAATTGTGGCTGTTATGTTTTTAACATGACAGGTATGCATGTTTTCGGGTGTGGGCTAGCGGGCAGACATGATCCTTGCTCGATTAATTTTAATAATTATGTTTTGTGGATTGTTAAACCCCTTTGTGGATTTATTTAATTTTGGCCATTTTATTTAGGGCCTAATGTTTGACTTTACCATTTATACTTTTATAAAAACATAGTTACATCGTGTTATAATCCCGACTCTACAGTGTTTCCGCCACTGTATCGCGTTAGAATTTCTAGGGGATTACAGTTGGTATCAGAGCATCACTGCTCCCGACGCTTACACCTGAAATTAGGGAAAATATCAGTAAATTATTTAAACAGTAAATAAAAAAAATATATTGTTAAAAATGGGTAGAAACAGATAAGGACTTAACTGTTAAGATTATCTGTTCCTGAACTCAATGATTAACATTGAATATTTGTTGCTTTTGTTGGAAGAAGACGAATGAACAAGATGTTGATAGGATGCTGCTCCAGATCGCGACAAGACCGTCTTAGAACTCTCAACGCCTGCTGACTCAAGTGAACAACTTGGTGCTCCAAGAAAGATGTCGATGGTGACTTTTAGCTCCGGTTCAGTTTACTTAAGCTCCAGGCAAGATGATTAAGAGTAGATTCTTGTTCCATGATGTCGTAGTAGATCCAGATGTAGCGTACCAAGACTTGTGTGCTCGTTCCTCTACAAGAAGATGAAGTAATCCATTTGGATCCCTCGTTAACTCTGGAGGCCCGAAGATTATCCTCTGGTTCCAGAACTTAGTAATATAGGGTCATCGACTCTTTTCTTCCTTCCTCTACTTCTTCTCATTCTTCTCTTTTATATTCTCTTCTTCATCCGCTTGATGAATCCTTGTTATAATCTTCTACTCTACCATCTTTCTCTTGAGATTCTTTGGTTAGACCGAATTTTGTCTTAGTGAACCCGTGAAAAGTTATAGATGTTTGAGGTTTGGTCAACCCTTGTTCATGGTTTGAGAATTGTGAGTTATACCTTGTTATCTATCTTAGTAAGCTTTTGAGGATCGATTTGAATGATAAATTGTCAATTAATGGAATTAGGTTGGTACTTAAGATTTTGAACCTTGGGTTATAGGTTACTTGATTATTTGGAGGACTTAAAGTTGAATAATCTATTGAAGTAGCAAGAGTATATCATATTTGATGGATACCTAGTACCTAGCTAACCTAGAACCGAACTAAGTGTAACTGATAATATTACTTGGGATTCTTACCTAATGCTTATTTGATGGATGAATTATGAATATTTGGGATCATAGAGTACTGTTTAAAGTGTTAACCTGAGTGTTGTGGTACCATCGAAGGTTTTCATTAATATCGTTAGAAATTTTGGTTGACATAGATTACCCGTGTTTCTTAAGGATTAGATCGTTGATCGTTGTTTAAGGTAGTAACCTATGAACTTTGGAGTTGATTGATCTAACTTGGATAGATTGTTGTTAACCATGAAAAGGAGAAACATGTTACAATTAGAGGTTGTATTTATCGCGTTGTTTTGAGGAATACTTAATGCGAATCATCTTGATGGATTTATAGTTCAAAACCATTAGACCAACGAGATTGTGGCTTCGTTGAGGTAATATTTTGGTGGTTTTGCTGTTACGATATGAAATTTGGTGGAATTCTCAGAAACCTTAGTCGAATGACGTGTTCGAAGATGTGAGTGTCTGTGCCATTACCTATAGGTTTGAGCATGTTTGAGGACTTGTTGTACTTTCCCAACTTCTGTACTTGTGGCATTATAAATATGTTGGTGATCATTTTTGAAGATTTCGTACTCGAGCATTGTTAATTGGTGGATTTTATTTAGTGTTCCTTACTCGAGAAATTAGAAGTATAACTCGAGTTTATACCTTATGAGCTTTGAATTTATGAGCCTTAATGATTACGAGTTTGGATATGTTTTGATAACCGCTGGAATCGTAATTAATGGATTAGTCTAAATCATTTGAGGATTCTTACCATACTAATTGAAAGATTATATAAGTATGTAAGACTTAATTTTGGAGGTGGTGACAATTGATAATTTTGGAGGCGGTGACAATTGATAATTTTGGAGGTGGTAGATTGAGTAGGACCACCCTGTGCCGATATTGGACTTAGCGTTATTTGATGGGCCAATTACGAATACGTGTTTGTGAGAGTCGTGCTAGGGATCTTTAGATGATTAATTTCTTCTATAATCCTTGATAGTTCTTTTTGATTCTCAACTCCGTCTTCCTTTCTGCTTCTCTTGAATTCTATTACCGCATATGCTGCGAATCCCTTCGACCTTTATCGATTTTGAAAACTCTTATTTTAATTTATTATCTATCATTGTTCTATTTACCCGTTAACCATTTTTCGAACTACCTATTTTATAAAAAGTTTGACTTACTTAAACTTTTCGGATATTGTGAAATTTAACATATTTGAATTATAATTTGAGAACTTTATACTTCACTTCTGTTTTATCTTTGGTTGATATTTATATTTAGTTTTGTTTCGAAATGCTTTAATAATTTATTTTGAAGTATTTCGAAATTATTTCAACTTTTGATTTTCAAGCAATCGAAATTTTATGAAGACTTTCATATTTCCAAATACTACTTCAATTTCTACAGGATTAGTATGTAAAGCGTTTTAGCATTGTCAATGTAATCCCCTATAAATTCTAACGCAATACAGTGGCGGAAACACTGTAGATTTGGGATTAAAACACACTGATGTTCTATATTTTAGAAAAAGAACGGTCAGTCAATACAAAGGCCACTTTTTACAAAAGGGCTAAAAATAAAGATCATTCACATGGGTTTAACAATCCATAAACAAACATAATTAAAGCAGAGTAGGATCCATGCCACTTGCTAGCGCACACCAAACCCTGGAACAAAGAATACCTGTCATGTTATAAACATAACAGCCACAATTCAGTGGGGAGTAACTCAGGCAGTTCTCCCAGCCATAATACATAATATATAAGCAATAGAAGCATAATATAAGAAAATAGATTAAAACTCAAAACATTATATGTATCAAAATAGATTCAAAACCAGAAAACAATTCAGCAGCCTGACGGCATCAAAACGAATAATGGAATAAAAAAACCGATGATAAGTACAGCTTTTACTACTAGAGATATGTCAAAACAACACCGAAGTGTAACTTAGTGCCCACGAAGCGACCCCTAAGCCTCACTGGTTAAGGAACTCAGTGCCCACGAAGCGACTCCTAAGCCCTCTCACCAGACAACTCAAACTATAATAGGACTGCGTTCAGCGAGGTCCTAGCCTAAGTACATGCGCATGACTCCTGAGCATAAACGATACCCAGTTCGACAATCAATGTATCCCTGACGCAAATACACTGACCATATAGCTGATGATAACAACCAACATATCCTAGACTTATATACTGTACATTCTCATTTCCAACGTTATTCCATATTCAAACCAATAAATATTTTATCCGAAGATATCTTAAATATTCCCAAAATAGTAACTTTCCAAAGATAGAAACTTTCTTCAAATAGTAACTTTCCAAAATAGGTATTAATATAATTTGAAAGCGTTTAACATATGAGTTATATAAAATATTTAATATTAGGCCTTGAGACATAAACATTATATTTATTAGATAAATGTATAATTAATGATTAAAAGTCAAAGAAAGTAAAAATCATAATTATTTCTCAAAAGGTTGGAGTTTAAGTAATTAAAAGTAATAGATTACAAATTTACAGATTTTTTAGATTTGCACTGTCTTACTATAAAATTCATAATTAAATCATTAAAAATCAAAACGATATAAAATCAGTGAGGTTGAAAACTTTAAAAGCTTAACTACAACTCTTGTTTCTGGAGAAAATCTAAATTCTTAACTTAACAGGGGTTTTGTTTCGTAGTTTTATAAACTGTCAGAATCCGACACCCGATAGTATTTCTTTAATAAAAGACATTTAATATTTTATTTTAAAACAAATCCAATTAGAAACATTAACTAGACTCTTTAAAGTTAATGTACGTAAATTACTAAAATTAAATTCAAAGTTTATCATAGGTTTTAAATTAGGTTTTACAACAACTGACAGATTCGCAAACTAATCCGTCACAGTTTCATAAATGATTTGTTGTGACGAAACTACTTGGAAATAATTTACGAAATTTAACAGACGTATAAAAGACTTAAAAAATATATTAGTCTCTTTTCAAACTTTTTGAAAATAAGATCTGTAAACAGGAGTAAAAATCGTACAAAAGTAGTAACAGATTCGAAAACATGCTGTAACTTTACTAAAAACAATAAAACTTTCAATTTGATAATTCATATTAAAAATCACGAAAAATTAAGAAATTAATTTTCTTATTCATATGTTTTAGTCTCGGCCCTATAATAATTTTTAGAAGATTGAAACATATCATCTTAATAATATAGTAAACATATTTATAAAATTCGATTTAAAACGATACTACAAGCAACTACACCATATATATCATGCAATACCGAGTCATGCCATCATGTGTTACCTCCATCGAGATTCAAATTAATAAAATAACTGTCTTCCTCGGATCTAGCACGATAGCCTACGAAAAATCAAAACATATGGTATTAGAACCACATAAGAAGGGATTAGAAAGAGGGAAACGAGATGGAGAATAAGAGTAATTAATTAAATTACCCTCGGATTAGAATGAACGAAGGAGAAGAGATACGTAACAGACTGAGCAGCAATAACGTAATTAAACGGAATTGAAGAAGGATGAGTTTTATGTACAATGAAGAAAGAGTAATTGAAGAGTTTGGGGATTATAAAAAGAATGGAGTAAATAAGGTAACAACAACCACTAGAGAGAGAAGTAGAGATAGAAAGCAGTTGAGTACAATTAGGATAAATAAAAACAAGTGCTTAAATTAATAAAATATATTTTAGTGACTCATCTAGTATGACGAGGTAACGGACTCGATTTGGGTTGGAAAATAATTTACGATTTGATCGAAATCATTAGTAAAAATAAATAATTGGCTTACAAATAAATTGGGTTAAAATCGCATGAGAAAAGAATTAGGCCCAAACTTCGAGATGGGCTAAAATATTATTTTGTCGTAACATTAAATATTTGGGTCAGGTTCGAAGTTGATAAAAATAATTAGTTGACTAGAGAAATCAAATGGGTCAATCTCAAGTTTAAATAATTGTTTGTAAGGAAATTGAGTTTCTCGACGAATAAATAGTTTTCAACGAAAATGAATTAAATTGATTTATCGAAAGCAAAATGATAATTTTTCAATGAAAGTTTAATAAAATAATTTCTCGAAGAAATAATAAAACGTTTTAACGAGTTTCGAGTTGGAAATAGAAATTCGAGCTAAAATAAAGATTTTAGGAATTCAAGATGAATTAAAAATTAATCAGAGAAGAATTAAAATGGATTACGAGTTAAATCGCAAACAAAATAAGAATATGAATACAAATTTAATTTATAAAAAATAGAGGTGTTATAGTCAAAACTATTTTGTATGTTCAAGTTTGATAATGTAACACCCCCATTTACCCAGGAGCCTTACCAGACATTCCCAAGTAACTAAGGATGTTATCATCTCGGTTCCCGAGGTAGTAGTTCATTACAATACAATACGGAATGCCAAACCAGTCATATGATTTAATATTACAACTCATTAACTATTACAGCTCTGGTTATACAGCGGAAGCTACACCTTCTATAAAAATGGGAATGCCTATGCATTCACCCGTACTACGTCTGGACTCATAAGTCGCGCTCACCCCATTCCCGTACATGTATCCCAGCATCCAAACACATCATAATATACATAACCTGCATTATAGACTGCTCCCCAATTGATCGGAAATATCAATCAGATCATCACAGACACGTCAGACGTACACACCAGGTCAGTTTAAAATAACATTAAATAACATTAGTACAACCAACATCACAAACATCAGTATCAGTATCATCATCATCATCATTCGTATTATCTATCGCGACCGCAGTCACGCCCCGTCAGTCCGAGTGTGCACACCCCTCCTAGGCTCTCCTAGGAGGAAACATTAGGGAAGGTCCCGAGATCAACCGGGCCTAGCTAGTCCTAGCTAGCTTCTCTCAGTAGGCACACAGCCAAAATTTCAATAGGCACACAGCCGCAAATCTCACTAGGCACACATCCGCAATCTCAATATCACCATTATACCATTACATATCATACAATATGCATACATACAACGTAAACTGAGTAAGGATAACCTTACCTAGTTAGCATATCACCACCGCGTCGGTAATACAATTTGTTCCGGTCACGGAAACAATTCACCCGGCCTAGGATCCGGGCTGTATAATCGGGTTAATTGCGAACAACTGATCGTTTGACTTCCCTTGGTCTCCCCTTTCTCTCACTCCTTAGATCGGACCTTCCCGGCGGAAGTGGCCTGCTCCCTGCACAATGAACGCACAGGGCCTCAGAGGTTGTCCGAGGAAACCCTCTCCGATGCCTAAGTCAGTCCGTGAAATGCCTTGACGAACCTAGCTCGTGAGGAACTAGGTGGCGTTTTAGGAGTAAGAGTCTAGAGAGAGAAAATCCAACCCCTCTCATGTGGGAAATGGGGAGGTATTTATACCTTCCCACAAGAGAGAGAAGAGGAAGAGGAATGGTTGGATGGGAGAGTGACAAGTGGCGGCTTCCCATCCATCCATTCCCAATTACCTTAGGCAAAATGACAGGAGGGCCCCTGGGGTTTATGGCCCTGTCGGCCAGGGATTTCCCCAGGGCAGACAGTCTCCAAGTGGGGGGCTGCCGAGCCTTGGCAGGCTGCATTGGCCGGTGCTCTCGGCGGCTGACGGCCAACTTAACGTTTTCATGCTTTATTCTTGGTTCTTGCCGGGGGCTGGTCTTTCGACTCTTCGACAGGAATTGCCCCGGGGCCTGCATAGCAGGCGGTTGACTGTCAGGCTGCCCACCCCCAATCAATTGGCCCTCGTCAGTAGGAGGGAAGTGAGACTTTTCCTCTGCTGGCGATCCTTGCTTGGAGGGGGGGTTGACTTCCATGTCTGTCGCAGCATTTAATGCTTCGCGCCTTCCCCATGGAACTTTGTACTGTTCCTGTCAGGAATGCAAAGAGGCAAGAATACTCCCGTAATGATTGCTCTTTTCTTCTGGGCGGATTTTGGGGAAACGTGTGGAGTTCCTGATTGGCGGTTCTCCTCCCAGGGTGGTTGGAGCGCTTATTAATGCGGAGTTCACCTTAGTATAAAATCTTCAGCTTTCTTGATCACTTGTGCTTCATTCCACTTTCCATCTCTCCATTTTCTTCACTTTTAAACATGGCTTGGATTAAGAAAAGTGTGGTGCGCCGTGGAGTCAAACATGTTTCCTTTATCTTCAGGGGGTTTTGGCGACTTAGATATGCACGAGCTGCCTATTTAGCGGTTCGCCGGAGCCGTTGCTCCCGACTTCGCCTTCGCCGGAGGAGAGGGAAGGCCTCTATCAGGATGGGCAAGCGCCCTAGGAGGTCCTCTCCTCCTGCCGTGCCTAGATTTAGGCGTTGCCCCCAGGGAGGGGGCTGCTATGACAGGGGGTGCCATGAGTGTTTTCCATGGCTGCACCCTGAACAATTCGGCCCTAATTCTGATACCGACTCTTCCCTGGAGTCGGGCCCTTCTTCGCCTGTAAAGAAAACAGGCTGTCGTTCTTGCGACGATTCTCGAGCCGTCCCTTTTGGAAGGGATTGGGAAGACAGCAGCCGTGATTCCGACGACAGTGAAGGCCTCGGCTGCCTGAGCGATAGGGACGAGGATGGGGCTGCAACTGACCCCTTTATGGATTCCCCAAGTTGGGACTGGGGTTCGGCTCTCGGGAGCCCAGGCAGTCCTGGAGATTACTCTCCAGATTTGGGGGACGACTAGGCCTGCGCGGCAGGGCCTTTAATTTCTGTCAGGCTGGAATTTTTCCAAGCCTTATGTAATTTTTCTTTCATGTATGCCTTATGATGTATTTTCCGCTTGCGGTGTTTTCAATGAAATGGATATTTTGCGCATTTGAATTTTTTTTTTTTTTTTTTTTTTTTTTTTTTTTTTTGAATGGAGTCATTGATTGACTTGTCTTTCTGACGTTTCCGTTTACCGAGGCCCTTCTTGAAAAAGGTGAGCAGTCGGTGTTCAGCGCGCGACACGTGGAAAATCTTCGCAGGTTTTGTCATGGGTTCAGCCTTTCGAACTTCTTTGGGCCCTTATATAAAAACCCATCTCTCCCTTCATTATCTTCTTTTACTCTTCTTGATACTCTTACCCCCCCTAACACTTTTTGAATTCCCTTCATCGATCAAGCGTTTCTTTCTTGGAGGAGCAAGGATCATCTCTTGTCGCCATCTTTGATAACCTCACCGGCGTTTTTAGGTTAGAACCCTTTTTTCCTTTTTTGAATCTTTCGCTTCTTTTCTTCCCTTCCATAGCCTAGATGTCACGAGCCCGCCCCCTTTCTTTCGATTCTTTGCTCGGAGGGATTAGCGGCGGCGACGGTGGTCGTCGTGATGTAGCTTCTTCCTCCAGGGTTGGCCCCCGGGAGGGAGATGATTATAGGGGGGAGGGGGCTGAGTCACCTGACCCAGCTCCCTTTGATGTGATCGATTCCGACGATGAAGCCCTGGAGGTTGACCCCGCCAGGGTGGCCGGTCCTCTCATCCGCAGGGAGAGAGGGAGGACCTATTTTTTAGACAAGGAGAAGTACGTGATTCCCTTACAGACCTACCCCGAGGCCAAAAATAGGGACTTGCTCTTGGAATGCGACGCAGCTAGGGCCATCGAGCAATTTTACAACTTTGGGGAGGGGTACACTGTAGTGATCCCTGGGGAAAGGGACACAGTATGTTGTCCCCCAGATGGGTGTGTAGCTGTCTTTCATAAGGCCCTAGAGTTTGGCCTGCGATTTCCATTGCATCCCTTCCTGGAAGACACTTTCAGGAGGATGAATGTCGCCATAGCTCAGCTGACTGCAACAGCCATTAGGGCTTTAGTGGCTTACACTTGGACTTGCCTGTTCCATGGTGAGGGGCCCTACATCGACGCCCTTCGCTTCATGGTTGGCCTTCAAATGGTGTCTTCATCAGGGGGGGATGGCTCCCCTGGTTATTGGTCTCTGCTGAGACAGAAAAAATACGCCCTGGTATGGCCACCCCTGAGCAGTCTCAAGGATTGGAAAAACAACTTCATATACGTCCACAGTGCGACGGGGTGGAAGATTCCCAGACACTTTAGGAATCATGTCCACACTCGCATGGAGACGCGTGAGGAGTATCATCCTCGCGTCGGGGGGAAGGCTCTGGAGGTCAGGCTGACCAACAAGGAGAAGATTCTGATTGAAAAATTTGAGATCGTGGCGGACAAACATGGGAACTTTTGCCCTGTTTTCTGGCTCCCTCACGTGGAGCTTATCACTACTGACGAGTACCTGCTTCCCATGGGCCTGATTCGTGGCCTTGAAGGTAGTTCTAGGGTTTTCTTGTTGTCGCGGTTTTCCAGGGATTTCATCTCTCCCTGCTTTTTAAATGATCACCTCTCCTTTTCTGCAGATTCCTATTCTTGGACCTGGACCAAGAAGCAGGTCAGAAGGCTAGGCCTGAGCGAGGAATTGCACGTTCTTTCAAAGCGCCCTTCTCTTCCGCCAAACTTTAAGAAAGGAAGTAAGGCCTTGATGAAGCTCGTGAAAGACTTCGCTGCAGGTCGAAGATTGCCTCTTCCTCCCCGGCTGCCTTCATCGAAGCCGGCGACTCCTACTCCCAGCATTCATGAGGGGGAAGCGGAGGTTACCTCAGGGGCTACTCCTTCCCCTGGCCAGAAGCAGGGTGCTTCTTCAGCTGGCCCTCAGATCTCGCAGGGAACGCAGCCTGGAGACTCGGAGGGGACCGGGGAGAGTACTCCCTTGGAAGTGAGGAGAAAAAGAGAGAGGGAGCCCCCCAGCGCTGATGTGGTGGATTTGGAGGCAGATGTCTCTACCCCGGATGCAAAACGCCCTGCTCGTGAGCCTTCGAGCGTTCCCTTCCCAGAGGAGAATGTGGAGTTTCACTACACGGCTGGGGATAGCGTGGACGTTTCGGGCCTACTTTCTGACTCTGGGGCTGTCCTGGCTGACCACCTTACAAAGATGGTAACTTCTACTTCCCACCAAGTGCTTCAATATATCCAACGCACCTCCAAGGTTATGTTGGCCTCTGCAGAACTGGCAGCTCTCAGCCGTCTGAGCGATGAAGAGCTAACAGTTACCCCTGGGGCTCCTCCTCCTGACCGCCTGGCTATGGTAGAGAGGGACGCTGCCTTGATAAGCTCCTTGAAGGACAAACTGGAGGAGGCCAAGAGGCAGGCTGATAACTGGAGGGTGCAGGGGGAGATGGCTGTGAAGGAAGTTGCCAAGCTGGGGGCCGACCTGCAGGAGAGCCGTCAATCATTGGACCGTGCTAACATATCTTTGGCTGAGATGGGGCATTTGAAGGGAAGGGTGGCTGTTTTGGAGGAGCAGCTGTTACAGGCAAAGTCGGCTTTTGACCAGGCACAGTCGGCTTTTGATCAGGCCAAGGGAGAATGGGCAAAGGAGAAAGAGTCTTTGGCTGCGGAGAACGAGGAAGCGGTGGGTGCCAGCTTTGTGAGTGGCGCCAATTCCTCTCTGGTATTAGTCATGGAAGTGATAGGGGAGATGTTCCCTTCTTTTGACGAGGACGCTTTCCGGAGCCTGTACTCTGCTAAGGACGAAGCCCGGGTGACTAGGCAGCCTGAAGCAGATGCCAACGCCCGCCAGGATGCCGCGTGATGCCCCTTCTCTTTTATAAAAACTCTGCATTTTCTTGAACCAGTGTTTCATGGTTTTTCTTGTAATATTTTGCTACTCAGTTCTTCTGACTTTGTAAAAATTTTCCACCCTCCACGGGTTGTTTGTAGGATATTTTCCTTTGCTTCCTATGGCATTACTGTTTTGAGGACCTTTTTCTCGTATGTTTGATTGCGCCTGTCATGGCCTCTCTCTGGTTTTTCGTTCAAAGTCCAGGGGGCCTGCCCCCTGTCTGCCCAGAGGCGAGCAGGGTGGTATTTGCGTTTTTATACAAGGTTGGGGGGCTTGCCCCCAGTCCTCGTTGGTACGGCCTGACCCTGGCTTTTCGTTCAAAGTCCAGGGGGCCTGTCCCCTGTCTGCCCAGAGGCAAGCAGGGTAGCATTTGCGTTTTTTATACAAGGATGGAGGGCCTGCCCCCAGTCCTTGTTGATACGGCCTGACCCTGGCTTTTCGTTCAAAGTCCAGGGGGCCTGCCCCCCGTCTGCCCAGAGGCAAGCAGGGTAGCATTTGCGTTTTTTATACAAGGTTGGAGGGCCTGCCCCCAGTCCTTGTTGATACGGCCTGACCCTGGCTTTTCGTTCAAAGTCCAGGGGGCCTGCCCCCCGTTTGCCCAGAGGCAAGCAGGGTAGCATTTGCGTTTTTTATACAAGGTTGGAGGGCCTGCCCCCAGTCCTTGTTGATACGGCCTGACCCTGGCTTTTCGTCCAAAGTCCAGGGGGCCTGCCCCCTGTCTGCCCGGAGGCAAGCAGGGTAGCATTTGCGTTTTTTATACAAGGTTGGAGGGCCTGCCCCCAGTCCTTGTTGATACGGCCTGACCCTGGCTTTTCGTCCAAAGTCCAGGGGGCCTGCCCCCTGTCTGCCCAGAGGCAAGCAGGGTAGCATTTGCGTTTTTTATACAAGGTTGGGGGGCCTGCCCCCAGTCCTTGTTGATACGGCCTGACCCTGGCTTTTCGTTCAAAGTCCAGGGGGCCTGTCCCCTGTCTGCCCAGAGGCAAGCAGGGTGGCTTGCGTTGGGGGGTTCACTTTTCCTGATTTTGGCAACAGGGGGGCCTCCCCCTATTGCCCCCTGCTCGTTTGTTTGTGAAAGTGTGAACAGACAACGAGTATAAATTTGTATCTTCTCATTTCTTTAAAAATTCCTTTGACTTTGGGGTGGTCGGAGCCGTTGACATTTTTTGATCGTCCTCCGCCTTTTCTTTAAAAGTGAAAACTGCCTAAGATTCTGTTTAGACGTAGTATTTTTTTAGCGTATCTGCATTCCAGTGAGCGCTCAGCTCCTGTCCCTCTAGATTGGATATCCTGTACGTGCCTGGACCCAAAACCTGAGTTATTTGGTATGGGCCCTCCCAATTGGCACTTAGTTTCCCATGCTCTCTTGATTTTCCAGTTGCCTGTGTTTTTCTTAGGACTAGCTCGCCTACCTGAAAGCTCCTCTGCCGGACTTTGCTATTGAAGGCTTTCCTCATTCGCTGCTGGTAGGCAGCGATATTTGTACCGGCTTCCTCTCTTAGCTCACTTACCAGGTCCAGGGCCTCGACCATCACGGCTTCATTCTCAGCCTGGTTGTACAGTTGGGAACGCAGGGAGGGAATCCTTGTCTCAATCGGCAATAAAGCCTCTGCTCCGTACACCAAGCCAAATGGGGTCTGGCCCGTAGACTCCTTCCTGGTGGTTCGGATGGACCAGAGTATGCTGGGGAGTTCATCAGCCCACCTACCCTTGCAGTCATCCACCATTTTCTTCAGGCCATTCAGAATTTGTTTGTTGGCTGCTTCTGCCTGTCCATTGGTTTGAGGGTGACAGACTGCTGAGTAGGCGACTGAGATGTTATGGCTTTCTAGCCAGATCCTTAGTGGGTCATTATCGAACTGTCTGCCGTGGTCGAACACTAGCATCTTCGGTACACCGAACCGGGTAATGACATTCCGCCAGATTACCTTTCGGACAGCCGGCTCAGTGATGTTGGGCACTGCTTCAGCCTCCACCCATTTGGTGAAGTAGTCTATGGCGACTATCAAAAATTTTCTGCCCCCTGTGGCCACTGTGAAGGGCCCTAGAATGTCCATCCCCCATTGAGCAAAGGGAATGGGAGATAGGATTGGCCTGAGCTCCTGGGCCGGGGCATGGATCGACGGGGCGAAGAGTTGACATTTTCTGCATTTCTGGGCCAGGCTCCTGGCATCTGCCAGCATGGTAGGCCAGTAGTAGCCTGCCCTGAGGGCCTTGTGGGCCAGCGACCTCCCGCCGATGTGATGTCCACAAATTCCTGAATGGATATCATCCAACACTTCAGCGGCCTGATCCGCCCGTAGGCATTTAAGCAGGGGATAAGTAAAGGATTTTTTGTAGAGTTCTCCATTAACGAATATGAACCAGGCTGCTTTAGCCTGTACCTTCCTTCTTTGCAATGGGTCTGGTGGTAGGGCACCGTGCCTCTTATACTGGACGAAAGGGGTCATCCAGCTTTCTGGCTCTTCTTCCATGGTATTAATCTCTTGACCAGGATTAGTAGACCTTTCGTGTAAAACGTCCACCCATACCGACCTCCGGATGTCCTGCAGACTGGAGCTTGCCAGTTTTGACAGGGCGTCTGCTCTGTTGTTCTGGGATCGGGGAATTTGTTTGATCTCGTATGATTTCAGGCTGGATAATTCTCTTTTTACCATTTCTAGGTATGAGGCCATTGTTTGGTCTCTGGCTTCGTATTCCCCATTAATCTGGTTGGCGATGAGTTGGGAATCTGTCGCCAAGATAATTCGCTCCGCCCCTGCAGCCTTAGCTAACCTGACGCCTGCGAGTACTGCTTCGTACTCTGCCTCATTGTTTGATGCTGGGAAGACGAACCTGAGAGCATGTTCAAAGTCGGCTCCCTCTGGGCTGGTTAATACCACGCCTGCGCCTGCGCCGCTGGCCGTGGAGGACCCATCAGTGTGCACGACCCACTCCTGGGCAGGGGCTTCCTCTTCCCCTGAATGGGAGCACTCAGCCAAAAAGTCTGCCAGGGCTTGGGCCTTGATGGCTGTTCTTGGCTGGTAAGATATACCCAGCCCGCTCAGCTCAATTGCCCATTTTAACAACCTTCCCGATTTTTCGAATTTTTCCAACACCTTTTCCAGGGGTTGATCGGTGAGGACAATGACTGGATGCGCGTCAAAATAAGGTCTGAGCTTCCGGGCTGCAATTATGACTGCGTAGGCAGCCTTTTCAACCATGGGATAATTCTTCTCAGCTGCCCCCAGCGCATGACTCACAAAGTATATAGGCTGTTGGGTGCTTGCTTCTTCCCGCAGGATGACTGCGCTGACAGTTATGTTAGTTACCGCGATGTAGAGAAAAAGTTTCTCTCCTGCTACTGGTCTTGCCAAGGTAGGGAGACTCTTAAGATGGTCTTTCAGTTGCTCGAAGGCTTCTCTCTGCTCGCTTTCCCATTTGAACTGTTTGTTTCCTTTCAGAATTTTGAAAAAAGGAGTGGCTCTGTCTGCTGATCGGGCAATAAATCGTGCCAAGGCGGCCATTCGTCCTGTCAGGCGCTGGATGTCCCTGATGGTCTTGGGTTCAGGGAGGTCTACGACCGCCTGAACTTTTTCAGGGTTGGCATCAATACCCCGAGAACTGACCAGGAAACCTAGGAATTTTCCGGAGCGGACTCCAAACGTGCACTTTTTCGGATTCAGTTTCATTTTGTAAGCGCGCAGAGAGCTGAAGGTTTCCTGCAAGTCTGTCAGGTGTTCCTTGTCTTCCCTGCTTTTTACGATGGCATCGTCAACATAAGCCTCTATGTTTCTACCTTTCTGCTTCTCAAACACTTTATCAACTAGACGCTGGTACGTAGCCCCCGCATTTTTGAGCCCGAAGGGCATCATCTTGTACATGTACGTGCCCGAACTAGTGATGAACGCGCACTTCACCCTGTCTGGCCGCCATAAGTACACTTGATGGTAGCCTGAAAAGGCGTCCAAGAAGCTTAGCATGGTGTAACCACTAGTGGCGTCTACCAATTGATCGATTCGAGGGAGCGGGTAGCAGTCCTTCGGGCAGGCTTTGTTCAGGTTCGTAAAGTCGACGCACATTCTCCATGCTCCAGACGACTTTTTGACCATAACAACATTTGCCAGCCATTCTGGGTAGTCGCAGACTTCAATGAAGTCTGCTTTCAGGAGCTTATTGATCTCCTCCTTGATTGCTGCGTCTTTTTCTGCAGACATATTTCGTTTCTTCTGCTTTACGGGACGAGCCTCCGTGCTTACGTTCAGCTTGTGAACGATGCATGAGGGGTCAACGCCGGGCATTTCGTCTGCGGAATAGGCAAACACGTCCTTGTTTTCTCTCAGAAGTTTAACCAGTTCGGCCTGGTAGGATTCCTCCAAGCCTGTTCCTACCAGGACCTGTCTTCCTGGTTCTAAGTCCACCAGCATGCTGTCGCCTCCCGGTTCCAGGCGGTCGGGAATCGGGTGCTCAACTGGGACTTCGCCTTCCCTGCAGGGGGAACTGTCAGCTTTTCTTTTTCCTTTCCTGTCCTTCTCGTGTTCTTGTAGGGCCACGGAGTAGCATTGTCTAGCTGACTCCTGGTCCCCACGTATCTTTCCTTCCAGCCCGAAGTCTGTGACATATGCAATGGTGAGAGCTCTGATGGAGATTGCGGCCTCGATTTCATCCAGCGTGGCCCTGCCAATCAGGGCATTATAGGCAGACCTTGCGTCCACAACAACAAAGGTTGCCCTGACATTTCTTGCTGTGGAACCCTCTCCGAAGGTTACGGGCAAGTCAATGACGCCCATGGGCATCACGCCGGCCCCACTGAATCCATACAGGGATCCGGGAGCAGGCCGTAGATGCCTTTTTTCTAGGCCCATTTTTTCGAAAGCATCCTTGTACAAAAGGTTGGTATATGCGCCAGTGTCTACCATACATCTTCGCACAATATGGTTGCTGATTTCCAGAGACAGCACCAGAGGATCACTGTGTGGATATATCACCCGCCCTGCATCATCAGGGGTGATGCTTAGTGTCACTCCCTTTGGGCTCCCTTCTTTCTCAGCGTAGCAGATTTGGTTTCTCAGCTCGCGCATTTGCCTTTTTTGACTTCTTCGGCTGAGCTGGCCCTCAGTGCCCCCTGAAATCACGTGGATTATCATCCGGTTCTGCGCAGACCCCTCGGGTTTCTCAGACACTTCTTTCTGAGACTTGTTTTTAGCTGCGTAGTTGGCCAACCATCCGTTCCTGATTAATTTCTCAATTTCATCCTTCAGGTGACGGCATTCTTCAGTGGTGTGGCCAATACAGTCGTGGAAGGTGCAGAATTTCTTTGGGTCGCCTTTTGGGCTGCGAGGTTTGCTTGGACGGTTCCATTTGGCAGTTTCTTTTTCCAGTTCGAATATTTCCGCCCTGGACTTGTTCAGAGCGGTGTAACTATCGAATCTGGGTTGGTAGACTGGGCGTTCTCTCTTGGGAGTGTCTCCCTCCTCTTTTTGCTTGCCTGGTTCACCTCTGCCCTTTCCACCCTGCGGTCCCCCTTGAGGCTTTACTTGGCCTGCTGGGGTGTCCGTCAGGCCGTGGAACTCCTCCTGCAGAATGAACCCCTCGGCGATTTTTCTGGCCATGGCCAAGTTTTCTGGCTGAGCCCTGATCATCTGATTTTTCATTTCCCCTGGAAGTAGGGAGATTGTCAGGGCGTAGGCGGCGGTGGAATCGTCGATCTCCCTAACCTGCTGGTAGGATAGATCGAATCTTCTCATGTATTCTCTCACACTCTCGCCCTTCTTTTGTTTCAAGGTCATGAGGTCGAAACGGGTGAGACGTCTTCTTTTGTTTCCAGCATACTGCTCAAGGAAGATCTCAGCTAACTCTAGGAAGAACCTGATTGACCCCTGGCGGAGATCTCTGAACCACCCCTGCGCAAGTCCTACCAGGGTGGTAGGGAAAACTTTGCACCAGATGGCGTCATCTACATCGTACATTCCCATGTGGCTCTCAAAGGCTGCCAGGTGGTCTTCAGGGTCCGTCGTCCCGTCAAATTTGATGGTGGGCATTTTGATTTTTGGAATGGGGTACTCCTGTACCTCAGGGTGCAACGGGGTTTTCGTAGGCCTGCCCACCAGTCGTGACCTGCTCTCCCCAGACTGGCTACCATGAGATTCCCATTGTTTATGGGTTGGTTTCCTCGTACTGGGGGAGCGGTGCCTCGGCGGCGGCCTGCTAGCTGCTTCATCCTCTGTTCCCGAGGGGGTCTGTCTGGGCCTCTTCCTCTGGGAGTGGCAGAGGTTTTCACCCTGATGATATCTGGATTCGAGCGGTTGCCCTCGGTTGAGCCTGGACTGCAAACTTTGGGATAGGCCAGGGGCTGACTGTTCCTTGGCTGCAGGAGCTAGCCTGGAGAAAACTCCGCCCGGCCTTTCCCCTAAGCGTTTTGACATGGGCTCCCTGGGCCTCATGCGCTCCTGTAATCCTTGAGATAAGCCTCCCTGCCCTCCAGACGCTGATTCTGTCGTGTGAATAGAGAACGCCTGCTGGACAGGTGGTTCTGGTTTGTCGGCGGTAATGCGCCTCTGCACATGTGCATATATTTGGGCTGTTCTTCTTGTTTTTCTCTGAGCGTTTCTGGCGGCGGTCCGCCTCGTGCCCCCGGCCTCGTCCCTGCTGACTGGGGACGGTTGCCTAGGAGCCGATGCGACCCTGCCTACCAAGTCCTCAGGTGTGAACTCCTGATCCAACATCGCCGAGAAGAACGCGGCCGCCTGCGCCATCTGAGCTGGGGTCAGGTTGAGAGCGCGCCCAGGGCGTGCCCCCAGCTCGGGTGTCGCAGCGGCGTTAGATCTACCGAGGGGATTGGTTCCCTCTACCCCAAGGATTGTGGCAGGAGGGACCCTCTCCGACAGTGGCATTCCGTACAGGGGGGTCACCGGAGGGACCGTCGGACCCGCTCCTGCACTATCATCGACAATTTCTGGCATGTTTGTGTTTAATTTTGTGGTTATGAGTGGTTGATTTTAGTGGGTAACTCGTGAGCACAACCGTAAGTTCCCCACAGACGGCGCCAAATTGTTCCGGTCACGGAAACAATTCACCCGGCCTAGGATCCGGGCTGTATAATCGGGTTAATTGCGAACAACTGATCGTTTGACTTCCCTTGGTCTCCCCTTTCTCTCACTCCTTAGATCGGACCTTCCCGGCGGAAGTGGCCTGCTCCCTGCACAATGAACGCACAGGGCCTCGGAGGTTGTCCGAGGAAACCCTCTCCGATGCCTAAGTCAGTCCGTGAAATGCCTTGACGAACCTAGCTCGTGAGGAACTAGGTGGCGTTTTAGGAGTAAGAGTCTAGAGAGAGAAAATCCAACCCCTCTCATGTGGGAAATGGGGAGGTATTTATACCTTCCCACAAGAGAGAGAAGAGGAAGAGGAATGGTTGGATGGGAGAGTGACAAGTGGCGGCTTCCCATCCATCCATTCCCAATTACCTTAGGCAAAATGACAGGAGGGCCCCTGGGGTTTATGGCCCTGTCGGCCAGGGATTTCCCCAGGGCAGACAGTCTCCAAGTGGGGGGCTGCCGAGCCTTGGCAGGCTGCATTGGCCGGTGCTCTCGGCGGCTGACGGCCAACTTAACGTTTTCATGCTTTATTCTTGGTTCTTGCCGGGGGCTGGTCTTTCGACTCTTCGACAGGAATTGCCCCGGGGCCTGCATAGCAGGCGGTTGACTGTCAGGCTGCCCACCCCCAATCACAATTCACCACGGAGATTCTACGAAGTCCGATCCTAATAAAATATTATATATTATAATTAATATTGAACCTAACGTAATTAAACTATAAAATGAAATCGATAACGTTCTAACTAAGTTATAAAATGAGACCGACCCGATCTGATTAGATTATAAGTTGAGACCGACATCTAGTCGTGACATGTGCTACTTCCAGACTCCTCCATCTCGGCACACTACTGGTAATAGTACACGATAATATAAAATGTACTACTCCGTAATACATCTGACAATTCTCACTTACGACATAACTATAACAATATCAACACTTCGTTACAATATAACTGTAACAATATCAACACTTCGTTACAATATAACTGTAACAATAATTTATTACTCCTCGCTAGACACGATATAATTCCGTAAGACCACTCCGTGAGACAATTTACAAATTAACACACTAGGACAACCAAAGTGAAGTAAGCCATAGTGGTATGAAACAAGATTTATAGGTCCAAAAATTCTAAATGAGGATGCGACCTGCAGTCTGCTATATACTACTCGATGTTAACATCAACCGGTAACCAAAACTAAAACCGAAACACAACAACCGACCACCACCAGCATCCTCATGACCATAGTATACACAACAACGACCCGAAACAGTAACAACAACGACAACGACGACACAACAACGACAACAATGACACACGACAATAACGTACAGTAGCACAACAACTCCAAAACCCGTAGCAGCCCCGACCATACACACGTCCCATAAAGGATAACCTCTGACCCCGACCGACATACACAACACCAAACAATCCACTAGCAACTCATACGAACAACCCTCACGCGTAGAAAAACTGTCACAAGCATTACGGAATTTAAACAAATCGACAACGACCACTATAACGTGAAAGGATAGGGAACTTACAATAATGTAGTAGTGGGAGAGGAGGGGGTATTGATAATGGCGTTGGAGATGTGGCAGCCATATAACCGACTAGACTGGGATGGGGAAGCAATTTAAAAGGGGAAAAGAGGGGAGAGTGCGCGGCAGGGCAAGGAAATGACGTGAGGGAGTGTGCAATGTATAATATATGTGTATAAGTTATAATTAGGGTAAGAGGATACTGTATTATAATATATGTGTGTGTATAATATTATAATATTATATAAGTTATTTTTCTATTAAAAATACGAGTATAAGAAATGTGATACACGTATACCATTTATAAGAAATGGGTTAAGATAATTTGGCATTAAAGACGGGTTAAAAGAATCCGGTTATATAATAACTATACTATTACCCATTAAAGATACCCGAATTAAACAAGAAATATTAGTACAAAAACTCGGTTATCACAGATAACGTTTTTGAAAACTTTCATAATTACTTTGATAAAATTTTCGAAATTTTAACGTTTTGAAATTAGTTTTCGTTTTATTGTTGGTGGACTTTCGAATCTGTTATTGAAAATGATTGACGACTGGTTCGATTTTTATTAACTACAAAAGTTGATTTCTCCGAACTAAATTTTGTTTCTTCAAAAAAAAATATAAATATTTTCGAATTTCCTAATCAAATTGTTTTACTTTTGTTTTGAAAATGTTTTGGTTACCTTATTTCTTTCAAGCTCGTTTACAATTGTTATTTGACGTCGTTATTTTATCAAACAACTTTACTTTATGATTTCATTAATTAAAAGATTTTAAACTTCGGGTAGCTTAGCCGCCCAATTCCTCTTGGAATAAATATTTGCATTCGATTTCGTATCACTTTGAAAGTTGTAAAATTTCTTTTGAAATAAAATTCTTATACAAATTTGTATCCCCATCTTTTCGAGTGGGGTAATCTTGATTTCTTTCTGCTTATTCTTAGTTTCGAGGACGAAACTTTCTTTTTGTGGGGAGGATTGTAACACCCGCTAATTTTCTATGCGTTGTTATCGATTGCGTTATGACTCCGTCATGACTCTGTTATTTTTTCTGTCTTCAGTTTCCTTCATTTTCAAGCTTCATAACATTTTCAAGTAAAATATTATTTATTTTTATTAAAAGATTTTAAATATTTTATTTTCCTGATCTATTTATAAAATTTTCATCGCAAACTATTTATTTATTCCCGAGGAGTCCTATTTTTTTCTACGAACTAACGTTTTAAGCTTGGATTTATGTTATTTCTTTTCCTAAAAATGTCTAAACACATTTATATAATATTTCCAATTAAGAAATTTTTTTATTTACGAAAAATTTAGCCTTTAATCATTTTATTACAAAGTTTCGTAAATAATTATTTTCTATCGCGAGGTTTACTCGAATTACTTTGAAATGATTTTAGTAATTATACGATTCTTATTTTTATCAACCTACATTTAAAAGAAGCACTTTTGGCCCCTTTTTAGACCATGACACCCATGGTCACACATCTTCACATTTTTTTTTTCATTTGGTTTTATAAAGTGATTAAAGCCTTAGATATTTTTATTACCTTAATGAATTTGGTGACTAATTGCAAAACTTTTCACTCACCCTTGTTAATCCATTTTGGCTGGTTTTTTTAGTGTATCTAACAATGTTTTCATCAATTTTTAAGATCATATTCATTCACACAATTCATTTCTTTTCATTCATTCTCATTCAACCACATTAAACAAAGAAAATACTCTTCAATTCCTTCATATTGGACATGAGTTTCAGCCATATTTTCCAGCCCAATTTTGTCCCTAATCGAGTCTTGATCGTCTCATTTTTATCGTAAAATTAATCCTCTTTCCGATTCAATCGTTAAGGTAATAATCGATGGGTTTTCGATCGTTATTTACCATTGATTTTCTTAGTTTTTCTCATGGTATTTTTCTACCATGATTTTCGTGTGATGTACGTTTTGTGGATGAACCCGAGTCCGACGAGTATGTAATCGATTCAGACTTGGAGTAGAGGTAACGTCGATGTTACTCGGTATTTCATGATTTTAATTGAGTATTTGCATTTATATATTTTTATGTTTTATTTTGGCAATATATGTATTTCATAAAATCTGGAAAATTTTTAAAATTTGAAAATTTCCATGTTTCGGTATTTTTATCGCTTTTACGAGATTAACGATTAAATTGTCATATTAATTTGTAAAATCATAATATTCGGCCTAAACATGTAATATATATTTATATTCTGTAAAAATGTTTTTTTTGATGATTTTTAATAATTTAGTATTTTTCTGATATTTTTGATATCGATTATTGAATTATTACCGTTATCGGACAAAAATGATTAAAAGCCGATTTTTAGTTCTAGTACCTAAACATTTTATTTTAATCTTTTTTTTGACGTGGTGAAACTTTCTGATGAAATAGAATTTTCAGAATTTCTTCATAATTTTTCGAAATTGTTAAGTGGATGAATTAATTAATCACTTTAAATCATCGTTTATCATTAAAACCGTGTTTGTCGTTTAAATTCTCGATTTCTGGTCCTTGGTTTAAATCTGGAAAAATTTATGATTCTGATGATTTCATATTAAAATATAATTTTATGATTTTTAGTGCCTTAATAAAATGTTAGGAACGATAAGTTTTATTAATGGAATCGTTAATTGTGAAAACGGGTTTTAAAGACGGTTTTGACGGAAGTTGGTAAATCTGGAACTTTGGAAAATCTGGAAAATTAGTATATTCTGGAAAATGATGATTTTTAGGTTTAATAATAATTTTTAGACATTAGTACTTAAATCATTTTGTAATTACTATTTTTGTTAATCGTTATTGTCGAGATTGGACGATTAACGAGAAAACGCTTTAAAAACCGAGTTTTAGGATTTTTTAAAATTTTCTTTTCTGGACAGAATGTCCATAAATATATTTGAACTATTTTACGTAATTTTTGAGGTATTTATTAAAGTCTTTAATTAATAAGTAATGATTTTCGGACAAATTGTGATTTATCGTTAAAATGCTTCGTCTTACCTAAAAGAATTATTTTTCCAGCAATTTTGGAAGTATTTAAATCTCAAACTTTAAGAGTTAAATCATCCCTTAACATACTCTAAATATATTTGTTGGTTTAATTAAATTAAGACGTTCAAATATTTAATTTGATATTTGCCGTAAAATCCTATTTATAATTTTATTGTCGAAACTAATAATCATTAGGGAATTTTAACTTTATAACTTTTGAAAACACCCTAATTAGCAATATTAAAATGTTTAAGACATTTTTAATCATTTTATAACGCTTATACGATATTTTAATAATTTCATAAAATTAAATGTTCACTTTGAGAATTAATATCGTTAAGGCCGAAAGTACTTGTTTTATAAATCTATATCGTTTAATAAAAATGTGATGTTAGTATAAACTAATATTTTTGCTATTTTGATATGATGCTATTTTTGGTAAAGTTTCTAAAAATAGAAGTTTCCTAAAATAGAAAGTTTACTCTTTTGGAAAGTGATTCCTTTTTCTTTTCTTCTCCTATTGTTTGTATTGAATACATCTTTTAAATATCGATAATGGGTTATTTTGGAGTTATGGAATAAGGAAAAGTGTGGGTTAAGAGTAATATAGTCTGGGATTTACGTTTTGCCATCAACTATAAAGCTGGTGTGTCTTTGTTGAGACACATTGGTCGTTGAACTGAGCATGATTTGTGTTCAGAAGGGTGTATGTTTACCTTAAACTTATATATCGCCTCGTGTAAGTCGCGTCGGGTTGAACTGGGTATGGTTTGTATCCAGGAGGGGTGTGCACTACTTAAACCAGGACCTCGCTGCATGCAGTCCTGTTATGGTTGAGTTGCCTAGTTAGAGACCGAAGTCTGATTTGTTTTGACTAAGTTCTCGAAGCTAGCATTTAGTATTGTCCTAGTGAAAGTCTAGATTCTACATTAATCCTATCCATAACGCCATTTTGAATATTTTATTGTTATCGATATAATTTGGTTCGCAGGTTAGCAAATATTTTTATGTTTCTTCGGAAACCCATTTAATTATTTCATTTCGCGCTGAAAGCTTATTTTAATATGCTGTTTTACTGTTTTCCATTTTGACTATTTTTCCTATAATAGTAATTACTGTTTTAAAATCCAGTTATACGGCTGGAAGAACGTTGACGTTGCTCCTCACTAATTGTGGCTGTTATGTTTTTAACATGACAGGTATGCATGTTTTCGGGTGTGGGCTAGCGGGCAGACATGATCCTTGCTCGATTAATTTTAATAATTATGTTTTGTGGATTGTTAAACCCCTTTGTGGATTTATTTAATTTTGGCCATTTTATTTAGGGCCTAATGTTTGACTTTACCATTTATACTTTTATAAAAACATAGTTACATCGTGTTGTAATCCCGACTCTACAGTGTTTCCGCCATTGTATCGCGTTAGAATTTCAAGGGGATTACAGTTGGTATCAGAGCATCACTGCTCCCGACGCTTACACCTGAAATTAGGGAAAATACCAGTAAATTATTTAAACAGTAAATAAATAAAAATATTGTTACAAATAGGTAGAAACAGATAAGGACTTAACTGTTAAGATTAACTGTTCATGAACTCAATGATTAACATTGAATATTTGTTGCTTTCGTTGGAAGAAGACGAATGAACAAGATGTTGATAGGATGCTGCTCCAGATCGCGACAAGACCGTCTTAGAACTCTCAACGCCTGCTGACTCAAGTGAACAACTTGGTGCTCCAAGAAAGATGTCGATGGTGACTTTTAGCTCCGGTTCAGTTTACTTAAGCTCCAGGCAAGATGATTAAGAGTAGATTCTTGTTCCATGATGTCGTAGTAGATCCAGATGAAGCGACCCAAGACTTGTGTGCTCGTTCCTCTACAAGAAGATGAAGTAATCCATTTGGATCCCTCGTGAACTCTGGAGGCCCAAAGATTATCCTCTGGTTCCAGAACTTAGTAATATAGGGTCATCGACTCTTTTCTTCCTTCCTCTACTTCTTCTCATTCTTCTCTTTTATATTCTCTTCTTCATCCGCTTGATGAATCCTTGTTATATTCTTCTACTCTACCATCTTTCTCTTGAGATTCTTTGGTTAGACCGAATTTTGTCTTAGTGAACCCGTGAAAAGTTATAGATGTTTGAGGTTTGGTCAACCCTTATTACGTGGTTTGAGAATTGTGAGTTATACCTTGTTATCTATCTTAGTAAGCTTTTGAGGATCAATTTGAATGATAAATTGTCGATTAATGGAATTAGGTTGGTACTTAAGATTTTGAACCTTGGGTTATAGGTTACTTGATTATTTGGAGGACTTAAAGTTGAATGATCTATTGAAGTAGCAAGAGTATATCATATTTGATGGATACCTAGTACCTAGCTAACCTAGAACCGAACTAAGTGTAACTGATAATATTACTTGGGATTCTTACCTAATGCTTATTTGATGGATGAATCATGAATATTTGGGATCATTGAGTATTGTTTAAAGTGTTAACCTGAGTGTTGTGGTACCATCGAAGGTTTTCATTAATATCGTTAGAAATTTTGGTTGACATAGATTACCCGTGTTTCTTAAGGATTAGATCGTTGATCGTTGTTTAAGGTAGTAACCTATGAACTTTGGAGTTGATTGATCTAACTTGGATAGATTGTTGTTAACCATGAAAAGGAGAAACATGTTACAATTAGAGGTTGTATTTATCGCGTTGTTTTGAGGAATACTTAATGCGAATCATCTTGATGGATTTATAGTTCAAAACCCTTAGACCAACGAGATTGTGGCTTCGTTGAGTTAATATTTTGGTGGTTTCGCTGTTACGATATGAAATTTGGTGGAATTCTCAGAAACCTTAGTCGAATGACGTGTTCGAAGATGTGAGTGTCTGCGCCATTACCTATAGGTTTGAGCATGTTTGAGGACTTGTTGTACTTTCCCAACTTCTGTACTTGTGGCATTATAAATATGTTGGTGATCATTTTTGAAGATTTCGTACTCGAGCATTGTTAATTGGTGGATTTTATTTAGTGTTCCTTACTCGAGAAATTAGAAGTATAACTCGAGTTTATACCTTATGAGCTTTGAATTTATGAGCCTTAGTAATAACGAGTTTGGATATGTTTTGATAACCGCTGGAATCGTAATTAATGGATTAGTCTAAATCATTTGAGGATTCTTAACATACTAATTGAAAGATTATATAAGTATGTAAGACTTAATTTTGGAGGCGGTGACAATTGATAATTTTGGAGGCGGTGACAATTGATAATTTTGGAGGTGGTAGATTGAGTAGGACCACCCTGTGCCGATATTGGACTTAGCGTTATTTGATGGGCCAATTACGAATCCGTGTTTGTGAGAGTCGTGCTAGGGATCTTGAGATGATTAATTTCTTCTATAATCCTTGATAGTTCTTTTTGATTTTCAACTCCGTCTTCCTTTCTTCTTCTCTTGAATTCTGTTACCGCATCTGCTGCTAATCCCTTCGACCTTTACCGATTTTTAAAACTCTTATTTTAGTTTATTATCTATCATTGTTCTATTTACCCGTTAACCATTTTTCGAACTACCTATTTTATAAAATGTTTCACTTACTTAAACTTTTCGGATATCGTGAAATTTAACATATTTGAATTATAATTTGAGAACTTTATACTTCACTTCTGTTTTATCTTTGGTTGATATTTATATTTTGTTTTGTTTCAAAATGCTTTAATAATTTATTTTGAAGTATTTCGAAATTATTTCAACTTTTGATTTTCAAGCAATCGAAATTTTATGAAGACTTTCATATTTCCAAATACTACTTCAATTTCTACAGGATTAGTATGTAAAGCGTTTTAGCATTGTCAAAATTATTTTGTATGTTCAAGTTTGATAACGTTTTTGAAAACTTTCATAATTACTTTGATAAAATTTTCGAAATTTTAACGTTTTGAAATTAGTTTTCGTTTTATTTTTGGTGGACTTTCGAATCTGTTATTGAAAATGATTGACGACTGGTTCGATTTTTACTAACTACAAAAGTTGACTTCTCCGAACTAAATTTTGTTTCTTAAAAAAAAAAATATAAATATTTTCGAATTTCCTAATCAAATTGTTTTACTTTTGTTTTGAAAATGTTTTGGTTACCTTATTTCTTTCAAGCTCGTTTACAAATGTTATTTGACGTCGTTATTTTATCAAACAACTTTACTTTATGATTTCATTAATTAAAAGATTTTAAACTTCGGGTAGCTTAGCCCAATTCCTCTTGGATTAAATATTTGCATTCGATTTTGTATCACTTTGAAAGTTGTAAAATTTCTTTTGAAATGAAATTCTTATACAAATTTGTATCCCCTTCTTTTCGAGTGGGGTAATCTTGATTCCTTTCTGCTTATTCTTAGTTTCGAGGACGAAACTTTCTTTTAGTGGGGAGGATTACTTTCTGCTAATTTTGAAAACTCTTATTTTAATTTATTATCTATCATTGTTCTATTTACCCGTTAACCATTTTTCGAACTACCTATTTTATAAAAAGTTTCACTTACTTAAACTTTTCGGATATCGTGAAATTTAACATATTTGAATTATAATTTGAGAACTTTATACTTCATTTCTGTTTTATCTTTGGTTGATATTTATATTTAGTTTTGTTTCGAAATGCTTTAATAATTTATTTTGAAGTATTTCGAAATTATTTCAACTTTTGATTTTCAAGCAATCAAAATTTTATGAAGACTTTCATATTTCGAAATACTACTTCAATTTCTACAGGATTAGTATGTAAAGCGTTTTAGCATTGTCAAATTTATTTTGTATGTTCAAGTTTGATAACGTTTTTGAAAACTTTCATAATTACTTTGATAAAATTTTCGAAATTTTAACGTTTTGAAATTAGTTTTCGTTTTATTGTTGGTGGACTTTCGAATCTGTTATTGAAAATGATTGACGACTGGTTCGATTTTTACTAACTACAAAAGTTGATTTCTCCGAACTAAATTTTGTTTCTTCAAAAAAAAAAATATTTTCTAATTTCCTAATCAAATTGTTTTTCTTTTGTTTTGAAAATGTTTTGGTTACCTTATTTCTTTCAAGCTCGTTTACAAATGTTATTTGACGTCGTTATTTTATCAAACAACTTTACTTTATGATTTCATTAATTAAAAGATTTTAAACTTCGGGTAGCTTAGCCCAATTCCTCTTGGAATAAATATTTGCATTCGATTTCGTATCACTTTGAAAGTTGTAAAATTTCTTTTGAAATAAAATTCTTATACAAACTTGTATCCCCATCTTTTCGAGTGGGGTAATCTTGATTCCTTTCTGCTTATTCTTAGTTTCGAGGACGAAACTTTCTTTTTGTGGGGAGGATTGTAACACCCGCTAATTTTCTATGCGTTGTTATCTATTCCGTTATGACTCCATCATGACTCTGTTATTTTTTGTCTTCAGTTTCCTTCATTTTCAAGCTTCATAACATTTTCAAGTCAAATATTATTTATTTTTATTAAAAGATTTTAAATATTTTATTTTCCTGATCTATTTATAAAATTTTCATCGCAAACTATTTATTTATTCGCGAGGAGTCCTATTTTTTTCTACGAACTAACGTTTTAAGCTTGGATTTATGTTATTTCTTTTCCTAAAAATGTCTAAACACATTTATATAATATTTCCAACTAAAAAATATTTTTATTTATGAAAAATTTAGCCTTTAATCATTTTATTACAAAGTTTCGTAAATAATTATTTTCTATCGCGAGGTTTACTCGAATTACTTTGAAATACTTTTAGTAATTATACGATTCTTAATTTTATCAACCTACATTTAAAAGAAGCACTTTTTGGCCCCTTTTTAGACCATGACACCCATGGTCACACATCGTCACATTTTTTTTCATTTGGTTTATAAAGTGATTAAAGTCTTAGATATTTTTATTACCTTAATGAATTTGGTGACTAATTGCAAAACTTTTCACTCTCCCTTGTTAATCCATTTTGGCTGGTTTTTTTAGTGTATCTAACATTGTTTTCATCAATTTTTAAGATCATATACATTCACACAATTCACATAATTCATTTCTTTTCATTCATTCTCATTCAACCACATTAAACAAAGAAAATACTCTTCAATTCCTTCATATTGGCCATGAGTTTCAGCCATATTTTCCAGCCCAATTTTGTCCCTAATCGAGTCTTGATCGTCTCATTTTTATCGTAAAATTAATCCTCTTTTCGATTCTATCGTTAAGGTAATAATCGATGGGTTTTCGATCGTTATTTACCATTGATTTTCTTAGTTTTTCTCATGGTATTTTTCTACCATGATTTTCGTGTGATGTAGGTTTTGTGGATGAGCCCAAGTCCGACGAGTATGTAATCGATTCAGACTTGGAGTAGAGGTAACGTCGATGTTACTCGGTATTTCATGATTTTAATTGAGTATTTGCATGTATATATTTTTATGTTTTATTTTGGCAATATATGTATGTCATAAAATCTGGAAAATTTTTAAAATTTGAAAATTTGCATGTTTCGGTATTTTTATCGCTTTTACGTGATTAACGATTAAATTGTCATATTAATTTGTAAAATCATAATATTCGGCCTAAACATGTAATATATGTTTATATTCTGTAAAAATGTTGTTTTTGATGATTTTTAATAATTTAGTATTTTTCTGATATTTTTGATATCAATTATTGAATTATTACCGTTATCGGACAAAAATGATTAAAAGCCGATTTTTAGTTCTAGTACCTAAACATTTTATTTTAATCTGATTTTTGACGTGGTGAAACTTTCTGATGAAATAGAATTTTCTGAATTTCTTCATAATTTTTCGAAATTGTTAAGTGGATGAATTAATTAATCACTTTAAATCATCGTTTATCGTTAAAACCGTGTTTGTCGTTTAAATTCTCGATTTCTGGTCCTTGGTTTAAATCTGGAAAAAATTATGATTCTGATGATTTCATATTAAAATATAATTTTATGATTTTTAGTGCCTTAATAAAATGTTAGGAACGATAAGTTTTATTAATGGAATCGTTAATTGTGAAAACGGGTTTTAAAGACGGTTTTGACGGAAGTTGGTAAATCTGGAACTTTGGAAAATCTGGAAAATTAGTATATTCTGGAAAATGATGATTTTTAGGTTTAATAATAATTTTTAGACATTAATACTTAAATCATTTTGTAATTACTATTTTTATTAATCGTTATTGTCGAGATTGGACGATTAACGAGAAAACGCTTTAAAAACCGAGTTTTAGGATTTTGTAAAATTTTCTCTTCTGGACAGAATGTCCACAAATATATTTTAACTATTTTACATAATTTTTGTACTATTTATTAAAGTCTTTAATTAATAAGTATTGATTTTCGGACAAATTGTGATTTATCGTTAAAATGCTTCGTCTTACCTAAAAGAATTATTTTTCCAGCAATTTTGGAAAGTATTTAAATCTGAAACTTTAAGAGTTAAATCATCCCTTAACATACTCTAAATATATTGTTGGTTTAATTAAATTAAGACGTTCAAATATTTAATTTGATATTTGCCGTAAAATCCTATTTATAATTTTATTGTCGAAACTAATAACAATTAGGGAATTTTAACTTTATAACTTTTGAAAACACCCTAATTAGCAATATTAAAATGTTTAAGACATTTTTAATCATTTTATAACGCTTATACGATATTTTAATAATTTCATAAAATTAAATGTTCACTTTGAGAATTAATATCGTTAAGGCCGAAAGTACTAGTTTTATAAATCTATATCGTTTACTAAAAATGTGATGTTAGTATAAACTAATATTTTTGCTATTTTGATATGATGCTATTTTTGGTAAAGTTTCTAAAAATAGAAGTTTCCTAAAATAGAAAGTTTACTCTTTTGGAATGTGATTCCTTTTTCTTTTGTTCTCCTATTGTTTGTATTGAATACATCTTTTAAATATCGATAATGGGTTGTTTTGGAGTTATGGAATACGGAAAAGTGTGGGTTTAGAGTAATATAGTCTGGGATGTACGTTTTGCCATCAACTATAAAGCCGGTGTGTCTATGTTGAGACACATTGGTCGTTGAACTGAGCATGGTTTGTGTTCAGGAGGGTGTATGTTTACCTTAAACTTAGATATCGCATCGTGTAAGTCGCGTCGGGTTGAACTGGGTATGGTTTGTATCCAGGAGGGGTGTGCACTACTTAAACCAGGACCTCGCTGCACGCAGTCCTGTTATGGTTGAGTTGCCTAGTTAGAGACCGAAGTCTAATTTGTTTTGACTAAGTTCTCGAAGCTAGTTTTTAATATTGTCCTAGTGAAAGTCTAGATTCTACATTAATCCTATCCATAACGCCATTTTGAATATTTTATTGTTATCGATATAATTTGGTTTGCAGGTTGGCAAATATTTTTATGTTTCTTCGGAAACCCATTTAATTATTTCATTTCGCGCTGATAGCTTATTTTAATATGCTGTTTTACCGTTTTTCATTTTGACTATTTTTCCTATAATAGTAATTACTGTTTTAAAATCCTGTTATACGGCTGGGAGAACGTTGACGTTGCTCCTCACTAATTGTGGCTGTTATGTTTTTAACATGATAGGTATGCATGTTTCCGGGTGTGGGCTAGCGGGCAGACATGATCCTTGCTCGATTAATTTTAATAATTATGTTTTGTGGATTGTTAAACCCCTTTGTGGATTTATTTAATTTTGGCCATTTTAATTAGGGCCTAATGTTTGACTTTACCATTTATAGTTTTATAAAAACGTAGTTACAGCGTGTTATAATCCCGACTCTACAGTGTTTCCGCCACTGTATCGCGTTAGAATTTCTAGGGGATTACATAAATCGGCAACGAATTCAATTCACTAAAAAGGTCGCCTTACCAAACATATCGGCCTTTAAACATTTACAACCACGACTCGTTCGATTCCAACGGAAACACGGCCGCTCGCACCCGTCTAGTATAAGTCCGAATCGTCATCCGATTCGAGGTCAGAAAATTCGCCTCGAACGCGAGATCGGACTGGCCCCCGACCAGGAGGGGGCCGCGTGGGTGGCCGCTGATGGTAGGGATTTTTCGTGGATCCCACCGCCAAATAATAACCGGCTAAGACCTAACGGTAGTTAGGGTAAGTCGGGTCGTGTCCACGGAGACGGTGTTGCAAGGTTTAGACTAGGTTGGCCTAAAACGAGACTATGCTACCAAACAAACACAAAGAGCTAATAATTGGTGAATTATGATGAGAGGAGAATAAGGAATTGAACTAACAATGAACTAGACTATAACAAGGCTAAATGAAACAACTAAACACAAACTAAACAATGAACTAAAGAAATGATGACTAACTAATAAGTTGAATCAAATATGAAGAAGAAGTGGGTTAGGTCGGGTTCATAAGTGTAGTAGGGTGACTTGGGTGGTCAAGGGTGTAGGTGTCTCCTAATTGCTAGAATCGGTCCGGGCTCTCGCAACTTAAACCGATGTCGAGGTAGGTCCGGGCTCTCGCTACTTAGACCAATGTCGAGGTAGGTCCGGGCTCTCGCAACTTATACCCTAGTCCGCACTCTCGTGACTACGACTATCCTCAACACTATCCTCAACATGACCACATACAAGACAAACAATGAGTAGAGGAAGACTAGCATGAGAAGCATGGCCACTACAACTCAAACAAGCATTTCAACAAACACATGGTGTGCCAAGTATGTGACTAACAACAAAGATTCACCCTTTACCCCTAATCAAACCCTAATCACCCATAATCTACCCTTAATCCCCCTACTAACCCACAAGGAGACTACTCACACATATTCAAACTAACTACAACAATGAAAAGAGAAAACAACATCATAAACATCAAAACATTCATCATAAACAATCAAGAGCAATAAACAATAATCAATGATTAAAACTTGATGATAAAACAAAGATTAAGAGAATAGAAATTATACCCACTACAATAGGATGAAAAAGATGAGAACTTGAATTAATAAGAAACCCAAATAAAACCCCAAGGTTGTCAATCTTGGAAGAGTCTTCAAGAATCTTCTTAATTACAAGACTAATTAACTAAGATTAACTAAAGATTAAAGGAAGATTAAACTAATGAGAGGAGAACTAAATCTAGGGTTTATATGTTGTAGAGAAGCTTAAGATAGTCTAGGGTATGATAAGATGCATAAACAATACAAGAGGGAAGTATTTATAGGGGTACAAGAATGAAGGAGGAGGAAAATAAGAGGCGCGGCTACAGGTGCTTGGTCCCAACCGGGACGGGATCATCCCGACCGGAACGGCCTTTCATTCCGACCGGGACGGCCAAAACAGGAGCCATGCTAAATGTGCACTTCATCCCGGACGGGATGAGTTCCTTCCCGTCGGGGATGAGTCTTGTAGGCCTCCAATATGATCTTTAAGGTTCCTCCTTACTTCACATGGACTTCTCTTCGATTTTCGGGACTCGGGATCGGGTCTCGGAGGCTCGGGATTGGGTCCCAAGGTCTCGGGGTCGAATCCAAGGCATCGAGTGATCGTTCCCCCGCTTCGTCGGCTCCAAAAAGTGTATGTGTTGAGTCGGAATCGCTCCAACTCTTCACGAATGGTCTCGGGAACCTGAAACGAGCTAGAGGAAGCATAAGTAGCCCATGAACCGCTCCCAAGGAGCGATTCCGCAAGGGAAACGGGACCAAAACACAGCAAAATAGGCACTACAAACTACACTTATCAACTCCTCCACACTTAACCCTTACTCGCCCTCGAGTAAGCACAAACTAACTACTAAACTAGCCGAGTGGGTATTAGCGCACCCTACGCCCTTTCAACTCACGCGAGGGCACTTAGAGGAAAAGTGCACTCCGCAAGGCAAGTGGGGTCTTGCGACAAAACTGTGGATGCAACCGGACACAAAAACACATAAACAAACAAGCACACAAACAAATACACAAAAGGTTGCACCCAAAAGAAAAGAAATACCGCTTCCCTCTAAAAAGCGGTGAAAGAAGCACCGGGTTAGGACTCAAGGCAAGTGACAACGTTCCCGAGCTAGCAATACAAACCAAGATGGACAAAACCCTAATAGTATGACGACAAAGCAATAAAAACGTTGGTAACTTACCTCGGTTCCTCCTAACCTTCTAAGAACGTACCACGGGGCGATCGGCGGGATGAAAAAAGGATGAACCACGGTGTTAGTCGACACTGTAGGTAAGTGAGACCCCGCCCCCTTTAGCAAAGAGTCAAGAGGGTCGTCCCATGTCCGAAACCGCCTAACTAGTCCAAGTAAAAAGGTGGAAATATGCAAAATGAGGAAAGACCGACCATTACCGCTATCATCCTTCCTAGGGACTCGGTCCTTTGGTAGGCTCTTCACGGTAATGATCAGAAAAAGGCTTATTTTGAGATGTGGGGATTATTTTTGTGAGACGATTTTCTTTTGGCATTTTCTCTTTTCTTTTGCATTTTTGCTTTGTTTGTTGCCATGCCATTTCTTTTTCTTCTTTTCTATTTTCTTTTTGGCTTTTGTGCCTTTTCTTTTTCTTCAGTCTTTTCTTTCTTTTTCTTTCTTTTTCTTTTATTTGCCCTTTTTGGCTTGATTTGGCTTTTTGGCATTTCATGGCAATTGAGAAAGAGAGACTTCAACATTTTGCAATTTATTGTGTGGATATGTGTAGGAGGTAGGGTAATGGGTGAGTCGGGACGGCGCCTTCCCTTCAAACCCACAAAAAAGTGGAGAACTTGGACTAATCAAACAATCCTAAACATGGTCACCTAAGGGACGGGACTCGGCAACCAAGGCCTTTTCACACCGTGGGTGGTCATAATGGTCAAAATGCAAATCCCGTAGTAAGTCCCTAGTAAGCTAGGTGGACTCAAGGTAAAGGACCAACGAATTCATTGATTTAGGGTCATTCTACTAGAGTAAAGTCCAAGACTCGATTTATACTACTAGGAAGGGAAAGTAAGCACTCGCACACTAGCCTCTAAACCGGGTTTTCGAAAACCATTTACACACAAGACACACAACAAAACACAAAACAAAGACTCAACGAAAACAAAAGAAAAAGAAACAAAAGAAACAAAACAGGAACAACACAAAACGAACACATACATAACACAAACACCACCCCTAGCTTCCAAATGAGCAACCAACCAACATCAACCTTTACAAAGCTCCTCTCGAGCACACCACATCACATTCTCCTCCAAATTCCGCAAGAGACAAAGAAGGAAAAAGGGATAGAAGATGTTACCGGACATCTTGAAAGCTTTCCAAAGCCATCGGTGGTTTAAGCAACCTATAAGGAAAAGGGGGGCAAACACACACAACAAAACAAATATACGAGACAACGACACAAAAAGAAAACACACAAAAGAAAATCTTTTTGATTTTTGTGAAATTTTTTCAAATTTTTATGATTTTTAAAGATTTTTCGAAAAACTAGAAAAATAAAACTAACTACGATAGACTATCGCTCCCCCACACTTAAGCCGAGCCATGTCCTCATGCTCGACCGTAGTGCATGAGAGCACAAAAGAAAAGGAACTACAAAAATAAAGCTAAAAATCAAAAAGAAAAGGGGAGAAAATGGTAGAATGTGTCCGGCCGGGGTGTAGTCAAGTCACCGTGGGCCGAGACAAGAAAAGATATGGATGGGGAAAAAATAAAAAGAAAGAAATAAAAGGAAATGGGAGGGGAGGACTAGGTGTAATCAAGTCACCTAGCGCGGATTCCGCCCAAATCCGACTAATTCCTACAAAAGGGTGAAAATCTTGTAAAATTTGGATTTTGAAATGACTCTCGATGTAGTCACATCATCGAGAGTCGGGAGCAACAACTACCAAGGCCTCGAAGGCCACCATGACACAAAAGTGTAGAAGGGAAAGGGAATAAATAAAGAGGACAAGCTATAAAGAACGGAAAAGAGAGGATAGTTGCCATACCATACGGGTAGCAACTCACTCGCTCCATCGTCTCATAAGTCAAATCGGCACGTAGCTAGTCGTCGTCGTTGCTATTCCTCCCCAATCGCTATATGGATCCATGGTTGGGGTACAAAAGTATAATGAGGTGGGTTTTGATGTGAAAGTCGTTTTAAAGTGAAGTGAAAGTGAGGTGAAAATGTATATGTGAGGTATGGGGGTCCTATTATGTGGGTAAGGACATATAGGGAGGTTGGGAGGGGGTACAAAGTGGTTGGGTGGGCTCAAACAACGAAGAAAAGGCCAAAGGAGGACAGGGGGTCCATCCCGGTCGGGATGGGTGGTCCCGGTCGGGATGACCGGCTCTTCCCGGTCGGGAAGGCTTCGTCCCGGTCGAGATGACCCGTCAGTAGACCCATCTTTTGTGCACCTCATCCCGGACGGGATGACATCCTTCCCGGTCGGGATGGCTCATCCATCACGGACGGGATGACCTCTTCTAGGCCGGGAAGAGTCTCCTAACCCTCTATAGCTCCCAAAAGCTCGTTCCAAGCTTCAAAAACCGACTTCCCTTCACACAATCCAACCTCCAACAATGACCACTCCTTACTAGGAGACACTTCTACTTCACACCTATCACAATAAACTCAAATAACGCATCAAATTCCCTCCCTCACAACGCTCATCAATCATCCAAATAATCAAGAATTTCACAAAACCAAACAAACTACAAGGGAAAGAGGTATATACAAAGAGACGGTTCTGGTGGAACTCCGTCAAACCAAGATGGTGCATTCTTCATTCTTTTTCAACAACCAAAACTAGTTCCATCTCCATCAAGGGCACGAAGGAACAAGTCGAAGGCCCTAGCAAAGTCTTCAATCAAGCTTGAGACATAAGCATCCAAATACCAAGGCTCTTCATGGCCTTGCCTTGACGTTCCCGGGGCATCCCGATCTTGTAAGTTCAAAGACTTGAACTTGTACTTTTGGTCTTTGGGGATATACCCAAACGTCCACCAGTCTTCATGTGGCCCCAAGGGAGGCTCATCCTTTTCCTTGCTTTTCAACTTGTCATCAAGGCCATGATATGGGCACTCATCCTCTCCATCCTCGGAGTCATCATCCTCAAGTTCACAAGAGTTCTCCTTCAAGCTTTGTCCCGACTCAACCCCTAGATCAATGTTTTTCGTGGCATGGACCATATTGCAAGATTCATCCTTAGTGGGCGAAGTGTTGCCTTGGAGGTCGAACACTATCTTTTCCTCGCCTAACTCAAATGTGATCCTACCGTTCTTCACATCGATCATGGCACCTGCGGTGTGTAAAAATGGGCGTCCAAGGATAATGGGAGTGTTGGCATCCTCCGACATGTCGAGCACAATGAAGTCGACCGGAATGAAGAATTTTCCGACTCGTACCGGTACGTCCTCTAACATTCCTAATGGTCGATTGAGTGATTTATTGGCCATTTGGAGGGTGAGGGACGTACATTTCAACTCCTTCATTCCGAGTCGGCAACAAATAGAATAGGGAATGATGCTCACACTCGCGCCCAAGTCACATAACGCATTCTTGATCAAGAAGTTGCCTATGGTGCAAGGGATCGAAAAACTACCCGGATCCTTCAACTTCGGAAGCGTGGAACCTTGGAGAAGCTCGCTCACCACCCTCGTGAACGCTACGGTCTCTTCCTTGTCGATGGATCTCTTCCTAGCTAAGATTTCTTTCATAAATTTTCCATATGCCGGGATTTGGGTAAGTAGTTCGGTGAATGGGACACTAACATCCAATTTCTTCACAATGTTAAGGAATTTTTCATATTGAGAATCTACCTTGGTCTTCATTTGCCTTGCTGGGAAAGGCAACTTTATTTGGATCTTGTTTTGCTCAATAAGGGAAGAATCTTCAAATGACACCTTTCTTTTACCCTTGTCTTTTGCTTGAAGTGGGGGAAGCTTGTCTTCTTGGGGTCTCTCGATCTCCCATAAGACTTGCTCCTCTATTGGATTTCCCAAGCTTTGGTCTTCTTGAATTGGGGACTTAGCTTCTCTTGTTGGCTCTTGCCCATTCGGGGGTGGGGGAGGGTTATAAGATGTACCTCTCCTCGTGGTAATAGCATTTACATGCTCAAATTTCGGTGTTTCACCTTGAGGAGGTAGTTGCCCCGGTTGCCTTGAAGAGCTACCCGAAGCAAGTTGAGCTATTTGGGTCTCAAGCATCTTCATATGAGCATCTCTCGCCATGTTGTCCCTTTGAATAAGAGCATAGAACTCTTGTTGGTTTTTTGACATCCCCATTTGACCCCTTTGCATCTCCAACATAGATTTTTGAACGTCGAAGTCACGAGTTGGAGATTGTGGATTGCGCGGAGTATCGGTGAGGGCTAATGGAGAACCGTAATCATGAATAGGAGACCGGCTCCTAGGCTTGCTTTCTTGACGGTTAGCTTGAGTTGCTTGTTGTTGATGGTTCCCTTGGAACCCATGAGAATTGCCTTGATTAAGGCCATTGTTGTGGTTTTGATACCCTTGGTTGTGGTTTGGTTGTCTTTGAAAGTTTTGGTTTCCTTGGAAACCATCTTGATTGAAGTTCCCTTGTTGGAACCCTTGATTGTTGTTGAATGAACCTTGGTTACTTTGCTTGAAGTTGTTGAAAGGCCTTGAGTTGCCTTGGTAACCTTGGTTGTTGTCCCTTAAGGGAGGTGGAACACAGGGACGATGTTGTTGAGGGACTTGATTGGAAGCTTGGTATTGATTGGAATAGGAGGCACCTTGCTTGAACGCTTGAAAAGCATTCACTTGCTCAATACTTCCTTGGCATTGAATAGGATTATGACCAACGATTCCACAAGTATCGCACATCCCATAATAAGGCAAAGGAGGTGCAAATCCCAAAGCATTTACTTCTTGAATTGAGTGTTGATTGGAGGAGCCAATGCTTTGAACTTGAGTGAGGTGACCTTGGAGCTTCTTGTCAATGGTCTCCATATGGGTCTTCAATTGAGCTCCAAGGTCAATGCTTAATTGAGTTATAGCATCGACCTCGTGCCTACCTCCTCGATTTGCCTTCCTAGGCCTAGAGTATTGCGAATTATGCACTGCCATCTCTTCGATTCTCGCCCAAGTTTGGTCGTCATCGACCTCGGTAAACCTACCATTGGAGCCCATGTTTAGTATAGTTCTTGAGTCCTCATAAAGACCATTCCAAAATTGTTGGACTAAGAACCATTGTGAGAGTCCATGATGAGGGCATGATCTAACCAAAGACTTAAACCACTCCCAAGCTTCATATAGGCTCTCTTCATCCCGTTGTTGGAACCCGGTGATGGAGGCCCTAAGCAAATTTGTCTTTTCCAGAGGGTAAAACTTTTGGTAGAACGCCAAGGCAAGCTTTTTCCAAGTATCGATTCCCATGGTTGCCCGATCAAGACTCTTGATCCATTGCTTTGCCTTTCCGATTAATGAGAATGGAAATAAAACCCAACGGATTTGGTCTTGTGTAACCCCGGGTTGAGAAATAGCGTCACAATAATCGGAGAAGGTCTCCATGTGTTGGTGCGGGTCTTCGGTGGGCATACCACTAAATTGGTTCCTCTCCACAAGTTGGATGAATTGAGTCTTGGCCACAAAATTTCCGGCATAAGCGGCCGGTAGAGCATTGGGTCCCGGCAAAACGTCTTCCGTAAATGTGGAGTGGGATGAAAACTTCGGCATGATTGGATGTAAGGGAGATGGTGGTGAAGACGGAGTTGAAGTGGATGTAGAGGGGGAACTAGGACTAGAATATCCAAAGGGATTGGTGAAATTCCCTTCGGCCGTCTCTCGAGATGCTTCCTCAAAATCGTTTCCTTGAGCTTGCTCTTGATGAGTATTGCTTGCACTTGGTTGAGAGATCCTAACCAGGTTAATCGTCCGTTGGCGAAAGGCTCGAAAAAGCCTCTCCGGCTCTGGATTAAAGAGAAAGAATTCACCTCCTCGCCTAGGCATACACTACACACTAGAACAAACGTGAGAACACCAAGTGCTTTATGGGCACTAGGTAACGACAATAAACAAGCACAATCGAGAGACAAAGAGAAAAGGAGGAAATAAAACTAAGGAAACAAGAAAAATCTAGAGAATATGCACAAGAGATGATAGAAGAGCACAAAGAAGGGTAACTAAGTCTAGCTATAAGCAAACTAAGTCTAAACAATGCACCATCCCCGACAACGGCGCCAAATTGATGGTAGTGATTTGTCGTGGATCCCACCGCCAAATAATAACCGGCTAAGACCTAACGGTAGTTAGGGTAAGTCGGGTCATGTCCACGGAGACGGTGTTGCAAGGTTTAGACTAGGTTGGCCTAAAACGAGACTATGCTACCAAACAAACACAAAGAGCTAATAATTGGTGAATTATGATGAGGGGAGAATAAGGAATTGGACTAACAATGAACTAGACTATAACAAGGCTAAATGAAACAACTAAACACAAACTAAACAATGAACTAAAGAAATGATGACTAACTAATAAGTTGAATCAAATATGAAGAAGAAGTGGGTTAGGTCGGGTTCATAAGTGTAGTAGGGTGACTTGGGTGGTCAAGGGTGTAGGTGTCACCTAATTGCTAGAATCGGTCCGGGCTCTCGCAACTTAAACCGATGTCGAGGTAGGTCCGGGCTCTCGCTACTTAGACCGATGTCGAGGTAGGTCCGGGCTCTCGCTACTTAGACCGATGTCGAGGTAGGTCCGGGCTCTCGCAACTTAGACCCTAGTCCGCACTCTCGTGACTACGACTATCCTCAACACTATCCTCAACATGACCACATACAAGACAAACAATGAGTAGAGGAAGACTAGCATGAGAAGCATGGCCACTACAACTCAAACAAGCATTTCAACAAACACATGGTGTGCCAAGTATGTGACTAACAACAAAGATTCACCCTTTACCCCTAATCAAACCCTAATCACCCATAATCTACCCTTAATCCCCCTACTAACCCACAAGGAGAATACTCACACATATTCAAACTAACTACAACAATGAAAAGAGAAAACAACATCATAAACATCAAAACATTCATCATAAACAATCAAGAGCAATAAACAATAATCATTGATTAAAACTTGATGATAAAACAAAGATTAAGAGAAGAGAAATTATACCCACTACAATAGGATGAAAAAGATGAGAACTTGAATTAATAAGAAACCCAAATAAAACCCCAAGGTTGTCAATCTTGGAAGAGTCTTCAAGAATCTTCTTAATTACAAGACTAATTAACTAAGATTAACTAAAGATTAAAGAAAGATTAAACTAATGAGAGGAGAACTAAATCTAGGGTTTATATGTTGTAGAAAAGCTTAAGATAGTCTAGGGTATGATAAGATGCATAAACAATACAAGAGGGAAGTATTTATAGGGGTACAAGAATGAAGGAGGAGGAAAATAAGAGGCGCGGCTACAGGTGCTTGGTCCCGACCGGGACGGGATCATTCCGACCGGCACGGCCTGTCATCCCGACCGGCACGGCCAAAACAGGAGCCATGCTAAATGTGCACTTCATCCCGGACGGGATGAGTTCCTTTCCGTCGGGGATGAGTCTTGTAGGCCTCCAATATGATCTTTAAGGTTCCTCCTTGCTTCACATGGACTTCTCATCGATTCTCGGCACTTGGGATCGGGTCCCGGAGGCTCGGGATTGGGTCCCAAGGTCTCGGGGTCGAATCCAAGGCATCGAGTGATCGTTCCCCCGCTTCGTCGTCTCCGAAAAGTGTATGTATTGAGTCGGAATCGCTCCAACTCTTCACGAATGGTCTCGGGAACCTGAAACGAGCTAGTGGAAGCATAAGTAGCCCATGAACCACTCCCAATGAGCGATTCCGCAAGGAAAACGGGACCAAAACACAGCAAAATAGGCACTACAAACTACACTTATCAGCCGCCGCGATTGGAAACCGGGTCGGTCCCGCGCGGGGCGCCGGGCTGTGCAGACGGATGTCCACAGTTTGTTGACTCCGCTGGGGATTTGGAAACAAGTTTCCAGCGGTGGAGTAACTCGAACGAGGTCGGTGAAGCTCATTTCCTAGTTCCTAGTTGTGGTCACTACAGATTTTGGCCCTAAAAAACCCATCCTAACCGATATCAAGACCAATCAACCTCTTTGCGGTAAGATCCTTTTGGACACGCGGAGAGATTCTCGGTTGACGCTTCGGCCGCCTAACGCGTACCCCGCGGATATACTAAACGGATAGTTCTAAGCGGACGGTACGACACTCATCTCCCCAGTTGACTTGTCTACACCTAAGTAAAGGCTATTCGTGGGCGGTAGCCTACCCTAACCTACCTGTGTCTGCATCCTGCGTGAATGTACGCATTCCTAGTTATGTGTAGCGTGTTTGGACAACCCAAATAAAACACTAAAATCTGGATTCAACCACGCCAACGGATTCAACCGCACCCAACTCCGTTTTCGAAAAATACCTCTTCTTTTCAAAACGACTTTTTGAACACCGATACTCTGGTCAAATCATAATTTCCAAAAAAAAAAAAACATTTTTGATATCGTCATTATGGCAAATTTTACACTCACTACTTTAAATAAAAACTTTATTTTTTCCTAGCGCCATCACCTTGGCCAAAGCAAAACTCGTAGTTTTCCAACAACAACGAGAGCCGCTAATAAATGTCAAATTCCCAATCAATGGGACCTAGGCACCTAAAGCGGTTACATTTTATTTTTGCCCATACCGTTAACACGATCGAAGCTCAAATTAATGAAGTCAAGGAATTCGAAATGGTTACATTCACAAAACGTTTTTTATACGCCGTCACCACCATCGAAATTATAAGATGGATAGATATGGCCGCACATTTTCAAAAGCTTTATAAAAAAACATTTTCAATACCTAAATTCTGTAATAAGGATTTAGTCACACCTTCAAAGCACCATCACTAGACATCACGACCCATCACAGGCACAGTTTACACCACAATTATCCAATTGGCTGATCAATAGTAGTCTCGATAAAAACACAATGTTGCGGTTTCAAAACCGATTCCCTTAAGAAGCACGCTTTCTTCAAAAAAAACGTCAATTACACTTTTTCTGTCATCAGATTCCCAACACACACGTGGCAGCACAGTTTCACGTCACACCGTCACACCGATTTTACAAACCTCCTTTTTTCGAAGGAAAAAGGTTTTCTTTTCAAAAGCTCGATCACTTTCAAAACTCCTTGATCATGAACCGGGAGCGCGATCAACTTCTTACGTCGTACAACCGTGTGATTAACTGTCTGTGTTAGTTACTAGGATCGCCTCTATTCGAGGTCTTATATTTTGGGTCGTCTAATCTCGAGAAGTCCTCTTTAATCTCACCTCCGAGGTTTGTGTCAAATCGTCTCGTTTTGGAGACATAGATTCACTAGGCATTCCGTAGAGTATACCGAGTACACCGAGTACACTGAGAGTCTAAAGCACCCGAGTCCCTAATCCGATAACCGCAAACACACGCAAATCGAGGGTCTCGTTTCCGTGTCGCTCGATTACAAGCATCCCTCAAACGTTCGAATCATCTAACGGATCCTTCCTGACCTTTGACGTTATCTTGCAGAAATCATCCCCCAACATGTCCTCAGAACCGGAAGTGATTGAAAACCTCTGCCTCAACGTCAACACCCTAACCGAGGTGGTTCATGATATCCGCACCTCGATAGACCATCTGTCCTGCTTCGTTCGTCACATTGACAGTCGTCATAATTTCCTCGAAAGTGGAGGAACGGAGAACCAGGCAAATACCAGTTTAATCAATTACCACACCCAGGAACCGACTCCAAACGGGTCACCTCGGTACGCCGAAAGGGCAAGATCCCCTAAGGCCAGTAGAGAAGTAACCTCGATGCCCCGCAAAGCATTACCCAGTAAAACCGGGACGCCCAGAAAAGAGTTCACCAAGATCAACTCGACGTATACTGAAACCCTTAAACACTTAATAGATCAAGGGCTGATCAAACCTCAAGGTCCCACTCCGGACCCACCAGTTGGTAAACGAGGCAAAATGTGGAGTCCTAACGCTTTCTGTCTCTTCCACCAAGGCAATGGGCACGACACTGAGGCATGTTTCACATTGAAGCACGTCATCCAAAACCTAATCGAAGCAGGAACTTTCTCCCCGGCAAAGCGGCAAAAGGCAGACTTTACCTTCTCAATTGACGTTGGGGAAATAGTGACATCAGTGTTCGTCACGAGTAACTTTAAACCCCTCAATGAGCCGCCTCGGAGGGCCACCTCTAAACGCCCCTTGAGGGGGACGTCTTCGGAGGGCTATGACAGACTCTAAAACCCAGACGGTGTATGACGGCAGTTTCGCAAGGTGGTTGAGTCACGATAGTCGCCCCCCCCCCCCCCCCCTTCTTAAGGGCAGTAAGCCAGTCTTAGATAGAGTCTAGTACGTCTATAGGGCCTAGACTTAAAACAATAATAGACACTTTCTCTTTCTGTACGCATCGAGTCCGGGAGGTGAGAGGGAACATGTCCTCCACCTCCCCCCCGATAAACAGAATTACAGGTATCTAGCCCGTTTATTATCATATCAATAAAATAACTTTTCTTTTGCAAGCATGCCTCGACAATCGCTCGATCTATTTTAATAACATACTTTATCGCTTGAAACTTGACACTATGCCATTTATCGATAACAATTAAATAAAGCACGAAGGCTACAACAAATGGCCCACTACAGCTTCACCCTAAAAACATACTAGGAACAACTACCCTAAGTTCAACCCACAACTGGTTCCCCTAACCAAACAACAAGGCGACCATATACCCATATCAGTCAAACTAGATTTCCTCGTTACCAACAACGTAGCCGAATACGAAGCCTGCCTAATAGGACTAAAAGCCGTCGTAACTCTAGGAGTTAAGAACCTTAGAGTACACGAAGATTCTTCCTTAGTATTCAACCAAGCCACGGGTACCCGGAAGGTTAATAGCAAAAGCCTAGCTCCATACCAAACCGAAATAGAAACAATATCCTGGGAATTCACCGAAATCGAGTTCATACACATACCTCGCGAAGAAAACCAATTCGTTGACGCCCTATCCAAGTTAGCCTCACTAATAAACATGCCTGACAATCTTTTCTCTATGCCTATCTGCGTAGAGAGAAGGGAACAACCGGCCTACATCCATAACCTCGAAACTGACGATACCCTCGAAAAACCCTGGTACAAAGCAATCCTGGACATTAAAACCGACGGATCATACCCGCCCAACACAAACTCCAAAAACAAAAGAGCCTTAAGAATACAAGTCACCCATTATGTCCTAAACCAAGGACTACTATACAAACGAACCCCACAAGGAGTCCTCCTTAGATGCATAAATAAAACCCAATCCGAGAGAGTCATGGAGGAAGTACACGACAGGGAATGTGGACCCCACATGAGCACACACCTATTAGCCCGAAAGATAATGAGACTAGGTTACTACTGGATTAACCTAGACGCAGACTGCCGACGTCACGTCCGTCACTGCGACAGTTGCCAAATATTCGCCAACATCCAACACCTACCGCCATATCCTCTCCATACCATAGCCACACCCTGGCCACACCTACCGCCATATCCTTGACTTGGGGAATTGACATCATAGGAAAGGTACACCCATCCGGGACCGGCGGACACTGTTTTATACTAGTGGCCGTCGATTACTTCACTAAATGGGTGGAAGATGCCTCTTACACCGTGCTAACCACCAAACAAGTAGTCAAATTCCTCTAAAATAACATCATCTGTCGTTACGGCATACCTCATGAAATAATCAGTGATCAGGGGGCTCATTTCAGGGCCGATACCCAAAACTCCTGGACAAATACAAAAAACAAAGACACAAATCCTCGCCCTATAGACCTCAGACAAACGGGGTCGTGGAGGCAGCAAACAAAACCATCACCTCGATCCTTAAGAAAATGATAGACAACTACCGGGATTGGCCAAGCAAAATACCCTTCGCATTATGGGGATACCGAACACCCACCGGAGCCACACCATACTACCTAACCTACGGCTCAGAAGCCTTGCAACTCGTAGAGCTAGAAATACCCTCACTAAGGATACTAGCCGAGAGCGGCATTCCCGAAGAAGAGTGGAACCACAAACGTTACGATGAACTAGTACTCCTAGATGAGCGTAGGATACACGCACTATCCAACATGCAAGCTTACCAACAGTGTATACAACGAGCCTTTAACAAACGAGTGAAATCTCAAAACATACATGAGGGAGACTTAGTAGTCAAATACATTAGAGCACCCTTTCCCGTCGACCCTAGAGGGAAGTTCAAGCCAAACTGGGCGGGCCCCTACCTCGTCAAGAAAATAATCTCGGGGGGCGCCGTAATCCTCACCGACCTAGACGGCCAAGAGTTCTCGACCCCGACCAACATGGACCAACTCAAGCGATACTACCCATAAACATCCCAACAACCTCATCCTAATCTCCGAATAAGGGCAAAAACCCGCGCAAAACAAAAAAAAAATATTCGCATCGATAATTGGCATAGCGAGTATAAAGCAAAATCACTCACACTTAAAAGAACTACGAACATGGTTTGATTCCGTCTAAACACGGATACGCAAGCCACCCTTCTTTGGGTACAACCAACCAAAATGACCAAATCGATTACTCGTGTAACACCCGCTATTTTTTCTAGCATTTTTATCCTTACCGTTATGACTTCGTCATAACTCTGTCACTTTTCGGCCCTATGTTTCATCATTTTTTTTTCCAAACTTTATTTTCATTTTTGAGTCTAATGATAATTATTTTTATTTTTGAAGATTTTAATTCTTTTAAATCTATTTAATTGATTTTCTTCGTAAACAAATTATTTTTCCGCGAGGATTCTACTTCTCTACGAATTAACGTTTCAAAGCTCGGATTTAAGTTATTTCTTTTCCTACAAATGTATAAATATATTTATATAATATTTTCAACTAATAATTATTTTTATTTACGGAAATTTAGCCATTAAAGATTTTATTACGAAGTTTCATAAATAATTGTTTTCTAACGCGAGGTTTACTCGAATTGCTTTAAAATACCTGTAACGATTTTACGATTCTTTTTTTTATCAACTTACAAATTATTTGGGACCCTTTTCCTCTTGTGTTGGACCGACACGCCTCCTTGTCACACCCTTACTACGTTTTTCTTTATACGTTTCGTTTTATTATGTTAAAACGTAAAGATAATGCTTTTCTTACCCATTTATTTGACAAATTATTGAACAAACTTTTCATACTCCCCTTCCTCTCTTTTGGCCAGCTTTATGAAGGGAGTGTAGCATAGTTTTCATCAAAAGTTTTATTAACATTCATGCTTAAAACCATCCATTTCCCATTCATTCATTTTGATTAAACAACAAAAAAATTCCTTCATTCTTCTCTCTGAGCCATGGCATGCAGCAGCCTCTCAAGGCTAATTCTTGTCTCAAATCGAGTCATAATCATCTCGTTTTCATCATCAAATTAATCGTTATTCCGATCCCTTCGTTAAGGTAATAATCGATGTTATTTTCGATCGTTATTTACCTTAATTCTTTTAGTTTTTCTTATAGTATTTTTGCACCATGCTTTTCTTGTGTTGAAGGATTTTTGAATGATCCCAAAGCCGACGAATTTATAATCGACTCGAATTTGGGTTAGAGGTAACGTCGATGTTACTCGGTATTTCATGATTTTATTTGTGTAATTGCATGTATATTTTTATATTTCATTTTTGACAATATATGTATGTATTATAATCTGGAAAATTTTAAAAGTTGAAAATTAGCATGTTTCGATATTTTTATTGCTTTTACGAGATTAACGATTAAATTGTTATATTAATTTGTAAAATCGTAATAATCGGCCTAAACATGTAATATATGTTTATATTCTGGAAAAATATTGGTTTTGATGATTTTTAATAATTTAGTATTTTTCCGATATTTTTGATATCGATTATTCAATTATTACCGTTATCGGACAAAAACGATTAAAAGCCAATTTTTAGTTCTAGTACCTAAACATTTTATTTTAATCTGATTTTTGACTTGGTGAAACTTTCTGATGAAATAGAAATTTCTGAATTTTTTCATAATTTTTCGGAATTTTTAAGTGGATGAATTAATTAATCACTTTAAATCATCGTTTATCGTTAAAACCGTGTTTGTCGTTTAAATTCTCGATTTCTAGTCTTTGGTTTAAATCTGGAAAAATTATGATTCTGATGGTTTCTTAATAAAATATATTTTTATGATTTTTAGTGCTTTAATAAAATGTTAGGAACGATAAGTTTTATTAATGGAATCGTTAATTGTGAAAACGGGTTTTAAAGACGGTTTTGATGGGATTTATTAAAGCTGGAATTTTTAGAAATCTGGAAAAATTGTATTTTCTGGAAAATCATGATTTTAAATCTTAATAATAATTTTTGGATATTAATACTTAAATCGTTTTGTAATTACTATTTTTATTATTCGTTATTGTCGAGATTAGACGATTAACGAGAAAACGCTTTAAAAACCAAGTTTTAGGATTCTGGAAAATTTTCTTTTCTGGACAGAATGTCCATAAATATCTTTTAGCTATTTTACATAATTTTTGTACTATTTATTAAAGTGTTTAATTAATAAGTATTGATTTTTGGACAAATTATGATTTATCGTTAAAATGCTTCGTCTTACCTAAAAGAATTATTTTTTTCACCTATTTTGAAAATATTTAAATCTGAAACATTAAGAGTTAAATCATCCCTTAATATATTCTAAATATATTCAATGATTTAATTAAATAAAGGACGTTAAAAGATTTAATTTGACATTTGCCGTAAAATCCTATTTGTAATTGTATTGTCGTAACTAATAAAAAATAGGGATTTTAGCTTTGTAAATTTTGAAAACACTCTGATTAGTATTATTAAAAAATTTAAGACATTTTTAATCATTTTATACACTTGTACGATATTTCAATAACTTCATAAACTCAAATGTTCTTACTTTAATAATTAAATTCGTTAAGGCCGAAAGTATTAGTTTTAAAAATCTATATCGTTTTCTAAAAATTGGTATTAGTATGAACTAATATTTTCACTATTTTGATATAATGCTATTTTATTAAAGTTTCTAAAAATAGAAGTTTCCTAAAATAAAAAGTTTCCTCTTTTAGAATATAAATGTTTACTTCTTTTATCCTCATATTATTTATATTGATTATATCTTTTGAATATCGATAATGGCTTTGTTTTGGAGTTATGAAATAAGGATAAGTGTGGGGTTAGAGTAATACAGTCTAGGAAGTACGTTTTTGCCATCAACTATAAAGCCGGTGTGCCCATTTGGGGCACATTTGGTCGTTGAACTAGGCGTAGTTTCGCCCAGGAGAGTGTGCATTGTGCCCTTAAGCTAGATATCGCATCGTGTTAGTCACCGTCAGTTGAACTGGATACATTTGGTATCCTGGAGGGGTGTATACTACTTAAACCAGGACCTCGCTGCACGCAGTCCTGTTATAGTTGAGTTACCTAGTTAGAGACTGGATTCTGTTATGAGTTAAGTTTACACTTCTCGAATCTAGTTTCCAGTATTATTCCTAGTGAAAGTCTAGCCTTGTGCACACTAACCGAATATCCATAACGCCATTTTGATTATTTTATTTATTATCGATATAAATTAGTTTGCAGGTTGGCAAATATTTTTATGTTTCTTCGGAAACCCTTTTGATTATTTTGTTTTACGCTAAAGCTTATTTTAATATGATGTTTTACTGTTTTCCTTTTTACTATTTTTCTATAATAGTAATTACAGTTTTAAAATCCTGTTATACGGCTGGGAGAACGTTGACGTTGCTCCCCACTGATTGTGGCTGTTATGTTTTAAACATGGCAGGTATATCCTTCGGGTGGGCTACCGAGCAGTTATGGATCCTGCTTGTTTTAATCAGATCACTATATTATGGATTGTTAAAACCCTTTTTATGGATTTTATTTATTTATTTATTTTGTAGCCATTTTTATTTTATGGCTTATGTATTGACTTACCATTTTTATTTAATCAAGACATAGCTACAGTGTGTTATAATCCCATTTCTACAGTATTTCCGCCACTGTATTGCGTTAGAATTTCTAGGGGATTACAACTCGATTCACATACAAACCGGAACCTCTCTCCACGCTCCGGTTAACGAGTGATTCCAATGACGCAGCACAAACGATGAGCCGAGGACGGAGTGAAAACCCGAAAGGGCGCTCCGGGCAAAATGAAAAAACGAGTTGCGAGCCGTCGTAAAAAAAAATGATGACGGGCCGAGGACGGAGTGAAAACCCGAAAGGGCGCTCCGGGCAAAGTGAAGAATCGAGTTGCAAGCCGAAAAAAAAAGGAAAAAAATAATAAGAATGAAAGGTGAGCCGAGAACGGAGTGAAAACCCGAAAGGGCGCTCCGGGCAAAATGAAGAATCGAGTCGCGAGTCACCACAAAAAAAGATAATGTAAATAAATTTGCTTCTCATTAACAAAATTGGTTAAGTCGAGCCTTTGTCGGGGCCCATCACATCAAACACACGAGAATCAACCATCTCGGGAATGATGATACGTCAAAACACCACAAAAAAATAACTAGTACTAATAATCCACATAATATCAATTAATAAAACATTATACAAAACGACTGGGCTCTACCGGTCCAACTTCCTGTTCCTATCGCCATAAGGCAAGCTTGTTCGGGTCCCTCATTATCGATCCCTTATAATACAAGCTTCCACCGCCCTAGCCCAAGGCGAGCTCAGCCAACCATGTTTCTTCTCATCACTAGCACCTTCAATATGAGTCTCATCAGTCTTGACCCGAATAGATGAACTGATGGTACTAGGATCGATAACGCTGTATTTTTTCAGGCGCTTAGTGACCTCTACTCGAGTCGCCTCCTTATCCTCTCTCTAGTGCAGCTGTTTTCCTAAATTTCGAATTGCTTTGTCCTGACGGGTGTTCATAAACCCCCCGCCGGATGGAAGTGATCTCAGTTGGTCGAACGATCTCTATGACAACAGGACGGAAATATTTCTGTTCCCAAGACACCCTAAACTCCACAAACGAATTCTCCATCTACGAGTCGAACTTGAGAACGTCACTAGTGAAATACGAGGCGGTAGGCCTTAAGCCCATTTGATTCGCGAAAATGCTCGGATAAATATCAACCGGACTCCTCAAAGATAATATCAACAAAGCCTGGGTCGAGAACGAGAAAGGAAACCCGGCATGCCCAGCAATAATCCACCACGGGACAGTCCACCGGATGTCCAACCGCCCTTTAGCCAAGTAAGAAAGCCACTCCTCCTCGGTGTGACCGTCATTCCATGCACGCACCATTTTCCGACCCGTGAAACCCCTATAGCTATAACCTTTGACTGCCTGGGGAGGATCGACCAAGCCAAGCCAAACCTGCACAAACCACAACAAAACGTCATCCAAAATCCGAGAATTATCCAAGATAACTAAAGAGGGTGACCGCCAATGCTCCATACCCATAATGACATACAAAACCCGAGGATTACCTCAACCATCACGCGCTGTCGCGTCCTCGAAGAGATAGTAACAAGCCATCGCAATGTTAAAAGCCCGCTTACATGCTAGGGTTCAAATATCGTAGGAACCAACCTGTGAGAATGTCCTAAAAAGCAACTCTAGATTAATGCCATCTCTCCCAAAGAAAACTTTAGTCTCCTCCAACATAGAGGGGTCCAAGAAATGACGAAACCGTTCCACAATAGCATCATCTCCCAAAGGCACACAAGGTCGAACCGAACTCCACCTACCTATAGCGTCTTGCTCCTCAAGGAGAGGACAAACCTTACCCACGGGAAAAGCAAAAACATGACTTTTTACGTCCCAAAATTTAGAACATGTTAGCAAGAAGTCCTCTTGCACCTTAACTCGGCTCAACGCAATAATCATTGACAAGCCGTCATTTGGACTAACCTCAAGGTCACATTTCTTAAAACGACCTGCCCACTCGGTCAGGAGATCCCCGAAACTCGACATAACTCAAAACAATACAAGGAAGCTATAGGCACTCTTTGGGTATTCTTAGTATGTCTAAAACAAGCACCCATAACCCGTATATATAGCCCTAATCCCAAGACAATTAAGCGTCTGTTCCAAGTCATCAACCCTTCATGCAACCCAAAAACCGAAACATTGACCCCGCGTTATCAACATAACCACCACCTGACATCTCAGACATCGAGAACGACCTCCCGAAGCAACTAAGATCCTATCCGAAAACCGAAACACCCATGCAAGAGTTGTGAGGCCACGCGGATATCACATTTCGCCCGTCGGACTCACCGGACTTAGACGTCTTTTCATTTTTTTCTTTTAGGGGGATAAGCTACCCCACCTAGGCGTGCTGTAGCCTTTAACGGGTATTGTCAAATCGCGTCTGTAACGTGAATACACAAAAAGTGGTACAACTTTTTTTTTTTTTTGAAAGAAAGTCGTCTACCCCTTTTTGTTTTTAACCTCATCCTAAATGAAGCGACCAGGCAACTACACTTGCCTCCTAACACACTCGGTCAAAACGTGCCAACTTTTTACGTGTTGCATCATGTCGAGTCAAGTATTTTGATCGACGTATTAGCTGATCTGATTTCCGGCTCAACGCATTTAAAAAAATCCAAAAAAAATGTTTTCGTACTCTCGTGCAACCCCGATGCATCTCAAAATGCCCTAAATATCGATTAAATTGCAAATAAAACGAACGCAAAGTGATTACTTGTCAATCTAGGTCAACATTTCACCAAACGAAAACACAAAACTAATCCAATTAATTCAAACACTAAAAATCTTAAGAAAATATACAAAACATACAAATTCATACACAATTCGAGTTCATAAGATTAGGGAGGACCCCTAGAAGTCGCACAGATGGCTATCACGAACTCACCGTTGTTGTCATCCAGGCCTAAGTCCTCTAAAACAAAGGTAGGAGACGCGCTACCATCCATTCCCGACAACATGTCTAGAGTAACTGTCTCGGGAACTCCTCCAACCTCCTCAGTTGCACCCATAGCACGACCCGTAGCCTCAGCCTCCCTCTCCCTCTCAATCTGATGCCTAACCTCACCTTGCACGGAGGTCTCGCCTTGAGACCAGCCAGCCGCTCTTTAAGTTGAGCAATCTCGTCGGCCCGAGATTGCAGGAGCTATCGCGCCTCAGCCGCTTTCGCCTCAAGCTCGGTCACCCGAGTCTCTAGCTGTCCCACCATATCGGGAGTATCCTGCAAACATAACCCGCACTTGAGGAAAACAGACAAACAATCTAAGAGCCAACCCTAGGTACACGCACTTACCGATGGAGGTCCCGAAGTGTCACGGGAGACCCTCGAGGCATAGATCCTGAAGCAGTTAGCGGCCTGCCACAACCGCTGATGGCAAGCCGACGAAACCTGAAAGGTGAAACTACACAAGTTAGCCAAACAAAACCTAACTCTTAGAACCCAAAGCCAAAACAGAAACCGAAACTTACCCGGTATACCCGGTCACGCCACTCTATCCCGGCATCCAACTCCTCGGCAGAGCACAGGGGCATAGGCTCGGTAAAAGCTACCCCAACCTCATCTACCCTAAGCAGCGTCAATGGGAAGTCTGGGGGCTGAATAACATCAACCGGATCGGCCAGCTGAAAGAAAGGCGGACGATAAAAAAAAACAGAAAATACTAAGGAATAAAAAGAAAATAAGCTTTGAGAACCAAAGATCAAGCACTCACCACAAGGCAGTGGCAAGCTAGCCGCTGGCTGACATGAGACAGATATGAGGCACCAGGCACCAGAAGTGCATCGCCTCCTTCCCCATCCTTGCCCTCGAGGACCTCTACGGTGGTCGGTGGCCTGAACATGGTCCGGGGACGATCAACCGGCACCCAAAAGTCATCATACAAGTACTGGCGCACCAACCGTTCGCCCAGATACCAAATCGGGTGAAACAGCACAGGAAGGAGCATCCTCTTGCAGCTCCGAGGCCTCAACTCCACTGCCACATACCCAGGCACACCCTCGTAGTCGGCCCAAGGACGGGCCACGAACTACACAAACGAAACATCGAGCTCCCGCACCGTTTTAGGTGCCAAGCAGGGGAAGTATGAGTAAATCCAGGCCTGCAAAACCCCAAAACATCCTTAGTAAAACCAAACTAAGCTAAACGAAACCCGAGAAGCAAATACGGGAACAATTACTAACCTTCAGCACGAGACCTGGGTCCACGATGGGCAAAGCTGATGTTGAATCCACCTGCAGCGACTTCACCATGACTTGCAAGCAACGAGTCATCTCCGTGAAAGCCGCGGTTACCCTATCTAAACGTCCCAGCTGACTTAGATTAGTTAGGAGAAGCAAAATCCTAGTACTAAACCTTCCGCCCTTATTCGAGAAGTGGGTCGATCCTAGGAAGTACCACAACCACAACCGGGCATCCTGCTCCGGCGTGTTGGGTGCTCTACCCTCTAACACCGCCATCCTCTCAAAGTGATCGGTGATGTACGAACTCACTAGAGCATGAGGCGTACTGTAAGCCTCACGCTCCAAACAATCACTGATAAGGCCCCGGAGCTCATCACTATCTAGCCTAGAGCCCTCGGCAGCCCACCTATTCCTCTCCGGACCCCAGGGTAAGCCCGTAATAACCCCGAAGTCACCTAGAGTCATCCCGACCTCCCCAACAGACATGTGGAAGGTCGAGGTAGTGTCGTGAAAGCGATCTACCATCGCTCTAATCACCATGAGGTTGCACTTAGTCCTGCAACCTACCAACCTAACCCACTGCTCAACCACGGGTCCCCTTTGCCACGGAGGTCACCTTTTGAGAATAGATCTCAAGGCCTGTCCTAAAACCCGAAAAGGTCCTCATCGAACCTGGGGGCTGCAGACCGACGCAATACAAGTATAAACAAAACAAACCAAACCCAACCAGAGCCAAAAATTCAAGTCATAAACTAATTAACACGAACAAGGATACTCACCAGACCCTGCACAATGCGGTGAGAAACGTGTAAAGTCGGAACGAAACAACAACTGGTGACCGTCCCAGTCCGGGGCCCACTCAGAGTCCTCGTAACCGATCTCCTCGTTCTCTGGCATGGAAATCAGGACATGAGCTCTCCTAGCAACCGTCTCTGGAAGCCTCCGCTTCCTTACCCTATCAAAGTTGGCCTCATTTATGGCCTCCGGATCACGACACTGCGACGAAATGCTTCGTCGTCTTCTACGAATCCCGAGGGAAGTCAGTGAGCTCGTTCCGACGGCCTTGCCACTAGTACCAACCATAGAAGTTCCCTCGGGATGCTCAGTATCACCTCTAGCTACAAAACCAAACAAATACAAAAATCCACGCCTCAGGTCAGGCTAAAGCAGCTTAAACAGGTCAAAATAAGGTCAAATTTTCGAATAGAGATATCAAAATTTCGAAAAGCCCGCTAACACCTATTCCTAACCCCAATCATGATGGAAGTGGTTTTGGGAAAATCCGGCATCATTACGACCCCATTTGGTGCGTCGTAAGTCACACAAAACCTCACAGAAGGCCTTAGAGGCCATTCTAGCTCACAAAAATTGATAAAGGATCCACCCACATTGTCACAAACACTAATTGAGCAAGATTGCATAAGACAAGTACGGGAATTACCGAGAAAACGGTCCCTAACCCTAAGCATTTCGAGTTTATCTCCATAGGAGGCCATGGTCATACCTCAAAGTGTCCTATCAAGCTTACAACTACCCTAACAAGTTCTATTCAACCCTAATTTAACAATGGGACTAAGCGCAAACACCGAAACCTAGAAAATTTAAAATACCCAAATCGATTTTCTAGGGTTTCAACAAAATCGACCCACAATCAATCAAATTAAGCAAAATCGATAATAAACAAGTAAAGAACACTTACCCGGAGTTGACATTCTTACGTATGGCAGAAATCGAGATGGAAATTGGTTAGAAAAATCGAAAAGGCGATATTGGGGCGAAAGGGGCGACGTGTTCGAATTTTGGGACAAATAAATAGAATCGCCCCAACCTTTGCTGATTTAAGCAAACCCGACCTACGAAATCCCGGGCACCTCAGGTTGCACGTCAAATCCTGGACCGCTGAAGGCCATGCGCCTGAGAATTGGGGCGTAGAGGAATGCGCGTCCAACCTGTCCAGCACAAGACTAAAACAAGAACAAACAAGGCTTAACATCCAATATACACAAAACACACACCCTTTAAAACGAGCAAACAAACAACGACGAAGCAATTACTAATCGATACCGATAAAGCACGCCTATAGGCCAACCCCAAACAAAAATCAATAATAAAGCAAGCATAAGAACCACGATTAATAAGAATGCTCACGCTCGACCGCGTGATAAAACAAACAAAACAAAGCCGATCTAAACAAACTCCGAACGAATCCAAGCGCATATCAAATCAGAACAAAGCAAAGCAAATCCGCACAAAATAGGACAAGTCCACGAAGCAAATTTAGCCCAAGTAATTGAACACCAGCAAACGTCTCCGAGCTCAACGGGTCTTAGTTATCCGAAAACAGCAATTTAAGTTCGAACGGATACTGACACGTTCAAACATTTTGGAGTCTTATACCTCCACAGCAATTTAAGTTCGAACGGATACTGACACGTTCGAACATTTTGGAGTCTTATACCTCCACAGCAATTTAAGTTCTAGCAGATAATGACACGTTCGAACACTTTGAAGTCTTATACCTCCACAGCAATTTGGGTTTGAGCGGATACTGACACGCTCAAACACCGTTTAGCCTAACGGGTCTTAGTTATCCTGAAGGCAACAACAAACAACAATTTGGGTTTGAGCGGATACTGACACGCTCAAACACCATTTAGCCTAACGGGTCTTAGTTATCCTTAAGGCAACATCAAACAGCAATTTGAGTTTGAGCGGATACTGACACGCTCAAACACTGTTTAGTCTAACTAGTCTTAGTTATCCTGAAGGCAACAACAAACAACAATTTGGGTTTGAGTGAATACTGACACGCTCAAACACCTTTTAGCCTAACGGGTAATAGTTATATATCCTGAAGGCAACAACAACAACAATTTGGGTCTGAGCGGATACTGACACGCTCAGACGTATTAAGCCTAACGGGTCTTAGTTTTCCGGAAGGCACAACAACAACAATTTGAGTTTGAGCGGATACTGACACACTCAAACATATTTTGTCCAAGGGGTCATAGGCATCCCGAAGACGAATGTTCGAGTGCAGACTGACACCCTCAAACATTTTATCTTGTTTCATTTTGTCCAAGGGTTCATAGGCATCCGGAAGGCAATTGTTCGAGTGGAGACAGAGGTCCTCGAATATTTTATCTTGTTTTATTTTGTCCAAGGGGTCATAGGCATCCCGAAGACAATTGTTCGAGTGAAGACTGACGCCCTCGAACATTTTATTTTTGTTTCATTAAGTCCGAGGGGTCATAAGCATCCCGAACACATTTGTTCGAATGGAAGCTGACACATACGAACTTTTTTTTCCCGCATCAACGCTTAACGCGTCACACACACAAGGCAATCCAAAATTGAACGGATTATCGAACATCTGAAAAGGCAAACGCACGAACATGAAGAACCTAGAACGAGATGACAAGCACGGGTCGGAGCCCCGACAGGCAACCACAGGCGAAGACGTCATGTATGATTTCCAAGCCTTGGCTGGCAAGGCTCACCACGTAGTCCAACAGACTTAAAACGACCCAACCAGACAGCCACGAGGTCGTAATCCTCGATTGACCTGGGTGGCTATACTTTGATTTTCGCCTAGTCCAAGCCTCAGTCAAAGTCGGGGCTTCTATCGACACCCAGATTTGGAATTGATGGCTGCAGGAGTGCCTAACAAACACCCGATGACGATCGGACTGCAACGCGACGCGGGTTCACAATGTTTTAGATAGTTTTTCTATAGAACGGATCAAATAGCTACTCAGAAAAATTAAATTAATATCATGGCAGCCTTAGTCATGTCATTACGATCGCATAGACATTAATTAGAGTCAATTCCAACACCGGGACTCCGAGTCGGTCCCGAAACACGAACCGAGTCAGCACCTCGCCAAGTGAACCTCGGGACGCGCGCCCGAGGCCCACTATGCGCAACGGCTCTAGGTCAAGGCGAGGATGACTTAGTCCCCAAGCATTGTATAATACGTGCACCTCTCGGTTTTGGAAAGTATCAAAATCATATCTTCAAAATCCCGAGCGCCTCACCTTGCGCGCCTGAGTGTTCACACGCCTAAACCCAGGCGCCTAAGTTCCGGTGCGCCAGACCTCAGGCGTCCATCCGGGTGACAAGGGCCGAAAACACCTATAAATACTCCCTCCACCCTCTTCATTCGACATAACTCATTCTCATTCTCTCTTCCCTCTTCACTCGTTAAGAGTTTCTTACTAAGCTCTCGCACTCCGACACTCGAGGCAAACGATCCACTCGATCGTAGTTCCGATAAAAGCGATCTCGAGGTGCCTGTGTTCGACTAGCCCCACCCCGAGTCTAACGGAGTTCTGCCGGATTAGCCGCAGAACTAGCAAGTAGTAGCGGAGCTTTGCCGGATTAGCCGTAGGAGGGACCAACGGTAATGGAACTCTGCCAAAATCACCAGGCGAGCTAGGAGGATCCGCCTTTTGAAGTCGAATCGTCACTAGGTTGTCATCAAAATAAAACTTTACATTCTTGCACTTTCATTATGCACTACGATAATGTCAAACGTGGACACTAGGTCCACCACACATACTAAAACACGTAACGTCCCAACTTCAACCATAAAATAAAATACCCTAAATAGACCTAAGTAGTTCTAAGATTCGTTCTCAACTTTCTATGCGTCGTGTCCCGTTTAGCGTATACTCCGAGGGTGCAACTCCTCACTACGTGATTTACTTACGTTCGCATTTACAGTTTTCGTATGATTTATTGCTTTTATGACATAATAAGCGCATGCTAAATCACCTAACACGGAAATCAATACGTAAATAAGTTAAAACTGAACAAAGCGATGGTCGGGTTCCGTATTAGTCTCAGTGCTCGCCATGCATGGCTCGACGCATCCCTATTAATACCGAGCCGATTCATCTTAAGCAGAATACCGGGTAAGGTATACCACGAGAACGACTAATATCTGTATTATCACGTTAAAACTGATTTGCTAATACTAGTACTCTCTACTCTCTTATGTGCATCTTTTCAGGGCCTGCCTGTCACGTGAAATCGCATGCAAAGAATGTAAACACAACTACTTCGACGACAAAACTTAGTTGTCCTTAAACAACCGACATAGCAAAAGGCATAGGGTTAAAACAATGGATGTTACAGTATTTCCGCCACAACAAAGGAACGAAGTTATCAGCCCACCGATTGATTAGTAGAGGCCGCTACGTGCGGGCGGGATTGGGTGTCGATGTCTAGCGGACGTTGGCTTCCCAATACGTACCCTCACCCCTTACTCAGAATAGATGGTTTCCGGATGTCCGAAACCGTTGGCAATGAGAGTCATTCCAGGCATGGAGTGTTTAAGGGTACAAGTCTTTATCTTTAGGTCCCGTGCCCCTCAGCTTTGAGCCGGCCAAGGATCAAAGTTGACTTGAACGGTTTCCGAGTCCCCATAATTGACTCTGTGGCGACTCCACAAATCGGCAACGAATTCGGTTCACTAAAAAGGTCATCTCACCAAACATATCGGCCTTTAAACATTACAACCACGACTCAATCGATTCCAAGGGAAACACGGGCGCTCGCGCTCGTCTAGTACAAGTCTGAATCGTCATCCGAATCGATGTCCGAAACTTCGCCCCGAACGCGAGATCGGACCGGCCCCTGACCAAGAGGGAGCCGTGTGGGTGGCCGCCGCGATTGGAAACTGGGTCGGTCCCGCGCGGGGCGTCGGGCGGTGCGGACGGACGTCCACAGCGTCTTACTTCTGAGCTTTCTTGGCTCACTCGCCTTCTTCATGAATTGGGTGTGCCTGACATCACTCTCATACCCGTCAAATGTGATAGTCATGCTACTATTCACATTGGAAGGAACCCCATTTTACATGAACGTTCCAAACACATCGACCTTGATTGCCATTTTGTTCGTGAGAAATTGTTATCAGGGTTGATTTCCATATCCTATGTTCCTTCTTCTCTACGGTTAATTAGCTGATCTTCTCACCAAAAATATACCTCATACTCAACATAATCTCTTATTTTCCAAGTTGGGAGTGGTTTCCCCACCCTCCAACTTGAGGGGGGATGTTAACATAACCGATCAACAACCACCTTGAGGTTGTTGAGAGTTAGTTATTAGTTTGTTACTAAAGATTTTGTTAGAAGTTTGTTATACCTGTGCATATTCATTCATGTATATATACTCAATAATGATGTAATCATCAATTAATTAATACACAAGAACGAAATTTTATTTGCTTTCTTGTTTTCCTCTACATTTTCTCTCTTCTTCCTCAAGCTACCTTCGAGCTACATCAATGGCGAACCATTGATTTTTACACCAGGCTCGGAACTCGGTGGTGCGGAGGTTTGTGGTTGTTGCGCGGCGAGGTGGTCTGACGAGGAGGCGCGCCTGGGGGTCGATTGGAGAGGGGTGCGAGGTCAACGAAGGAGGATGGAGGCGACGGGGCTCATGATGGTGGAGCTCGGTGGAAGTTGGATTGGTGGTGAATGGACAATGGTTATGAACAGATGCAATTTTGTCCATCATTCTTATCTTTTAGTGTATAAATAAATAAATACTTACTGGTATCTTTGTTGTATGCTCTTTTGTTTCTTATTCAACGAACTCTTATCTTATTTCAGTTAGTGCCTTGATTTGGCTAACAAAGAAGCTTTCTGAAGTAAAGATGTTAATAAGGGAATATCACAATAAGATTAAGCTTTTCACCCAGATTATATGATCATCAAAATGCTACCAACCTAGAGTTTCTCGGAAAAACTAGAGTTGCTTATGATGGTTAGTATATGGTTAAATAACATGCTTATGGTTACACTTCTTTGTTATCATCATGATTCATGAAGCAAATAGCAAATTTGGACTAATTTAACTAGTGTAAGTATGCTGTGAATAATTGACTAATTTAGAGAGCATATGCAAAAATGAAAAAGGGCCATCAGTGATATTAATCTTAGTTTCTGTCTCAACTCAGAATCAATAATTGTGTTGATAAAGTTGTTCCAAAAATGTTAATACCATGCAAATTTGGAAGGGGCTGGAGAGAAACAAGATCAGGTTCTTCTCCATAAATCGTCCTTAAGATTATTATTTCGATAAAAGAAAGCGCAAGTATGGTAATAGTAAACTTGGACGATACCGCCAAAATAATAAATGTAGCTCCAATGCCCAAGTGAATTTTGTCTTTCTTATATACAAAAACCCTACGTGAGAGTTTAGCAGGCGATTTTGTTTTCCTCCACAGAACCATGGCCAAGAGTTCTCGCTCGACGTCGCCGGTGATGAGACTGATCACGCAGAGTAAGGGAATGAGGAAATCAACACAATCAGAGGGAGATAGATCACATAATATATAACGAGAGCATGGAAAAATCGGACATGGATGTCATAACTAAAGAAAAATCCATGCATGACCTAGCTAATAGGGATCCATGCATACAACCTTGGCTCGGATGATGAGGGATTTGTGAGGGATGTAGAGGAGATTGAGGATGGACTTCTGGACCTTCCGATAGTAGGGGAGGCTGAAGGTACGTGGTATGTGAAGAGTGGAAAGAAGGCTATTCCGATAGATTCTACCCCACCCCTCCTTTACTCCAACTAACACAGAAGAATGCGCAAGACGAGATAGACTATTGGCAGAACGTTGCCTATGGCTTCGTGGTGGGGGATAACCCTCAATGGTCAGTCCTTCAGAGATAGCTTAAACGAGGAAGGCACATAAGATTGACAAGATCTCATTTATGCTAAATGGGATCTTTTAGCCTGCTTTGCTTATGAGGATATGAAGTAAGCTATACTCAATAGTAGATACTATATTTTGATAGTAAACCTCTGGTATTGAAGCCCTGGATTCCTGATATAGATTTGGAGAGGAGGACGTCAAACTCATACCAGTCTGGGTCCAACTTAAGAACATACCGCTGAAGTTTTGGGTCAAAAGCCTGTAGAAAATTGCTCCACTTATAGGACCTGTGGTTAAGGTGGATGAAGAACGGATAATAAGACAAGGTTAGCATATGCCAAGCTCTAACTTGAGATTAAATTGGGACAAGTATTGCCTAATACCCTATCATTTCTAGATGAGAAAGATGATATTATTGATATTGCAGTGGAATATGAATGGAAACCGGTCTTATGCACTAGCTGCAAAAAGCTGGGGCATGAGAAGGAGGATTGTTGGGCAAAGAACGATGGCCCTAAGACTAGAATGCTGAGGAAATAATAGCAGATGAAGAAGCAACCACTTGTTCCTATGGTAGCACCTAAGAGGCATGTGCCTGTAATCCCTGCAGTGCAGATCGGGAGTCATTATTGGTCCTGAATTGTAGCAACCACAGGTGCATGAGCAAGTGCAGGAAGATACCATTCCAACTCAACTGGGAATGGACAAGACAAAAGCAACGTACTTGAACATCCTCACTTGGTCTCCAACTAAGGAAGGAACATGAGAAAGAGGAGACCCTATTCTGAAAACCATATCTTAATGAATATTGGTTTTTGGAACGTTAGGGGAATGATTAAGGTGAAGAAACATCAAGAGGCATATAAGTTTATGCTGCAAAATAAAGTAGGATTGTTTGGACTATTAGAAACTAAAATAAAGTCTCAAAGTCAGAATAAGGTTAATCAAAATGTGATTAGCCAGTGGGGCATTAGTACTAATGCTCACAAACATTGAAGGGGTCGTGTTTCTGGGATCATCACTAATGTGAGGTTCATCTTCTCTAATACATAGACCAACTTATTCATTGCAAGGTTAAGAAACTTAATTTGGGTCACTGTTACTGTATTACAATGTGTATTCTTTTAATTCTATAGCTGAGAGAGAGGCTCTTTGGGAGGACCTTAAGCATTTAGCTGCTCAGGCTTCTGGTCCTTGGCCAGTGGGAAGGGATTTTAATTGTGTTGTGACCCTAGAGGAACGTTTTGGTAGAGGATTCAATCTAGCTGAAGCTCTCCCTTTTCAAGAATGTATGGACGTCTGTGAGCTGGTGGATAGTCCCTCTCAAGGGGTGTTGATACCTGGAACAATAATCAGGAACCAGAGGAAAGTTTTTTTAAGTAGGTTGGATAGATGCCTAGTTGTGGACATGACATAGGTCCACCCCGACGCGGCCACACGCGGGTTTTGGGAGGCGAATGAATCTCGTGGTAAGATTGATCTCGGGTCGAAAATTAAATCTATTTAGGAGTCGCCACCGAATTTTGTGGGAATTCGGACCCATTCGAACTCACTCTACATTTAGGCGAATCGTGCACAAAGCACAGCCTGCATTCAATGCTAGAGTTTAGGGGTTTGTCTCTTTGCATTAAGATACCGATGCCGAGTTATCAGGAATCGTGTATTGAATGACTCTCGTATGCCAACGGCTTCGAACATCCGGAAACCATGGTAATGAGTAAGGGGTGAGGGTACGTGTTGGGAAGCCCACAAAGGACACCCAACCCCGCCCGCTCTTAGCGGCCTCTACTTAGATATCGTTCGTTTTTCGTGTACGCGTGCTAGTTTAACTGCTGAATGTTATGCAAACAGTGTTTTAGGAGATATAGAAATTGGATAAGTTGCTACGTCGATTTAATGCATCTAAACTAACGTTGAAGTTATTTTAGCATGCGAGGTTCATTTTAGTACAATAAAACAAACAACGAAAATAAAGGGGCGAAAGTAGATTACAAATGCATGGGTGGGATACAACCCGGAAATACAACAAACGCGAAAATTGAAATAACTGAATTAGTAACGGGATAATAACGAATTGTAAATAGATTAGATGATATAAGACGATGTGATGCATGGTTTTGAAAAGAGTAAATCACGAGATGGACTTGACACGTGATGACCGAAGTCGTTAAAAAAAGATTTATGGAGACTTGAAATATGTTGAAGGCTCACGATTTTGACGTGCCAGGGGCCACTCGATCGAGTCATAGGGGGGACTAGATCGAGTGGTCCTCGGAAAAACCTTCTGCCTCTGATTTGGGGTGCCACTCAATCGAGTGGGCTGTGGCACTCGATCGATTGCCCCTGTACGAGCTACGGCTCGATTACGGATGATGGTAGGTCCGAATTTATTGGTTTGAAAATTGATGCCAAACCGAGCTTATGTGAAAATATTGTATGATTTAAAATAAACTCGGTTCTTACGGTGCTCATAATATGCATTGTATGATTATGAGACCGACATCGGAAGTTTTGTAAAAAGTGATATAAAATCGATTTGGATTTGGTTAGAACGAAATTCGATTCCCTCCGCGTTATAATGTCGTAATTAACCCTTTCGGACCGTGTGACAATTAATTTGGCGTCAACGGGTTCGTGCTAGTATACTTTATCGATTAATTCTTTTAGACATGATATTCGACTACTGAGTCGGTATCCCATATTTAGAATAACGTTTTATTTGCCTGATTAGAGTGAAAATCGATTCCCTCCGCGTCACGACATCGTTATTAATCCTTGCGGATTATATGATGTTCGATTTGCATCAACAGGTTTCGTTCTAACCTTAAAAACGATATTGAGTACACCTAACGACAAATATCCGCGATCGCACTGGGCCCTTGAGTGTTTAGGGCGGCGCTCCTCGAAAGGGTGCCACCTCTGTTACAACTCGTAAAGTGACTAGGAGGATCTTAGAACGGGATTTGTGTTTAGATATACTTGATACAAAATTGTTTTGAATTTTATGTAATTGTATGCGACGTTTATTATCTAATTATGACGATGGCGAAAAAACGAAAAAAACAGAAAAAATAGGAAAAAAAAAACAAGGACGAAAAAGACGAGAAAGAGAAGAAGGAAAAGAAAGAAAGCAGGATTTAATAACACCCTCAACCTACATGCTAATTTCGACCTCGGTTATGGACTCGTAGTAACGACGTTTGCACGGGAGTATCGAGGATATAGGAAGAGTTAAGGTGTTTGTATTTTTGGATTGGCTTTCTCGGGATTCCTAGAGAATTTCTAGAGGGAATATCGGGGTAGCATTGCAGAAATTTTGTATGGGAGAGATTATGAAATTATGTGTTCCATGAAGGTTGAAAAGGGGGTGTATTTATAGGAAACATTAGCCCCCTCGACCTAGGGTCACTCGAACGGGTGCCCCTGCTGACTCGATCGAGTGACCCAACTAAAAGGCAACATCGGGCTTTTTGGAGGCCCACTCGACTGAGTGGGCTGACACACGATCGAGTGGGTCAGCTGGAGCGAGATATTTTGAGCTTTTGACTCTAAGTCAAATTCTTGAAGCTTTGTGTGGCTGATTTGTGTCTCGGAAACGGTTTTGACCGGGGTTTGACCCGGTCGCTAAAAGACGGTTTTATTTTCGGTATCGGTTTTGACCCAAATTAGTCTTATTTGATTAGAAATGACCCACTGAGCCTGAATTTGAGGTCGGTTCGGTGAGATTCTTACTCCGCTAAAAGCTCACACCAAATACTATTGATTCAGAGTCCAAAATCGAGCGTATTATGTCATGTTTACGTCCGATCATCATCGGGTGTTTTGTTGGAAACTGCTATTGACACTAGCAGGCAAAATGTGGGTGTCTACGCTAGTGAATCAAGAATGGTTGGAACTTAGGCCGAAAGTCAACTAACTAAAATAGTTAGTGGAAGTAGGGGTCGAATTCCTCAGGGACGGTCTAGCTAAATAAGAGTCTCGATCTAGGTAAGGTATTAGTCGAGAGAAGATATGTTTTTGGTTGGAAGAGGGTTCTAAACTAGCAAGCTAAACGAATCAAACAAACAAATGAAATAAATACGGTCAGATGGACTGGGGTCATAGTCAACAAGGTAGCCTCAGGAAAGTTATCGAAGTTCATAAACGAGTCAATTATAGTAGGTAATTGGCATGTGAAAGGCTCTCTCGAGTCTCTATCTACATACCCCGGGATGGTCCTAATAATAGGCTCGCATGACTTACTAGGTGGACCGACCCCAATGAAACCAATATAATTCACCTTATCTTGGCCAAGACAAGTAAATCATACAAAAATCACAATCAAAGGAGATTATCAACCTTAATCAACAAGTTCATAAAACTCATAACAAAACCCACAATACGAGACACACAAGTTTTCCTTAACCCTAGAAATTAACTACTCTAACATGATTAAATCTAAACTAATTAAACTACCTATTACTTTAATCAAACTATTAAACATGAAAAAATAATAAAGATGCAAACTTTTATAAAAAAGAAAGAGTAAAGAGATTATCCATACTTGAAGGAGAATTCCATATGAAGGAGAAATAAAGTGTAGCCACTACAAGAATTTAAGTCTGGGGCTACTGATCTTAGCCACCGTCATCTATCGCTAAAAAGAGACGCGCGACGGATGACAGTCTCTAAGGAGCAGTCGCAACAGATAGTCGCATCTAGCAACTAAAATCGGTCGCTAAATCATACGCACGCCCGATTTCAGTCGCTATATCATCCCCTTAGCGACCGATTTCAGTCGCTAAGAGCATCAGATTAGCGACCAATATCAGTCGCTAAGGGGTGTGATGTGGCGTTCTTCAAGCGTCTTACAGCGAATGACGTCGGTCGCTAAATGAGAAATTTGGCGACTGATATCAGTCGCTGCCTCACCTGAAATAGGCCGATACTATCCAAGATTTTGGGGTTCTTACATTTCACACAAGGACACCTAAATCTACCCTCTAATGCGTATTCGGGATGGGTTTTAGCGAACTCAAGAAAACTACTAACACCCTCTAAAAATTCCATTGTGGGACGTCGTCTCTTATCCAATCTTCCCCCATACATCCATTTTCGTTCCTGTCTCTTCATTTTTTTATCTAAAAAAATTGACACAATAACCACATACGAATTATTTCCTCTAAAGTAATTTACTAATATATACACTACTCACATATTTTGTAAAATTCTCGATTCACCTAAACATAGTCCTATTTGCACCCAATCCGTCCATAATTACATCACTAAATCGGCATAAGTGTATTTCACTTCCAATTTCCTAACACATCAAAACAACCCAATTCATTCAACTACTTAACCACAAACCCTAATTTTATACTTACAATCTACCTATTTCAAATTAGGGAACCTGTGGGCAATTAACATGCTTACTACACTAAATATTCCGACAACTAAAAAACTATCCAACCCAATAACTAATTTATTTAAATCGATAAAAAAAAATTAACAAATAATTAAAACTAAATATAGATAGATAAACATACTTTACTAAAGGAAAATGAGAGAAGAAGGAATTAATGAAGAGGAAAGGAGGAGGGGGCGATTTTAGAGAGATGGGAGACGGTTTTTAGAGAGATAGAGTGAAATAAGAGAAGTGAACGGGGGAGGAAGGGGGTGTTCGTTGCTTTAAAACAAATTCAGAACGCTTAGCGACCGAAATCGGTCGCGTGTCTAAATTTTTAGTCGCTAATTAGCGACCGATTTCGGTCGCGCGTACTTTTTATTTAGCGACTGAAATCGGTCGCTAGGTCACTGCTTTAGCGACCGATATCGGTCGCGCGTGTATGATTTTATCTACTGATTTCGGTCGCTACGGATAATTAATTTTTTCAAAATCCGTCTCCTCGTCCAGCGTCTGATATCGGTCGCGCGGATTACTTTCAGTTGCTTAATAAGCGACTGAATTTGTCAGTCGCGCATGGATGGTAGCTATACGAAGTATTTCTTGTAGTGAGTAAGAGTGATCCAAACTAAATATGACTAAATACACCTAAATAAACTAGATTAAGACTAATTAAAATGGAAAAAATGGAGAAGAGAAAAATAAGAAAACTAAAGCTACAGCCTAATGTAAGAAAACTAAAGTAAAAAAATGGGGAAGAGAACAGTGCGCGGCTCCCCTCTTATTCCCTTTACCCTACGACCTTTCTTTTTCTTTTTCTCTCCAAACTCCCCCACCACTATCTGCTTCCACTTCTCACTCTGCAGCCCAACCAACAACCTCCCAATTCTTTCCTTTCAATAATGGGCCGGCTGTCCACCTTTATTTGGTGTTTTGGGTCCGATCTTTTCCTTGATTCAATAGCTGCTGCCTTGTAGCCTGATTTTGACCCATGAACTAATGGAATTGAGTTTCGCTTCCTTCTACAAACTTTTAGGTCTCGAAATTAGTTTTCCAACACATCCTGAATCACTTAATTTTGATGTCGTATGAGTGAGATATCGTCATTCCAAGACAGTCTGAACCAGTAGGCCTTTGACTTTTGCTTGGCCTACTTTGTTCATTGACCCGATTTTACTCGGTTATTCCCGAAACGGTACCAATAAAATACAAACGAGACGAAGCAGTACCAAATTCTTGGAAAATAAAAATTATTACAATATTTATAACTAAAGCACTAATTAGCACTTATTATCATATAATAACTATAATGAGCTGTAATAATAAAGATTTAGTACACAAAATCGACACGAATAAGTAAATAAATGTGGGTAAAATAATAACTAAAATGACGTTTATCAATCAATTCATTGAAGGATCGTATCAACTTAGACAACTTAGACAGCTTAGACATCTTAGCGGCTTAATCATCAAAGAAGCCCGCATTTTAATAGGAAATCAAGGAATTAAGATCAAAATATTCCGAACAATAAAGATCGGTCAAGGCCACTAATAGCAAATGGCTAACACTATAATAAAGATATCAAAGAACGAAGAATTGAAGAAACGACGGGAGCGCGTAGTTTGAGCAAGCTCTATAAATAGCGTACTCAAGCATGAGCAAAGACACAATACGATCAGCTTACACAACATACCTTGCGCATAACATCTTTCTGGCTTGGTGTCAATGGTTTTTTCCCTCATTACAAAGGGTTTTTCCACGTATAAATCATGTGTTCATTTCTTCTTTTTTATTACCTTGCAATATGTTTACTACCTTGATACTAGTAACCCACTAATCACTTTACCTTAAGTATCCTTCACGTTTTTTTTACTAAAATAGATTGGCGCCCACTGTGGGGCATCTAGTTTATCAAATCCAAAAAAGTTCAAAGACTTGCTAAGAAAATGTTGACACCACCATCCCACCCACCAAGAGGAAACACTCCACCTCCTCCAACAGATACTACCTCTTCCAGTACTCCTCTTCAAGAGACTGGGCTGCAATCCCCTAGAAATTCTAACGCGATACAGTGGCGGAAACACGTACTGTAGAATCGGGATTAAAACACACTGTAACTATGTCTTAGTAAATTAAAATAGTAAAGTCAAACAATAGGCCATGAATAAAAATGACCAAAATTTAAAACAATACACAAAAGGTGTTTGAACAATCTGTAAGCCATAATTATTAAAATAAATATGCAGGATCCATAACTGCTCGCAAGCCCACCCAAAGAGAAACACATATATCTGCCATGTTAAAAACATAACAACCACAATTAGTGGGGAACAACGTCAACGTTCTCCCAGCCGTATAACATGATTTTAAAAATGTAATTACTACTATAGAAAAATAGTAAAAATGAAAATCAGTAAAAGATTATAAGGAAAATAAGCTTTCAGTGAGAAACTTCACGTGACGAAACAATATAATAAAAATGAGTTTTCCGAAGAAAACATAAAACATTTGCCAACCTTCAAATCAAAATGTTATCGATAATAATAAAAATATTCAAAATGGCGTTATGGATAGAATTAGTGTAGACGGCTAGACTTTCACCAGGAGAATACTAGAAACTAGCTTTGAGAACTTAGTTCAAACAAATCAAACTTCGGTCTCTAACTAGGCTACTCAACCATAATAGGACGACAACTTATAAATGCGTGGCCCTAGTTTAAGATACTATGCACACCCCTTCCGAGCACCATAAATACTCAGTTCAACCCGACGGCGTCTTACACTGCGAGGCACGAGTTTAAGGTCAAAATGTACACACACTCCCGAACACCATATATGCTCGGTTCAACAACCAGTGTGCCCCATAAAGACACACCAGCCTTATAGTTGATGGCAAAAACGTAAACCCCAGAATATATTACTCTAACTAACACTTGTCCTTATTCCATAACTCCAAAACAAGTCATTATCGATATAAACAAAAGATATAATCATTGTAAATAATAAGAGAACAAAAGGAAAAAAGAATCGCTTTCCAAAAGAGGAAACTTTCTATTTTAGGAAACTTCTATATCTAGAAACTTTACAAAAATACCATCATATCAAAATAGCGAAATATTAGTTCATACTAATAAAACATTTTTAGTAAAAGATATAGATTTATAAAATTAATACTTTCGGCCTTAAAAATATTAATTTCCAAAATAAGGATAAATGGGTTTATGAAATTATTGAAATATCATACAAGTGTTTATAAAATGATTAAAATGTCTTAAAACTTTAATACTACTAATTAGGGTGTTTCCAAAATTTATAAAATTAAAATTCCCTAATTATTAATAGTTTCGACAAAACCAGCATAAATAAGCTCTTACAGCAAATGTCAAATTAAATCTTTTAACGTCTTTTCTTTAATTTAAATCATTAAACAAATTTAGAGTATGATAAGGGGTGATTTAACTCTCAAAGTTTCAGATTTAAATATTTTCAAAATTGCTGGAAAAATAATTTTTTTATGTAAGACGAAGCATTTTAACGATAAATCATAATTTTGTCCAAAAATCATTACTATTAATTAAAGACTTTAATAAATAGTACAAAAATTACGTAAAATAGCTAAAATATATTTTTGGACATTCTGTCCAGAAAAGAGAATTTTCCAGAAACCTTAAACTCGGTTTTTAAAGGATTTTCTCGTTAATCGTCTAATCTCGACAATAACGATCAATAAAAATAGTAATTACAAAACGATTTAAGTATTAATATCCAAAAACTATTATTAAACTTAAAAATAATGATTTTACAGAAACTACTATTTTTTCCAGATTCAAACAAAAGACCAGAAATCGAGAATTTAAACGACAAACACGGTTGTAACGATAAACGATGATTTAAAGTGATTAAGTAATTCACCCACTTAACAATTCCGAAAAATTATGATAAAAATTCAGAAAATGATTTTTCGTGAAAAAGATTATCTACGTCAAATTAAAGATTAAAATAAAATGTTTAAGTGCTAAAAATAAAAATCGTTTTTTAATCGTTTTTGTTCGTAAATGGTAAAATTTCAATAATCGATATCAAAATATCAGAAAAATACCAAATTATTAAAAATCATTAAAAACATCATTTCTACAGAATATAATTGTAACACCCTCATTTGTTTAGGAGACTTAACTAGACATCCCGAACAAATACGGGTGTTACCATCTCGGTAACCCGAGGTAGTAGATATCATTACTCACAATTATAAAGTGTCCAAACGTTACAACTTTATAAAAATCCAAACTTCAAACTAAGAGACAAATAGTATCTGTGATGGTCTAGTAAATAAGATGAAATACAAACGGCCAAGGGTCTATACTACTCTGATGATTTCGCACTCCGCCCATCCCGTAAATAGCATCCTGAGTCAAAACACATTCCATCAAGTACCTGAATACATCCCTGCTCCCCGATTAACCATAACCATCAAGTGGATCATCGCAGATACATCAGACATACCCACACAAGGTCAGTTTACAATAACATTAAACAATATTTGTACAATCCACATCATAAATATCATCATCGATATTGTCATCCCTATCACCACTATCGCGACCGCAGTCACGCCCCGTCAGTCCGAGTGTGCACACCCCTCCTAGGCTCTCCTAGGAGGAAACATTTGGGAAGGTTCCGAGATCAACCGGGCCTAGCTAGTCCTAGCTAGCTTCTCTCAATAGGCACACAGCCGTAATTTCAATATCATCATTATACCATTACATATCATACATACAACATAAACTGAGTAAGGATAACCTTACCTAATTAGCAGGTCACGATCACGTCGCCAGTAGAATTCACCACGGAATTTCTACGAAGTCCGACCCTAATACAATATTATATACATAAATTAATATCATCCTAATAACGTAGCTAGAATAAAATAAATAGAATGAAACCTAACTCGAATTAGTCGTCCCTTATAATATATAATCATACCGCCCTAATTAGGTTAGACCAACGTGTCACAATTGCCCGACTCCACGCTAAAGTCACCATGCCCATATAAGAATTATACAAATGACATTATTCCTTTATAATAATACTCAGTAAGCCAATAAACTAAATCCAGTTATTCTCCTGTGAGACGGTCTCACGATAACTTATCGTGAGACCTACTCACAGAAATAAAATAATAATAAAACTACCTAACTTCCATGTGAGAGGTCTTACGATAAACTTATCGTGAGACCGTCTCATATAAGAATTTGTGAAATCCAGTAACAACTATCAACAACAATAAGCCACCCTTATCTATAACCTACGACTCTCAACCTAAGCCAACAACCAGACACCACGGTAAAAAAAAACAACGACACCTCGTCGACGAACACAACTAACAATACTTAGTAACAATAGTTCACTGACAAGAAGGACCTTACGACTCCCTCACTCACAATCCAACAGGAGAACAACACAACCCGTCAAAAATAGCGCACAACAACAACCTTACGCCCTACTAAAGTTGTGGCCCATCTAATACAATATCAGGAAATTCTAACGACGGTAAAATAGAAAGACGACAGAATATACCTAGAGACGCATAAACGGTCGTGATAATCTACCGACGGCCCAACTCAATCCTGAAATTCTCTCTTATATTACTTTCACCGTGTATGCTGATGGTCAGGGTGATTACGTACTCGGTGGAATTGGTCGTAGGTTTGGTTTTGATGCGGCAGAAATGGTCGTAGGTTTGATTTTCAATGATGTGCGGCCAAATGTGAGGGTGTGCGTGAAGTATAGTAGGGTTAAGCACAAATGAGCTGTTAATATATATAGTAAGGTTATTAGGTTAATAATATGTATAAAGCAATGTGGGTAACCTTAACGGGTATTAGAAATAAATTGAAAGAAACGGTTTACTCAAATATTATATTACTACCCATTAAATTTAAGAGATCTGGATAATATGAAATACGAGTATTACAATAATCATATATTACAAGTTTTGGCCGAATATTACGATTTTACAAATTAATACAACAATTTAATCGTTAATCTCGTAAAAGCGATAAAAATACTGAAACATGCAAATTTTCAACTTTTAAAAACTTTCTTGATTATATGACATACATATATTGTCAAAAATGAAATATAAAAATTTACATGCAATTACACGAATAAAATCACGAAATACCGAGTAACATCGACGTTACCTCTAGTTCAAATTAGAATTGATAAGATACTCGTCGACCTCGAGATAGTCCACAAAACCTACCATACAGGAAATTCATGGTAGAAAAATACAATGAGAAAAATTAAGAAAATCAAGGTGAATAACGATCGAAAACATAATCGATTATTACCTTAACGATAGGCTCGGAAAGAGGATCAATTAATGATAAAGATGAGACGATTATGACTCGAAAATGAAGCAAAATTAGGCCTTGAAAAACCAAAAATGCCAAGTCCTAGGAAGGGAGAAGGAAATAGGGTGTTGAATGATTTTTATGAAAAATGAATGTAAAAGAGTTGGGAGGTTACTAAAGGTTAAATGAGAATAAATAATTTGAGGAATCCAATATGGTATCATCAATGTGGAATCCAACGAGGAATCCACTGAGGTTAAGAGGAAGTGTGAAGAATTTGAGCAATAATGCAACAATTAAATGAGAAGGAAAATAATCATATCTTTTCGGTTTTACGTATTTTACGTAATAAAATGAATCGTATTAATAAAACTTAGTAAAATTGTGACAAGGAGCTTTGTCAGTCCAAAATATGGGGAAAAGGTCTCAAATGATTTATAAGTTGATGAAACGAAGAATCATAAAATAGTTAGAGGCATTTCAAAGCAATTCGAGTAAACCTCGCGTAAGAAAATAATTATATGCGAAGCTTCGTAATAAAATCATTAATGGCTAAGTTTTCGTAAATAAAAAAATTTTCTTAGTTGAAAATATTATATAAATGTATTTAAACATTTTTAGGAAAAGGAATAACTTAAATCCAAGCTTAAAAATGTCAATTCGTAGAAAAATAAAATTCCTTGCGGAAAAATAAACAGTTTACGAAGAAAATCAAATAAATAGATTTAAAAGAATTAAAACTTTTAAAATAAATAAATAAATATCATTAAACCCAAAAATGAAAATAAAGCTGGGAAAAATATGAAACGCAAGGCCGAAATGTGACGGAGTTATGACGAATGCATAACGAAAAGAATAAAAACGCTAGGAAAAATAACAGGTGTTACATGGGCTACCTCCGCTAAACCCATAGACTGTCACCATGATGACCCCTCAGCAAATTGAAAGATTACGAAAAAATGTTAGTGAAGGAGAGGCGTGGAAAAAGAAAAGTGCCAAAGCACATCAAGAACTCCTCAAGCAAAGAGCCATAGAATAATCCCTTAGGAAGGAAATAGAAGAGGCCAAATTCAAAGTTGCAACAGCTGAAGCCTTTGGATCTCGTATTCAGACTACACCTTATTTTGCCTCTATCATCAAGAACTTGAACTTCAATAGTTTCAGCCCATAAACAACCCTAAAATTACACAAAAAAAACAAAATCAAAAACTCGTCTGCTAATTTGACTGAAAAATGTTATACTGGCTATGTTGGGAGAGATTATAAAACTTAATGAAAATTTTAACAAAGTACCAGGAATAGCCCCAGAAATAAAGTTAGCCAACCCAGAAAGGTTTGCTAATTCATCCTTTGATGACAGTGTAGCCCTAGTCGAAATACCAAAGAAGTTTAGCTTACCAACAATGCATCACTAAGATCATTAGCAGGAGATTAATAGGAGTCCTAGCTGATATTATTGCTCCTAACCGGGGTGGTTTCATATTAGGGAGGAACATCCTTGAGAATGTTCTGATTTGTCAGGACCTAGTTCGGCTGTATAAGAGGAAGTCGATTTTGCCCAGATGCCTTTTTAAGATTGATCTGAAGAAGGCATACGATAGTGTAGAGTGGTCCTTTCTGGAGAAGATGATGGAGGCCCTGAATTTCCCCCTTCAGTTTCGTGGCTGGGTTATGAGATGTATTTTTTCCGTCTCATATACTCTCAACGTAAATGGGGAGGGTTTTGGGTTTTTTCAGGGTAAGAGAGGGTTGAGGCAAGGGGATCCCATGTCACCTCTGCTGTTTACGATATGCATGAAATATCTATCCAGGATTCTGGATTATGCCACTTCTACGTATCCGTTCAGATTTCACCCGAGATGTGCTCCCATGAGGCTGTGTCACCTCATGTTTGCTGATGATTTGTTGCCTTTTTGTAAGGGAGACCCGCTGTCCATAAAGGTATTGCTTCAAGCTTTTTCTTCTTTTAGTAACGCATCTGGTCTGACTATGAGTATTGGGAAATCGAATGCGTATTTTGGGAAATCGAATGCGTAAGGACGAGGTACTTTGTTTATCTGGTTGTTCTGAAGGCTCTCTTCTCTTTAAGTATCAAGGAATTCCAATTCAGCCTTCTAAGATTACTAAGAGGGAAGGGTATCTCTTGCTTGACAAGATTGTTGCCAGAATTAGGAGTATTGGGGCTCACAAGTTATCTTATCCGGGAAGGCTCGCGCTTGTTCAGTCGGTTCTTTCTAGGCTACATTCCTATTGGGCGACGATTTTCATCATTCCTAAAGGAATTCTGGCTTACGTTACAATTGTGTGCAGGAATTTTTTGTGGTCGGGGTCACATGATTATTCTCGGGCTCCTCTGGTTGCCTGGGATGATGTTTGTTTACCTAAGACTGAAGGAGGTTTAGGGTTATGTAATTTGCAATTATGGAATATGGCTGATGTTGGCAAACTTATGGCGTGGATTTTTGAGGATCCTCAGAGATGGGTCAGGTGAGTTCATAACTATTATTTGAAGGGGCATGACTGGGGTTCCTATGAGGTCAAGCCAGATCTTGGGTGGGGTTGGAAGATGATATGTAAGGTTATAAGCGCTTTGCAGCAGTATTTTGTCAAAGGTGGGAACGGGTCCTATTCTATCAAGGATGCTTATAATACCATGCGTAATAAGAGTCCTAAGGTGAGATGGCATGGGAAAGTGTGGTGCAGATGGGCTGTTCCTAAACATGGAGTGGTGGCATGGCTGGCTTTTAGAGGGGCGAAGTTGACGAGAGATAGGCTGATCAGATTTGGTTTGAACATTAGGGCAGATTGTTGTATTTGTGAGCAGTAGCCTGAGACCATATCTCACTTATTTTTTGAGTGTGGGTATAGTGGCAGGGTATGTCAGCTTGTCTGTGATTGGTTGGGTATTCGGGCTACAGGACAGTTAATAAGGATTGTCTGAGTTAGACGCACGAGATTTTAGAGAAATATTATTCGAACAGCGTGGAATGCGGTTATATATCATATTTGGTGTCAGCGCAATAAAAGTAGGATTAATAGTGTCCTTGTCTCTCCTGAGGTGGTTTTTCGAACTATCCAATGGAAGATTAAGAGCAGAGTTGAGTATTTAAGACATGGTGTGTTATCGTGTACAGATCAGACATGGATAGATGGTCTAGTGCTATAGCTGTAGTACTAGTCTATTTTTTGTAACTGATTTTTTGGAATTAATATACTTACATTTTTACCAAAAAACACAATGAAGCATTATGATGGCACAACAGATCCTTTGGAACATGTGGCTCAGTACAAAACAAATAATGATCACGGCAGTAATCCCAAGTGACAAAAGAGAGGCTTGCATGTGTAAAGGTTTTGGTTCAACACTAAGTGGACTAGCTTTACAATGGTACATTATCAACCTGCCAAACCGGAGCATTGCTACATTTGCAGATCTAGTTAAAAATTCAACTCCTAGTTTGCAAGTAGTAGGAAACAGGAAAAATAAAGTAGCAATCTCTATAGGGTAGAACAAGGTTCTGAAGAAAACTTGGGATCCTTCTTACATCGCTTCAACACCGAGAAAGTTTCCATCCCAAGATGTGAAATTAGCACTACCATAGAAGCATTCAGGAAAGGATTGGTAAGAGACTTTGACCTCCATATCGAACTAACCAAATACTCTTGCAGCACATTTGAAGATGTACAGGCTAAAGCAATGGCTCAAATCTGGACTATGGATCTACAAATTACAAGGCTACCACCCAAAGAGGTCAGGGTGGCAGACCAACCCCTTATTCCAGGCCACGAAAGGACATAAACACAGTTTTGGCACCCCAAGATGAGTTTGGACAATTCCCACCTATTGCGGAATACAACTTTTCTATCAATATTGCAGGTCTACTAAACAGGTTGGATTAAAACACCCCATGTTAATTGAAGATGTTCTATTTATGAGCTTAAATGACTAGTGTTTAAAGGATTTGAAAGTAACACTCATACCAACAAAGTGCACTTTCTTTTCTGGCCATCCATGCAAAATAACTCTATAGTTAAACGTGTTTGAGTGGGAGAAGTCTTAGGATGGGTGACCTCTTAGGAATGTTTCTGGGATGCGCATGAGTGAGGACAAAATGCTTTGGAAAGGACTTGTGTTGATCTGTGCGGCCAGCACAGAGCCTGGTGAACTACCGCGACTAACATTTCCGGTCCTAGGATTGTCTCGGGGTGTTACAATATAGCTTGGGAGCAACGTTCAATTGGCCAAAGAAGAATGATAAGGTCAACTCTAGAAGGGACACCTCCAAGACGTGAGGATTCCATAGTGATATAGAACACGCGACGGAGGAAATGTATTGCCCTAAGAAAGGATATTGCATGCCTGATCAAGAATGGTTACCTAAAAGACCTACTCAACCAGGCAAAAGATTCAAAAAGACCTCAAGGACCTCCCTCCAAGCCACCAGTAGCACAAGCTATACATGAGGTTAAATTTATAAATGGTGGGTCACATTTATGTGGCCTAACCTATTTAGCAGCAAAATGAATAGAAAGGGAGAACAAGTTTCAACCACTACTAAAGGCAAAAGAGGAAGATTTATACCAGCTTCTTTGACGAAGGTTATCTGCAAGGTACCTCAACTTTGCGTCACGACGCCCTGGTAATCAAATTGCAAATTTGGGCATGTATGGTGCAAAGAGTCCTTGTAGACGGAGGAAGTTCAGTCAACATAATTATGCTTGACGCCTTAAAAAGTATGGGTATCTAAAGCAGAGCAACTTACAAAGAAATCATCAGCTCTAGTCGGATTCAATGGAACTAATGCTCCCTACCTATGCTGAAGGGGTGAGCTCATATGACATGTTTGTTGTGATAGATTATCTGTCTTCCTACAATGACGATCATGGATACACAATCACAAAGTTGTGTCCTCAACGTACCACCGATGCATGAAGATACCTACCGAGTGGAGAGTACTCACTGTTAAAGGTGAACATGCGGCTCAAGAATCCTATAAGCTGGTACTCAAACAATCAGCCTCAGGTAAGTCACCTATCGAATAACAATTACAGTTACCTGTCAAGATCCCTTTACCTTTTCCCATAATGAACAACCTTGACACCGATCTTGACAGGAGTATAGCCATGATAGACACCTTGGAGTTAGACAAAATCATACTCCACCTTGACCACCCACCCTGACAAGAAATTCTTAGTAGGTGCAGCTACATCGGAGACACTTAGGCCTGACCTAATTAAATTCTAAGGGACAAGCAACACTGCTTTGCATGGTCACAATTAGACATGACTGGAATAGACCCAAAGGCCGTAAGTTCAACATAAATCCAAGCTATAGATCTGTACAACAAAAACGTAGAAAGTTTGCACCCAAACGAAACACTATCATTAATGAGGAGGTCCAAAAATTAATCAACGCGGGTATGATCAAAGAGGTAATGTACCCTAATTGGCTGGCCAATGTAGTGGTAGTGTAGAAGAAGAACGGTAAGTAGAGAGTCTGTATAGACTTTATAGACTTGAATAAAGCCCACCCAAAGGATCCTTTTTCTTTACCACATATAAATGCAATGGTAGATGCTACTGCGGTCATGAGGTACTAACATATATTGATGCTTTTAGTGGTTTCAATCGGATTAAGATGCATATTCCAGACCAAGAACACACGACATTCACGACCACTCAAGAAATATATTGCTACACCGCTGTGCCTTTTGGACTAAAAGATGCAGGTAAAAATTACCAAAGGCTCGTCAACATGATGTTCAAAGACCAAATAGCGCGATACTACGGAGGTACACATAGACGACATGGTGGTAAAATCAAAACATGCCACCGACCACGCCAGTCACCTTAACACAACCTTTGAAATATTAGAAAGATACAACATGAAGTTGAACCCAGCAAAGTGCAGCTTTGGGGTTACGGCAGGTAAGTTTCTAGGTTACTTAGTAACGAAAAGAGGGATAGAGGCCAGCTCAAAACAGATCAAAGCCATTATAAACCTGGAGTCCCCTAAAACCATCAAAGATATTCAGAAATTGACTGGCCGAGTAGCATCCCTAACCAGGTTCATATCTAGGTCGTCAGTTAGATGCAAACCATTCTATGACCTGCTAAGAAATAATCAAGAATTTAGATGGACAGAGCCACATGAGCGAGCTTTCATAGACCTAAAAAGATACCTAGCTAGCTTACCACTACTCGCTACACCTGAGAAAAACGAACCACTATATATATACCTCTCAGTAACTGAATCAACTGTAAGTGTGGTATTGGTAAAGAATGAAGAAGGGGCAACATCCTGTTTACTATATAAGTAAGAGCCTCATAGATACAGAAACAAGATACACATTATTAGAAAAAATTGTTTTGGCACTGATAATGACATGTACTAAACTGCGTCAATATTTTGAAAGTCATCCGATTATTGTCTATCCTAATCTACCAATCAAGTCAATATTGCAAAAGCCTGAACTATTCGGACGAATGTCCAAATGGTCTATATGGCTCAGCACAAATGACATAAGGTATGAATCACGTAATGCGATCAAATCACAAGCATTGACGGATTTTATGGCAGACTTTAGTCCAGGCCTAGAAGAGAAAGTCATGGCTGAAGTAATGGAACTAAAGGAGGGACAAGCAAACAAAACTTGGATACTATATACGGATGGAGCAACTAATTTAAGATGAACAGGACTAGGCCTAGTTCTGTCACCACAGCGTCCACAGGGGGACATACAACCCCAAGCTATCAGTTGTAAGTTTAAAGCCACAAACAATGAAGCAGAATACGAAGCTTTCATCACAAATTTAACTTTCAACCTGGACCTAGAAGTACGCAACATTGAGGTAAAATTTGACTCGCTCTTGATGGTAAACCAGATTAAAGGTGGATACGCCGTAAAGGACTCCAAGATGATTGCATATCTGAAGTTGGCCAAAGGTTTAATTGCAAAATTTGATAGTTTTAGTATTTCCAAAGTACCTAGAGATCAACTTACGCGGGCTGATGCCCTAGCCAACTTAGGTTCAACTTTTAACCCTAAGCTGATCACCAATATTCCTATAGTCCACTTATTGGAACTTGCTATACAAAAAGTTTGGTTGATCCACCAGACCGACAAAAATAATACGACTCCTACCTGGACAGACCCATTTTATAAATGATTGAACGATGAATACTTACCAGGTGATAAGTGGGAAGCACGAAAAATAATAATGAAAGTTGCACATTATACCTTGATAGACAATGTTCTGTTTAGAAAGTATAGTGCAGGTCTTTATCTAAGATGCCTCGAGCTTGAGGAAGCTGAAGCAGTCATGAAAGAAATACATGCTGGAGATTGTGGAAACCATACCGGTGGTCGAAGTCTAGCTAGAAAGGTACTCAGGACAAGTTACTTTAGGCCTACCTTGAGAAAAGACTGTGTAAGGTTCGCAGCAGCTTGTGAACCTTGCCAAAAACATGCTCATGTGGTCCATAAACCCTCCGAACTTCTCCATTCCATATCAGTACCTTGGCCTTTCATGAAATGGGAAATGGACATAGTAGGCAAACTGCCACAAGCTCCGGGGCAGAAAGTCTTCATGTTCGCCATGACAGATTACTTCTCTAAATGGATAAAGGCTAACTCTTATGGCCAAGTTACTGAAAAACACGTAATCTCATTCATAAAACGGAACATCATAATCCAATATAGATGATAAGTGTATTTTTTAGTGCCTAATTTACTGTGTTTCGGTCCCATTTTCATTGTGGAATCGCTCTTTGGGAGCGGTTCATGGGCTACTTATGCTTCCTCTAGTTTGTTTCAGGTTCCCGAGACCATTCGTGAAGAGTTGGAGCAATTCCGACTCAATACTTACACTTTTCGGAGCCAACGAAGAGAAGGAACGATCACTCGATGCCTTGGATTCGATCCCGAGACCTAGAGACCCGATCCCGAGCCCCTTAGACTCGATCCCGAGATCCGAGAGTCGATGAGAAGCCCATGTGAAGCAAGGAGGAACCTTAAAGATCATATTGGAGGCTACAAGACTCATCCCCGACGGGAAGGAACTCATCCCGTCCGGGATGAGGTGTGCATTTAGCACTGATTCTGTTTTGGCTCCGTCCCGGACGGCACCACTCCGTCCCGGACGGGATGAGACAGCTGTAGCCCGCATTGTTTCTTTTCTCCTCCTTCATTCTTGTAACCCTATAAATACTCCTTCTTTGTATTGTTTAAGCACCATACTTTACCCTAGATTATTTTAGGCCTCTCTTAAGCATTCAAAACCCTAATTAGCCTCTCATCATCTCTAGTTAATCATTAGTAAATCTTAGTTTAATCTAGCAATTAGTCTTGTATTAAGGAGATTCTTGAAGATTATTTCCAAGCTTGACAACTTGAAGTTTGATTTGGGTTTCTTATTAATTCAAGTTCTCATCTTTTTCATCCTATTGTAGTGGGTATAATTTCTTTTCTCTTAACCTTTGTTAATTCATCAAGTTTTAACCTTTGATTATTGTTTATTGTTCTTATCTATTCTTTATGGATGTTTTGATGTTTGTGATGTTTCCACTTGTTTATGATATTGTTAGTTTGATAATGAGTGAGTAGATTCCTTGTGGGGTTAATAGGGGGATTAAGTGTGGATTATGGGTGATTAGGGCTTGATTGTGGGTAAAGGTGATTCATTTGTTGCCAGTCACTTATTGGGCACACTATGTGTTTGTTGTATTGCTTGTGTGGGTAGTAGTGGCCAATGCTTCTCATGCTTGTTCTCTCCTTCTCATTGTGTATCCAACTTGTGATTGAATGTTTGTGTTTTGAGTAGCTTCTTGCATGAATATTCGGGTCTAGTCTTAGACACGAGAGTGCGGACTTTGGCTTTGGCGCGAGAGCGCAACCCGACCTTAGTAACTAAGTGACACCTACACCCTTGATTACCCAATCATCCTACCATGTTTATGAACCCGACCTAACCCTACTCTTTTCCATATTTGAATTCTCTATCTCTTTAGTTGATCATCTTCTCTAGTTTATTTCCTTAGTAAATCTTTAGTTGTTCATTAGTTTTTGTTATAGCTTATCCATTGTTAGTCTTGTTCACACCTCTTCTCCCATCATAATTTGTCAATCATCGTTTCTTTGTGTTTGTTTGTGTGACCTAGCCTTGTTTGTGAGTAGACCTAGTCTAGGCATTACAATACCGTCTCCGTGGACACGACCCGACTTACCCTAGCTATCGTTAGGATTAGTTGGTTATATATTTGATCGGTAGGATAGACGACAATCCCCACCATCAATTTGGCGCCGTTGCCGGGGACGGTGCATGTTTAGACTTTGTTTGCTTATTAGCTAGACTTGGTTACTCCTCTTGTGCTCTTCTTCTATCTCTTGTGCATATTGTGTAGTTTGTTTTCTTAGTTTCTTTAGCTTCTTTTTCTCTTTCTCTTGGGAAGTGCTTGCTTATTGTCTTTGCCTAGTGCCCAAAAAGCACTAGGTGTTCTCACGTTTGCTCTAGTGTGTAGTGTATGCCTAGGGGGAAGGTGAATTCTTTCTCTTCGATCCAGAGCCGGAAAGACTCTTTAGAGCCTTTCGCCAACGAACGATTGGTCGGGTTAGAATCTCTCAACCAAGTGCTAGCAATACCACCGAAGAACAAGCTCAAGGATCCGACTTTATCGAGGAACCTCAAGGCAATACCGAAGGGATCTTCATAAATCCTTTCGGTACTTCTCAACCTAGTTCCCCTTCTACTTCTACATCAACAGCGTCTACACCGTCCTCTCCCGCATATCCAATAATACCCAAGTTTTCCTCACACTCGACGTTTACGGAGGATGTCTTGCCCGGTCCAACCGCTTTACCGGAGGCATATACCGGCAATTTTGTGGCAAATACCCAAATTATCCAATTGGTCGAGCGAAGTGAATTCAATGGGTTACCAACCGAAGATCCTCATCAACACATGGAAACCTTTTCGGATTATTGCGATGCTATTTCACAACCAGGAATAACCCAAGACCAAATCCGGTGGGTACTATTTCCTTTCTCATTAATATGTAAAGCAAAGCAATGGTTCAAGGGGTTGGAGAAGGCGACTCTTGGCATTAATACTTGGAAGAAGCTAGCATTGGCTTTTTACCAACAATTCTATCCCCCGGAGAAGACAAATCTATTGAGAGCTTCTATCACGGGATTCCAACAACGTGATGAAGAAAGCCTCTATGAAGCTTGGGAAAGATTCAAAGCCTTGATCCGCTCTTGCCCTCACCATGGTCTATCAAAATGGTTCCTTGTTCAACAATTTTAGAACGGATTATATGAAGACTCAAGGGCCATACTCAATATGGGATTTAATGGAAGGTTTACCGAGGTGGATGATGACCAAACTTGGTCACGAATTGAAGAGATGGCGGTCCACAATTCCCAATACTCAAGACCTAGGAAGGCGAATCGAGGAGGTAGGCATGAGGTCGATGCTATCACACAACTAAGCATTGACCTTGGGGCTCAACTAAAAACTCACATGGAGACCATTGACAAGAAGCTCCAAAGCCACCTCAATCAAGTTCAAAGCGCTAGTTCCTCCAACCAACACTCGATTTGTGAAGTAAATGCTTTGGGAATTCTGCCTCATACACCTTATTATGGGATGTGTGACACTTGTGGAATAGTTGGACATGAGCCTATGCATTGTAGGGGAAGTATTGAGCAAGTGAACGCCTTTCAAGCGTTCAAACAAGGTGCCCCTTATCCTAATATGTACCAAGCTTCCCATCAAGCCTCTCAACAACAAGCTCTACAACACCGTCCTTATGTTCCACCTCCCTTAAGGGACAACAATCAAGGATACCAAGGTTATCAAGGCAACCCAAGGCCATTCAACAACTTCAAGCAAAATAACCAAGGTACATTCAACAACAATCAAGGGTTCCAACAAGGGAATTTCAATCAAGGACATCAAAACTACAACCATGGCAACAATCAAGGCCTTAATCAAGGCAACTCTCATGGGTTCCAAGGGAACCATCAACAACAACGAGCAACTCAAGGTAATCGACAAGAAAGCAAGCCAAGGAGTTGGTCTCCTACTCATGATTATGGCATACCTCTAGCCATCACAAACACTCCTCATAACCAACAATCTCCTCCTCGGGATTTTGACATGCAAAAGTCAATGTTGGACATGCAAAGGAGTCAATTGGAGACACAAAGAACTCAACAAGAAATCATTACTCAACTTCAAAGGGATAACTTGGCAAGAGATGCTCATGTGAAGATGCTCGAGACCCAAATAGCTTAACTTGCTTCGGGTAGCTCTTCAAGGCAAAAGGGGCAATTACCTCATCAAGGTGAAATAGCGAAATTTTAGCATGTGAATGCTATTACCTTGAGAAGTGGTTCATCATATAACTCTCCCCCACCCCCTAATGAGCATGTACCAATGAGAGAAGTTGTGCCTCCAAATAAAGAAGATCAAAGCTTGGGAAATCCAATAGAGCAGCAAGTCTTATGGGAGATTGAGAAACCCCAAGAAGACAAGCTTCCCCCACTTCAAGGAAAAGACAAGAGTAAAAGGAAAGTGTCATTTGAAGAGTCCACCCCTATTAAGCAAAACAAGATTCAAATCAAGTTGCCTTTCCCAACAAGGCAAATGAAGACCAAGGTGGATAGCCAATATGACAAGTTCCTTAATATTGTGAAGAAGTTGGATGTGAGTGTCCCATTTACCGAGCTACTTACCCAAATTCCGGCATATGGAAGATTCGTGAAAGAAATATTGGCTAGGAAGAGATCCGTCGACAAGGAAGAGACTATAGCGTTCACAAGAGTGGTGAGCGAGCTTATACAAGGTTCTACATTTCCCAAGTTGAAGGATCAGGGTAGTTTCTCGATCCCTTGCACCATAGGCAACTTCAAGATTGAGAGAGCATTATGTGATTTGGGTGCGAGTGTAAGCATCATTCCCTATTCCATTTGTGAGCGACTCGGGATGAAGAAGCTCAAGAGTACTTCCATTACACTCCAAATGGCCGATAGTTTACTTAATCGACCATTGGGGATGTTAGAGGATGTGCCGGTAAGAATCGGGAAGTTTTTCATTCCGGTCGACTTTCTTGTACTCGACATGCCGGAAGATGCTATCACTCCTATTATCCTTGGGCGCCCATTTCTACACACCGCCGGTGCTATGATCGATGTAAAGAACGGTAGGATCACATTTGAGCTAGGCGACGAGAAGCTCGTGTTTGACCTGCAAGGCAACACTTCGCCTACTAATGATGAGTCTTGTAAAATGATCACCGCCAAGAAGGACATCGGTCTAGGGGATGGGACAAGTAAAAGCTTGAAGAACGACTTCTATGTGATTGAGGATGATGATTCCGAGATTGGGGCGGATGAGTGCCCATATCATGACTTTGAAGACAAGTGCAATGAAAAGAAGAAAGATGAGCCTCCCCTGGGGCCACATGAGGATAGATGGACGTTTGGGTATATACCGAAGGATCGAAAGTACAAGTTCAAGCCGTTGAACTTAGTAGATCGGGATGCCCCGGGAACGTCGAGACTAGGCCATGATGATCTTTGGAGTGGAGGTTGGTATTCCACTAGCTTGATTGAAGACTTTGCAAGAGCCTTCGATTTGTTTCTTCGTGCTCTTGATGGAGATGGAATTGAGTATAGTGTTGATGAAAAAGAATTGAAGAATGCACCATCCTTGGTTTGACGGAGTTCCAAAAGAACCGTCTTTTTGTATATATTTCTTTCTTATTCTTGTAGATTGTGTGAAATTATTGTGATTTGGTATTTTGTCGAGTGATGTGAGGGAGGGACTTTGATGATTGTGGTTGAGCTTGTTTGGTAGGTGCAAAGTGAAGATGAATCCTAGAGAGGAGTGGTCATTGTTAGAGCTTGGATTGTGTGAAGGGGAGTCGGTTTTTGAAGCTTGGAACGAGTTTTGGGAGTTATAAAGGGTTAGAAGACTCTTCCCGGCCAAGAAGAGTGCATCCCGACCGGGAAGGATGAGCCATCCCGACCGGGAAGGATGTCATCCCGTTCGGGATGGGTGTGCAAAAAATTGAGTCTACTGGAGTGCCATCCCGACCGGGACGGGCAGGTCATCCCGACCGGGACCATCCATCCCGACCGGGATGGACTCCTGTTCTCCCTTTGGCCTTTTCTTCGTCGTTTGAGCCCACCCTACCACTTTATACCCCCTCCCAACCTCCCTACCTATCCTTGCTCTCATCATATGACCCCTATACTTCATATACACATGTTCACCTCAATTTCTCTTCCCTTTACACCGACTTTCACATCAAAACCCACCTCCTTTTACCTTTGTGCTCCAACCATGGAACTGTATCGCGATTGGAGAGGAATAACAATGACGACGACTAGCTACGTGCCAATATTAACTTATGAGACGTTGGAGCGAGTGAGTTGCTAACCGCATGGTACGACAACTATCCTTTCTTTTCCGTCTTTTGTAGCTTATTTGCCTTTGTTTGTCCCCCTCCCCTTATACACTTTTGTATCGTGGTGGCCCTCGGGGCCTTGGTATTTGTTGCTCCCGACTCTCGATGACGTGACTACATCGAGAGCCATTTCAAAATCCAAATTTACAAGATTTTCACCCTTTTTGTAGGATTTAGTCGGATTTAGGCAGAATCCGGGCTAGGTGACTTGATTACACCTAGTCCTCCCCTCCCATTTCCTTTTATTTCTTTCTTTTTATTTCTCCCCCTTTCCATATATTTTCTCGTCTCGGCCCATGGTGACTTGACTACACCCCGGCCGGACACATTTGACCCTTTTCTCCACTTTTCTTTTTGATTTTTAGCTTTATTTTCGTAATTTCTTTTCTTCTCTTTTTTTCGTCTCCATACACTATGGTCGAGCATGTGGACATTGCTCGGCTTAAGTGTGGGGGAGCGATATTCTATCATAGTTAGTTTTATTTTAGTAGTTTTCTCAAAAAATCCTTAAAAACCTTAAAAAATTGAAATTTTTTCATAAAAATCAAAAAGATTTTCTTTTGTGTGTTTTTCTTTTGTGTCGTTATGTCGTATATTTGTTGTATTGTGCGTGTTTTGCCTCCCTTTTTCCTTATAGGTTGCTTGAATCACCGATAGCTTTGGAGAGCTTTCAAGACATCCGGTAACATCTTTTATCCCTTTTTCCCCTTTGTCTCTTGAGGAGTTTGGAGGAGATTGTGATGTGGTGTGCTCGGGTGGAGCTTTGTGCATACTTGTGGTTGATTTAGTGACTTGTTTGGAAACTCGGGGTGGTGTTTGTGTTGTTTATGTGTTCGTTTTGTTTTGTTTTTGTTTTGTTGCTTTTGCTTCTTTTCCTTTCGTTCTTGGTCGAGTCTTTGTTTTGTGGTATGTACTTGTGTCTAGTGTGTAAACGATTTTCGAAAACCCGGTTTAGAGGCTAGTGTGCAAGTGTTTACTTTCCCTTTCTAGTAGTATGAATCGAGTCTTGGACTTTAGTCTAGTAGAATGACCCTAAATCAATGATTTCATTGGTTTCTTACCTTGAGTCCACCTAGCTTACTAGGGATTTACTAACGGGAGTTGCATTTTGACCATTATGACCACCCACGGTGTGAAAAGGCCTTGCTTGCCGAGTCCCGTCCCTTAGGTGACCGTGTTTGGAATTGTTTGATTAGTCCAAGTTCTCCACCTTTTTGTGGGTTTGAAGGGGGATCACGACTCCCGACTCACCCATTCTCCTACCTCCTACACATATCCACAAAATAAGATGCAATTTGTTGAAATCTCTTTCTTAGTTGCAAGAAGAAATGCCTACAACAAAAAGGGCAAAGAAAAGAAAAGGAATGAAAATGAAAGAAAGAAAAGATTGAAGAAAAAGAAGAGGCACAAAAAGCAATAAGAAGAAAATACAAAAGATGGAAAAGAAATGGCATAGCAACACACAAAGCAAAGATGCAAAAGAAACAAAAATGCCAAAAGAAAACCGTCTCACAAAAATAATCCCCACATCTAGAAAATAAGCCTTTTTCCGATCATTACCGAGAAGAGCCTACCAAAGGACCGAGTCCCTAGGAAGGATGATAGCGGTAGTGGTCGGTCATCCCTCATTTTGCAATCATATCCACCTTTTTACTTGGACTAGTTGGGCGGTTTTGGGCATGGGACGACCCTCTTGGCTCATTGCTAAAGGGGGCGGGGTCTCACTTACCTACAGTGTCGACTAACACCGTGGTTCATCCCTTTTCCATCCCCCCGATCGTCCCGTAGTACGTTCTTAGAAGGTTAGGAGGAACCTAGGTAAGTTACTAACGTTTTTATTGCTCTGTCGTCATACTATTAGGGTTCGGTCCATTTTGGTTTGTATTGCTAGCTTGGGAACGTTGTCACTTGCCTTAAGTCCTAAACTGGTGCTTCTTTCACCGCTTTTTAGAGGGAAGCGGTATTTGTTTCTTCTTGGGTGCAATCTTTTGTGTGTTTGTTTGTATGTCTGTTTGTTTATGTGTTTTTGTGTCCGGTTGCATCCACGTTTTTGTCGCAAGACCTCACTTGCCTTGCGGGGAGCACTTATCCTCAAGGTGTTCTCGCGTGAGTTGAAAGGGCGTAGGGTGCTCTAATACCCGCTCGGCTAGTTTAGTAGTTAGTTTGTGCTTACTCGAGGGCGAGTAAGGGTTAAGTGTGGGGGAGTTGATAAGTGTATTTTGTAGTGCCTAATTTGCTGTGTTTCGGTCCCATTTTCCTTGTGGAATCGCTCTTTGGGAGCGGTTCATGGGCTACTTATGCTTCCTCTAGTTCGTTTCAGGTTCCCGAGACCATTCGTGAAGAGTTGGAGCGATTCCGACTCAATACATACACTTTTCGGAGCCAACGAAGAGAAGGAACGATCACTCGATGCCTTGGATTCGATCCCGAGACCTCGGGACCCAATCCCGAGCCCCTTAGACTCGATCCCAAGACCCGAGAGTCGATGAGAAGCCCATGTGAAGCAAGGAGGAACCTTAAAGATCATATTGGAGGCCTACAAGACTCATCCCCGACGGGAAGGAACTCATCCCGTCCGGGATGAGGTGCGCATTTAGCACTGCTTCTGTTTTGGCTCCGTCCCGGGCGGGACCAATCCATCCCGGGCAGGACCACTCCGTTCCGGACGGGACCATTTCATCCCGGACGGGATGAGACAGCTGTTGCCCGCATTGTTTCTTTTCTCCTCCTTCATTCTTGTAAACCTATAAATACTCCTCCTTTGTATTGTTTAAGCACCATACTTTATCCTAGATTATTTTAGGCCTCTCTTAAGCATTTAAAACCCTAATTAGCCTCTCATCATCTCTAGTTAATCTTTAGTTAATCATAGTTTAATCTAGCAATTAGTCTTGTATTAAGGAGATTCTTGAAGATTATTTCCAAGCTTGACAACCTTGGAGTTTGATTTGGGTTTCTTATTAATTCAAGTTCTCATCTTTTTCATCCTATTGTAGTGGGTATAATTTCTTTTCTCTTAATCTTTGTTAATTCATCAAGTTTTAACCTTTGATTATTGTTTATTGTTCTTATCTATTCTTTATGGATGTTTTGATGTTTGTGATGTTTCCACTTGTTTATGATATTGTTAGTTTGATAATGAGTGAGTATATTCCTTGTGGGGTTAATAGGGGGATTAAGTGTGGATTATGGGTGATTAGGGCTTGATTGTGGGTAAAGGTGATTCATTTGTTGCCAGTCACTTATTGGGCACACTATGTGTTTATTGTATTGCTTGTGTGGGTAGTAGTGGCCAATGCTTCTCATGCTTGTTCTCTCCTTCTCATTGTGTATCCAACTTGTGATTGAATGTTTGTGTTTTGAGTAGCTTCTTGCATGAATATTTGGGTCTAGTCTTAGACACGAGAGTGCGGACTTTGGCTTTGGCGCGAGAGCGCAACCCGACCTTAGTAACTAAGTGACACCTACACCCTTGATTACCCAATCATCCTACCATGTTTATGAACCCGACCTAACCCTACTCTTTTTCATATTTGAATTCTCTATCTCTTTAGTTGATCATCTTCTCTAGTTTATTTCCTTAGTAAATCTTTACTTTTTCATTAGTTTTTGTTATAGCTTATCCATTGTTAGTCTTGTTCACACTTCTTCTCCCATCATAATTTGTCAATCATCGTTTCATTGTGTTTGTTTGTGTGACCTAGCCTTGTTTGTGAGTAGACCTAGTCTAGGCATTACAATACCGTCTCCGTGGACACGACCCGACTTACCCTAGCTACCGTTAGGATTAGTTGGTTATATATTTGATCGGTAGGATAGACGACAATCCCCACCATCAATGGAACACCATCTGAGATAGTGTGTGACAATGGCAGCCAATTTATTGGTAAGAAAACAACCAGGTCACATCCTCAGCCATATGTCCCAAGGCTAACGGCCAAGCTGAGTCAAGAAATAAGATAATTATCAACTGCCTAAAGAAGAAGCTAACCGAGAAGAAAGATAGTTGGGCTGAAGAACTACCAATAGTACTCTGGGTTGATAGGACTACACCCAAGACATCGACGGGACAAACACCATTCCCACTAGTTTATGGATATGAAGCAGTTATACCCACTAAGACACAAATTTCTACCTTGAAATATGGAATGAATACCATAGAAACAAATGGAGAACTGCTAACTTACTCTTTGGACCTAAGTGAAGAACTAAGAGATGAAACACATATCCGGTTAGCAGCTTACCATCAGAGCATAGCAAAGACTTACAACAAGCATGTAAGGATAAAAACTATGAAAGTGGGAGATTTAGTACTTAGGAAAGTTTTCCCTAATACTAAAGACACTAAAACTTGGAAGCTAGGGAAGGCCCCCACTTAATTGAATCAATTGTCGGAAGAGGTGCATACAGACTTATGACAATGGAAGGCCAACTAATCGAGAGACCTTGGAACATTTTGCATCTAAGACATTACAAGATATGACCACACAATGTCATACCATGGTACAAAAAGAACATCAAGCAACTATGGGTCAAGGTAAGCAACTACGTTCATTTTTCACACGAAACAGAAACGAGCAGTCACTACAAGGTCAACTAATTAACAGAAAAACATGCTAGCAAACGAAAAGCCAATCATACTTGGTAAATAAAATCGCTTACAGAAACAAACATGTAGGGCATACCCCTCTAAAAACTAAAGTCTTAAGAGTCAAAATGTAATCCCCTAGAAAATCTAATGCAATACAGTGGCGGAAACACTGTAGAGTTGGGATTAAAACAAACTGACAAACTATATATTATTAAAAGAAATGGTAAGTCAATACAAAGGCATCTTTTTACAAAAGGGCTAAAAAGGAAATTATTCAAACGGGTTATACAATTCCATAAATTACATGAATCATGAAAGATTAGGATCCACACTACTCGCTAGCTCACACCCAAAACGCAGCAGCAAATACCTGTCATGTTATAAACATAACAGCCACGTCGTCAGTGGGGAGTAACTCGGATGTTCTCCCAGCCATATTACATCATATGGAAAAATAATAGTATTATTATATCAAAATATTTAAAAAGAGAAAACATTAAAACGATATTATAAAAATAAGTTTTCAGCAAAAATTAAAGTACTTGCCAACCTGCAAGTCAACATCAACCGATAATAAAAATATAAAAAAATGGCGTTATGGAAATTCAATCAGTGTGCACAAGGCTAGACTTTCACTAGGATAATACTTGAAACTAGCTTCGAGAATTGTAGAGTTAACTTATAACAGAATCCAGTCTCTAACTAGGCAACTCAATTATAACAGGACTGCGTGCAGCGAGGTCCTGGTTTAAGTAGTATACAACCCCCCCGGACACTAAATGTATCCAGTTCAACTGACGGGGACTAACACGATGCGATATCTAGCTTAAGGGCACAATGCACACTCTCCTGGGCGAAACTACGCCCAGTTCAACGACCAAATGTGCCCCAAATAGGCGCACCGGCTGTATAGCTGATGGCAAAAACGTACATCCCAAACTGTATTACTCTAACCCCACACTTATCTTTATTCCTTAACTCCAAAACAACCATTATCGATATAAACAAAAGATATAATCATTATAAAAAATATTAAGATAAAAGGAATAAACATTTTATATTAAAAGGGGGACTTTCTATAAATAGAAACTTGCTAATTTTAGAAACGTACTTAAAATAGAAATATTGTTATAGAAAATACGTAAGTGATTAAAATAGGTGAAATGAATAAAAAAATAGCATTTCTAACGAAATTAACATTTTATTATTATCGTCGTTATCGTAACTTTAATTTTAACACCCCGGCCCAATCCTAGGATCGAAAATGTTAGTCGCAGTAGCTCGCGAGGCTCTGTACTGGTCTCACAGACCAACACGAGTCCTTTCCAGCGCCTTTTGTCCTCAATCATGCGCATCCTGGAAACTTTTCCAGGAGGTCACCATCCTAAGATTGCTCCCAGCCAAGCACGCTTAACTGCGAAGTTCTTTTGCATGGATGACCAGAAAAGAAAGTGCACTTTGTTGATATGAGTAGTACTTCAAATTCTTTTAAGGGAAGCTCATAAATAGGACATCTTCAATCAATGTGGGGTGTTTCAATCACTTCGATAGGCTATGTACTGGTCTCACAGACCAACACGAATCCTTTCCAGCGCCTCTTGTCCTCACTCATGCGCATCTTGAAAACCTTCCCAGAAGGTCACCCATCCTAAGATTGCTCTCAGCCAAGCACGCTTAACTGCGAAGTTTTTTTGCATGAATGACCAGAAAAGATAGTGCACTTTGTTGATATGAGTAGTACTTCAAATCCCTTTAAGCAAAGCTCATAAATAGGACATCTTCAATCAATGTGGGGTGTTTCATTAATATATTTTTAAATTCGTTACTCAAAATATAAATAAAATATAATAAGTCAATATATAGTACTTATAAATAATTAGGAAATCGAGTTAAAACTATAAATTTTGGAAAAGAGACGTTTTATGAAAAACGATATCAAAATTTATTGAGTCACCGAGTTTTATAAAGAAAATGAATTTTACAAAGGTTTCAAATTGTTTTTTAGCAAGTAGCTTTTATCAATAAATAATACGAATTTTACTAAAAATAGTCAATTGTAAACAAATAAGAAATTATTAGTGAAAATAATCTCGACTAAAAATATATTTCAAACAAATCGACTATTTTCTCATTTATTAGTATAAATCGTAAAACGAAAATTAATTTATTAAACAAGTATACAAACCTCGATTATAATATAAAAATATGATTTTGAGTTAAAATTATAAATTAACGAAATATGACGAAAATATGAAATCGATATTATTTAGTTACTAATGTCATGATAACCAACAAAATATTATAACGATAGTAAATAATTAAATTACTAACGATTTATAAAACGATATCGAAAACTTGTAAAATATTTATAAGGCACAATTTAAAATAATATTTTAGCAAATAATAAATAGCTAAAATTAGAAAACCGAAGTTAAAATATTTACTACATACTACTACTCAAACATACGATATAAAATCGAGTAACGTCCTAAAGTTACCTCGAGATCACAATCGATTTGGTCACATACTTGTTCTCGGTTGGGTCTTCAAGAAATACGAAACACAATTTATACAATATAAAATAGCATATAAAATGAGTTGGACAAATTGGAGAATATCGGCAATCAAATTACCTAGTAAATTTAGGAGATGAACGGAGAGATTAATTGAGAACGGAGTATGACAATCGAGAATTCAAGTAGGACAGAAGTCAAAGAAAGTCAATGTAAGAGGGAACGATTTGTGAAAAAATTGATAGAAGTATCAAATGAACGACACAAACAGAGGAGAAAAATGATCATAAGACGAATACGATACAAACAGCAGCCACGAACAAATCGATATCAGACAGTAACAACTGAGAGCTACATCAACGAGCATGAGCACAATCAGTTAGAACAAGACGATCTAACGAACAGAACAACGATGCATAAATCACTACAATGAGCAGCAGAAAAATAGAGCAACAACAGCAACACACGCGGACAGCATCAATGCGACGGAGACAGCAAAGAGGACAACGCACGAACTCTATTTAACGATACATGAACAGTACCGAAACATGATGAAAAGACTGAGAGTAGAGCAGCAACAAAAGAAGAAGAAAAGAGGAAAATTAAGGAGAAGAAGGAGAAGGGGAAAGAGGTCAATTTAGCATGACAACAAAAACGTAGCAGCAACACAAATCAGTGGAGGATCTTGAGAAAAATATTACGAGGGGCCGAATTTTTTTTCGTAAATTACCACTTCGTAAAATTTTAATGTTCTTTTAAATTACTAATTCTTGATATTAAATTCTCATATGGTACCGTACTCCGTATGACATTTGAGAATAAACGGTGATTAATTAAAGTTTGTAATAAAAATACATTTGAGAATAAACGGTGATTAACTAAAGTGTGTAGTAAAAATATTGCATATGGACACAAAAAATATGCTCATAGTAGGTTTTGAACCTAGACCATTCATGTTAGTACCAGAATTCCCAACCAAGTATGACACTCTAAACAAGTGATATATGATCTAAGTAACTTATTTTTATTTTAAAGTCCTGCTTAGACCGAATCTAATAGAAGCTTCGTAATTGGGTTGGGGGGGCCGGGCCCCTGCCAGGCCCAACCAAGATCCGCCCCTGACACAAATAAACAACATCAACCATAACAACAAAACGTGATAGCGGTGGCGAACAGAACAGACAACAGCAACGCGCACAACCGCAGAAGAAGAACAAGCAAAGAAGAAGAAGAAGAAGAAAGAAAAAAGAAACAACAGCAGCAGAAAGAAAAAAGTGGCAGAAAAATGATGGTTGCAGTAACCGAAACGCAGCAGAGATAACAACGACGACAAAAAAAAAGAGTTGCAGCAGGCCACGACAGAAGCAAGAAAGACGGAGAGAGATAAAGAGAAAAACACGGACAAAAGCTGACCTGAACAGCCAGGAAGAAGGCACGATACGAAAACGTAGCAGCTGCAAAACGAAACACGGCAACAACGAGCATCAAGACAGAGAAAAACAGAGGGGGGGAAAGGTCGAAGAAGAAGATTAAAGATCAACAGAGCAACGGCAGCAGCAGCGATGAAGGCTGGAGGAAGAAGAAAGTAAAAGCAAGGAGGAAAAAGGGGATGAATGAGAGGGTGAAAAGTAAAGCGGTGGATGAACGTTAATAAAAAAGAGGAAGAGAAAATGAAGAAACATCCGTAAGGGGGGGGGGGAGGTTGAAGCGGTGTAACAACAACAGAACAAAACAAAACAAAAAGAGGATGGATAAAGTGGGTCCCATGTTAAAACGAATGTGGGTTAGGAAAACTGAGTAATTGAATAGGTACAAGTAGGAGACGATTTCCAAGATAATAAGTTGACTGACACACGAAATTGAATCAAAAGCGAACTAATAAAAATAATTGGGTCGACTAATAAAATGAGTAAATAAATTATTTGAGACGTAAACGAAGCTTATAAAAATAAATAATTAGACGATGAAATAATATTTCCCAATAAATAATAAATTTTCAATAAAGTGAATTAAATTGATTTTTCGGGGAAAGGTAACAAATGTTTTGACGAATAAATGAACTTCGAGCCGAAAATAGAAATTCTAGCTTAAATATAGATAAATGAAAAAGAATTTAGAATTTAAATAGCCGAAATAGACTTTCGATAAGAATTAAATTAAACGTATAAAATAAATCGAAACAGAAATAAAAATATGTTTTAAATATAAGAAGAGTCTCTGAGACAAATAGAATTTTAGGAGTTTGAAACGATTAAACGATAAATTCGTTTTAATATAATTGTAAGAATTACGAGTTAAATCGTAAAAATAAAAATACGAACATAATTTTAATTTAATTTAATTTATAAAATCAGGGGTGTTACAAAGAAAACGAATACAATAGTTTCTAGCCATCAACGGCCGCTGACAACTTTGTCTTTCTCTTTTTGTGATTCGTTACCCTTCACAGTAAGAGCTTCATCCCAAGAGGTTATCTCAGTTCCTTCCAGAACACTACCTGGGAAAAGACGACGGAAAACATCAATATCCTAAGCCAGATTCCAAGATGACCTATCCTGAAATGGAGTCTTGATCAAACCAATCCTGGTCCTTAAAGTACAAGTAGCAAGATCAGTTTGTTCTTCTTTCAAGGTAGCAAGTTGGACTTCCAAGTCAGAGATCTTTGCCTTATAAGTATCCATCTTAGCATGCAGAGACTCCTTTTTCACCAAAAACTTAGCCTTCTCATTAGTAAGAGCCATTAAATCTGAGTCTTTCTCATTAACCTCGGGGCAACCTTAAACTGAAGATCTTTGTACAGAGAATCAAAGGCACAACCTCTTTCAATCACCACATGGCCTAAGAAAGCCAAAGCATTCATGGTCTTCAACAAAGCATATGTAAGAGTCAACTAACACAAAACCTACAAGAGAAAGAAAAGAATACATACCTGCCAAGACCTACTCAATGGATGTAAGCTAAATCTACAAAATCCACCTCACCTGCATAAGAAGAAAATGCTATATTAGAAACAAGCTGCACAAGCTTCTCCCCATTTTATCAAGGATTCACTTTATCCAAACTTCTTGTTACAACCTGGAATTTTGGAAGATCACTTAAGCTCAAATTAGAAGAAGTAGCAGCCTTACGCCTCTTACAAGGCAGAGAAGCACTAGAACTAGCTGAATCCAGTTTGATGGGACAAGAAATATCCCTTTCAAGAACAAAATGGAGAAGTCTTTCCGTACGTTGCACCTCCTTAACCTTAGAAATTCGAGACGGAATCATATCCATAGTAGTGCACCTACAACCAGAGAAATATAGAGTTGTCTGTACAGACCCTCTAGAAATTGCTTCAGAGATAGTAGTAGTCGGTATCCCCAGTTTAACTCTTTTACCAGATGGGGCAACCAACATATCCAGTGGCGAAAATAAAGGCCAGGACCTGCGGTCTTCAGGATTTGACAAGAAGACTTTAACCCTTCCTGCTGAACCCATATCAGGGATAACTTGATCCCAGTTACCAATAATTGAGCTTTTAGAACCCATTGGATAACAAAGCCTTTCAAAGTTAGAACCAACACTTGCAACCCTCACAAAAAATAGCTCGAAGCCCATCCTTTCTCATCCCCACAATGCAGAGGATTGATAATAGAATAACCATCACGAACCCACACTATGAAACGACCCTGATTATGGGCTTGAAGGCTATAACAATATTTCAAATCAGCCAATTGAAAATCCAACTTATAGGCAGAATAGAGACATTCAATGAAAGTAATAAGACGTCAGATAGTTGGCATCACTTGACAAGGCGCTAACTGTGTTAGCCTGAGAAAATTGGTCATGAATGAAGAAAAAGGAATTGAAGCATCAACCTTTAAAAACTGGTCGTAGAAAGTAACCCAGCCTAGGTTAAACCAGTCTACCATTACCAGACAGTCGATGGGTATCCAGATTTCAGCAATTTCCCCTTTATCTGGAGTTGCTCAATTAAACCAGGATTCATAGTAGAAGGATAATACCGACATTAACCATCATATTAGTATTTTTGAAGACAAAGCCTTGGTAAAGAAATTCATCACACGAATTTGATATCTCCTTCAGAAAAGCAGAGGAAGACATATTGATGGAGAAGAAGATTTAGGGTTTTTTCGCAAAAAAGGGTAAACCAATGACCTAGATTACCTCAACACAACTAAGTGTAGACACCCACATTTGGCCGTTAGGTGTCTATAGCAGTTTCCAAAAAACAGTCGATGATGATCGGACGCAAACATGCTTTAATATACTCGAATATGGGCTCAAAATCATTAGTATTTGGCTTGGGCTTTTTATGGAGTACAAATATCACCAAACCAACCTCAAATCCAGGACCAGTGAGTCGTATCCAATCAAATAAGACTAATTTGGGTCGAAACTGACACCAAGGGTAAAACCGTCTTTTAGCGACCAGGTCAAACCCCGGTCAAAGGCGTTTCCGAGACATAAAATCTGTCACGCAGCTTTCGGAAATCCGATTTGAAGTCAAATACCACAAAAAATTAGCTACAAGGAGGAACTAAAACTCTCCCTTAAAGATAAAACTCTATCTCTAAAAGAGTCCTCCCACCCGTCTAGACCCACTCGATCGAGGGGACCAATCCACTCGGTCAAGTAGGCTCGTATGGCCCGCAGAAATGGGCATCAGATCAGACACTCGATCGAGTGACATACACCACTCAATCGAGTGGCCTCCTTTCTATCCGAAACCGAAATCTATTCCTATCCCAACCGGGTATTTCCTTTCATCTACAACCGGCTTTTCCTATCCAAAGTGGGTGTTTCTTTCCTATCCAAACCGGGTTCCTTTCCTAGCCAAAGCCGGATACCCTCTCCTATAAATACACCCTTTTGTACACACAATTCACAACATAATTCACGACGACAACAACCTTACAACCATCAACATCCTAGGCGATACAATCCTATACTTTTTACAATCCCAACCTTTGCCCTAGAAACCCTCTAGGAAACCCGAGATCAAAACTCGTCAAAGACCCGAGAGCAAAACTCCTCAAATCCCCTCCCTAACCATACACACCATAACTCACCTATATACATCTTACCACTCCCGCGCCTAGGCCGCTACTACGAGTCCGTTTTCGAGATAATTAAGCTTGTTGGTTGAGGGTGTTACAAATCCCGCTTTCTCCTTTTCTCTCTTCCTTTTTTATCTTTCTCGTCCGTCCGTCTTGTGTCATCGTGGTCACATTTTTTTTCTTCTTATTTTCTTTTCTCGTTTCTAATATCGATATTATCGTACTGTTTTCCAAAAGCATTATTTCCTAGGATACAATATCGACTCTATAGTCGAATATCGGATCTAAAGGATCAATCAATAAACCGTATTAAGCACGATCCCGTTGACGCCGAAATAATGGTCACATGGTCCGAAAAGACTATTAGACATTATAACGCAGAGGGAAACATCTTGTCCTAGTACAGATTACAAACATCTTTTTACAAAATCCACTCTAAATATTAGATATTGATTGTATAATCAAGTATCGAATATGATGAACTCATTTAGCATATATATTTAACCCCAACTTTTCCTTTATTTTGGTTCATTTTATGTGTCCTAGGAGTTATTTTTCTTGCTTTTCATCCTTCTTTGTTATGCCGGGTATTTTGTTTACGTTTTGTAGGAAACGAGACAAATGAAGGCGATTGAGCTATATTTTGGGTAATGACGAGAGTCGAGCCATGAAATCTACAAGAAAGAAGTGATAAAAGTTAGAAGATACTAAGTGAATACTTGAGGAAGGACGTGAAGTGAAGAAACAATAAGAAACGACAAAGAAATAAGTTGGGAGGCTCAAACAAATGCAAATCGAGAAGAAAGAACGATCGCGAAAACAAGGGTCAAATTCAAACGTGAATATCTTGCGTTCTACAACTCCGATTGAGCTGATTTTTATGGCGTTGGAAAGCCCTTTCTCTTAACTTTTCAAAGGTATATCACACGTCTAAAGCCGATAAATAACGAAGAAACAGCAAGCATTTCAAATTCGTCGCGCTGTGCAGAGGAACCCGAACCGCTCGGGACGAACCCAAACCGCTCGGGACGGACCCAAACCGGTCGGGACAGACCTGAACCGACCAGTTTGAGGCTGTTTCTCGGGGTTTCGGTTATTAAATTTTGTAAATTATCATAACTCTTATTTACGGGATATTCGTTCCTAATTAGTTTCGCCTAGTACTTAGGAAAGTAGGAGTAATGAGACTCCTTATCATTATTAGTATATATACCCTCTTCAGGTTAGATTTTATTTACACTTTCATATTCAATAGTTTAGTTTAGACTTTTTATTAGCATTAGAATTCATCTAGTTTGTAGTCGTACTTTTAGACCGTTAATCTTTCAGTTCTACTTAATTGGTACCTTTTCTTATTCTCTTATTTTCATATTGTTCTTTATTATGCTTAATTCCTTTATTGCTTTATCGTTTATTATGAGTGACTAATTTATTTATCTAGGGTTGAAGGGGATCTATGCTAATTGACTTGAGGATGTTAGTTTAATTACTTATTTGATTGATCATTCATATGTTATTGTCTTACTACTTGTCTTGTATCGTTGTTTGATTAGTTTGAGACGTTGAACTAGTTGAATGTTTAGGAACTCGAACCTAAGATCAAAAGCCTGGTAAGGGTAGACTTAAAAGTAAGTGGGTAGGATAATCTGGTAAGTTGCGAGAGCCCGTCAGAATCTATCTTAAGGTTGACATAAGATCCGAAAGGCCGTGTCTTTGCCCTAAATAACTGTGATTGATTGATTGAATGATTAATTAACTTTACCCAATTTGATTACATAGTGAACCGTAAGACCCTAGATCCTTTTAATATTGTTAGAACCTCGTTATTTTACATAGTCGTATTAGTTTAGACCAAATTCATAAAAACCGGAATTAGAATAATTGATGGTGAGATTTGTCGTGGATCCCACCGCCAAATAATAACCGGGAAAACCTAACTAGGGTAGCTAGGGTAAGTCGGGTCGAATCCATGGGGACGGTAAGAGGCGTCTAGACTAAGGTCGCCCAAATACGAGACTAAGTCAATGAGCTAAGCTAAACTAGAGAATGATAGAAGGGGAGAGAGCTAGACTTAGACTAAGGAGAACAACTAAGGAAAACGGGCTAGGATTAGGTCGGGGTCAAAGGGGTAACGGAATGATCAAGGAAGAGCTAGAGCGAAGGAGGTAGTAGGGTGATCTAGGTTGGTCCGGGCTCTCGCAACTTAGACTCACCTAGAGATTCCTCATGGAACCCATCTCGGCGACACACATGACAAACGGGGTTCTAGCGCGCTATGGTGGCCTAGGTCGAATCCGGGCTCTCGCAACTTAGACCGACCTAGGGGTCGTCCTCACCGGGCTCTCGCAACTTAATGAGGGAACCGAACCCACAACAAACTAACACCCACGAAAGAAAGGCAAGAAAAACAAGCATTCTAACCTACTTAGTCATTCAAGCATTTCAACAAACATGTGATATGCATCAAACCAAGAGGAAACCCAAATCTTCCACCAACATCTCCAACAAACCCTTAATTATCCAATTAACACCCTAATCACCTTACTAACCCTAGCAAGAGTCTACTCAAACATATCTAAACTAAAACTAACACTAACAAGAGAAACCAAAACAAACAACCAAACTTGCATGAGTGAAACTAACAAGATGATGAACAAAACAATAAACAAGATGCAAAGATGAAAACTTGAATGACATAAACAAAGATTAAGAGTAAAAGGATGAGAAGATTATACCAACTAACAAGGGAATGAAAAGATGAGAACTTGTATATAAAGAACACCCAAAACATCCACCAATGTTGTCAAGATTGGATGGATTCTTCAAGAGATCCCTTAATACAAGATTCACTAACTAGATTAAGGACTAATTAACACTAATCTACCCTAATATACACTAATCTAACCTAAAGTAGTCTAGGGTTTAGTGGGAAGTGAAGAACATAAGCTAAGATTACAAGAGGAGGGGTATTTATAGGGTTACAATGGAAAGGAGGAAGGAACAAAGTGACGCGGCTGGAACTAGGTGGTCCCGACTGGGACGGGATCATCCCGACCGGGACGGTCCTGTCATCCCGAACGGGACGTGTTGGTCCCGACCGGGACGGTCTGGCAGTGGCACCTTCAAAAGCGCACTTCATCCCCGACGGGATGAGGTGCATACCCGTCGGGGATGAGTCTTGTAGGCCTCCAATATGATCCTTTTGGTTTCTCCTTGCCTCACATGGACTTCTCATCGATCCTCGGGACTCGGGATTGGGTCTCGGAGGCTCGGGATTGGGTCCCAAGGTCTCGGGGTCGATTCCAAAGCATCGAGTCATCGTTCCTTTATCTCGTTGGCTCCAAAATGTGTATGTATCGAGTCTGAAACGCTCCAACTCTTCCAAATGGGTCTCGAGAACCTAAAACGAACTAAAAAAAGCATAAGAAGCCCATAAATCGCTCCCAAGGAGCGATTCCACAAGGAAAATGGGACCAAAACACTACAAATTAGGCACTACAAACCACACTTATCAATAGTTTAGAATCAACTATAGATAATTAGCGATAATCGTCTGTCTCTCTGTGGATTCGACCCTTACTTGCTGCTAGTTACCTGCTAGTCGTTTGTTAGGTTTATTTTGATATAGGTGATACGACTTTAGCCTTATCAATTTTGGCGCCGTTGCCGGGGAGACAGTTTTGTATTATCGCTTATTATTTGTTTTGGGTTCTAGATTATTTGGTATATATATTTTTTATTTCGTATATATATATATATATATATTTTAATTTGTCTAATCATTATGATTATCTTCTACTTTCGTCAATTTAATCATGAGTCACTGCATATTCATTGGGATAGAGTTGAGTCTTTTATTTATCAAAGTGGCTATAATGTTGATATTTGGGAGATGTGTCATATGATTTATGATGGTGTGGATGATGAGAGACGGGCTAATATCGAGGCAAATTGCGATGGGATGTTTAATTATATTGCTTATGAGGAGCGATGGGAACTCCTTACATATTTAGCCCGAAACAGTGCTGAGTCAGAGATGAGGTGGAATAATGAAATGGTGGAAATCAAGGCTTTGATGCTACAATTCACGCAACTCCTACAAAATCAAGAGACTCTAAAAGGTCAGTTGCTAGCTCTTATCCAATTAGCCGACGAAAAGCAACAAAGTCAATCGAGTTCGCCTATGGAAGTAGCAAATAACCTTCAGGTAAGTGTTTCATCTCCATCTCCTATGAACATAATTGATGATGAAGATGATGATGATAATGATGATGTGTATAATGTTCAATCTATCCAAGTTTCCCAATTCCACATGAAAGATAATATGATTCATGATGTTGATTTCCATGATTTTGATCCTTGTGAACCATCTCATCCTTCTTTAAACCAACTACCAAACACTTTAATTCAACCTTCCCCCGACTTTGTGAATGTTAATGCCATTGAGTTGGAATGTGTATTTTTTGAGGATAATGTGTGTTTGGATGTTCCAAATATTGCTCTTTCAATTGAGGACAACATTAAGGATTTTGATTTGTGTGATTTTGAGGGAGTGTCATTTGATGTCAATTATGAGATTTTGGAGAAAGAATTAAATAAAAGAGAGGATCTTGAGCTTGAGAGGAAAAATCAAAGGGAAGAGGAGAATACACTTTTTGATGATTCATTGAGTGATAAATATGTGGATAGATGGGATATCGATGATGATTTATTTGAGAAACCCATTAATTGTCTTGATCAGATATCTCTTGACCCTTTGTTTGAGCTTATGATTTATGAGGAGAATTGTGATAATTCTTTGAAGCAAATTTGTTTGAGTTTGGACTTGTCAGATTTAGACAACCTTCCTAAAGAAAGCGAGGCAAGTAAGATTGATGTTTTGACTGATTTTGAGAGTTCTAACTATTCTCTTATGCAATTTATACTCGATGATAAGCCTTGGAGGAAATTAGAGGAATTTGGCGTGTATGCCGTCTTGCCTTACGAGCCGCTTATTAGGAGTCTTACTCTTCTTATATACTATGACCACCTTGTTCAGGATTGGCCTAGCTCGTTTGATATACTAAGACGATCCCTAACATTGATTTTATATGATGTCTTATTTGTATCTTGGTGCTACTTATGTTTCTGTTTAGCACATGCGCAGGCATTCGATCTACTCCTGCGAGTCTTGAATTGATATGAATTTAATACTGATGGTTATGAATCTGATTCTTATCCCCCATTTTTGTCGATGGTTTGGGGGAAAATTATTTGCAGCATAAATATTGTCGGTACCTTTTCTTATTTCTTTCTTATTTTTTATATATATTTTTTTCGTCTTCTTTGTTTATCTTCCTTTACCCGTTATATTTTTGTCCAATCTTATTTACTTTGCTTCACAATGAGGACATTGTATAATTTGGTTTTGGGGATATTTTGTATTTTGTGTATTTTTCTTTTGGGTGCGTTTTAATTTTTTAAAAAATCATTTTTATTTTTTGATTTTTCGTTTGTTTTTGTGTGTTTTTTTTTTATTTTTTGTGTGTTTTAGCATAGAATCGTGTCGACAATGACGGCATTGCATTTGTCGCATGTTTTTCCCTACTTCTTTGCTCTTTCTTGTGAATGACACTTATTTTCCTTTATTTGAATTTAGTATTTCTTGAATCTTGTCGTCGATTATGTTTTGAATGCCAAATGAGTAAATTGCCTTGTTGTCGAGTAAACTACTTATATTCTGAGACTTAGAGCCTTAAACTGATGACATACATGATCAATTTCATATAGGTTGAGAGAAGTACTCCTTATGAGACATGTAACATCAAATTGCATGAGCATGATATTCGTCTCTTAAATACCTGTATGCATTCGGTTTGTGATTGTGACATATATAGAAAAGGCAATCCCCTTTCTTTTATTTAATTCCCATAAACTTCACATAGCCATAATTTGACCTGTTTTGACCCGTTTATTAACTACATGCCATATTTGCCTATCCTAGTCAAGCTAGTTTGGTTAATTAGACGGAATTATTTTTTTGGGTGAAATTTGGTACTATGTCATGTTGATTGGAGAAGGAAAAAAAATGATGAATGATTGGAGAAGGTATAATTTTAGTTTGTCTATAGTGCTGATATCAATGAGTTATTCTTTTAGTATGTATAACTAGTTTATAACCCGTGCAGATGCACGGGTGTATATAATAGAGTTTATTAAAAAAAATTATAATGAAACTAATAATAGTATCATGTAAAATAAAGTCGGATATTGAGGGCATTATTCTACAAATTATGAGTACTAATTATTATTAAAGCATATGGTAATAAGATGTGTTGAATTGATTCTACAAATTCCAAAACACTTCTTTGTAAACTATATTTTCAGTACCGTTGGAAATCTGAGGATCTTGTCCACATATTAAAAATTTTAATCTTTTTTGCTAGTGACCCTAGATAAGGTGACATAGAGTTGACCATAACCGAAAATTGGATTTGGAAGATTGGAAGATACAATCGGGTTTGGCCTTGACTTTTGTTGATAGTCATTGCGTAGAACACCATTATTGGAAACTGTTTTCGCCGGAACTTAATAAACAATGTATTAGAATCTGATGGACTCAAAATCATCTGAGGGATAATAACTTTGTTGCCCGTGTTTGCACCTGTGATAATGGTAGTTTGGATTATGTGGTCCCCGAGTTGATCGACCACTAATCTTGTGTCGTTTCACAACCCAACAACTTGATCTATGTTTCGCATAAGCATTATTTGTAGACATGAGTATGAAGTCTAAATTACTTGTTTCTTCATTAGAAGGGTAGACTTGCTCCCATGCATAAACAATTCTTCATTTGATGTGCCACATTCATTTGTCTCCTCCATCACATTTGGTTGTTGTTTGAAGCCATTGTGGACGATGTAAAGATGCTGACCAACAATTTCTTTGAACGAAGAACAATATATTACTACGTTTATATATATGGATACCATAATATTTTTGCTATTATTTCTATAGTATAGAATTCTTAGTATAATATTAAATACGGCGTAGTATTCTTGCTATTATTTGTAGTATTCTTGTCATACATGCAGTCCGTAATATGGTTGGCATTATATGGTTGATATAATTTTTATTGGTATATAGATTATATAGTATTGTTGTCATACATACGTAATGCATATTTTATTCTTGCTGTACATACATATATTTTATTTGCTAGGATTTTTTTACGGGAATGCAACACCAGTATTGCTATTCTTTAGGGTTAATTGCTATTATTTAAGGATTAAAGTATTTTAATTAGGTGCTTATTAGTTATGTGAAGTTATGGTAGTCTTTTAATTAGATGCTTATTAGTTATGGTGAAGTTATGGTATTGATTCATAATATTGTTAGCGCGAAAGTAGTAATTAAGTTCCTATACTATATTCAATTGTGAAATTGAACCACTTAGGTTTCAATTGGAGTAATTAAGCCTCATAACTTATACATAATGTGAAATTTAAGCCATCATAATCTCATGAGAAATTGAATATATCACACTACAAAATACAAATATCAACCTAAAAATTAAAAAAATTAAAAAATAAAATTTTATTTATTTAAAACTATAAATTCATTTTTTTGCATGAAAAATTTATTAATCTTTAAAAATTAGAATTTTCAAACTTATTAAATATAAAAACTCAAAAAAAAACTGATTTTTATTGCTACATTTTTGATTTTTTTATATAGTTTTGATATAAGAATTAAAAAAAAGTGTAACTACATGATAAATATTTTTTTTAGTCATAATAAGTTGATAGATATTACTTCGTACTATCTTAGATTTGTTTTCATGTCTTGTAAAACGTTTAATTCTTTTGCTATCCACTGGTGAAGATATTTTAAAACACGGTAAAAACTTTAGGAGGAAAACTCATTATCGTAGATAAATACATTTTTTTTTAATAGGAATGCAACATCGTTGTTGCTACTATTTAGAGACTAATTGCTATTATTTAGGGATTAAAATCTTTTAATTAGGTGTTTATTAGTCCTGTGAAGTTATGGTGTGAACTGTTTATTTAGGTAGTAGTAATTGAAGTTACGAAATTTTGGGCTAAAGATTGGAATTTTGATGGATTATTTTATTTTTAATATATAATGTTGCCTAATATAAGCAAATCAGTTATTTTTGTTAAAAATAAATTATTTTGTGTATCTTAGTATGTTGCCAAAGTAAATCACGTTGTCTGATTATATGCAAATGTTAGTTTAGAAAAAAAAAATCTTTTTGTTATCCTGCTTCTATATACATGCAAATCAATTTGTTTTAAAAAAATAGTTTATTATCACGCTGCCTACATAGTGTATGGAGATTGAAGTGATGTAGTTTATAATCAGTAATTATTGTGTTCAACTGTTGTACCATGCTACAATAGTAAAAATTTGTAATTTATGATAAAAAGCTACCATTTTAGGTTAAATAGTTATCACTTTCAGATAAATAGTTACCACTTTTTCATATTAAAACGTGGTCACTATTTAACTTAAAATGACACTAAATAACATAAAGTGGTAATTTTTTTCCATAAATTAGGTCTGTCGTACGATACAATGGTTGTATATTACGTATAATTGGTGTTTTATTATTATTATATAGGAATTATTTAGTAAATAGAATTCTGGCCCAGTCTTCGAATAGATGTGGCCCAATATGTGTTGTGTTTTTGTGTAGTGGGCGGGAAAATGACATCCTTTGGTTTGTGTATTATATATTAGTATAGATAGTTTCTTGTACATGTCCTAATTTATGAGTTGGTTCCTTGCTACAGGTCCCATCTGAGCAGGAGCAACTAAGGGCAAGATAGATTAGTGCACAACTGATAAATAAGATACTCGTAGAAGAATTGTGGAAAACAAATCCAAATGCATCTTTTCAAGATTTTGAGAAGCCCCGTGTTGATAATGAACCACAACCTGTTGCCATAAAATATGATGATGCATATCAGGTTCCTTTTTTTTACGTGCTTGATATGAAGATGTTTTAATCCACCGCCTTGTAATTTGCGAACTACCTTTTGAAATCAATAAAAAATCACATTAAGTTTGCAAATTGGTCATAATGCATGTCGCAAAAATTGTTTGACATTGCAGTTTGCGATAGTGATCGCATAGATCGTTGCCCCTAGAAACAAGCTCTCTTTACTTGTGTGTTCAATTACAGCTACAACTGATATGACTGAAACTTCATATATCACAACTAATTAATATCGCAACTAATTAGTATTTATTATGGCGACTTGATTTGTAGAGGAAATGGGTCAGAGTTAAGTGCCTCGTGTTCACAGGTGATGTATATGATTGCAATAAGATCTCATGTGTAGAGTAGTTTGAAGAGTTAAAGTGACATATATTTCATTTTCTTACCTCCTATTGCACTTGTAGGTCAATTGACTTTTTCAATCTATGAATTCATTGACGATTTTACATACGACATGAAAACGTTTTTCTTGAGTTGGGGTCGTCTGTCACCGGAAATTCAAAAGGGGTGTCTGGAGTACTAAAAGGTGAGTGTAAGACTTTTTTTTTTTATAATGTTGCTCTGTCTATTTCAGTATCTCCTTTCTCACATGGTTTTCCTACATCTCGCCTTCATGATTACTTTGAGACTGAACATCAAGGAATAGGAACTAAAACAAGAAACGGGCAGTAGACAGTAGTAGATAGCTGCGGGTACTAAACATCAAGAAGTTGGAATGGATACAGGTCGTGTGATGGGCAGTAGATACCAGTAGGGTGTACATGTCAGAACTGAATCAGGTCGCGTGCACTTAGAGACAGTCGGTAGACATCAGGGAATTGGGACAGAAACAGGTCGCGCCTATTCAGAGACGGGTAGTAGGCAGGAGCATTAGCAAGTAATCGGGACTAAAACAGGTTGCGGGCATTTAGAGACAGGTAGTAAACATTAGTGAATCGAAACTGGAACTGCTGGGACAGGTGGTGTGCAGCATGGTGGTGCAGGCGTTAGAATGGATCGTGTTCAAACTGAAACTTTCATTGAGACGGAGGGTAATCACCATGGTGGGCAGACAGGTGGGAGAATGTATGAATCGATAGGTGAGACTGGCGAAGGACATTATCATTGTCACGGAATTATCATGTGATGAACTTATCATCATTGATCAAGTTTGAGTGTGGTAGAATTGGTTCTTGATTAAAACTCGAGATGCTTCATATCGTGTCTTTTCATATTGCAAAGTGTTTTCTTGCAGCAATACGGCGACATCTGAACACTATATATACTGCATGCAAGCATAGAGGGCTTCTGATGATACCCTACTATGATATCCGTGATGCAAAATCAGCCATGCGTGCATTACAAAACAAGCCGCTTCGACGAAGGAAACTTTACATACACTTTTGTTTGATGTTTTAATTTGGAAGTCTAATTACTGCTTAGCCCTCACTATTACTCCAATTTGAGTTCATTTAAGTGAGAGCAATTTGATCTTTTCGATTTATATCTTTAGGTATATATGAACTTTTCATTTTTGGAGCACATCTTTAGGTATATTTCAACTTTCCATTTTTTTGAGCACATCTTTAGGTATATATCAACTTTCCAATTTTTCTTCATTTGCTGATTTGTGGGGTATAATTTGTAGTAGTAGTAGTGTAATTTCATTGATTTTAATGGTTGAAAGATCACTGATTATAAGTTAGTTTTGTTTAAGGTTGATGATTTATTTAGTATAATGGTTCGAAATTATCACAAAACTCTCATTTTGTGAGAGAGGCTGTTAGAGTTTAGAATAGAGGAGGGTCTTAGGGAGTAGCAGACTAGCAGTAGGCGAAACCAAGTAGAGGCAACCAGCTTCATTTTCTTCTTAATTTTAATTATTAATTTCTTTTAATTAGTTTTATTGTAATCATTTTTCCTCAAATTCAAAGTTTCTATTAATTCCGTCTTTTTTGGTATAATTCTTATCTCTTAGAATCTTTTATCTTTGTTATTTTATGTTTAGGATATATTTGTGTAGTTAATTAGTTGAAAATTATAATCTTTATCATTAATCGTGTTTTGTAATGCTATTTTATTTTACTCTTCATCATTTCTTCTATTTGTGCAGGGGGTTAGAATCTGCTTCAACTCTTTTCATTACTAGACCAAGGTCACAGTCCATGACTTACAACTATGCTCTATACTAAGTTCTACCATATGAAAGTGCCCGTTTCTGAAGATGTGTATAGTCAATTGTCTTAATTGGCATATTTTGGAATTATATATTGATTTCTAGCGATAGTTGTTTTTTTTGTGTTGTGAGATCATCTCATTTTCCTAAATGAAATTATTGCGATGTGACCGGTTGTGATTGGTTTACCAGCAAACCGTAGCCGACATGAGTAAAATCTCATTCGCCACTGATCATAACGCTACTCCAAAGTCCAAATAAGCCTGCTACACTGCCGGAAGTAGCAAAACAGCGTGAACTCAGCGGCAATCTTGACAACATCTCTGAGGCTAAGTTAAGGAAGCAATTTTCTGATGCCAAGTACAAAGAGCTCAGTGGGACCAACATATTCGCTCCACCCCCTGAAATGAAGCATCGGGATGTGCAAGCGTAAGCAGCGTTTCGACACACAAATTCGGAGCCTGTTTTGTAGACAGCAAAGAAAATCCATGACCAAAAACTTGCTCAGTTGTCGGGGAACAACATCTTCTAGGCGGACTCACAGCCACTAAATCCTGCTGAGAAACCTCTGAACACGGCCAAGCTCTGTGATATGAGTGGAAATGATATATTTTCCGATGGGAAAGCAGAATCCAGGGTTTTTAGTGGCGTCCGTAAGCTGCCAGGTGGGGAAAGTAGCATCTCTTTGGTTTAATCATTAACTTTTATTTTTATATCGGCATCACCACGTCGTGACTTGTGAGTAGAGATAAAGACATTGGGGCAATTTGAGTTGTAATGTTTATATGAAAATGTTGTTGTTCGAGGAGTCATTGTCATATGTCCATGAAGTGGTTGAGGTTTTTGTTTATTTATGTCAAAAACCCACAATTTTATTCCAACTTTCCATATTGCTATCTGCATTAGGCTTGCAATAATACTAGAGATGGCCCCTGATCTACGCTGTCTGCTGCTGGACTTCAGTTTTTCTCGCAAGTCAACTGAAATAGTACGGACGAGGAAGATGCCTCAAGTAGTCAAGTATTCTATCATAGTATCATTTGTCTTAAATTTAAGACGGGCCAAATAAGTTGGTTGATACCCAGAATCAAATTCTTGATATGGTAGTGTGACAACATCGATCAATAAACGAGTCAAAGGGTTACTTATTAGGTCATTAGACATCCTGTGGTGAAAATGGACAAAGTAATCAACAGTGAAGATTGGGTCTCTTTATTTTTTACGAGTACTTACATTTGAAATAGATGAATCCCCTATATACTAAGGGGGTGTTTGGTTTGGGGTCTACAGGAAAGGGAAACAATTTTATCATTTATGACGAGTGTGTTGTTTCGTCTCATTTCTAATAAGTTTGGTGCGATTTGCAGAAGGATTCCCAGAAATACCAATACCACATAGTAGCTCCTGTATTCAAAAGCTGTGATTTGCAAAAGCCGATGCTTACAAACAGGCTGATGTTCTACTCTGGTAAGTTGGAGACTAATCGAAGCGGTTCTATGTACCGCAGTTCCAGGAGGAGCAGCAATGTCATGTCCCCTTGCAGAAATGAAGCCCCTCAAACCCTCTATTAAAAGGGAGTCGGGTTTGTTCCTGTTCCCAAAAACTTCGATTCATATGATGATTACAAGTCCAAAGTTTCTAACAAGGGTTCAAAGAGTAGTCGAACTCCGGTCACTGCAGAAAAACACTCTATACAGATTCAGTAAACATCCCGAAAGTATCTCATTCACTCATGAACATGTCCAAGAGCAGACGACAGGTACACAATAGTTCAACCAAAAGTGGACCTCTTACCCATGTAGTTTTGAGGTCAGAGTCTTTGTTGCAGTATGAAGGACGTATCGAGCTGATGAAGGCAAGAGGAATGAGTGGGCCCCTTGTTTACCGGAGTACTGAGGTGGAAGACGAGCATATTATGAGGGTTGCTTCTAGGCCTCCGAGAGTGTCAGGAAACGAGAATGCAAACACGTATAGAGATATTGTCGTGGTGGATGACAGTAACAACAGTGGTGGTGTTCAGTCGTCTCTTACACCATCATTGCCTAAATCACCGTCTGAATATTTGTTTCCGACTTGTTTGTTATCCCATTTCTCTTGACAATGCTTTTGTATTCAACTTTTCATCTTATAAATGCTTCAAATTGATGATTTGCAGACGGAATGCTGCTAGGGTATCATTGTGAACGGAGGTTTGCCCATCGAGTGCCAATAAAGTTTAAATTTATGTTATGACCCGATATCTTTCCCTGTTTTTGTTTATTACTTTGATGTTTTGCCTTGTGTCGTGATCCTTTTCAGGTCCTTGTAAATGCATGTTCCAAAGTGTACTTGAATCTCTGATCGACATGAAAGTCTCCGTCTCAGATCAACCTGAAGGAAAGTTTCTGCATGCTGTTCATCAGTCCAGTGATATCTAATCAAATCTTTCCTGTTATTATTCATGTTTTTAAAACATATCTTTTCAGATTCTGGTTATACATACATTAGACAGAATGTGATATAATTGGAATGAAGGGAGTAATGACCATTCTTATTTCACACTCGGACTCTCCATTTCTATGACATGAATGAGGAACCGATGGCCGTGAATCGATATTGCAATCTCGCTGAAGATTTGCTTTGCTTTGGACTAGATAGCCTAACCCAATGAGAAAGGGCAAAAAAGACGAAAAGCTGGACAAGAAGGATAAATGATGGTAGCTGGGCATAAGCAACCAGAAAGAAAGTAGCTTTACGGGAAAAAGAATACAAAGGAGTGAGACAAAAGGACGTGAACGGTAAGATGAGTGGAAATGACGAATCGTTGCTGAACTAGAGAACAAAAGATAGTCATATGTAAGGATTAATCTTGAATGGGGAGCATAAAAAGACACAAAGTAAGAAGAATGGGGAAGACGAAATGGGGAGAAGAAAGTGAGTGATTAAAACTGATCTTCGTAAACGGTAAATGAGGAACATGAAAAGGCGGAGCAAGAAAAGGGTTCAAGGGTGAGGTAGTGAATAATGAGAGAGGTTGAAGAAGTTAAGATACGACGATACGACGCTCCTAGATGACAAGAGAGGTCGTATTACTTATAGGAGGGGCTGAGGTGAAATAGTTGGGACAAATAGGGATATGCTAAGGATAAGGGGATATGAAGATAGTAGACGAGGAAGACAGCTGATCTTATTAGAGACAATAATGAACATCAAATTTAGAAACTATTTGGAGGGATCCGGGCCCTTCTTTTAAAAGGGCGGTTGTTTTGGAGTTTGAGCATGGGGGTAGTAGCTACAAATCAGCCTTTTAGCTACAACATATATTTGACACCAAGGGAAGAAGGAAATATACTTTCGAGGACATGGAAAATCCAAGACGGACCCAACTTGTGGGTCTGACCAGTGAAGACATTAGATACCTAACAGGATATCCTAAATATGCCCTGGTACCATTATCTATGAAAATTACAGGAGTTGGTCAAGCAGATAGCTTTCAAGAGTGCCACTACATACCCATTAGAGATGCGTTGGTGCAATTATGCCCAAACTTCTATGAGGATTAAGAAGCTGCTATGACGTCCCATAAAACGGCTACAACTTCATGGTCTTTAGCTTATTTGTTGTATGTATTTTATTTGTCGCATCAATGTTTTTTTGTGAATAGTGTGTCTTATGCAGAATGTCAACTCAAACATTTATTTAGAATTTGTACGCGAACTTTCATGCAGCAAAGAACTTTCTATGTTGTTCTGTTATGAACTCAACTTCTTTTGACGTTTTCAACTTTGATAATGCTGAGAATATGACATTGATCGGTTACCCACAAATTGTATATGTCGAACACCAAAATGCATAGATGTATGGTAATATTTCTCTTTTTTCCACACTTATCAACAATTTCGTTACTTAATGATTACGCTTAATGTTTTAACTCTAATACACATTGCTTCCTTGGAATACCAGGGTTATGTAAGATCAGGTAGATGAATGTAGATTATTTTAGAATCAACTTCTTTTATCTAAGTGGATATTAAGTATTAAGAAGTGTGTTTGATACTTATATTTTTGATTTTGTGTTTAAATACTTCATATCTATCGTGTGAGCAGATAAAGACACAGACAAGGTTTAGACAATACATTATCTTAGAAAGTACCTCTCTATCCCAATGAATTAGTTACGCTTGCTTTTCGCATGTTTAGGTAATATTGATTTACGATAAAGTTGTTTAGTTACCAAAACAAGTCATTTTATGTATGTGTCTTGGATCACGAAGAGGAAAAGAAAGAGAAGTAGTTACTCTAAATTTCTCCTACATCTGATGACTACATTATCGAGGTAAGCATAATTAATTTGAAAGGTATTACTATTAATTACAGTTGTTAATCATGATAAAACTTGAAAGTTGAGGACTTTATTTGTTTCAAAGGTCTAAACTAAGTTCGTGTTTTAACAAAGTTCTAAATATGAGGAAAATATAGTTCTAAATCGTTTAGAAATACGAGGAAAGATGGATAAGGGGGAGTGCAGGAGAAAATGATGGAGTACGAGAGGGATAGAAAGTGTTGAATGGAAGATACACGCTAAAATAGATGACAAAAGGAAATCATATTTAATTCTGAATTGAAGAAGGATTTTAGATACACAATGCATGTTGATTACAACCCTACGACGCCTTCAATACAATAAAATTCGACAAAAGTAGACTTATTCTACATAAAAAAACACGAGGCAACGTACACGTTTCCGACACATACAACACCTATTCAAAGAACTCTGAGCATCTATATCGAATCTAAGAATCTTGTATCACAATACGTGCAAGAAGGAAACCCTAAATGAACCTCAAATACCAACACCGCCCTAATAAAACAAGGAGACGAGTCGGGGGGACACTAAGGGTAAACTAAACTAAATGACAAAAGCGAGGCCTATTTAAGGATGAATCTTAGATCTTTATGAGGAGGAGGCACATGGGGAAGGAAGAAAATAAGGAAATGTAGCTGAGGGGTACGAGGAGAAGGCATGGTGGAAAAGGGAAGGGAAAATGGGATGTTTATGAGGAAAACTGATAGACGAGAAGTATAACTATGAGGGAAACATTTGGAAAACCAAAAAAAGGGACATGAGGGAGTGCATGAGAAGAATGGTTGTGGACATGACGTAGGTCCACCCCGACGCGGCCACGCGCGGGTTTGGGTAGGCGAATGAATCTCGTGGTGAGATTGTTCTCGGGTCCGAAATTTAAGTGAAAATGGAGTCGCCACCGAATTTTGTGGTTATTCGGAACCATACGAGCCCACTCTATGTCGTCATGGGTTGTACACAAAGTACGGCCCACTTCGATTTCAGAGTTTATGGGGCTCGTCTCTTTGCATTGCAATATCGATACCGTTTAAACCGGCTTTCGTATATAGAATGACTCTCGTGCGCCAATGGTTTCGGGCATCCGGAAACCAAGGTTCTGAGTAAGGGGTGAGGGTACGTGTTGGGAAGCCCACTAAGGACACCCAACCCCGCCCGCACATGGCGGCCTCTACTAAGACATCGTTCGTGTTCGTGTGCGCGCGCTAGTAAAATGACTAAATGATATGCAAACAACGTTTTCGGCTAAGCATGTGAATTATTGGTTAGCTACGTCATTTAATGCATCTTTAATATGGTCGGAGTAATTTAGCATACGAGGTTCATTTATAAAGCGATAAGCAAGTAAATAAACAAAACTCGAAAGTAAATAACGTACAAGTTACACAGGCGGAAATACAACCCGGCCAATACAAAAATTACAAATAATATAGAAACGGAATAATAAATAATAAAAAGATAGGAACGGACCCGTATGTAAACTAGACCGTGGACTATGTAGATGGACGAACCCCAATTAAATACACATTGCGTTGTGTATTAAACGAAGGACGGAGACATAGGACCTAAGCGTGACGCTAGCCCGATCCCATGCCTCGAGGCCTTGTCCCGACTTATCACGTCGAAAAATCGATCAAAGTCGCTATAGTGTCGTGAAATGTATGGGTTTTGAAAAATGGGTTCACGTGATTGACTTTACACGTGTCGACTAAAAGTCGAAAAAAGGACGAGGCTTAAATGTTGCATTTAAGCTCTCGGTTTTCTGGGCTACAGAACCCACTCGGTCGAGTCATGGTCGGTCTGACTCGGTCGAGTGTGTCCTCGAAAAGGCTACTGCCCAGATTTATGGGTTCTACTCGATCGAGTAGCCCCTGTACGAGTACTAACTCATTTTATTTTTTGCTCAAAATCGATGGTTGGCCAAATTAAACGCAAATACCGCACGATTTGAGTTTAATTCGGCTTCCGGTGCTATAATCGCGTATGCATGTGATTATAATACCGTTATCAGAGTTTTATGAAAATGTTTTCGCTAGATTAGAAATTTTGTATTAGTGACGGAATTGCATCCCTCTACGTCACGACATCGAAACTAATCCTTTCGGATTATGTGATGTCGGTTTTCGTGTCAACGGGTTCCGTACTAATAAAAATGAGATCAAATGTGTTCAACTATTATTAATCGCGATCACGTCACGCCCTTGAGTACATTGGGGCGGGGCTCCTCGAAAGGGCTCCACCTCCGTCGTTGCTCGTAAAGGGATTAGACGGACTTTAGGCGATCATCATAGTCAAACGTATTTGAAACCGAATTTTGGTACAAGTATATATATACGCAGTATAATGTGTTAGTAACGAAAAGATAGAAGTTAGTATACAAGAAATAAAATGTTAGCGTTATGTTAAAGTTAGTGTTAGGATACTAGTATAGTTACTATATAGACAATGCGAAAATGTAAATGAAAACGAAGTAGTAAGGATCGAAATGGGGTTTAGAACACCCTCAACATACATGCTTAGTAAAGGGCCTCGGAAATTGACTCGTAAATAGCGACGGGACGTCGGAGTATCGAGGATGTACGCGAGTTATGGTGTGTGTGTATATGTGTGTGTGTTTGTCGGTTTTTTGAAGAGCAAATGGCTCGGTTTTTGTATAGTTTTGCTTAGGGTTGTAGTGTAGAGAGTTTAGGTAGATTAGGGTAGAAATGTAGGGTAAAATGACATTAGGTAAAACTGAAAATGCAAAGGGTTTGAGGGGGTATTTATAGAGTTTACCTCACGACCTAGGGTCACTCGATCGAGTGGCCCTAGTGCACTCAATCGAGTGCCCTAGAAAATGGGCCTGATCCGGTAAATGACGCTCCACTCGACCGAGTTGGTCAATCCACTCGATCGAGTGGATCAAGAGAATCGAGTTATTTTAGGAAGGAGTTGACCTTTGATTTGTTTGTTTTATTTGAATTTTGATTTGGGCGCCAGTTTCGAGAAGTGAATTTGGCTGATTTGTGTGACGGGTTCATCCTTGACCGGGTTTTGACCCAGTCGCCAAAAGATGGTTTTTATTTTTGGTGTCGGTTTTGGCCCAAATTAGTCTTATTTTGCTCGGAACGACCCACTGGGCCTGAATTTGAGGTTGGTTTTGAGAGATTTGTACTCCGCTAAATGTCCATGTCGGATATTATTGATTCCGAGCCCAAATCCGAGTATACTAAGTCACGTTTGCGTTCGATCATCATCGGGTGTTTGTCGGGAACTGCTATAAACACTAGCAGGCAAAATGCGGGTGTCTACAGAGCCCCCAGTCTGACTGAGGCTTGGACAAGGCGAAAGTCAAAGTAGCTACCAGCCCAATCACAGATTACGACCTGGCAGCCTTCTGGTCGGGTCGTTTATAGTCCATTAGACTTGCGTGAAGGGCTCCCCAGCCATAAGTAGAGGTTCATACCTGTCCTGATGATGATAGCTCCGTGGGGAGTCGAACTTGCCTTTGAAGTCATAGGTGTACCCGTATGCTGATACATCACAACTCTGATTGTAGCATTCCGAGGTAAATATTGACTCATGTTGGGGAGTGAAGTAGTTGCGCGGAGACTTGCTTCTGAAGTCTGGGGTGTACCTGTATGCTGACACATAACAAATTGTATGTAACACATAGGCAAAACACCGACTCGTGCTGGGGAAAATACTTGATTTTGAAAAGCCGAAATTTTTTGAAAGAGATTTTTTTTATCACGAAATTTTTAGATCACAAAATTTGTCACAGAATTTTTAGAAATTTCCAGGAAAGCTCGGGACGACTTGATTCCTATTCTGGGTTCTTGTCTGAAATCAGGCCTGCGCATGCATAGGGCTCAGGTTTGCTGAGGAGGCAAGGTAGTTAGGGTTACAGTTAGGGTTTCCTATTATAAATATAGGTCTTCCTGCTTCAGTTTACTGTATCTCGAATCAAAAACTCCTTATTCTCCTCAAAATCTCTTAGTCTTTCAAGAAGATTCAAATCCCTGCCATGGGTATCGACCATCTCACTTCGATGCTTTTTTCCTGGTCCCAATATTTTCGGGATGATGACAAGGTTCAACTGACCCAAATGGGGATTGTCAGTCTGTTTCCTCTTCGACGTCTGATAATTGATTCACAATTTTTGGACGCCTGCCTGTCGTTTTGGGATACTACCCATCACGTCTTTGCGTTCCCGCAGGGAGAGATATGCCCTCTTCCCGAGGAGATCGCAACTATTGGGGGTTGGAGCCCTGTCGCTCGTCCTGCTATCCCTCCGTTCTACCCGGACCCGAGAAGGAGGCTGAGGGATTTCCTGGGTCTGTCTCACGCTGAGACAGATCGAATGGTGCGGGGAAATACTGTTTCCCTCTTTGACTTGGCTGACAAGTTTATGAATAGTCAAGATGTAAGGGCTACCCCTTCTCATAGGCGTAGGGCTTTTGCCTTTTGCATGTTGCACCGCTATGTTTTTGAGGGGATGATGGATGTTGACTCATGCTTGGGTCAAATCAGGCTAATCGGAGTGGTTGACCGGATGGAGACTGGTCACAGCTCTGCTTGGCTAACTACCGAGGAGATCATCATGGGCCTGGACGCCAGACGACTTGACCCGGACCGACATCTGACGGGGAGTACCAGTATTCTGCAGGTATACGTCTTGTGACTTTTCATTTTTGTCTCGCGCGACTATATTGATGTCCGTAAGTCACTCGATCGAGTGGACCTGTCACTCGATCGAGTGACATCTTCGAAGTGCTTATGCCCGTCTTTGGAGGACCTACTCGATCGAGTCAGCTGCAATACTCGATCGAGTGACACTCTTGACGAGTTTCTGTCTTCTTTTAGAGGGCCTTACTCGATCGAGTCAGACGCTGTACTCGATCGAGTGGGCTGTAGCGGACCACTCCGTTGCTCATGGATTTTGTATATACTTTTTGCAGGTTTGGTTGTCGGAACGTCTGTCGATCATAGAGTCCCCTCCGAGCATTCCTAACTACCGCAGCAGCCAAATCAGTTCGAGGAGGCGCCGGATAAGCTCAAGTCACCATATAAACCGAGCTTACTGGGATGAGGAGTTGGTGTTCCATGGTGGCCCTTTAATTAGGTGGACTGTCGCTTGGTGGTTCCTTTCTAAGCTGACAGGGCTGGCCAAGAGGGACCAAGCCCGTTACTTGGTGATCCTGTCCCTTGACTGGACAGTTCACATTTACCCGGACCGTATCCTGAGGCAGTTCGGTTCGTCTCAGCGCATTCCTGAGACTGAAGCCATTATCAGCGTCTCGCTCTAACTGACAGACGCTATGTGCGACACCTGGTTGTAGAGATGGTTTACTCGTCCTACATGGACTATTCCCAACCCTTGCCAATCTTCTTGGGTTTCACGGGCTTACGAGAAATGGACTTCCGAGGAATCCGAGGAAGCTCGTAAAGCTCTGAAGGTCGATGAGGCCTTCGAACTGGTCCGTCAGGAGACGGCAAAGGACAATAGGGGATTCTTCGATGAGGAAGAGACCCCTGCTACCTTAGTCCGATTAGAATCGGGTCTTAAGTCACATACTAAGACTCGAACTAAAGATGCCGGTGCTAGCGACACGCGGGGGCGACTAAGCCCCCAGACTGATTTAGAGAGACGACTTGGGCCAAGACTGGCGGCTAGGGACCGACTTGGTCCGCGCGAACGGCTGCCAGAGCCCGTGAGGTCCCGACTCGGGCCTATCGAGGTGGATGAGGACTCGAGTTCCAAGAAATGAGTTCGGGCTAAGGAGGTTCTTGTGGTGATTTGGGAACGCTCTCCTCTACGTCGTCGTTAGTGGACGGCCAAGGAGGCCAAGGACAAGGGGAAGGGCAAGATGCCTTAAATACCGAGTCCTTAGTTTTTATTATTTAAATATTATTATTATTTATTTTAGAGTGTCGTGTGTTTTTGTTTTTTGTAATTTTTTGAATTCCTGCATTTTGTAATTTTCCCGAATTTATCGGGGTTTTTTTTCTTTTTTGTGATAATTAATAAAAGAAGTTTATTATTAAACCGCTCCTGTCTTTTCTCGATTGCACTGGTTGTGCCCTTTTGAGGGGCTGCCTACGTATCCGCGATTAACGGAATCAAACCAAGCGTAGTTCAAGCTTGGTAAATTTGCAATCTCGAATTACACCAAGACTATTGGTTCAAGATGTTTTGTGACAGTAGAATAAATAATTCTAGCTTATTGACTTGCTTTTTGTAAAAATATGATTTTGATAAAATTTGCTAATGACATTGAGAAATGGCTAAGGGTAGTAACGCTTCAACTGGTCCAGGTTGGTCGGGTTGACGAACTCATTCCCGTCCAGGTCCGTCAGCATTACTGCTCCCTCTGATAGGATCTTCTTTACCAAGTATGGCCCAGCCCAGTTGGGTTTGAACTTTCCCCTTGGGTCAACCGGTAGTAAGGCTCGGACTGACTTAAGGACTAGATCTCCTTCTTTAATATTTCTGGGCCTTACCCTTTTGTTGAAGACCCGTTGGATCCTCTTCTGGTAGATTTGGATATTGTTGAGGGCACGAGATCGTCGTTCATCTAGTAGAACCAACGAGTCATACCGTGCTTGGACCCAGTCGGCTTCGGGCACTTGGCTTTCTAGCAGAATTCTGAGGGACGGTACCTCTAACTCAACTGGCTGGACTGCTTCCATTCCGTAAGTTAGGTAATAGGGCGTCGCTCCGGTTGCGGTGCGAATTGACGTCCGGTACCCCCATAAGGCAAAAGGTATTTTGTCGGGCCAGTCCCGGTAATTATCATCCATCTTTTTGAGTATGGTGACAATCGTTTTATTGGCCGCCTCTACTGTTCCATTCGTTTGGGGACGGTAGGGCGAGGACGTGTGCCTTTGAATTTTATATTTAGTCAGCAGGGCTGTGGTCTCAGCTTGGAAATGAGTCCCGTGATCACTGATGAATTCATGTGGGATTCCATACCGACATATTATCTTGTTCTGGATAAATTTGGCGACATGTTTAGCGTTGAGAATGCGATATGATTCAGCTTCGACCCATTTGGTGAAGTAGTCAATAGCTACTAGGATGAAACAGTGTCCGCCAGTACCGGAGGGATTTATCTTCCCGATTATGTCGATACCCCATGTCGAGAACGGCCAAGGCGACGTCATGGTATAAAGCAGAGATGACGGCATATGTTGCACATTGCCAAAGATTTGACAGTTGTGACACCGTTTGACATATAACTGGCAGTCAGCTTCCATGGTATTCTAGTAATACCCGAGCCTCATGATTTTTCGGACCAGCATGTGAGCATTCATATGTGGGCCGTTTTCACCATCATGTACTTCGGCCATAACTTTTTCAGCCTTATATTTATCAACACAAAGGAGAAGAGCCCCGTGTGCCGTCTTTTTGTACAGTTGCCCGTCATCAGTACGGATGAACTGGGTGGCTAGCCTCCGTAAGGCTTTCTTGGCTCGACCCTCAGTCCCGGGAGGATACTCTCCGTTTGTCAGGTACGTTAATACAGCCTGGTACCACGGTTCGGGGTCAGTTATCTCAATGTCTTCAATGTCATGGATGTATGCCGGCTCGGACCGTCTTTCGACGCAAATTGGCATACTGGTCACGTGGTCGGGAATATTTAGTATAGTTGCGAATTTTGAGAGTGCATCTGCAAACTGATTTTCTTCCCGAGGCAGGTATATGTACTCCACCTTTTGGAATTGTTTCTCGAGATCCCTTACTCGTGCCTGGTAGGCCACGAGATTAGCATTCCGAGTCTTCCAATTTTGGAGCGCTTGGTTAATGACCAAGGATGAGTCGCCATGTACCCGGAGATTTGTGATCCCTAGGTTGGCAGCGGCTTGTAGCCCGTAAATGCATGCTTCATATTCGGCTGCATTGTTGGTAACATCGAAGTCCAGTTTGATGGACACGGGAGTATGCTCTCCTTTTGGTGAAATTAGGAGGATCCCGACTCCGAACCCTCGAAAATTAGATGCTCCATCGAAGTATAAATCCCACGTTTCAGCATCGGTATGGAAAATATCTTCGTCTGGGAAGGACCAGGTGTCGGTGTGTCCTTCTTCGGTTACCGGGCTGTCGGCGAGGAACTCAGCTACCACCCGTCCCTTAATAGCCTCTAGCAGTACAAATTTCAGCTCGAATTCTGCCAGCATTAGAGTCCATCTGGAAATTCGGCCATTGACAATGGGCTTTTTGAAGAGGTATTTGATCGGGTCCATCTTGGATAGAACATGGACCTCGTAGCTGAGCATATAGTGTCGGAGCTTCTTGGTGGCCCAGACTAGAGCCAAGCACGTTTTTTCGAGCATAGTATATTTGCACTCATACTCTAAAAACTTCTTGCTGATGTAATAGATGGCTCGTTCTTCGGAGTCAACCGTCTGAGCCAGCATAGCCCCCATGGATGTCTCGGTCGTTGTTAGGTATAACGATAGAGGCAAATCGGGTTGAGGCGGCATTAAGACTGGCGGAGCAGACAGAATTTCCTTGATCTTGTCGAAAGCAGCTTGGCACTTGTCATCCCATAGTATCCGTTCCCCTATTTTCAGTTTCTTGAAAATTGGTTCACACACCATGGTTAGTTTGGAAATGAATCGACTAATATACTGGACTTTCCCGAGAAATCCCCTTATTTATTTTTCGGTTTTAGGAGCTTGCATCTCGGTAATGGCTTTGATTTTAGCTGGGTCGACCTCGATACCTCGTTGGCTAACGATATAACCCAGTAATTTGCCTGATGTTACCCCGAAACTGCACTTTTGAGGGTTTAGTCTCATGTTGTATTTGCGCAATTGGGTGAAGAATTTTCTTAGGGCGGTGTTGTGACCGTCCCGTTCTTTGGACTTGACGATCATGTCGTCCACATAAACTTCTAACTCTTTATGCATCATGTCGTGTAGTAAAGTGGTAGCGGTCCTTTGGTATGTGGCCCCGGCATTAATGAGACCGAATGGCATGACGGTGTAGCAGTAAGTATCCCAAGGTGTAGTGAAGGTAGTCTTACTCTTACCCGTCCATAAATGATAGAAGGGCATGATCGGCCGTGTTATCCACCAGTATGTCGATGTGTGGTAACGGAAAATCATCCTTCGGGCTTGCTTTGTTAAGATCCCAAAAATCTACGCATACCCGCACCTTACCGTCCTTTTTTGGAACCGGCACGATGTTTGCAACCCAGTCCGGATATTCGAACACTTGTATGAAGCTGGCTTTAAACTGTTTGTCGACTTCTTCTTTTACCTTGAGAGACCACTCGGGCCTCATTCGGCGGAGCTTCTGTTTAACCGGTTTGCACCCGTCTTTGATAGGTACGCGGTGCTCGGCTATTTCCTGGTCTATCCCCGGCATGTCCTTGTAGGACCATGCGAAGACATCCTTGAATTCTTGGAGGAGGTTTATGAACTGTTGTTTCTCCTCGGGATTTAAGGATAACCCTATCTTAAGTATCTGAGGCTCTAAGGTTGTTCCCACGTTTATGGACTCGGTCTCTTCGATTACCGGATTCCGGGATTCCCTTTGCTCTAGTTGCTCGATCAGATGTGGAGGTAAGGATACCTGTTCGTCGGATTTCTCAATGTCATAGCATAAAACATTTTTGAAAGCAGAATTTAAAAGAGACAAGTCGTAAGCAGAACGGTTGTTATTATTGATTGAAAATTTGGAAAACAGCTCAAAGAGAGCAGCCATCTGGTCATTGGTCAGTGGCGGAATTGGTAAGGCACTCGGGACAGACCTCGAAGTGCCAGCAGCAGGAATGATAGAAGGGAGAGGGGTTACAGGAGTGACTCTAGCACCGATTTCCCTAGACTCGACCTCAGACTCTAACTCAGACTCTGACTCGGACTCGGACTCAGGAATGTCTCCCTCTCCGATGATCAGCTTGTAGATGCTTCCTTGACTGTCAGCCCACTTGACAGTCTTCCTCCAGGCCCTCCCGTCTCGTAACCAACATCCGAGATCAGCTTGGTCGGGTCAAACCTGTTGCTGCGGAGAATCAGGTTGACCAGGTCTTCCTTTGAGGTTGGGTCTATGGTGTCTTCCCCGAAGAGCAGCCCCAGCGCGGGCTCAGCATCATCTGCTTCATCAGTTTGGATGAGGGCGAACACATCATCCGGGATGTAGTTGCAGTCCCGGGCCGATTGGGTCCCGAGGTGCGCAGCATTGGGTCGGTACAGACCAACCTGGATAGCCCCGAATACCGGTGTGACAAAGTAGTCAGACAACCGTGGGCTGTAAGGGCTCAAGTGGATACCCTTAATGATGTTGCAGGCCTTTTCGATTCCTGCTCGGACAACGTTGCCCGGAGTGGCGGCATAGCCAAGGCCGAAGTGATAGTCTTCGTCCTTAAGGACCTCGATGATCTTCCCAGCTGGAACGTCGGGTCGAGAGGTAGCCCCCGGAAGGTACCCTAGGTTTTGGAGCATTGTGTCAATGCTCGTGGTGAAGTAAGGCCTAAAAAGGTATTTTTCCTCCATCATTCCCACAAAGTCGAACCCCCAGAGGTCCGTACGGCCCGTGGCGTTACAGCTAGCCACGGTCATTGGGGTTGCCTCCAAAGTAATAACATTGTCGAGCAAAGGCATCTTGATCTTACGGTGAAGGGTGGAGGACACGGCTTTGACCGCGTGAATCCATGGCCTTCCTAGGAGCAAGTTGAAGGATGAGGTGACGTCAATCACCTGGAATTCAAGCTCCTTTTCTATTGGGCCCGTTATGATGGTCAGCTTCACGACCCCAGATACCGTCTTTGGGCTCCCATCAAAGGCTTGGATGGTTTGAGCCGTCGGGATATAATCGACCTCGGTGATACCGAGGGCTTTGGCGGTCCTTAAGGGAAGGACGTTCACAGCGGACCCGTCCTCGACTAGGGTCATCGGAAGGTATTTCCCTCGGCTGATCACTGTGATGTAGAGGGCCAGATTATTAGAGGCCCCGAACGGTGGCAGGTCGGCTTCAGAGAAAGTGATCATTGGGCCTCCTTCCTTGGTTTTGCCCTTCAAGTGGGGCAGGACCGTGGCTACCATTTCAGCAGGGGTAGCCAAAGAGTCGATCTTAACTTGATCGAGAGCCTTAGTGAGTGCTTCTCGATGTTCTTGTGAGCTAACCAAGAGCTGCCATATAGTGAGGTTAACTCGGGTCTTCTTCAGTTGCTTCACAATAGCCGTTTCAGCGGTCGGCTCCTCAGGGGCGACTTCCATCCCGAGTGGATCGGTGATGGTTGTCGGGATGGGGATGTCCCTAGAGCTTGTGGCTTGGTAGGGACGATCCAGGTGGTTACTGGCTAGGACTCGGGATTTGGCCTCGCGAATCGGCTCAGGGGTAATGGGGATGGTTTCCCCTTTAGTGAGGTAGACATCATCCTCGTCGTCGAACCAGATCCCGTTTACTTGCGGGATAAACGGAGAGATAAGGTGAGAGCAATCAATCACCTCCCCGGCAAAGATGGCATGGGAGCTGAAAGGGTTCTCTTTGTTGTTTGGTTTATCTCCGGGTAGCGGGATTTTACCGCTTTCAATCAGATCCTGGATCAAGTGTTTCAGCTTCCAACACTTTTCGGTATCATGCCCATTGCCCCGGTGGTATTGGCAATAGGCCTGAGCGTTGTAGTTCTTGGAGCGTCGCTCGACCGGAACTTCAGGAGTTGGGCCTATCGGTTGGATTAGGCCTTTGGAGGACAGCCTTTGTAAGGCATAGGTATAGGTGGTACCTATATCATTGAAAACCCGAGATGGGGTGTTCTTCTTGGACGGGGCATCAAGTAGATTAACCGCGTCAAAAATGCTGCGAGTTGCAGCTTGGGGCTTAGTGGTGGAAGAAGAAGCCCCTTGGTATCCCTTGCTAGAGGCCTTGTTGAGGCCCTCTAGCCTTAGGTCGTCTTCAATTCTCATACCCATTTCAGTAAAGGTGTTGAAATTGGGTATGACAGCATACCGGAGATGAACCCGGTGGGAGGGGAGGAGGTTCTTGACAAAAGCCTCCACCAAAGTCTTCTCACTGGGCTTATCGACCAGTTTCACGCTCTCGGCCCTCCAGCGTTGAAGGTATTTAGTAAAACCTTCCTTCGGCTCTTGGGCCATAACCTCCAGAGATCGCATTGTGGTTTGGATCTCGGTGTTGTCAGCATAGTTCCGAGCAAACTCGGTAGCCACATCATCCCATGTAGGGTATTTTTTCGGGTCTAGCCTATAGTACCAGGCCCGTGGGTGCTTCTTAAGGGACGCAGCAAAAAGATTCTTGAACATTGAAGAATCTACCTCTTTGATAGCCATGAATTCTTTGAATGCCCGTACATGTAGTAACGGGTCCTCAATTCCTTCAAACATAGGCAAACCTGTGAGATTCAGGTTCACGGCCAGCTTGTCACTCACCGGGTTGTACTCTCGGCTATTATCCCGATGAATGTTGTTACTCCCAGCCAAATGGACTTGTTCTTCTAGTCGGCGTACTGCGCTGACTAGTTCAGCTAGAGGCCCAGTAGCCTCGGCATTAGGAGTCCTTTGCTCCACTGTAGCTAGGCGAGCAACAATAGCCACTTGACCAGCCCTCATTTCAGTCAGTTGGGCTTCGATGTCGTTTTGCTTCTCGATCATGGCGTCCAGAGAGGTTTGCAGACTGTTCAAAGTAGCCATCCTGCGGGCGTGTCTGGTTGCCGGTGGCCTGTCTGTAAGAACACCGCGTAATCAGAAACCGAACCCAGATCTTGGAAGAAAGAAGGAAAAGTACATCCCGAGCGACACTAAGAAGGAAGACTAAAGACTCGAGAAAGACATCTAGACGGATGACTCAATGGGTGGTATAACTTCCTTAGGACTTTGGCTTTGTGGGCCTAATCCTGTTCGAAGGAAGGTCCACGTGAGACTTTTTCCCCAGACTTTTGACTCGAGTGTATGGACGGACTTTCCTTTGTAGGGGTATGCCTTACGCGGGTTGGTCGTGCCTTGAAAGATAAGGCGGACTCGGGAAAGGGGGGAAACTCGCGATAGGATCAACGGAGTTCCGACGCTATAGACCTTCGACATACTATGCAAAGACCCGACACACGGCTAGACGGTAGGTCCTATAATAAGGAAGATTCACTAGGAAGGTTGGATATTTGAATTTTGAATATAAAATGAGCAAATTTCCAAAAGTTCGAAAATTGAAAACGGGATTTCGAAAACCAAGATTAGAATTTTGAAAGTTCAGAAAATCGAAATGGTGTCGGAAATTCGAGAATTAAAACGGGCAGTATGCCGGCTAGCGAAAAAAAGATATTTTGAGTCAAATCGTTGATCCTAAATTTCGGCGGCATTCCGAATTTTGAAAGTTGGATATTTTGAAAAGACGGGTCCTGAAACGGACAGTATTTCGGGTTTTTTTTCAAAATTTGGTAATTTGGAAGATGCATTTTTGAAATGACGGTTTTTGAAAAATGACACAGAGACCAAGTAGCACGTAGTCAAACAAGCATTATAACGACGCTTATGTATGCATTACGCTAAGTTTCGGTCGGTCGAAATAGGGTCTATACCAACAACGATGGCATTCTCGTAAATCAGGACGGACTCCCTAAGCCGAGTTGGTCTTAGGACATGCCGCAAAACCCATATGAGTTCCGCCATCGAAGTCTTTATCACACCCATGTAGGAATGCACCGCGGTATAGTGGGACGTCGGTCACAAGTAACCGGCCCGGGCAAAATTTGGGTTATGCATGAATCATTAAACTAATGCGCGCACACTAATATACGAACGATTTCTCTTCGAGTCTCACCCTAGGAACCCCGATGACATGTGGTACATCATGTATCCCCAGCGGAGTCGCCAAATTGTGGACATGACGTAGGTCCACCCCGACGTGGCCACGCGCGGGTTTGGGTAGGTGAATGAATCTCGTGGTGAGATTGTTCTCGGGTCCGAAATTTAAGTCAAAATGGAGTCGCCACCGAATTTTGTGGTCATTCGGAACCATACGAGCCCACTCTATGTCGTCATGGGCTGTACACAAAGTACGGCCCACTTCGATTTCAGAGTTTATGGGGCTCGTCCCTTTGCATTGCAATATCGATACCGTTTAAACCGGTTTTCGTATATAGAATGACTCTCGTGCGCCAATGGTTTCGGGCATCCGGAAACCAAGGTTCTGAGTAAGGGGTGAGGGTACGTGTTGGGAAGCCCACTAAGAAGACCTAACCCCGCCCGCACATGGCGGCCTCTACTAAGACATCGTTCGTGTTCGTGTGCGCGTGCTAGTAAAACGACTAAATGATATGCAAACAACGTTTTCGACTAAGCATGTGAATTATTGGTTAGCTACGTCATTTAATGCATCTTGAATATGGTCGGAGTAATTTAGCATGCGAGGGTCATTTATAAAGCGATAAGCAAGTAAATAAACAAAACTCGAAAGTAAATAACGTACAAGTTACACGGGCGGAAATAGAACCCGGCCAATACAAAAATTACAAATAATATACAAACGGAATAATAAATAATAAAAAGATAGGAACGGACCCGTATGTAAACTAGACCGTGGACTATGTAGATGGACGAACCCCGATTAAATACACATTGCGTTGTGTATTAAACGAAGGACAGAGACATAGGACCTAAGCGTGACGCTAGCCCGATCCCATGCCTCGATGCCTTGTCCCGACTTATCACGTCGAAAAATCGATCAAAGTCGCTATAGTGTTGTGATATGTATGGGTTTTGAAAAATGGGTTCACGTGATTAACTTTACACGTGCCGACTAAAAGTCGTACTAAAAGTCGTAAAAAGGACGAGGCTTAAATGTTGCATTTAAGCTCTCGGTTTTCTGGGCTACAGAACCCACTCGGTCGAGTCATGGTCTGACTCGGTCGAGTGTGTCCTCGAAAAGGCTACTGCCCAGATTTATGGGTTCTACTCGATCGAGTAGCCTACGTACTCGGTCGAGTAGCCCCTCTACGAGTACCAACTCATTTTATTTTTTGCTCAAAATCGATGGTTGGCCAAATTAAACGCAAATATCGCATGATTTGAGTTTAATTCGGCTTCCGGTGCTATAATCGCGTAAGCATGCGATTATAATACCGTTATCGGAGTTTTATGAAAATGTTTTCGCTAGATTTGAAATTTTGTATTAGTGGCGAAATTGCATCCCTCTACGTCACGACATCGAAACTAATCCTTTCGGATTATGTGATGTCGGTTTTCGTGTCAACGGGTTCCGTACAAATAAAAATGAGATCAAATGCGTTCAACTATTATTAATCGCGATCATGTCACGCCCTTGAGTACATTGGGGCGGGGCTCCTCGAAAGGGCTCCACCTCCGTCGTTGCTCGTAAAGGGATTAGACGGGCTTTAGGCGATCATCATAGTCAAACGTATTTGAAACTGAATTTTGGTACTAGTATATATATACGCGGTATAATGTGTTAGTAACGAAAAGATAGAAGTTAGTATACAAGAAATAAAATGTTAGCGTTATGTGAAAGTTAGTGTTAGGATACTAGTATAGTTACTATATAGACAATGCGAAAATGTAAATGAAAACGAAGTAGTAAGGATCGAAATGGGGTTTAGGACACCCTCAACATACATGCTTAGTAAATGACCTCGGAAATGGACTCGTAAATAGCGACGGGACGTCGGAGTATCGAGGATGTACGCGAGTTATGGTGTGTGTGTATATGTGTGTGTGTTTGTCGGTTTTTTGAAGAGCAAATGGCTCGGTTTTTGTATAGTTTTGCTTAGGGTTGTAGTGTAGAGAGTTTAGGTAGATTAGGGTAGAAATGTAGGGTAAAATGACATTAGGTAAAACTGAAAATGCAAAGGGTTTGAGGGGGTATTTATAGAGTTTACCCCACGACCTGGGGTCACTCGATCGAGTGGCCCTAGTGCACTCGATCGAGTGGCCCTAGTGCACTCGATCGAGTGCCCTAGAAAATGGGCCTGATCCGGTAAATGACGCTCCACTCGACCGAGTGGGTCAATCCACTCGATCAAGTGGATCAAGAGAATCGAGTTATTTTAGGAAGGAGTTGACCTTTGATTTGTTTGTTTTATTTGAATTTTGATTTGGGCGCCAGTTTCGAGAAGTGAATTTGGCTGATTTGTGTGACGGGTTCGTCCTTGACCGGGTTTTGACCCGGTCGCCAAAATATGGTTTTTATTTTTGGTGTCGGTTTTGGCCCAAATTAGTCTTATTTTGCTCGGAACGACCCACTGGGCCTGAATTTGAGGTTGGTTTTGAGAGATTCCTACTCCGCTAAATGTCCATGTCGGATATTATTGATTCCGAGCCAAAATCCGAGTATACTAAGTCACGTTTGCATCCGATCATCATCGGGTGTTTGTCGGGAACTGCTATAGACACTAGCAGGCAAAATGCGGGTGTCTACAATGGTGAAACATAAGAGGGATAGAAAAGGTTGAATGAAAGAAACTATATAAAATAGTTGACAAGAGAAAATCATATCTAATTCTGAATTTGAGAAGGATTGTAGGAGGATGAGAAAGGTAAAAAAGGAGGTGGAGGAAAATGAAAAATGATCATAGTAGATGAAGAAGTGAGAGTAATAAGAGGGAGGGCTCTTGGGGGAGGTGAGAAGGGGTGAGAGGTGGGAAAAGGAGAAGGGGAAGGACAAAAGAATGAAGAGGAGGAATAGATTAATCTTAATAACGGAGAAATAAGAATATGATTGGAAGAGGAGAAACATTAAGGAGAGATATAAATGAGGGTCGGAGATATGATGAATAATGTGAGGAATGGAAGATATTGAAGGCGCACACTTTCACTAAAGCACATGAAAAATAATTTTTATATATAGAAATGAATTTTAGCTGATGAGGAGGATAAGGAAAAGAATAATGAGGTGTGAAGGATGATGAAAAATGATCTAAGTGGACGAGACGAGAAAGGATGAATAAGAAAAGGAATGTTAAAAGGGGGTGGTGAGGTGATAAGGAGAGAGAAGTGTGTGCAATGAGGGGGTATGAAATCAGATAGGTTGAAACAGTTAAAATGATGACATAATCGCTAAAATAAATGACAAAAACACTTCATTTGGAAAAATGAATCTTAGACGATGTCAAGCAAAATGAGGAAAGTAAGGAGCGATAAGGGGAATAAGAAGACGAAAAGCTGGACAAGAAGGACGAATGATCTTCGTAGGTGGACATAAGCAACCAGAAAGAAAGTATCATTAGGGTAAGAAGAATACAAAAGAGTGAAACAAAAGAACGTGAAGGGTAAGATTAGTGAAAGGGACGAACCATTGCTGAACTAGATAATCAAAGATAGTCATATATAAGGATGAATATTGAATGATGAGAAGGAGCGGAGGCAGGAGAGGAGGGATGGATAAGGGAAGGAAAAGGAGATGGGGATATGAAAGTGGTAGATGAGGAAGACAACTGATCTTAGTAGGAGGTAATGGTGAACAGGAAGTAGATGAACATTAGAGAAAAGTGAGGGGAAAAAGCAGAAGGGTCGGGGGAAACACTAAGGGTAAACTAGACTAAATGACAAAAGTAGGATCTATTTAATGATGAATCTTAGATCGTGAGGAGGGGAGGCACATGGGGGAAGGAAGAAGATAAATGCATGTAGATGAGGGGTACGAGGAGAAGGCTTGGTGGAAAAGGGAAGGGAAAATGGGTTGTATATGAGGAAAATCAATAGACGAGCAGGAGGAACGTACAAAGGAACAACGTTAGGGAGAGAGACAAGTGAAAGAAGTTGGGGCTAAGGGACGATACCCTCACTGAACTGATGACCAAAACAAGTTATTTTAAGCATGTGTCTTAGATTACAAAGAGGGAAAGAAGAAGGTGAAGTTATTCTAAGTTTCTCCCAATTTTGCTCCCACCGATGGGAAATTTTATATATAGAAACGAATCTTAGCTGATGAGAAGGATAAGGGAAATGATAATAAAGTGTGAAGGATGATGAGAAATGATCTTAGTGGTAGAGGGAAGAGGATTGAGAAAAATAATGTTAAAGAGGGGGAGTGAGGTGATAAGGAGGGAGGACCGTGTGGGAGGAGAGAGTATGAACTCTGATAGGTTGAAACAGTTGAAATGATGACATAATCGCTAAAATAAATGACAAAAACACTTCATTTGAAAAAAATGAATCTGAGACGATGACGAGCAGTGATCATAGTTGTGCATAATTAACCAGAAAGAAAGTAGCGTTAGGGGGAGAAGAATATAGAGGAGTGAGACAAAAGGACGTGAAGGGCATGAAGGGTAAGATGAGCGAAAGGGACGAATCGTTTCTGAACTAGATAATAAAAGATAGTCATATGTAAGGATGAATCTTGAATAAGGAGGAAGAGCATAAAAAGACACAAAGTAAGAAGAATGGGGGAGACGAAATAGGAAGAAGAAAATGGGTGATTAAGAAAATTGATCTTTGTAAACGGTAAATGAGGAACATGAAAAGGCTGAGCAAGAAGAAGGATCTAGGATGAGGTAGTGAAGAATGGGAGGGGTTGAAGGAGTTAAAGATACGACACTTCTACATGACAAGAGAAGTCATATTACTTATTGGAGGGGCGAAGGTGAGAGAGTTGGGACAAATAAGGGATATGGTAAGGATAAGGGGATATTATTAGAAGGCAATAATGAACAACAAATTCAGAGGTTATTTGGGACCGAGCCCATTTTTAAAAAATGGCGAGACATGAAAAATCCAAGAGACGGACCCAACAAGTGAGTCTGACCAGTGAAGACATTACATACCTAACAAAATATCCTAAATATATCCTGGTACCATTACCTATGAAAGTTACAGGAACTGCTCAAGCGAATAACCTTCAAAAGTGCCACTACAGACCCATTAGAGATGTGTTGGTGCAATTATACCCAGAATTCTACAAGGATTAGGAAGCTGCTATGATGTCCCATAAAACGACTGCAACTTCGCGATCTGTAGCTTATTTGTTGTATGTATTATATTTGTCGAATCAAAGTTTTTTTTGTGAATAGTGTGTCTTATGTAGAATGTCAGCTCAAACATTTATTTAGAATTTGTATGCGGACTTTCATACAGCAACGAAATTTCTATGTTGTCTTGTTTTGAAGTCAACTTCTCTTGACGTTTTCAACTGTGATGATGTTGAGAATACGAGATTGATTGGTTACCCACAAATTGTGTATGTCGAACACCAAAATGCACAGATATATGGTAATATTTCTCTTCTTTCCACACTTATCAACCATTTCGTTACTTAATGATCACGCTTAATGTTTTAACTCTAATACACGCTGCTTCCTTGGAACACCGCAAGCATCAAGTGCTGCACACAGATCGAAACAACAACTGCTGACCACACTGAATTACCGGAGCGTGTTGGTCCAGCGATTTGTGAGTGGAGGTGAAGCAGGCCTGTGTTGGTCCAGCGACGTCGCTCTCAACAAGTAACATCCTGCAATGGGTGGTGAAGCAGGTTGTAGTGGCTGACGATGGTATCAACAAACCAGCGACCAGTGCTGGCACTCCAACAATGAAGGTACAGGCTGAAAAAAATGAATCAATTGTAGCCGACGCGGAGGAGATCAGCACAGATGAACCAGTCAGTGTAACACCCGCTATTTTCCTAGCATTTTTATCTTTTCCGTTATGCCTTCGTCATAACTCAATTACTGTCGGGCTTGTATTTCATCATTTTTCCAACTTTAATTTCATTTTCGAGTTTAATGATATTTATTTTTATTTTTAAAAGCTTTTAAGTCTTTTAGATCTATTTATTGGATTTTCTTCGTAAACTAATTAATTTTCCGCGAGGAATTCTATTTTTCTACAAGTTAACGTTTTTAACCTTGGATTTAAATTATTTCTTTTCCTACAAGTGTCTGAATATATTTATATAATATTTTCAACCTAGAAATAATTTTATTTACGAAAAGTTAGCCATTAATGATTTTATTACGAAGTTTCGTAAATAAGTATCTTCTTACGCGAGGTTTACTCGAGTTGCTTTGAAATACCATTAACTATTTTACGATTCTTTTTTTTATCAACTTAAAAATTAATTGAGACCTTTTCCCAATATTTTGGACCGACAAAGCTTTTTGTCACAATGTTACTACATTTTATTAATACGTTTCATTTTATCACATTAAACAGTAAACGTAAGATTATTTTCTTTTCATTGAATTGATGCATTATTACTCAAACTTTTCACACTCCTCCTCTTATTTTTGGCTGACACATAGTGACTATTTTCACATAGTTTTCGTCACCCTCATTATTAGTTCCATTTAAACAAAAACCATCCATTCTCCCTTCATTCATTCTTTTAAAAAATAATTAGTCGTCACCTTTTTCCTCTCCTTTAGCCTTGAGTTTCAGCAGATTTTCCAGCCTAGATTTGTCTCAAAATCGAGTCTTTATCGTCCCATTTTCATCTCCAAATTAATCGTCTATCTTTTCCCTTCGTTAAGGTAATAATCGATGTTATTTCCGATCGTTATTTACCTTGATTCTTTTAGTTTTCTCATGGTATTTTTGTACCATGTATGTTGTGTATTGAAGGATCCTTGGATGACACCGAAGCCGATGAATTTATCGTAGACTCGGATTTGGATTTGAGGTAACGTCGATGTTACTCGGTATTGCGTGATTTTATTTGTGTAATTGCATGTATATAATTATAATTTTATTTTGACAATATATGTATGTCATATAATCTGGAAAATTTTTAAAAGTTGAAAATTTGCATGTGTCGATATTTTTATCGCTTTTACGAGATAAACGATTAAATTGTTATTTTAATTTGTAAAATCGTAATATTGGCCTAAACATGTAATATATGTTTATATTCTGTAAAAATGTTGTTTCTGATGATTTTTAATAATTTAGTATTTTTCTGATATTTTAGTTATCGATTATTGAATTATTACCGTTTATGGACAAAAACGATTAAAAGCCGATTTTTAGTTCGAGTACCTAAACATTTTATTTTAATCTGATATTTGACGTGATGAAACTTTATGATGAAATAGAAATTTCTGAATTCTTTCATAATTTTTCGGAATTGATAAGTGGATGAATTAATTAATCACTTTAAATCATCGTTTATCGTTAAAACCGTGTTTGTCGTTTAAATTCATGATTTCTGGTCCTATGATTAAATCTGGAAAAAATGTGATTCTGATAAATTCATATTAAAATGTAATTTTATGATTTTTAGTGCCTTAATAAATGTTAGGAACGATAAGTTTTATTAATGGAATCGTTAATTGTGAAAACGGGTTTTAAAGACGGTTTTGACGGGGTTTATTAAATCTGGAATTTTTGGAAATCTGGGAAATTAGTAGTTTCTGGAAAATCATGATTTTTAAGTTTAATAATAATTTTTGGATATTAACACTTAAATCGTTTTGTAATTACTATTTTAATAGTCGTTATTGTCGAGATTAGACGGTTAGCGAAAAAAACCCTTTAAAAACCGAGTTTAAGGATTCTGGAAAATTTTATTCTCTAGACAGAATGACCATAAATAGATTTTAGCTATTTTACGTAATTTTTGTACTATTTATTAAAGTCTCTAATTAATAAGTATTGATTTTTGGACAAATTACGATTTATCGTTAAAATGCTTTGTTTTACCTAAAAGAATTATTTTTCCAGCAAATTTGAAGGTATTTAAATCTGAAACTTTAAGAGTTAAATCATATCTTAACATATTCTAAATATATTCAATGGTTTAATTAAATAAAAGACGTTAAAGTATTTAATTTGACATTTGCCGTAAAATCCTATTTATGTTCGTTTTGTCGAAACTATTAATAATTAGGGAATTTTAATTTTATAAACTTATGAAAACATCCTGATTAGTAGTATTAAAATGTTTAAGACATTTTTATTCATTTTATAAACACTTGGAAGATATTTTAATAATTTCATAAACCTAAATGCTCTCACTTTGATAATTAATATCGTTAAGGCCGAAAGTATTAGTTTTATAAATCTATATTGTTTACTAAAAATGTTGTATTAGTATAAACTAATATTTTTGCTATTTTGATATGATGCTATTTTTAGTAAAGTTTCTAAAAATAGAAGTTTCCTTAAATGGAAAGTTTCCTCTTTTGGAAGGCAATCCTTTTTCCCTTTTTTCTCTTATTATTATAATGATTTTATCTTTTGAATATCAATAATGGCTTTGTTTTGGAGTTATGAAATAAGGATAAGTGTGCGGGGTTAGAGTAATATAGTCTAGGATGTACTGTTTTGCCATCAACTATAAGGCTGGTGTATCCATTTGGGATGCATTGGTTGTTGAACTGGATACATTTGATGTCCAGGAGTATATGTGCATTGTTCCCTTAAGCTAGATATCGCATCGTGTTTGTCGCCGTCAGTTGAACTGGATACATTTGGTATCCAGGAGGGGTGTATATTACTTAAGCTAAGACCTCGCATGATAAGTCGACGTCCTATTATGATTGAGTTGCCTAGTTAGAGACCTTGGATCTTCGCTGCGTGTGAAGTTGGTGTCTGAGTTCTCGAAGCTAGTTTTAGTATATCTCTAGTGAAAGTCTAGCCTTGTGCACACTAATCGAATATCCATAACGCCATTTTGACTATTTTATTATTATCGATATAATTTGGTTGCAGGTTGGCAAATGTTTTATGTTTTCTTTGGAAAACTCGTTTTTATTATAATGTTTCGATACGTGAAGTTTTTCACTGAAAACTTATTTTCATTATAATGTTTTACTGTTTTTCGTTTTCTTACTATTTTTCTATAACAGTAATTACAGTTTTAAAATCCTGTTATACGGTTGGGAGAACGTTGGCGTTGCTCCCCACTGATTGTGGCTGTTATGTTTTAACATGGCAGGTATGCTTGTTTCCGGGTGTGGGCTAGCGGGCATTGTGGATCCTGCTTATTATTATTTTACAATTTTGTCTTGTGGATTGTTTTAATTTTTACCATTTTATTTAAGGCCTAATGTTTGACTTTACCATTTAAATTTTATCAAGACATAGTTACAGTGTGTTATAATCCCACTTCTACAGTGTTTCCGCCACTGTATTGCGTTATAATTTCTTGGGGGATTAAAAATGGTATCAGAGCATCACTGCTCCCAACGCTTACACCTGAAATTAAGGAAAATACCAGTAAATTATTTAAACAGTAAATAAAAATATTATTAGAGATGGGTAGAAACAAGTAAGGACTTATGTGATTAGCCTTCATGTTCTTGAAACACAATGATTAGCATTGAATATTTGTTTTATATGTCAAAGAAGATGATGAGTGGACAAGATATTGACATGATGCTCCTCCAAATTGGGACGGGACCTACATAACACTCTCAATGCCTGCTGAATCGAGTGGACAACATGGTGCTCCAAGAAAGATGCCGATGGTGACTTTTAGCTCCGATTCAGTTTACTTAAGCTACAGGCTAGATGATCAAGAGTAAATCCTAGTTCCTTCACGGTGCAACTCAGATGTGAAATCACTTTGGATCCCACGTGAACTCTGGAGGCCCAAAGATTTTCCTCTGGTTCAAGAACTTAGTAATATAGGATCATCGACTCTTTTCTTCCTTCCTCTACTTCTTCTACTTCTTCTCTTTTATATTCTCTTCTTCATCCGCTTGGTGAATCCTTGTTATATTCTACTACTCTACCATCTTTCTCTTGAGATTCTTTGGTTATACCGGATTCTGTCTTAGCGAACCCGTGTTTGTGAGAGTCGTGCTAGGAATCTCGAGATGGTTAACTTCTTCAATAATCCTTGAGGGCTCTTTCTGACTCTCAACTCCATCTTCCTTTCTGCTTCTATTGAATTCTGTTACCGCATCTGCTGCTAATCCATTCGACCTTTATCGATTTTGAAAACTCTTATTTTTTATTTTTTTATCCTTGTTCTATTTACCCGTTAACTTTTTTTATTTTGAACTCCCAATTTTATAAAAAAAGTTTGACTAGTTTTAAAAAAAATGGATTATCATATAATTTTAACATTTTGAGTTATAATTTCTAATTGTGAAATTGCCTGTTTTGTAAAAACTTTGACTGTCTTAAGCTTTTCGGATATCGTGAAAATTAACATTTTTGAATTATATTTAAGAAGTTTATATTTCACTTTTGTTTTATCTTTGGTTGATATTTATATTTAGATCTATATCAAAATGCCTTGATAATTTATTTTAAATTATTTCGAAATTATTTCAATTTTTGATTTTTTTTAGGCGACCGGAATTTTATGAAGACTTTCATATTTCCAAATACTTCAATTTCTAAAAGATTATTACGTAAAACATTTTAACATTGTCCAAATCATTTTGAATGTTCGGGTTTGATAACATTTTTGAAAACTTTCATAATTACTTTGATAACATTTTCGTAATTCTAACATTTTGAAATTAGTTTTCGTTTTATTGTCGGTGAACTTTTGAATCTGTTATTCAAAATGTTTGATGAGTGCTTCGATTTTTACCAACTACAAAATTTGATTTCTCAAAACTAAATTTTGTTTCGTCATAAAACCGAAATATTATCGCATTTCTTAATCAAATTATCTTACTTTGTTTTGAAAGTGTTTTGGTTACCCTATTTTCTTCGACTTTGTTTACAAATGTTATTTAACGTTGTTATTTTATCAAATAACTTTACTTTACGATTTAATCAAAAGATTTTAAACGTCGGGTTGGTTAGCCCAATTCTTCTTGGAATAAATATTTGCCTTCGATTTCGTATCACTTTGAAGGTTGTAAAATTTTCTTTTAAAGCAAATTTATATGCGAAAATTGTATCCTCACCTTTTCGAGTGGGGTAATCTTGTTTCCTTTCTACTTATTATTAGTTTCGAGGACGAAACTTTGTTTTAGTGGGGAGGATTGTAACACCCGCTATTTTTCTAGCATTTTTATCTTTTCCGTTATGCCTTCGTCATAACTCTGTCACTGTCGGGCTTGTGTTTCATCATTTTTCCAACTTTAATTTAATTTTCGAATTTAATGATATTTATTTTTATTTTTAAAAGGTTTTAATTCTTTTAGATCTATTTATTGGATTTTCTTCGTTAACTAATTAATTTTCCGCGAGGAATTCTATTTTTCTACGAGTTAATGTTTTTAAGTTGGATTTAAATTATTTCTTTTCCTACAAGTGTCTGAATATATTTATATAATATTTTCAACCTAGAAATAATTTTATTTACGAAAAGTTAGCCATTTATGATTTTATTACGAAGTTTCGTAAATAAGTATCTTCTTACGCGAGGTTTACTCGAATTGCTTTGAAATACCTTTAACTATTTTACGATTCTTCTTTTTATCAACTTAAAAATTAATTGAGACCTTTTCCCCATATTTTGGACCGACAAAGCTTCTTGTCACAATGTTACTACATTTTATTAATACTGATGGGGGTCGGTTGCCTACCTCGGGCCGCCTGCCAGTCAGGCCCCGAGGTGACCAGTCCCAGAAAGAGGAAAGGCCTGCCCAGCAGACTGTCCGTCAACATCATTGAAACCTCCAAGTGTATGGCTTTAATCCCTTAGCCGCCTGGCACAGCCTGGCCGCCTGCCAAGCAGGGCGAACCAGGCCTCCTGCCTGCTTCCAGGGCACTCCCGCCTAGGCAGGACCAAAGGAGAACCGAGAACCCATCCGTCATTTTGCCTAAGGTAAGGGAAAATGAGTGGACAAGGTGAGTCCACGTGTCGCACCCGCATCCACTCATTTTCCTCCTCTTCCCTCTCTTTTCCTCTCTCTTGTGGGAAGGTATAAATACTTACCCATTTCCCACATAAAGGAGGTTGGATTTTCTCTCTCTAGACTCTTACTCCTAAAAACGCCACCTAGTTCCTCACGAGCTAGGTTCGTCAAGGCAATTCACGGACTGACTTAGGCATCGGAGAGGGTTTTCCTCGGACAACCTCCGAGGCCCTGTGCGTTCACTGTGCAGGGAGCAGGCCAACTCGCCGGGAAGGTCCGATCAAGGGAGTGAGAGGAAGGGGAGGCTGAAGGAAATCGAACGATCAACGGTTCACTATTAATCCAATCCTACAACCCGGATCCAAGGCCGGGTGAATTGTTTCCGTGACCGGAACAATTTGGCGCCGTCTGTGGGGAACTTACGGTTGTGCTCACGAGTTACCCACTAAAATCAACCACTCATAATCACAAAACTAAACACAATCATGCCAGAAATCGTTGATGCCAGTGCAGGAACGGGTCCGACGGTCCCACCGGTGGCCCCCTGTATGGTATGCCGCAGTCGGAGAGAGTTCCTCCTGCCACGATCCTAGGGGTAGGGGGAACCAGTCTCCTTGGTGGACCTAGCACTGCTGTGACGCCTGAGCTGGGGGCACGCCCAGGACACGCTCTTAATCTGACCCCACCTCAGATGGCGCAGACAGCCGCCTTCTTCTCCGCGATGCTGAACCAGGAGTTCACTCCTGAGGACTTGGTAGGCAGGGTCGCATCGGCTCCCAGGCAACCATCCCCAATCGGTAGGGATGAAGTCGGGGGCACGAGGCGAACCGCCGCCGGGAATGCTCAGAGGAAAGCAAAAAGGACGGCACAAGCGTATGCACATGTGCAAAGGCGCATTACTACCGGCAGTCCAGAGCCACCTGTCCAGCAGGCGTTTTCCATTCACACAACGGAATCTGCGTCTGGAGAACAAAGAGGCCTGTCCCGAGAAATGCAGGAGAGAATGAGCCCAGGGAGCCCATGTCAAAACGCTTGGGGGAAAGGCCAGGCGGAGTTTTCTCCAGGCTAACACCTGCAGCCAAGGAACAGTCGGCCCCCGGCTTATCCCAAAGCCTGCAATCCAGGCTCAACCGGGGACAACCGCTCGAGTCCAGGTATCATCAGGGTGAGAATCTCTGCCACTCTCAGAGGAAGAGGCCCAAGCAGATTTCCCCGGAAACAGAGGATGAAGCAGCAAGCAGGCCGCCGCCAAGGCACCGCTCCCCCAGTGCGAGGAAACCGACCCATAAACAATGGGATTCTCACGGTAACCAGTCTGGGGAAAGCAGGTCACGATTGGTAGGCAGGCCCACAAAAACCCCGCTGCACCCTGAGGTACAAGAGTACCCCATTCCAAAAATCAAAATGCCCACTATTAAGTTTGATGGGACGACAGATCTTGAAGATCACCTGGCGGCATTTGAGAGCCACATGGGCATGTATGACGTAGATGATGCCATCTGGTGCAAAGTTTTCCCAACCACCCTGGTAGGGCTCGCACAAGGATGGTTCAGGGACCTCCGCCAGGGGTCAGTCAGATTCTTCATAGAGTTGGCTGAGATCTTCCTCGAACAGTATGCCGGGAACAAGAGAAGACGCCTCACTCGTTTCGATCTCATGACCCTGAAGCAGAAAAAGGGTGAAAGTGTGAGGGAATACCTGAGAAGATTTGATCTATCCTACCAGCAGGTTAGGGAGATCGATGACTCCACTGCCGCCTACGCCCTGACAATCTCCCTACTTCCAGGGGAAATGAAAAACCAGATGATCAGGGCCCAGCCAGAAACCTTGGCCATGGCCAGGAAAATTGCGGAAGGGTTCATTCTGCAGGAGGAGTTCCACGGCCTGACGGATACCCCTGCAGGTCAAACAAGGCCTCAAGGGGGACCGCAGGGTGGACGGGGCAGAAGTGAGCCAGGCAAGCAAAGGGAGGAGGGAGACACTCCCAAGAAAGAGCGCACAGTCTACCAGCCCAGGTTCGATAGTTACACTGCCCTGAACAAATCCAGGGCAGAGATCTTCGAACTGGAAAAAGAAACTGCCAAATGGAATCGCCCGAACAAGCCTCGCAGCCCGAAAGGAGACCCCAAGAAATTCTGCACTTTCCACGACTGCATAGGCCATACCACCGAGGAATGCCGTCACCTGAAGGACGAGATCGAGAAGTTAATCAGGAACGAATGGTTAGCCAACTACGCAGCTAAGAATAAGTCTCAGAAAGAAGTATCTGAAAAACCCGAAGGGTCAGTGCAGAACCGCATGGTGATCCATGTAATTTCAGGGGGCACTGAGGGCCAGCTCAGTCGAAGAGGCCAAAAAAGACAAATGCGTGAACTAAGGAACCAGATCTGCTATGCTGAGAAAGCAGGGAGTCCAAGGGGGGTGACCTTAAGCATCACCCCTGATGATGCAGGGCGCGTGGTATACCCGCACAGTGACCCTTTGGTGCTGTCCCTAGAGATCAGCGACCACATTGTGCGGAGGTGTATGGTAGACACAGGCGCGTACACGAATCTGCTGTACAAGGACGCCTTCGAGAAAATGGGCCTGGAAAAAAGGCACCTACGACCTGCCCCTGGATCGCTATACGGATTCAGTGGAGCAGGCGTGCTGCCCATGGGAGTCATAGACCTGCCCGTAACCTTTGGAGAAGGCTCTACTGCCAGAAACGTCAGGGCAACCTTTGTTGTTGTGGATGCAAGATCTGCCTACAACGCCCTAATCGGCAGGGCCACCCTGGACGAAATCGAGGCGGCCATCTCCATCAGGGCTCTCACCATAGCGTATGTCACCGACTTTGGACTAGAAGGAAAAGTGCGCGGGGACCAAGAGTCAGCCAGACAATGCTACTCCATGGCCCTGCAAGAACACGAAAAAGAAAGAAAAGGAAAAAGAAAGGCTGACAGTTCCCCCAGCAGGGAAGGCGAAATACCAGCCGAGCACTCGGCGCCTGACCACCTGGAGCCAGGGGGCGAAAGCATGTTAGTGGACTTGGAGCCAGGTAGGCAGGTCCTGATAGGAGCTGACCTGGAATAATCCTACCAGGCTGAGCTGGTCAAGCTGCTAAAAGAAAACAAAGACGTATTCGCCTACTCGGAAGACGAGATGCCCGGCGTTGATCCATCATGCATCGTTCACAAGCTGAATGTAAGCATGGATGCTCGCCCTGTAAAACAGAAGAAACGAAACATGTCCGCAGAAAAAGACGCAGCAATCAAGGAAGAAATTGACAAACTCTTGAAAGCAGATTTTATTGAGGTCTGTGACTACCCAGAATGGTTGGCGAATGTAGTCATGGTTAAAAAATCGTCAGGCGCATGGAGAATGTGCGTGGATTTTACAAACCTCAACAAGGCCTGCCCGAAAGACTGCTATCCGCTCCCCAGAATCGACCAAATGGTAGACTCCACCAGTGGTTATTCCATGCTGAGCTTCCTAGATGCCTTTTCAGGGTATCATCAAGTATACTTGTGGCAGCCGGACAGGGTGAAGTGCGCGTTCATCACCAGTTCAGGCACCTACATGTACAAGATGATGCCATTCGGGCTTAAAAATGCAGGGGCTACATACCAGCGGTTAGTTGATAAAGTGTTTGAAAAACAAAAAGGCAGAAACATCGAGGCTTACGTTGATGACGCCATCGTAAAAAGCAGAGAGGACAGAGAGCACCTGATGGACTTGCAGGAGACCTTCTGCTCCCTGCGCGCCTACAAAATGAAACTCAATCCAAAGAAGTGTACATTTGGAGTCCGCTCCGGCAAATTCCTGGGGTTCCTGGTCAGCTCTCGGGGGATAGACGCCAACCCTGAGAAAATTCAGGCAGTTCTAGACCTTCCTGAGCCCAAAACCATTAGAGACATCCAGCGCCTGACGGGCCGCATGGCCGCCCTAGCACGGTTCGTCGCCCGATCAGCAGACAAGGCCACTCCTTTCTTCAAGATACTGAAAGGAAACAAACAGTTCAAGTGGGAAAACGAGCAGAGAGAGGCCTTCGAACAGTTGAAGGACCATCTTAAGAAGCTCCCCACCCTGGCCAGGCCAGTAGCAGGGGAAAAGCTTTTCCTTTACATTGCAGTGACCAATATAACTGTCAGCGCGGTCATCTTACGAGAAGAGGCAGGCGCCCAGCAACCTATATATTTCGTAAGTCACGCGCTGGGGGCAGCCGAGAAAAACTACCCGATGGTCGAAAAAGCCGCCTACGCGGTCATAATTGTCGCCAGGAAGCTCAGACCTTACTTTGACGCGCATCCAGTCGTAGTCCTCACCGACCAACCACTAGAGAAGGTGTTGGAAAAATTTGAAAAATCAGGGAGACTACTGAAGTGGGCGATTGAGCTGAGTGGGCTAGGTATATCTTACCAGCCTAGAACAGCCATCAAGGCCCAAGCCTTAGCAGATTTCCTGGCAGAGTGCTCCCATTCAGGGGAAGAAGAGACCCCTGCCGAGGAATGGGTCGTGCATACTGATGGATCCTCGACTGCCAACGGCGCAGGCGCAGGTATCGTACTGACCAGCCCAGGAGGGGCTGACTTTGAGCATGCCCTCAGGTTTGTCTTCCCAGCATCAAACAACGAAGCAGAGTACGAAGCAGTACTTGCAGGCGTCAGGCTAGCTAAAGCCGCAGGGGCAGAGCGGATTGTCCTAGCGACAGACTCCCAGCTCATCGCCAACCAAATTAATGGCGAATACGAAGCGAGGGACCAAGCAATGGCCACGTACCTGGAGACGGTGAAGGGAGAGTTATCCGGCCTGAAGTCATATGAGGTCAAACAGATCCCCCGATCCCAGAATAGCAGAGCAGACGCCCTGTCAAAACTGGCAAGCTCCAGTCTACAGGACATCCGGAGATCAGTATGGGTCGACGTTTTACACGAGAAGTCCACTAACCCCTGTCAAGCGGTTAATACTGTGGAAAAAGAGCTAGAAAGCTGGATGACTCCCTTCATCCGGTACAAGGAGCATGGTATATTACCATCAGACTCATTACAAAAAAGGAAGATACAGGCTAAAGCAGCCTGGTTCATACTCATTGATAAAGAACTTTATAAGAAGTCTTTTACTTATCCCCTGCTCAAATGCCTGCGGGCAGATCAGGCCGCTGAAGTATTGGAGGATATCCACTCAGGGATTTGTGGGCATCACATTGGGGGGAGATCACTGGCCCACAAGGCCCTCAGGGCAGGCTACTACTGGCCTACCATGCTGGCAGATGCCAAGAGCCTGACCCAGAAATGCAGGAAATGCCAACTCTTTGCCCCATCAATCCATGCCCCAGCCCAGGAGCTCAGGCCAATCCTATCCCCCATCCCCTTCGCTCAATGGGGGATGGACATTTTAGGACCCTTCACGGTGGCCACAGGGGGCAGAAAATTCTTAATTGTCGCCATAGACTACTTCACCAAATGGGTGGAAGCCGAAGCAGTGCCCAACATCACTGAGCCGGCGGTCAGGAAAGTGGTCTGGCGAAATATCATCACCAGGTTCGGTCTACCAAAGATGTTGGTATTTGACCATGGCAGGCAATTTGATAATGATCCGCTGAGAATCTGGCTGGAAAGCCACAACATCTCAGTCGCCTATTCAGCCGTCTGTCATCCTCAAAACAACGGACAGGCAGAAGCAGCCAACAAACAAATCCTGAACGGCCTAAAGAAAATGGTGGATGACTGCAAGGGTAGGTGGGCTGACGAACTCCCCAGTATACTCTGGTCAATCCGAACTACTAGAAAAGAGTCTACAGGCCAGACCCCGTTTGGTCTAGTATATGGAGCAGAGGCATTATTACCAATTGAGGCAAGGATCCCCTCTCTACGCTCCCTGCAGTACGACCAGGCTGAAAACGAAGCTGCAATGGTCGAAGCCTTGGACCTGGTAAATGAACTAAGGGAAGAAGCCAGTACCAACATCGTTGCCTACCAGCAACGAATGAGGAAAGCCTTCAACACCAAAGTCCGACAGAGGAACTTCCAGATGGGTGAGCTGGTTCTGAGAAAGACGCAGGCGATTGGAAAGTCAAGAGAACATGGGAAGCTGAGTGCCAACTGGGAGGGTCCATACCAAGTGACTCGAGTCCTGGGACCAGGCACATACAAAATCGCCAACCTTGAAGGGCAAGAACTGCATGCTCACTGGAATGCGGACACTTTAAAGAAATACTACGTCTGAAAAGAATTCGAAGATAGTTTTTCTTTTTTGCTAAAAACAAATGGCGGAGGACGGTCAAAAGAATGTCGACGGCTCCGACCACCCGAAAGTGTCACAGTTTTATAAAGAAATGAAGAATATTCAGATTTATACTCGTTGCCTGTTCACACTCGCGTTCTTCACACACAAACGAGCAGGGGGCAATAAGGGGAGGCCCCCCTGTTGCCAAAATCGGGAAAAATGACCCCCCCAGCAAAAATCCGAAGCACCTCCCTGCTTACCTCTGGGCAGGCAGGGGGCAGGCCCCCTGGACTTTGAACAAAAGCCAGGGACAGGCCAGACTAACAAGGACTGGGGGCAAGCCCCTCAACCTTGTATAAAAAACGCAAAAGCCACCCTGCTTACCTCTGGGCAGGCAGGGGGCAGGCCCCCTGGACTTTGAACAAAAGCCAGGGACAGGCCAGACTAACAAGGACTGGGGGCAAGCCCCCCAACCTTGTATAAAAAACGCAAAAGCCACCCTACTTACCTCTGGGCAGGCAGGGGGCAGGCCTCCTGGACTTTGAATAAAAGCCAGGGACAGGCCAGACTAACAAGGACTGGGGGCAAGCCCCCCAACCTTGTATAAAAAACGCAGAAGCCACCCTGCTTACCTCAGGGCAAGCAGGGGGCAGGCCCCTTGGACTTTGAACAAAAGCCAGGGACAGGCCAGACTAACAAGGACTGGGGCAGGCCCCCCAACCTTGTATAAAAAACGCAAAGGCCACCCTGCTTACCTCCGGGCAGGCAGGGGGCAGGCCCCCTGGACTTTGAACAAAAGCCAGGGACAGGCCAGACTAACAAGGACTGGGGGCAGGCCCCCCAACCTTGTATAAAAAACGCAAGAACCACCCTGCTTACCTCTGAGCAGGCAGGGGGCAGGCCCCCTGGACTTCGAACAAAAGCCAGGGACAGGCCAGACTAACAAGGACTGGGGGCAGGCCCCCAAACTTGTAAAAAGAAACAATCAGGAACCCCCCTACTTACAGGCAGGCAGGGATAGGCTGCGAATCAAGCTCACGAGGAATCAAAACAGACAAAACAAACAGAAAATTCACATAAAAAAAGTAGTGTCAAAGGAATACAGGACACGAGTTTTGAAAGCAAGTGATTACAATCAAGAGTACGGCAGCCGGCCACCAAAGGGCTCGGCGCGCAAAGAAGTGAAGAAAGTTAAAAAGTCGGCACAGGCGCAGCAGGAGACGAGCAAGAGCCCTCTGAGGAAGACTGCCCTCCATGTTAAGCAGGGGGAGCATCTGGGCCGGAAGTGGCAGCTCCTTCAGACAGTCTGCGCATTTGAGCTTCGTCCTTAGCAGTATAAAGGGCTCGGAAAGCATCTTCGTCAAAGCCAGGGAACATCTCCCTGACGGCTTCCATGACAACCCCTAGGCAAGAGTTAGCACCATTAACGAAGCCCGCCGACACGGCCGTCTCCACCTCCTGGAGTATTTCATCCCTCTCCTTTTCCCAATCCTTAGTCTTCGCCGCCAGATCGCCAAGAGCCGCCTGCAGATCAGAATTTGCCTTGGAAAGGCGCTCCCCAAGGTCGATGACGCTCTTCTTGGCATGATCCAGCTCAGCCAAAGCTTTCCTGGCCTGCTCCAACTCCGCAAAGGCCTGCTGGGCTCTCTTTGACTCCTCCCCCAGGCGGGACACCTCCCTAATAGCTTTCTCATTTTCAGACTTCCAGTGGATCGCCTGGCCTTTGGCCTCTTCTAGCTCGGTCTCCCTTTTCGCTAACTGATCCTTCAGGCTGGCAATGAGAGCAACGTCCCTCTCGACTGCAGAAAGGCGGTCAGAGTTGGACAGTTCCTCATCGCTCAGACGGCTGAGGGCCGCCAGCTCCGCAGAAGCTTGCATGATTCGGGCAGTGCGCTGGATGTACTGGGTCACTTGGTTTGTAGCAGATTGGACAGTCTTGAGGATGTGGTCCGCTAGAACTGCCCCTGAGTCGGAAAGCAGGGCGTAAACATCTTGGCTGTCTCCGGCGGTATAGTGGAATTCAGCGTTCTCCTCAGAAAAGAGGGTGGCAGGAATCCCCTGAGCAAAACGTTTAGGTTCAGGCGTGGAAGTCTCCAGGTCCACTACCTGGTCGGCACTTGGAGCTTCCCTGCTCCTCTTCCTAAGCAGCGCCCGAGGAGTGCTCTCCCCAGTTTCTTTGGAACCTGCAGCCCGCGGCCCCGGGGGAATCTGGACCCCTGCTGAAAGGCCCTCTTGCCTGCCAACAGGCGAAGGGGTAGCCTCGTAGGCAATCGCCTTCGCAACTGGAGAGGGGGTGGCCTCAGAAACCGCCGTCTTTGCAGGCGTTGCTCTAGGAGGGGGGGGGGGGGGAAGCCTTGGTCTACTGAACGATAGACCCTTCAAATGCTTCATCAGATTCTTCTCACCTCTCTTAAAATCAGGGGGCAGAGAAGGGCGACTTTGGATAACAGTAAGATTCTCGTCCAGGCCCAGGCGTCTCACCTCCCCTTTCCTCCAAATAAAGGTAGCAAGATCTGCAAGGCAAACATACAAGCTGTCAGGGCACTTTTAAAAGGAAAAAAGAGTGAGAAAAAAAAAATCACCAACACTCCTGAACTACCTTTATCTAGACCCGGATTCATGCCCAACCGGGTTAAGTAATTATCAGTCGCTATAAGCTCCGCATGAGGGAGCCATAAGGTGGGGCCATACACCCCATACTTGTTAGTATGGGCAGCAAAGTAGGCCGTCAATTCCTTGTCTTTCTCACTTAACTTAACCTCCAAGGCCTTTCCACCCACGCCAGAGTGGTACTCCTCAGGGGACTCAAGCCTGGTGTGGACATGATTCCTGAAATGACGAGGAACCCTCCACCCATGGATGCTGTGTATGTAGAGGAAGTTGTTCTTCCAGTCTCTCAAACTGTCCATGCCAGGCCATACCAAACAATGTCCCTTCTGCCTCAAGAGGGACCAATAACCAGGGGAGCCCGTACTTCCAGAAGAAACCATTTGTAAGACCACCATAAACCGCAGGGCGTCAATGAAAGGCTCCATGCGGTGAAAAAGACAGATCCAGACATATGAAATCAACGCCCTGACGGCCGTGGCTGTCAGCTGGGCGATGGCGACGTTCATACGCCCGAAGATCTCCTCTAAGGAATGATGGAGGGGAAAGCGAAGGCCGAACTACAGGCATTTATGGTAGACTGCTATGCACCCGTCGGGGGGGTTGCATACGGTGTCCCTTTCGCCGGGGACAACGACTGTGTACCCCTCCCCGAAGTTGTAAAGCCGTTCAATCGCACCAGTGGCGTTCTTTGCAAGGATCAGATCCCGATTTTTCGGGTCAGGGAAGGTACTCAAAGGGATGCGGTATTTAACTTTATCTAAAAAGTATGCCCTGCCCCTTTCCCGCCGAACAAGAGGACCAGAGGTTCTAGAAGGATCAACTTCCAACGCCTCGTCGTCCGAGTCAATGGCGTCAAACGAGGGGGGGTCAGGAGAATTACCCCCCCCCCCGCTGTCCGCCGAGCGTTCATCCTCAAAACCCACCTCCCTAGAGAAGGAGGCAAAATTCGTCCATTCCCCCTTCTTTGATGGGTCAGTGAAGGGAAGAATCCGCTCGCGGGTTCTAGACATTCTACTCTAGCGAAAGCGGAAAACAGGAAATCAAGAAGAAAAAGCAGAAAATGGAAGACGAAAATCTGACCTAAGATCGCCTGACAGCACGGAACAAGCCCGAAGAAAGAGTCTCCCAGGGAAAAGGGGTGCAAAGTAGGGTACGGTTCGTTAACGCTCGAGGGTTTTAGCAGATAAAGAGAATAGGGAGTTTCGAAGGAAAAGAAAGATGGAAAAAAATGAAAGAATGGATGACTCATCACTTTTATAGAAAAAAGGGCATGCCAAGAGTCGCCCAACCCTCAGGAATTCACCCAAAGGCTGCGGTCCACGTGTCGCCCCTGCAGAGGTTTGCTCTGAGTAGCTTCCCAAGAAAAACCTCGGGAGGACCAAAGGGTGTCAGAGGATTGGCCACCCTATGACGTCTCCCTTGGCCAAAAAAAAAAAGAAAAGCGTTAAAAAATGCGGCACACAAACACATCGCCTGAATTCCATTTCATTAAAAAAGGGGAAAAATTACATTCAGTGCCGAACAAGCAAAGAAAATATACAAGGGCCCAGAAATTCTGGCCCAACAAGCAAAATGCCCTGCTATGCAGGCTTAATCATCATCCAAGTCAGGAGAAGGATCCCCAGGGCTGCCTGGATTCCCGAGAGCCGAGCCCCAATCCCAGTCTGGGGAACCCTGGAAAGGGTCATCAGAAGCTCCGTCTTCGTCCTTGTCGCTCAGGCAACCGAGGCCCCCACTATCGTCAGAGTCCTGGCTACTATCTTCCCAGTCCCTGCCAAAGGGAACAGCCTGGGATTCGTCGCAAGTACGACAGCCTGTCTTCTTCACAGGCGAAGAGGGCCTGACGCCAAGGAGGAATCAGTGTCAGAGAAGTTGGGGTCAAATTGTTCAGGGTGCAGCCATGGAAAGCACTCATGGCATCTCCTGTCAAAACAGCCCCCTCCCTGGGGGCAGCGCCTAAACCTAGGCGCAGCAGGAGGCGAGGACCTCCTGGGGCGTTTGCCCATCCTAACAGAAGCCTTCTGACCCCTCCGGCGGAAACGAAGTCGTGAACGGCGACTCCGGCGGACAGCTAGGTAAGAAGCACGAGCATATCAGAGCCTCCAAAGCCCCCTAAAGATGAAAGTAACGTATCTGACTCCGCGACGAGTTATGCTTTTCTTGATCTAAGCCATGTTTAAGACAAAGAAAGGAAAGTTGGAAATGAATCGTGAAGATGGTAAAGGAGGACGCATTTTATACAAAAAGCAGAAGCAGGGCATTAATGGTGCCCCAACCACTTCTGCAAAGAAGAGAGCCAATCATCAAACTAGCACACTGCTCGAAAATTCCCTGTGCAAAGAAGAATAATCATAAGAGAAGACGTTTGAACTCTCTGCATACCCAGAGAAATTAAAGCATGTTCCCTCGGGAATACGCGGCGCATTTAATGCAAGAGTGTCCAAGGAGTCAACCTCCCACCGTCCCAAAACAAGACGTCGCCTGCCGAGCAGGAGCCCCGCTCCCCCCAGCCGGCGAGGGCCAATTGATGGGGGTCGGTTGCCTACCACGGGCCGTCTGCCAGTCAGGCCCCGAGGTGACCAGTCCCAGAAAGAGGAAAGGCCTGCCCAGCAGACTGTCCGTCAACATCATTGAAACCTCCAAGTGTATGGCTTTAATCCCTTAGCCGCCTGGCACAGCCTGGCCGCCTGCCAAGCAGGGCGAACCAGGCCTCCTGCCTGCTTCCAGGGCACTCCCGCCTAGGCAGGACCAAAGGAGAACCGAGGACCCATCCGTCATTTTGCCTAAGGTAAGGGAAAATGAGTGGACAAGGTGAGTCCACGTGTCGCACCCGTATCCACTCATTTTCCTCCTCTTCCCTCTCTTTTCCTCTCTCTTGTGGGAAGGTATAAATACTTACCCATTTCCCACATAAAGGAGGTTGGATTTTCTCTCTCTAGACTCTTACTCCTAAAAACGCCACCTAGTTCCTCACGAGCTAGGTTCGTCAAGGCAATTCACGGACTGACTTAAGCATCGGAGAGGGTTTCCTCGGACAACCTCCGAGGCCCTGTGCGTTCACTGTGCAGGGAGCAGGCCAACTCGCCGGGAAGGTCCGATCAAGGGAGTGAGAGGAAGGGGAGGCTGAAGGAATCGAACGATCAACGGTTCACTATTAATCCAATCCTACAACCCGGATCCAAGGCCGGGTGAATTGTTTCCGTGACCGGAACAAATACGTTTCATTTTATCACGTTAAACCGTAAACGTAAGATTATTTTCTTTTCTTTGAATTGATGCATTATTACTCAAACTTTTCACATTCCTCCTCTTATTTATGGCTGGCACATAGTGACTATTTTCACATAGTTTTCGTCACCCTCATTATTAGTTCCATTTAAACAAAAACCATCCATTCTCCCTTCATTCATTCTTTTAAAGAAAAATTATTCATCACCTTTTTCCTCTCCTTTAGCCTTGAGTTTCAGCAGATTTTCCAGCCTAGATTTGTCTCAAAATCGAGTCTTGATCGTCCCATTTTCATCTCCAAATTAATCGTCTATCTTTTCCCTTCGTTAAGGTAATAATCGATGTTATTTCCGATCGTTATTTACCTTGATTCTTTTAGTTTTCTCATGGTATTTTTGTACCATGTATGTTGTGTATTGAAGGATCCTTGGATGACCCCGAAGCCGATGAATTTATCGTAGACTCGGATTTGGATTTGAGGTAACGTCGATGTTACTCGGTATTGCATGATTTTATTTGTGTAATTGCATGTATATAATTATAATTTTATTTTAACAATATATGTATGTCATATAATCTGGAAAATTTTTAAAAGTTGAAAATTTGCATGTGTCGATATTTTTATCGCTTTTACGAGATTAACGATTAAATTGTTATTTTAATTTGTAAAATCGTAATATTCGGCCTAAACATGTAATATATTATGTGAAAATGTTGTTTTTGATGATTTTTAATAATTTAGTATATTTCTAATATTTTAGTTATCGATTATTGAATTATTACCGTTTACGGACAAAAACGATTAAAAGCCGATTTTTAGTTCTAGTACCTAAACATTTTATTTTAATCTGATATTTGGCGTGATGAAACTTTCTGATGAAATAGAAATTTCTGAATTCTTTTATAATTTTTTGGAATTGATAAGTGGATGAATTAATTAATCACTTTAAATCATCGTTTATCGTTAAAACCGTGTTTGTCGTTTAAATTCTCGATTTCTGGTCCTATGATTAAATATGGAAAAAATGTGATTCTGATAAATTCATATTAAAATGTAATTTTATGATTTTTAGTGCCTTAATAAATGTTAGGAACGATAAGTTTTATTAATGGAATCGTTAATTGTGAAAACGGGTTTTAAAGACGGTTTTGACGGGGTTTATTTAATCTGGAATTTTTGGAAATCTGGAAAATTAGTAGTTTCTGGAAAATCATGATTTTTAAGTTTAATAATTATTTTTGGATATTAACTCTTAAATCGTTTTGTAATTACTATTTTACTAATCGTTATTGTCGAGATTAGACGATTAGCGAAAAAAAACCCATTAAAAACCGAGTTTAAGGATTCTGGAAAATTTTATTTTCTGGACAGAATAACCATAAATATATCTTAGCTATTTTACGTAATTTTTGTACTATTTATTAATGTCTTTAATTAATAAGTATTGATTTTTGGACAAATTACCATTTATCTTTAAAATGCTTCGTTTTACCTAAAAGAATTATTTTCCAGCAAATTTGAAGGTATTTAAATCTGAAACTTTAAGAGTTAAATCATATCTTAACATATTCTAAATATATTCAACGGTTTAACTAAATAAAAGACGTTAAAGTATTTAATTTGACATTTGCCGTAAAATCCTATTTATGTTCGTTTTGTCGAAACTATTATTAATTAGGGAATTTTAATTTTATAAAATTATGAAAACACCCTGATTAGTAGTATTAAAATGTTGAAGACATTTTTATTCATTTTATAAACACTTGGAAGATATTTTAATAATTTCATAAACCTAAATGCTCTCACTTTGATAATTAATATCGTTAAGACCGAAAATATTAGTTTTATAAATCTATATTGTTTACTAAAAATGTTGTATTAGTATAAACTAATATTTTTCCTATTTTGATATGATGCTATTTTTAGTAAAGTTTCTAAAAATAGAAGTTTCCTTAAATGGAAAGTTTTCTCTTTTGGAAGGCGATCCTTTTTCCCTTTTTTTCTCTTATTATTATAATGATTATATCTTTTGAATATCGATAATGGCTTTGTTTTAGATTTATGAAATAAGGATAAGTGTGGGGTTAGAGTAATACAGTCTAGAATGTACTATTTTGCCATCAACTATAAGGCTGGTGTATCCATTTGGGATGTATTGGTTGTTGAACTGGATACATTTGATATCCAGGAGTATATGTGCATTGTGTCCTTAAGCTAGATATCGCATCGCGTTAGTCGCCGTCAGTTGAACTGGATACATTTGGTATCTAGGAGGGGTGTATATTACTTAAGCAAGGACCTCGGATGATAAGTCGACGTCCTATTACGGTTGAGTTGTCTAGTTTGAGACGTTGGATCTTCGCTGCGTGTGAAGTTGGTGTCCGAGTTCTCGAAGCTTGTTTTTAGTACATCCCTAGTGAAAGTCTAGCCTTGTGCACACTAATGGAATATCCATAACGCCATTTTGACTATTTTATTATTATCGATATAATTTGGTTGCAGGTTGGCAAATGTTTTATATTTTCTTTGGAAAACTCGTTTTTATTATATTGTTTCGATACATGAAGTTTTTCACGGAAAACTTATGTTCATTATAATGTTTTACTGTTTTCCGTTTTCTTACTATTTTTCTATAATAGTAATTACAGTTTTAAAATCCTGTTATACGGCTGGGAGAACGTTGGCGTTGCTCCCCACTGATTGTGGGTATTATGTTTTAACATGGCAGGTATGCTTGTTTCCGGGTGTGGGCTAGCGGGCATTGTGGATCCTGCTTATTATTATTTTACAATTTTGTCTTGTGGATTGTTAAACCCCTTTGTGGATTGTTTTAATTTAGGCCATTTTATTTAGGGTCTAATGTTTGAGTTTACCATTTAAATTTTATCAAGACATAGTTACAGTGTGTTATAATCCCCACTGTATTGCGTTAGAATTTCTAGGGGATTACAGTCAGCAATAGCTCAGATGCCAAACCTTATGTCATATCTCTTCCTACTGGTGCATCTGTTATCATTGATTGCATTGGTACAGTTCCCATTACTAACACCATTTCCTTTCACAATGTTCTTTATGTGCCTTCTTTCAAGTACAATCTTTTATCCATAGCAAAACTGTCTAGGCAACTTGGAACTTCTATTCACTTCACCTCACAAGCTTGTTATTTTCAGGACTCTTCTCTGAAGACGTCTGTAAAGTTTGGCACAAACCATACAACTGTTTCTTCTACTTGTTTAGCTGATTCTGTTACTTCTTCTTCTTCTACTGTTAGTGCTCGTGTTTGACACTATAGGCTAAGTCATATTCCTTTGTATAAGCTCAAACAACTTTCTTCTTGTAAGAATTGTGTAATAAATGCAGAAGAGTTTCAATCTTCTTTGATTTTTGCTAAGGCTAGACAACATCGCCTTCCATTTCCCAACAGTTCTATACAGTCCACCTCCCCATTTTAGCTCATTCACATTGATCTTTGGGGTCCTTACCCTACTCAAACATACAATGGATATAAATATTTCCTAACCATTGTTGATGACTTTACCCGTACTACTTGGACACACCTTCTTTCTTGTAAAAGCAATGCTTTCACATTCATACAAACATTCATTTCAATGGCTAAACGCCAATTCAATAAGAAAATCCTCACTATCAGGAGCGACAATGCTCTTGAATTGGGTACCAGTAATTACACCAAATCATTTCTTCTTATGAAAATCAATCATCAAACTTCTTGTTTCCATACTCTACAACAGAATGGAGTGGTGGAATGCAAACACAAGCACCTTCTTGAAACTGCTCGTGCTTTAATATTCCAATCAAAATTGCCTAAAAAGTATTGGGGAGAGTGTGTCCTTACCGCCACATATGTCATTAACAAATTGCCTTCCCACCTACTCCAAAACAAATCTCCTTACGAACTGCTCTTTTTACAATATCCCTAATTTGTCCCACATGAGAGCTTTTGGTTGCTTATGTTATGCAAGCACCCCAAGCATGGCAGAGACAAATTTGATTCTAGAGCCATTCCATCTGTGTTCCTTGGTTATCTCTTTGGCAAAAAGGCTTACAAACTCCTTAATCTTGAGACCTCTCAAGTATTCATTTCAAGAGATGTGGTTTTTGATGAGCACATCTTTCCCTACCACGGATAGATCACTGATCTTCCTCCTTTAATTCCACCTACTAATTCTTCTTTTTCTCCTATTTTACTTGATTCCCCATCTTCTAGTTTTCCTATCATAGATACTGGTTTGATTGACAACTCTTCTGTAGATGTTCAAAATTCTCCTCCTTCTCCTATTCCACCTAGACAATCCTCCAGAATTGCTAAACCACCTTCTTATCTACAGGATTACCACTGTAATATCACTCAGTCACACTCCATTGCCTCTGGTGCTCATACTCCGACATCTCTTTGCATTTCTGACCAACATTCCCCAAATATTTTTTGTTTTAACACCAGTGCAAATCCCTTGTTAGATACTGTGTCACTTCTCCCTGTTAAGGAGTCAAAGAATTATTCCAAGCTGCTCTTTTTCCTGAATGGAGGGATGCCATAGCTAAGGAGTTTTCTTACCTCGAGGCTAACAACACTTGGAAACTTGTCCCCCTTCCTACTAATAAGAAAGCAATTAGCTGTAAATGGGATTCCAAAGTGAAACATAAGTCCGATGGTTCAATTGAGCGATATAAAGCTCGCTTGGTTGTTAAGGGTGATGCACAGTCGGAGGGAATTGACTACACTGAAACCTTCTCCCCTGTGGTTAAAATGACCATCATTTGCTGTTTGATTGCTGTTGTTGCCAAACACAAGTGGCCCTTTACTCAACTCGATGTTAAAAATGCTTTTTTGCATGGTGATCTTCATGAGGATATCTATATGAAGCCTCCTCCAGGTCTTACTTCTTCCCCTGGGTTGGTTCGTAAACTAGAAAAGTCACTCTATGGTCTCAAGCAAGCATCTCGCCAGTGGTATGAGAAATTGAGTTGTGCTCTACGTTCCAGGGGTTACATTCAGTCTCTCAATGACTACTCTCTATTCTACAAATCCTCCCAAGGTCAGAAAGTTTACTTAGTTGTTTATGTTGATGTCATTTTGATCACTGGTGATCACATTGATGAAATCCACTCTTTCAAGTCTTTCCTTGATGCCACCTTCAGAATAAAGGATTTAGGATCTCTTGCTTACTTTCTTGGTATGGAATTTCACACAGTGGTTTCTGAAATTGCTGTCACTCAACACAAGTTTCTTGTTGAATTACTGACTAAATTTGATTGCATTCATTCCAAACCGTCTAGTTCTCCCCTTGATCCTGCTACCAAGTTGTCCCCTGATGATGGTCCTTTGCTCTTAGATGCTTCTCTCTACCGCAAGCTCATTGGCAAGCTCAATTATCTGACTCATACACGCCCTGATATTGCTTATACAGTTCAGCATTTAAGTCAATTCATGTCTCAGCCACGAGTACCTCATATGGAGGCTACCATTCACACATTAAGATACCTTTCTAAATGCTCAACTCAAGGTATTCTCCTCAACTCTGACTCCTGCTTTACTTTAGAAGGATTTTGTGATACTGATTGGGTGGCTTCCACTCTCACAAGACGATCTGTCAGTGGGTTTGTCATAATCTTGAGTGGTAGTTTGGTCTCCTGGAAGTGTAAGAAGCGGCAAACAATTTCATTGTCCTCCGCTGAAGCTAAGTACTGTTCCCTCATGCGTCTGTAGACATCCAGATTTGGACCTGGTGGCTACAGAAGTGCCCAACAAACACCCGATGACGATCGGACAGCAACGCGTCGCGGGTTCGTGATGTTTTAGATAGTTTTTCTGTAGAACGGATCAAATAACTACTCGGAAAAATTAAATTAACATCATGGCAGCCTTAATCGTGTCATTACTATCGCATAGACACTAATTAGAGTCAATTTCGATATCGGGACCCCGAGTCGGTCCCGAAACTTGAACCGAGTCAGCACCTCGCTAAGCAAACCTCGGGACGCCCGCCCGAGGTCTACTAGGCGCTACGGCGCTAGGTCAAGGCGGGGAAGACTTAGTCCCCAAGCATTGTATAATACGCTCACCTCTCGGTTTTGGAAAATATCAAAATCGTATCTTCAAAATCCCGAGCACCTCACCTTGCGTGCCTGAGTCTTCACACGCCTAAACCCAGGGGTCTGAGTTCCGGTGCGCTAGACCACAGGCGTTCATCCGGGAGACGAGGGCCGAAAACACCTATAAATACCTCCCTCCACCCTCTTCATTCGACACAACTCATTCTCATTCTCTCTTCCCTCTTGACTCGTTAAGAGTTTCTCACTAAGCACTCGCACTCCGACACCCGAGGCAAACGATCCACTCGATCGTAGTTCCGATAAAAGCGAAATCAACGCTACTCCTCACCTTCGAGCATTCTACTTGATCTCGAGGTGCATGTGTTTGACTAGCCCCACCCCGAGTCTAACGGAGTTCTGCCGGATTAGCCGCAGAACTAGCAAGTAGTAGCGGAGCTCTGCCGGATTAGCCGCAGGAGGGACCAACGTTAACGGAACTCTGCCAAAATCACCAGGCAAGCTAGGAGGATCCGGCTTTTGAAGTCGAATCGGCATTAAGTTGTCATCTAAACAAAACTTTACATTCTTGCACTTTCATTATGCACTACGATAATGTCAAACGTGGACACTAGGTCCACCACACATACTAAGACACGTAACGTCCAAACTTCAACCAAAAACTAAAATACCCTAAATAGATCCGAGTAGTTCCGAGATCCGTTCTCAACTTTCTGTGCATCGTGTCCCGTTTAGCGTATACACCGAGGGTACAACTCCTCACTACGTGATTTACTTACGTTCGCATTTACAATTTTCGTATGTTTTATTGCTTTTATGACCTAATAATCGCATGCTAAATCACCTAACACGGAAATCAATACGTAAATAAGTTAAAACTGAACAAAGCGATGGTCGGGTTCCGTATTAGTCTCAGTGCTCGCCATGCATGGCTCGACGCATCCCTATTAATACCGAGCCGATTCATCTTAAGCAGAATACCGGGAAAGGTATACCACGAGAACGACTAATATCCGTATTATCACGTTAAAACTGATTTGCTAATACGTATAATACTAGTACTCTCTATTCTCTTATGTGCATCTTTTCATGGCCTGCCTGTTACGTGAAATCGCAGGCAAAGAATGTAAGCACTTCTAATTCGACGACAAAACTTACTTGTCCTTAAACAACCGACATAGCAAAAGGCATAAGGTTAAAACAATGGATGTTACAGTATTTCCGCCACAACAAAGGAACGAAGTTATCAGCCCACCGATTGATTAGTAGAGGCCGCTACGTGCGGGCGGGATTGGGTGTCGATGTATAGCGGACGTTGGCTTCCCAATACGTACCCATTGGCAATGAAAGTCATTCCAAGCATGGAGTGCTTAAGGATACAAGTCTTTATCTTTAGGTCTCGTGCCCCTCAGCTTTGAGCCGGCCAAGGATCAAAGTTGACTTGAACGGTTTCCGAGTCCCCATAATTGACTCGGTGGCGACTCCATAAATTGGCAACGAATTCGGTTCACTAAAAAGGTCGCCTTACCAAACATAGCGGCCTTTAAACATTTACAACCACGACTCGATCGATTCCAACGGAAACGCGGGCGCTCGCACCCGTCTAGTATAAGTCTGAATCGTCATCCGAATCGAGGTCAGAAACTTCGCCCCGAACGCGAGATCGGACTGGCCCCTGACCGAGAGGGGGCCGCGTGGGTGGCCGCCGTGATTGGAAACCGAGTCGGTCCCACGCGGGCGCGCGCGGGGCGTCGGGCTGTGCAGACGGACGTCCACAGTTTTGTGACTCCGCTGGGGATTTGGAAACAAGTTTCCAGCGGTGGAGTAACTCGAACGAGGTCGGTGAAGCTCATTTCCTAGTTCCTAGTTGTGGTCACTACAGGTTTTGGCCCTAAAAAGCCCATCCTAACCGATATCAAGACCAATCAACCTCTTTGCGGTAAGATCCTTTTGGACACGCGGAGAGATCCTCGGTTGACGCTCCGGCCGCCTAACGTCTACCCCGCGGATATACTAAACGGATAGTTCTAAGCGGACGGTACGACACTCATCTCCTCAGATGACCTGTCTACACCTAAGTAAAGGCTATTCGTGGGCGGTAGCCTACCCTAACCTACCCGTGTCTGCATCCTGCGTGAGTGTACGCATTCCTAGTTATCTGTAGCGTGTTTGGACAACCCAAATAAAACACTAAAATCTGGATTCAACCACCCCAACGTATTCAACCGCACCCAACTCCGTTTTTGAAAAATACCTCTTCTTTTCAAAACGACTTTTTGAACCCCGATACTCCGGTCAAATCATAATTTCCAAAAAAAATAAAACATTTTAGATGCCATCATCATGGCAAATTTTACCCTCACTACTTTAAAAAAAAACTTTATTTTTTCCTAGCGCCATCACCTTGGCCAAAGCAAAACTCGTAGTTTTCCAACAATAACGAGAGCCGCTAATAAATGTCAAATTCCCAATCAATGGGACCTAGGCATCTAAAAGGGTTACATTTTTTTTTTGCACATACCGTTAACACGATCGAAGCTTAAATTAATGAAGTCAAGGAATCCGAAATGGTTACATTCACAAAACGTTTTTTATACGCCGTCACCACCATCGAAATTATAAGATGGACAGATATGGCCGCACATTTTCAACAACTTTATAAAAAAAACATTTTCAATACCTAAATTCTATAATAAGGATTTAGTCACACCTTCAAAGCACCATCACTAGACATCACGACCCATCACAGGCACAATTTACACCACAATTATCGAACTGGCTAATCAATAGCAGTCTCGATAAAAACACAATGTCGCGCTTTCAAAACTGGTTCCCTTAAGAAGCACGCTTTCTTTGAAAAAAAACGTCAATTACACTTTTTCTGTCGTCAGATTCCCGACACACACGTGGCAGCACAGTTTCACATCACACCGTCACACCGATTTAACAAACCTCCTTTTTTCGAAGGAAAAAGGTTTTCTTTTCAAAAGCTCGATCACTTTCAAAACTCTATGATCCTGAACCGGGATCGCGATCAACTTCTTACGTCGTACAACCGTGTGATTAACTGTCTGTGTTAGTTACTAGGATCGCCTCTATTCGAGGTCTTATATTTTGGGTCGTCTCATCTCGAGAAGTCCTCTTCAATCTCACCTCCGAGGTTTGTGTCAAATCGTCTCGTTCTGGAGACATAGATTCACTAGGCATTCCGCCGAGTACACCGAGTACACTGAGAGTCTAAAGCACCCAATCCGATAACCGCAAACACACGCAAATCGAGGGTCTCGTTTCCGTGTCGCTCGATTACGAGCATCCCTCGAACCTCCGAGTCATCTGACGGATCCTTCCTGACCTCCGACGTTATCTTACAGAAATCATCCCCCAACCTGTCCTCAGAACCGGAAGTGATTGAAAACCTCTGCCTCAACGTCAACATCCTAACCGAGGTGGTTCATGATATTCGCACCTCGATAGACCATCTGTTCTGCTTCGTTCGTCATATTGACAGTCGTCTTAATTTCCTCAAAATTGAGGAACGGAGAACCGGGCAAATACCAGTTTAATCAATTACCACACCCAGGAACCCACTCCAAACGGGTTACCTCGGTACTCCGAAAGGGCAAGATCCCCTAAGGCCAGTAGAGAAGTAACCTCGATGCCCCGCAAAGCATTACCCAGTAAAACCAGGACGCCCCGAAAAGAGTTCACCAAGATCAACTCGACGTATACTGAAACCCTTAAACACTTAATAGATCAAGAGCTGCTCAAACCTCTAGGTCCCACTCCGGACCCACTAGTTGGTAAACGAGGCAAAATGTGGAGTCCTAACACTTTCTGTCTCTTCCACCAAGGCAATGGGCACGACACTGAGGCATGTTTCACATTGAAGCACGTCATCCAAAACCTAATCGAAGCAGGAACTTTCTCCCCGGCAAAGCGGCAAAAGGCAGACTTTACCGTCTCAATTGGCGTGGGGGAAATAGTGACATCAGTGTTCGTCACGAGTAACTTTAAACCCCTCAATGAGCCGCCTCGGAGGGCCACCTCTAAACGCCCCTCGAGAGGGACGTCTTCGGAGGGCGATGACAGACTCTAAAACCCAGACGATGTATGACGGCAGTTTCGCAAGGTGGTTGAGTCACGATAGTCGCCCCCTCTCCCTTAAGGGTAGTAAGCCAGTCTTAGATAGAGTCTAGTACGTCTATAGGGCCTAGACTTAAAACAATAATAAACACTTTCTCTTTCTGTACGTATCGAGTCCGGGAGGTGAAAGGGAACATGTCCTCCACCTCCCCCGACAAACAGAATCACAGGTATCTAGCCCGTTTATTATCGTATCAATAAAATAACTTTTCTTTTACAAGCATGCCTCGACAATCGCTCGATCTCTTTTAATAACATACTTTATCGCTTGAAACTTGACACTATGCCATTTATCGATAACAATTAAATAAAGCGCGAAGTCTACAACAAATGGCCCACTACAGCTTCACCCTAAAAACATACTAGAAACAACTACCCTAAGTTCAACCCACAACTGGTTCCCCTAATCAAACAACAAGGCGACCATATACCCATATCAGTTAAACTAGATTTCTCCGTTACCAACAACGCAGCCGAATACGAAGCCTGCCTAATAGGACTAAAAGCCGTCGTAAATCTAGGAGTTAAGAACCTTAGAGTACACGAAGATTCTTCCTTAGTAGTCAACCAAGCCACGGGTACCTGGATGGTTTATAGCGAAAGCCTAGCTCCATACCAAACTGAAATAGAAACAATATCCCGAGAATTCATCGAAATCGAGTTCATACACATACCTCGCGAAGAAAACCAATACGCTGACGCCCTATCCAAGTTAGCCTTACTAATAAACATGTCTGACAATCTTTTCTCTATGCCTATCTGCGTAGAGAGAAGGGAACAACCGGCCTACATCCATAACCTCGAAACCGATGATACCCTCGAAGAACCCTGGTACAAAGCAATATTGGACTTTAAAACCGACGGATCATACCCGCCCAACACAAACTCCAAAAACAAAAGAGCCTTAAGAATACAAGTCGCCCATTATGTCCTAAACCAAGGACTACTATACAAACGAACCCCACAAGGAGTCCTCCTTAGATGCATAAATAAAACCCAATCCGAGAGAGTCATGGAGAAAGTACACGACAGGGAATGTGGACCCCACATGAGCGCACACCTATTAGCCCGAAAGATAATGAGACTAGGTTACTACTGGATTAACCTAGAGGCAGACTGCCGACGTCACGTCCGTCACTGCCACAGTTGCCAAATATTCGCCAACATCCAACACCTACCGCCATATCCTCTCCATACCATAGCCACACCCTGGCCACACCTACCGCCATATCCTCTACTTGGGGAATTGACATCATAGGAAAGGTACACCCATCTGGGACCGGCGGACACTGTTTTATACTAGTGGCCGTCGATTACTTCACCAAATGGGTGGAAGACGCCTCTTACACCGTGCTAACCACTAAACAAGTAGTCAAATTCCTCTAAAATAACATCATCTGTCGTTACGGCATACCTTATGAAATAATAAGTGATCAGGGGGCTCATTTCACTACTAAAAACAGCGGAAATAGCGTCGGATAGGTTGCGTCGGATTTACAATCCGACGCAACTGGCGCAACTGGCGCAACTGGCGCAACTGTGTCGTATTGCGTCGGCTAATCCGATGCAATTACATTGCGTGGGACTAGCCGACGCTATCCGACTCCATAATACAGGCGCCAATGATTTTGGGTTGGCGCCACTATGTTGAAGGTTTTGCGTGGGATTTGCCGACGCAATCAGACGCAATATTAAAATTTGCGTCGGCTATTCCGATGCAGCCTGCGTCAAAATAAAAGAATTTAGTCAACAGAATTAATAGCTTTGCATCGGATTAGCCGACGCAACATTTATTATTGCGTCTGATTGCGTCGGCTAATCCGATGCAGAGTGTGTCAAAATTTTAAAAATTTAGTCAACAGAATTAATTGCGTTGCATCGGATTAGCCGACGCAACTTTTAAAATTGCGTCTGATTGCGTCGGCTACTCCGATGCAGTGTGGGACAAAATTTTTAAAAATTAGTCAACAGAATTAATTGCGTTGCATCGGATTAGCCGACGCAACTTTTAATATTGCATCTGATTGCGTCGGCTGATCCGATGCAGAGTGTGTCAAAATTTTAAAATTTAAGTCAACAGAACTAATTGCGTTGCATCGGATTAGCCGACGCAAAGTTGAAATTTGCATCTGATTGCGTCGGCTAATCCGATGCAGTATGTGTTAAAAAAAAAAACATAATTAGGTGTGTTGCATCGGATTACCCGACGCAAAGTTGAAAATTGCGTCTGATTGCGTCGGCTAATCCGATGCAGTATGGGTTAAAATAAAAAAAAAACCCCATAATTAGGTGCGTTGCATCGGATTAGCCGACGCAAATCGGAATATTGCGTCTACTTGCGTCGGCTAATCCCACGCAATGTATGTTAAAATAAAAAAAAAAAGCGACAAACAGACACAATAACCAAACCCTCCTATCTCTCTAAAATCGAGCGACCCAATCCCCAACCCCGAACCCGTACAACCCTTTACCCACCTCCGGCGACCTTACTCCGGCGACGTTACTCCGGCGACCTAACCCCGGCGACCAACACAACACCAAGATCCGGCGACCACGAAGGTTAAATCGACCCCAACAACCAAACCCTAGGTCTCCCTCCTACCCATTTCCGGCGACCTCCTCCGCCCTACCCTTTTCCGGCGACCTCCTCCTCTTCCGGCAACTCCAGAAACCCCACTAACCCTACCCTTTCCGGCACACCCAAACCCGGCCCCTAAAAAACCCGGCGACCCGAAACCCCAGGCGACCCGAAACCCCCGGCGACCCGAAACCCCCGGCGACCCGAAACCCGAAACCCGAAAACCCTAACTCGACCCCCAAATCTCAGGTATGGTGATTACTGTTTATGTGTTTTGATTAGTTTAATTTTTACTTAATTAGTTCAATTAGTTTACTGTTAAATGTTAGTTTACTGTTTCATTTTAATTTTTACTCAATTAGTTTAGGGTGATTTTGTTAATTTTTACTTAATTAGTTTAATTTTTACTCAATTAGTTTTGGGTGATTATGTTAATTAGGTTAGTTAGGGTGATTATTACTGTTTACTGTTTAATTTTTTGCTCAATTAGTTTAATTTTGATTGTAGGGTGATTATGTTAATTAGGTTAGTTAGTTTACTAATTAGGTTAATTAGGTTAATTAGTATATTAATTAGGTTAATTAGTATGTGAATAAGGTTAATTAGTATGTGAATTAGGCTAGATTTCGTTTTATTGTTAGACGGTAATTGTAGTTTGTGAATTAGGTTACTTAGTATGTTAATTAGGTATTAGTGATTAGTAGATGGGTAGTAGTATTAGTAGTGGATTAATTAGTAGTGCTAGTAGTAGAATTACTAATCTACTACTAGTATTACATTAAAATACTTCATTACTACTACTAATGCTATTACTAATATTACTAATACTAATAACCTACTACTAATACTATGTAATACTAATACTTCTACTAATCTAGTACAACAAATCTACTAACACTACTACTACTAATCTAGCTAATACTTTACTAATTTACTAATTTACTACTTGTACTTTTACTACTACTACTAATATTCTACTACCACTTTTACTACTACTAGTACTAATTTTCCACTACTACTACTAATTTTCTACTACTACTACTAACTTACTACTACTACTTTTACTTCTACTACTAATTTTGCACTACTACTATACTACTACTACTAATTTTCTACTACTACTACTACTACTAATTTACTACTTGTACTTTTACTACTACTACTACTAATCTATTACTAATACTAATTTTCTACTACTACTACTACTAATTTTCTTCTACTACTACTACTACTAATTTTCTACTAATACTACTACTAATTTTCTACTTCTACTTTTAATACTACCACTACTACTAATTTTCTACTACTACTACTACTAATTTTCTACTACTACTACTAATTTTCCACTAATACTACTACCAATTTTTCTACTACTACTAATTTACTACTTGTACTACTACTACTAATTTTCTACTACTACTAAATTTCCACTAATACTACTACCAATTTTTATACTACTACTAATTTTCTACTACTACTACTACTACTAATTTACTACTTGTACTTTTACTACTACTACTAATCTATTACTACTACTAATTTTCTACTACTACTACTACTAATTTACTACTTGTACTTTTACTACTACTACTAATCTATTACTAATACTAATTTTCTACTAGTACTACTACTAATTTTCTACTACTACTACTAATTTTCCACTAATACTACTCCCAATTTTTATACTACTACTAATTTTCTACTACTACTACTACTACTAATTTACTACTTGTACTTTTACTACTACTACTAATCTATTACTACTACTAATTTTCTACTACTACTACTACTACTAATTTACTACTTGTACTTTTACTACTACTACTAATCTATTACTAATACTAATTTTCTACTACTACTACTACTAATTTTCTACTACTACTACTAATTTTCCACTAATACTACTCCCAATTTTTATACTACTACTAATTTTCTACTACTACTACTACTAATTTTCTACTACTACTACTAGTACTAATTTACTACTTGTACTACTACTACTACTACTACGGCTACTAATTTTCTACTACTACTACTACTACTAATTTTCTACTACTACTACTACTAATTGTGGTTGTTATTTGTTGTCATTGTGTACTGTGCATGAGCATTGTTTGAAATCTACTCAGACCTACCTAGGGCCCGTTCAAGAGTTACTCCTTAGGAGTAACTCTTGGACAGTCCCCGTTTTGGGACTGTTCTTGTGCCTTCCATGTCACTTAGGTGGTAAACATGAAATTGTGTTGTGTTGGTAAGAGGAAAATTTGGTGTCAATTCCCTCAATGTTCTTCGATTGCATATGTGGAGTTTTCATATATTCCACATTGTGCTTTTGGGGAACTGAGGCGAATTGCTGCCGAATTTTTCTCTTATCGACATTACACAATTTCACGTTTACCAGTGACATGAAACGCACAAGAATGGGTTTAGGTTGGAGTGATAAGGTCCCCGGTGATGAATCGTTTTTAAATTGATGGTTGTGAGAGTTCCAACTTATGGTGAAATTCGCGAAATTTTCTTCAAATTCCATGTTGTTGACTTCTTTCCCCACGCCAATTTGTTCATGTGTACATACCCTAATCATTCATAGTTCAATCCATATAGAATGAATAGAGTAGAACGGAGTTGGATGTACGAGAGACTGGCCGACAATAAGCGACCGAAAATAGAATTTAGAGACGGTGTGGAGGAGTTCATCAAGTTTTCCTTAGATAATAACCCCCACTACACCAGCGAGCAGCTTAGGTGCCCATGTAGAAAATGTCAAAACCGTGCCTTAAAACATGAAGTAGATGTCAAACAGCATCTATACACGCACGGTTTTGTTGAGAACTACTACGTGTGGACGTATCATGGTGAAAATGAAAGTACTCGCCTGCAAGAACCTGTTCGCGAAAATCCGTACTGGGACTTCGTAGAGGACGCACTGCGTACAACTGTTGAGGACATCATGAAGGAGGAACGTAACCCAGACAACTTAAGCGACGAAGAAGTACAACATGAACCTAACCCCCAAGTCCTTTCCTTTTTCGAAATGCTAAAAAATGCTGAACTCCCAGTTTTCAGCGGGTGCGATATGAGTCTGTTGCAAGTCGCTTCAAGGATGCTGACTTTGAAGTGCGAAAGCAACATGGCCTTAAGACATTTAGACGGTTGGATCCAATTGCTAATTGACCTTCTACGAGGCACTAAGGAGAATGTCATGGCAAACAATTTCTACGAGGTTAAAAATTTGTTGAAGGGCCTCCAACTCCCCCATGAAAAGATAGACTCGTGTCCGAATGGATGCATGCTGTTCTGGAAGGGAGATTCGGACCTCGACGCGTGTAGGAAATGTGGATCCGGGAGGTACAAGAGTCGAACAAAAAATACTAGGGGGAAGAGAGTACCAACTAAGGTCTTGACTTACTTTCCAGTTGGTCCGAGGCTGCAAAGACTGTATGCGACAAAGAAAATTGCGGGCGAGATGAGTTGGCACCACAGTAACTCCAAAATCAGAGTTAGTGGTATGATGACACACCCCAGCGATGGTGAAGCTTGGAAGACATTTGATATCAAACATCCCGACTTCGCGAAAGAGCCGCGCAACGTACGTTTGGGTTTGTGCACAGATGGTTTCTCACCCTACGGGCAGTTCGGCAAGTCGTACTCATGTTGGCCGGTTATTTTGACACCGTACAACCTACCGCCGTGGTTATGCAATAAGAGACAATTTATGCTCCTGTCACTTATTGTTCCTGGCCCTAAGAACCCGAAAGCCAATATGGACGTGTATCTCCAACCACTTCTTGAAGAGTTAAAAAGTTTGTGGGATAATGGGATTTACACGTACGATGTGTCGAGGAAAACTAGTTTCAATTTACGAGCTGCACTAATGTGGACCATCAACGACTTCCCAGCTTACGGGATGTTGTCTGGTTGGAGTACAACGGGTTACCGTGCTTGTCCTTACTGTCAAGCGAAGGATCAAAAATCATTTTGGCTTAAAAATAGCGGAAAGGTATCTTGGTTTGACTGTCACAGACAATTTTTACCTTCTGACCATCCATTTAGGCATAACTGTAAGAGTTTCCTGAAGAAACAACCCAATGAAACTAGGATCGCATGTAAACGGTTAACAGGCGATGAGATATGGACAGATGTGCAGAAGTACCCTACAATAGTACACGCTACCCACCAACAGTTGAAAAAATTGAAGGACAAGAAGGAAGGTTGGTGGAAGCAGAGCATATTCTGGGAACTTCCATACTGGCACACTCTGCTTATCAGACACAACCTTGATGTTATGCATATCGAGAAGAATTTCTTTGAGCAGATTATCAACACCGTGATGGATGTACCGAACAAGACAGCCTTCGGACCAAAAGGCAAAGCAGATTTCAAGGAACTGTGTCTTGGGCGACCCAAATCGTCGTCCTTTGTTATGGACAAAAATGATAGGAAGGCTTTGTGCGATTGGGTGAGTGGTTTGAAGTTTCCGGATGGTTACGCATCCGACTTATCCCGGTGTGTGGACCAGTCCAAGTTAATTCTGCATGGCATGAAAAGCCACGACTGTCACGTGTTTATGTCGCGCTTGATGCCAGTAGCTTTGAAGCAGCTGCTGCCAATGAACACGTGGAATGCATTGACAGAGATCAGTCAGTTCTTCCGAGATTTGTGTTCCACTATGGTGTCAGTCGACTCCATGAATTGAATTGAGAACAGTATTCCCGAGATCCTTTGCAAGTTGGAGAAAATATTCCCTCCGTCATTCTTCAACTCGATGGAGCATCTCCCACTTCATTTGCCGTATGAGGCAAGGGTTGGCGGTCCTGTTCAGTACAGGTGGATGTACCCATTCGAAAGGTAACGTCCTCAACTCTCCTGGGTGTGACTTCCCGTGCATTGATTACCAATTAAGTCTTACATGAGAGCTAATATTTTAATTTGCAGGTTCTTAAACCATCTGAAAAAAAAAATTGGTAACAAAGCACGTGTTGAGGGTTCAATATGCAACACGTATTTGTTAGAGGAGACATCAAACTTCTGCTCCTTCTACTTCGAAGAGCACGTTGACACAAAAGCCAAAGACCTAGACGTGGGTACGCATCAGACTGAAGACCACCAAATAGAGGTGGAACCCTTTCAGTCTGATGTTGGAAGTACCACTGGAAAATGTAAGGAGAGGTGGTTGACCGATGTTGAGTACAAGCAGGCACACTCCTACGTTCTGAAAAACTGTGGCCCTGTAATCAGACCGTACGAGGAGTAAGTAACTCACGTACAACATACCCTCCTCATAATTGGTAGTATGTGTGATTAAGTACAACTGCTGACCATTTCAGGAAATTCGAGGCTTTCATTATGGCAGAACATGCGGGAGTGACAACATCCGAAGATGTTTGGGTGGCATATGAGTCACTGTTTCCCTCATGGCTACGTACTCAAGTATGTTGAAATGCTATTTTCTTGATCATTATTCATTGTGTATGTGTTTGGTACAAAATTTAATTGCATTGTTTTTCGACGAATTTTATGTTGACAATAGCCTGAAGCGCTGGAGGATCCCATTGTAAGACCTCTAGTCACTGGGCCGTCTTCACGAGTCAGAACTTGGAGGCTATATACAATTAACGGGTACAAGTTCCGGGCGTTTGTCGAGGGTGTTGATGTTCCAAAACTGACCAAAAGTAACGGCGTATGTGTGTTGTCCACCGAAGGGTCAGATTACTATGGAACACTAATCGAGGTGATCGAGTTAGACTACTACGACAGCCACAAAAACTGCAAGGCCATACTGTTCAAATGTGATTGGATCGACAACTCCCCGCACGGAGTCACTGTTCATGAGAACTACAATCTTGTGGATGTCGACCTGACGAGAAAACTGCGAGGGCAGAACCCTTTTGTGTTGGCGTATCAAGTCGATCAAGTCTGCTATGCACCTTACCCAAAGGGAAAAAAGAGTACGAATTGGTCTGCGGTTTTTAAAATCAAGGCAAGATCACAAGTTGATAATCCTATCATCGACGATGATGTCTACCAAGAGAGTGTGGTTGGTAATAATCAGCCGACGTCATCAACTCTGCTCGAAGACACTGACGTCAATGAAGAAGAATATGTAGTTGAAGTTGCTGGTGCTGTAGGGGAGGACGACGAGTTTGCCGACTGGATTGTTCCTGAGGGAGAGGGTGATGAGGATGACGACTTGGTCATCGACGATGAAGATGATGGTGATGAGGTGAATACTGACTGGGACGATGATGATGAAGACGGGGACGAGGGGTTCATTGAACCGCACACTGACGCGGACAGTGACAGTGACAGTGACGATAATTAGCAATTATATAGTTGTTTGTATCTTATTCGCATAAGTTGTAATGTATTTATTTGTAATTGAATACAATTTCGGTACTTAATGAAATTCCTGCTTTACCCTAAATGAACTGACTCTACAGTTTAACTTTGCGCAAACATATTTTGTAGACGTGATTATGGCAGGTACCAGTGAGATGCTGACGGGGGCCACCAGCCATGGTGACCATATGGAGGAGGACACACCTAGGACTCCTGTCATCCTGGGTGTGGACGCTGTCCAGGAAGTCGGGGCGACGGTCTACGTTGCCACGCCTGGGAAAGCGTACCTATCACGGCAGAAAGTGCCTTCTGCTACTTGGTGAGTTTTAGTTGTTGTAACCAGTTCTTTTCTAAATTTTCACTCATTTATTTGCTTCACATTATCATGCTTGACTTGTGTAGGTGGGACGACAAGAAGTACTCAGAGTATATGCGGGATTCCGTAGTCATGACGTATGCGTCCACCCCTGGCGCCTACCGTAGCTGGACGGAGGCGCCCCCGGAAGCTCGGGAAGCGATGTATATGCACTTCGCGGTAATTACCTCGTCTTTGTTTCTAAGGTTTTCGTTGCACGATTTATACATTCAATTGTAACTAACGAATCCTTTTTTTGACAAACAGAAAAGAGTGCGTATAGACCTGGGGTACGACCTCAGGTCGGATTATGAGAGTCGGATTAAGAAGAGGATAACCGACTTATTCTAGCGAGCTGTCCCGAGGGTCGAGAAGGCGGAATGGATTCCGATCGAGAAGTGGGAGATATTGAAGAAGAACGCTGCCGACCCAAGCTTCAAGAAGAAATCGGCGATTAAGTCGTCGAACAGGAGAGGTGGGCAGGTGGACGGGGTGGCCAAACCCACGAGCTGCCTTGGAAGTAGGAGTGCAGCAACGACCTTCGCGCAGTTGGTAAGTGCTTACAACACAAGTAAAAAATTTGAGTATAATTCAATATATAATATTGGTAAATAAATGCTGAAAATTTTAACACTGTTATTTGAAGGGCCCATCTGCAACCCAGGTCCAGCTCTTGGAGAAGACGAAGAAGGGGAAAGACGGCAAGTGGATTGACCCTAGAGGACCGGAGATCGTGGTGAGTAGTAGTAATGTTTTTAAAAAATATATTAGTCATGAAAATTACGATGTGATAGTATGTGTTACTAAAGTTATAACACTGTTTCATGTTGCTGTTTCAGGAGAGTTACGAGAAAGCGGTGGAGGAGGCACGCGCCTCTGATCAAGCACCCAACACCCTCAAGATCTTCCACGATGTGTCAGGTGGCTACAACTCGAAGAAAAGGTTTTGGGGGATAGGTAACGTGGCGAAAGAGCTCTTTCGCCCATGCTTGAACCGTGGTAAGGAGGTATCTGCGGACACATACCTCCCCACCGCCACCTCGCAGGAACGCACGCTCAACGACCGTATGGAAGATAAATTCGAAAGGCAAGAAGAGCGCCTGAAGACATTGGAGAAGAGGTGCGAAGAGCAGGACCAGTTTATTCAGTTCATGAGGGAACGGTTCGCCATGGGGAACGACGGATGCAGTGGAGGACCACGCATGACCAGGCGCGACGATGACGACAACAACGATGGTCATCCCTTTGGGTCAGAGCAGATTGAGTCCCTTTCGTAGGTAGTTCCGCTCTTTTATGTTACTTGTTTGGATTCTAGTTGCATTGTGTGTATATATTTTACCAACTCCTAGATAGAATTCTGAACCTAGCACTGGTTGTATTTGTAATATTTTCATTTTCTATAACAGTATACTAGTTTATGTTTGTTTCGTTTTGTGGAGTTTTGTGAAGAAGACATGTACGAGAGCTTTGATTGGAGTTATTGATGGACTTTTGTTTGGGATGTGGTGCTGTTGTTGTATGTTGTAGGAGTGGGTTGGTTAATTGCAGCTTGTTATATTTCGCGCATACGGGGAGCTGAAAACAAAGGAACGGGTTTTTTTGTTAATAGACTTTGCGTGGGATTAGCCGACGCAAAGTCAAACATTCTGTTGACTTTGCGTCGGCTAATCCCACGCAGAGCCTCTTAGTCAGCTCTCAGTCAATGGTTTTGCGTGGGATTAGCCGACGCAAAGTCAAACAATCTGCTGACGTTGCGTCGGCTAATCCCACGCAAAACCATTGACTGAGAGCTGACTAAGAGGCTTTGCGTGGGATTAGCCGACGCAAAGTCAGCAGATTGTTTGACTTTGCGTCGGCTAATCCCACGCAAAGTCCATTGACAGGGTGTTGACCTCCATTTCTTCGTGTCGTAATAGCCGACGCAAAGCCGACGCAAAATGCATGCGTCGGATTAGCCGATGCAAAATAAAAAATTTGCGTCAAATTATAACGGCGGCCGATTGCGTCGGTTAATCCCACGCAAACTACGATTTGCGTCGGATTTTGATCATTTGCGTCGGATTTTTCCGACGCAATTCGGGCTCGTTTTTTGTAGTGTTTCAGGGCCGATACCCAAAAACTCCTGAACAAATACAAAATACAAAGACACAAATCCTCGCCCTATAGACCTCAGGCAAACGGGGCCGTGGAGGCAGCAAACAAAACCATCACCTCGATCGTTAAGAAAATGATAGACAACTACTGGGATTGGCCAAGCAAAATACCCTTCGCATTATGGGGATACCAAACACCCACTGGAGCCACACCATACTACCTAACCTACGACTCAGAAGCCGTGCAACCCGTAGAGCTAGAAATACCCTCACTAAGGATACTAGCCGAGAGCGGCATTCCCGAAGAAGAGTGCAACCACAAACGTTACGATGAACTAGTACTCATAGATGAGCGTAGGATACACGCACTATCCAACGTGCAAGCTTACCAACAGCGTATACAACGAGCCTTTAACAAACGAGTGAAATCTCAGAACATACATGAGGGAGACTTAGTAGTCAAATACATTAGAGCACCCTTTCCCGTCGACCCTAGAGGGAAGTTCAAGCCAAACTGAGCGGGCCCCTACCTCGTCAAGAAAATAATCTCGGGGGGCGCCGTTAGGGGTGAGCAGAAAAATCCGATACGGTTTTATTATCCGTATACGATACGGTATACGGATGCAATTATAAGGAAATCAGGATATCCGATACGGTTTTTCATAAAACCATATCGGATACGGATCGGAAAAATTGAAAACCGGATATCCGGTATCCGATCCGGTTTTTAAAAATTACAAAAAAAAAAAAAACTGGTAAAATAAAAAAACCCATTCTGTCTTTCCTCATTCCGCCCCCATTCTGAAAACCCTAGATCTCTCTTTCAGACTTGCATCTCTAAGGACTCTAACACTTTCATCACAAGAGTCACAACCTTACACAATGACACTTCATCTGTAACAATCAACAGGTAAATCTCCATTTTTGCTCTCATTTTTGCTCGTTTTTTTTGTTGTTTTTTGCAACTTCATTTCATATTTTTGTTGTTTTTGCTCGTTTTCTTTCTCTTTGTCGTATCACGTCGTAACTTTTTGGCATATTATACGGTTTCTCTTATGTGCTCCACTGCTCGTAACTTCATTTCAGATTTTTGTTGTTTTTGATTATTTTTGCAATTATGTTGTACTTCATTTCAGCCAATTGGATTGATTGACTCATACTTTTATCTGGGTTCATTTATCTTGTTCAAACATTTGTATTTTAACTAATCGGATTCATAATTTGATCTGCGTTGATCGAGTTGTTTTCTCGAAAGATTGAGTTTTTTTATGTGTATTTTACCTAATTTGATTTGCATTGAGTTATCTTGTTCAAAGATTGGGGTTTCAGGTTTATTTTACCTAATAATTGGGTTGACTTATCTTGTTGAAAATTAATACTCCTACTCCAGGCAGTACAAATGAAACTCAACTCAGAACTCAGAACTCAGAAAGTCAGAAGTCAGAACCCACTAAAAGTATGAGTCAATCAATCCAATTCAGATAAAATTATGAATCGGCTGTATTTTGTTGTTAACACATGCATTATTAAACTGTTTGATTGTACTATAGTTTACTTTTAAAGAGGTTCGATCAGGCTGTCTTTTGTTTATTAAATCAGGCTGTCTTAATTGTTGTCATTTCATTTCTTTTCCATGTAGATGTCTTCAAGTTTCAATGAAAACGTCTACAATGTCGTTGACGAAAGAGTTGCAGATCTAGATTATGGTACAAGTGAAGGAGAGCCTATAGACGTTGATGAGGAAGTTTCAACTAAGAGAGCAAAGACAAACCATCCAGATTCCTCGAGTCAAAAGAGATCTAGACCACCAAAAATCCCGAAGGAAAGCAATGTAAGCAAACTTTGGTGTCCTGGTCAACCTTTTGTTAGAAATAGAAAAAATGCATCTCCACATTGGTCTCATTTTGTGAAAGGTGATGAAGTAGATTTTGCAAAATGCTTATATTGTGGTGATGTTCTTAGTTGCAAATCTAGTCAAGGGACAGCCCCAATTGCGAATCATGTTGAACGTTGTAAAAAACACCCTTCAAATGTGGATAAGAAGCAAAAATTGATAAGTTTAGAAACCACTACTATTGTGAATGAAGATGGAACGACGAGGACTATTACGGTTTCTTCACTATGGAAGTTTGATCAAGAGAAAACAAGAAAATCACTTGCTAAAATGATAGTAGTTGATGAATTGCCTTTCTCATTTGTGGAAGGTGAGGGATTTCAAGGCTTTTGTGTAAACATGAACCCACAATTTTCCATTCCTTCACGATTTACTGTTGCTAGAGATGTTTATAAGCTTTTCATTGAGGAAAGAGGACATTTGAAAGATTTTTTTGGAAGCATGACATCTAGAGTGTGCCTCACCACTGATTGTTGGACTTCGGGTCAAAATTTAGGATACATGTGCTTAACTGCCCATTTTATAGATGCTGATGGGAATTTACATAAGAGAATCATTAATTTTTGTCAAATTGTCGGTCACTCGGGGTCGATAATTGGTAAAACGATTGAGAAATGTTTGAGTGAATGTAATTTAAAGAATGTCTTGACAGTAACGGTAGACAATACAAGTTCTAATGATCTTGCCGTTGACTACTTGAGAAGGAAGCTTAATAATTCTGAATGTGATGTTTTAGAGGGCAAATTTTTGCATATGAGATGTGCCGCACATATCTTGAATTTGGTGGTTAGAGTTGGTTTAACCGATCTTGCTAAGTCAGTTGTCAAAATCCGAGCCCTTGTAAAATTTGTAAGGGCTTCACCGGGTAGGTTCCAAAAGTTTAAAGCTTGTGCTTTAGAAGGAAAAATTGAATCTAAGAGTCATTTAAGTTTGGATGTTGAAACAAGATTGAACTCAACTTACTTGATGCTTGAATCTGCCTTGAAGTATAAAAAGGCCTTTGGTTGCATGCTTGTTAATGATTTGGCGCTTCAAAAAGAAATGAGGAAGTTTCGTAATGAACCTACAAATGAGGAATGGAGGCAAGTGTCGTACTTTTTGCCTTTTTTTAAAATTTTCTATGATGCCACTTTGAAAATGTCTGCATCCCTTTATGTCACTAGTAACATTTATGTGGAAGTGATATTTGGTGTTGGTGAGGTACTTGCACAACATATGGATGATGAGGATGAAGGTGTTAGAAAGATGGCAACTCAAATGAAGGTGAAGTATGAAAAGTATTGGGGTAAAATTGATAATCTGAACTTATTTTTATTTGTGTCTTTAATCCTTGATCCAAGATGGAAGATGGTGCGTGTGGAGTGGATGGTGAAATCCGCTTATGGCATTGTGAATGGTACTCATTTGGCGGGGAATATTAGATTCTTTTTCCGTGAGTTCTTTGAGTTTTATGCTTCTTCAACCCAATGTAACCAATGCCCATCTTCTTCTAGTTCTATTTCCACCAATTCTTCGACTACACCCTCCAAAGACAAAAGTCAAGATAAGTTGTTTAATTTTAGTGCCGTTTTGAGTAAGAAATTTGACCAGGAGAATGGTGGTAAGGAACTTGAGAAGAAATCTGAATTGGATAAGTACTTAGAGGATGCTCGAGAAAGTACGGAATCATCCTTTAAGCTCTTACAATGGTGGAAGGATAACCAAAAGAGATATCCCATACTTTCTAAGATGGCTAGAGATGTACTCGCGATCCCGGTTTCAACAGTGGCTTCGGAGTCGGCATTTAGTACGGGAGGTCGTATTCTTGACTCTTTCCGTACATCTTTGGCTCCTTATATGGTGGAAGCTCTTATATGTGGGCAAGATTGGCTTCGGACAAGTCACACTCCACTAATCATAGAGGATCATTTATTTGAAATGGCGAAAATACAAGAAGACAAGTTTAATTAATCATAATCTTTAATCTCTTTTTATATTGAAAATTAGTTATTGTATTTTTATTTGAAGTTATATTTTTTGGTAATTGTGAAATGGTAGGTATGGAACACTTGATGTTGCAACAACCGACTATTGTGATCGATGACTCTCACGACACGGATGAATGAAGGTTTGTTATATTCATTTACTTTTGATTACTTCTTGCGTAAACAACCGTTTGATGACATTGTTTGACTTGATGTTCATGTTGAAGGATGGATCCTTGAAGAGTTGAAGCTTGGTTTTTGAAGAAAAAATAGACAAGAGAAGAAAACATGCTTGTTTCTTATTTGAAGAAAGTAGGCGGATTGCTATGACTAATTGACTATTATCGGAGAATATTTGTCGTATTAGACTATTCAGGATGATTGTAATAATTAAATTATTTTTAGATTTTTTTTATTTACGTATTATTTTTGTATAACAATTAACGCAACGTTCGTTAAGGCCTTAAAATCAAAAATCGGACTATGTACACTTAAAGGAAAATGAAAAAAAAAAAAAAAAAAACGTCAAAACCGGATACCGGATATCCGGTTTCCGGATATCCGGTTTTTTTCGGATCGGATCAGGATAGTGAAATTTTAGGATTTTAAAACCGGATATCCGATCCGGTTTGCAAAACCGAATCGGATATCCGGTTTTGCTCAGCCCTAGGCGCCGTAATCCTCACCGACCTAGACGGCCAAGAGTTCTCGACCCCGACCAACATGGATCAACTCAAGCGATACTACCCATAAACATCCCAACAACCTCATCCTAATCTCCGAATAAGGGCAAAAACCCGCGCAAAAAAAAAATCACATCGATAAAATGGCATAGCGAGTCTAAAGCAAAATCACTCACACTTAAAAGAACTACGAACATGGTTTGATTCCGTCTAAACACGGATACGTAAGCAACCCTTCTTTGGGTACAACCAACCAAAATGACCAAATCGATTACTCGATTCACATACAAACCGGAACCTCTCTCCACGCTCCGGTTAACGAGTGATTCCAATGACGCAGCACAAACGACGAGCCGAGGACAGAGTGAAAACCCAAAAGGGCCCTCCGGGCAAAATGAAAAAAAACAAGTTGCGAGCCGTCGTAAAAAAAACGATGACGAGCCGAGGACAAAGTGAAAACCCGAAAGGGCGCTCCGGGCAAAATGAAGAATCGAGTTGCGAGCCGTTAAAAAAGGGAAAAAAACAATAAGAACAAAAGGTGAGCCGAGAACGGAGTGAAAACCCGAAAGGGCGCTCCGGGCAAAATGAAGAATCGAGTCGCGAGTCACCACAAAAAAAGATAATGTAAATAAATGTGCTTCTCATTAACAAAATTGGTTAAGTCGAGCCTTTGTCGGGGCCCATCACATCAAACACACGAGAATCAACCATCTCGGAAATGATGATACGTCAAAACACCACAAAAAAAGAACTGGTACTAATACGCCACATAATATCAATTAATAAAACATTATACGAAATGGCTGGGCTCTACCGGTCCAACTTCCTGTTCCTATCGCCATTAGGGCAAGCTTGTGCGGGTCCCTCATCATCGACCCCCTCATAATACAAGCTTCCACCGCCCTAGCCAAAGTCGAGCTCAGCCAACCATGTTTCTTCTCATCACTAGCACCTTCAATATGAGTCTCATCAGCCTTGACCCAAATAGATGAACTGACAGTACTAGGATCAGTAACGCTGTCTTTGGTCAGGCGCTTAGTGACCTCTACTCGAGTCGCCTCCTTATCCTCTAGTGCAGCTGTTTTCCTAACTTTCGAATTGCTCTGTCCTGACGGGTGTTCATAAGCCCCCCGCCGGATGGAAGTGATCTCAGTTGGTCGAACGATCTCTATGACAACGGGACGAAAATATTTCTGTTCCCAAGACACCCTAAACTCCACAAACGAATTCTCCGTCCACGAGTCAAACTTGAGAACGTCATTAGTGAAATCCGAGGCGGTAGGCCTTAAGCCCATTTGATTCGCAAAAATGCTCGGATAAATATAAACCGGACTCCTCAAAGATAATATCAACAAAGCCTGGGTCGAGGACGAGAAAGGAGACCCGGCATGCCCAGCAATATCCCACCACGGGACAGTCCACCTGATGTCCAACCGCCCTTTAGCCAAGTAAGAAAGCCACTCCTCCTCGGTGTGACCGTCATTCCATGCACGCACCATTTTCCGACCCGTGAAACCCCTATAGCTATAACCTTTGACTGCCCGGGGAGGATCGACGAAGCCAAGCCAAACCTGCACAAACCACAACAAAACGTCATCCAAAACCCGAGAATTACCCAAGATAACTAAAGAGGGTGACCGCCAATGCTCCATACCCATAATGACATCCAAAACCCGAGGATTACCCCAACCATCACGCGTTGTCGCGTCCTCGAAGAGATAGTAACAAGCCATCGCAATGTTAAAAGCCAGCTTACATGCTAGGGTTGAAATATCGTAGGAACCAACCTGTGAGAATATCCTAAAAAGCAACTCTCGGATAATGCCATCTCTCCCAAAGAAAATTTTAGCCTCCTCCAACATAGAGAGGTCCAAGAAATGACAAAACCGTTCCACAATAGCATCATCTCCCAAAGGCACACAAGGTCGAACCGAACTCCACCCACCTATAGCGTCTTGCTCCTCAAGGAGAGGACGAACCTTACCCCCGGGAAAAGCAAAAACATGACTTTTTACGTCCCAAAATTTAGAACATGCTAGCAAGAAGTCCTCTTGCACCTTAACTCGGCTCAACGCAATAATCATTGACAAGCCATCATTTGGACTAACCTCGAGGTCACATTTCTTAAAACGACCCGCCCACTCGGTCAGAAGATCCCCGAAACTTGACATAACTCAAAACAATACAAGGAAGCTATAAGCAATCTTTGGGTATTCTTAGTATGTCTAAAACAAGCACCCATAACCCGTATATATAGCCTTAATCCCAAGACAATTAGGAAACTACGAAAATTTCCATAAACGGGATCTAGATCGCCCAACCCCAAGTGCCCAAATCTCCGGCCGCCCGAGCACAGGCGACCCAAAACCTGACTACCTCAGCCCAAGCGTCTGTTCCCAAGTCATCAGCCCTTCATGCAACCGAAAAACCGAGACATCGACCCCGCGTTATCAACATAACCACCACCTGACATCTCAAACATCGGGAACGACCTCCGGAAGAAACTTAGACCCTATCCGGAAACCGAAACACCCATGCAAGAGTTGCGAGGCCACGCGGATATCACATTTCACCCGTCGGACCCACCGGACTTAGACATCTTTTCATTTTTTCTTTTAGGGGGATAAGCTACCCCACCTAGGCGTGCTGTAGCCTTTAACGGGTATTGTCAAATCGCGTCTGTAACGTGAATACAAAAAAAGTGGTACAACTTTTTTTTTTTGTTTTAAAAAAAGTCGTCTACCTTCTTTTGTTTTTAACCTCCTCCTAAAATGAAGCGATGAGGCAACTACACTTGCCTCCTAACACACTCTGTCAAAACGTGCCAACTTTTTACGTGTTGCACCATGTCGAGTCAAGTATTTTAATTGACGTATTATCTGATCTGATTTCCGGCTCAACGCATTTCAAAAAATCCAAAAAAAAAATGTTTTCGTACTCTCGTGCAACCCCGATGCATCTCAAAACGCCCTAAACATCGATTAAATTGCAAATAAAATGAACGCAAAGTTATTACTTGTCAATCTAGGTCAACAATTCAGCAAACGAAAACACAAAACTAATCCAATTAATTCAAATACTAAAAATCTTAAGAAAATATACAAAACATACAAATTCATACACAATTCGAGTTCATAAGACTAGGGAGGACCCCTAGAAGCCGCACCGATGGCTATCACGAACTCACCGTTGTTGTCATCCAGGCCTAAGTCCCCTAAAACAAAGGTAGGAGACTCGCTACCATTCATTCCCGACAGCATGTCTAGAGTAACTGTCTCGGGAACTCTTCCAACCTCCTCAGTAGCACCCATAGCACGACCTGTAGCCTCAGCCTCAGCCTCCCTCTCCCTCTCAATCTGATGCCTAACCTCACCCTGCGCGGAGGTCTCGCCCTGAGACCGAGCCAGCCGCTCTTTAAGTTGAGCAATCTCGTCAGCCCGAGATTGCAGGAGCTATCGCGCCTCAGCCGCTTCTGCCTCAAGCTCGGTCACCCGAGTCTCCAGCTGTCCCACCATATCGGGAGTATCCTGCAAACATAACCCACACTTGAGGAAAACAGACAAACAATCTAAGAGCCAATCCTAGGTACACGCACTTACCGATCGAGGTCCCGAAGTGTCACGGTAGACTCTCGAGGCATAGATCCTGAAGCAGTTAGCGGCCTGCCACAACCGCTGATTGCAAGCCGACGAAACCTGAAAGGTGAAACCACACAAGTTAGCCAAACAAAACCTAACTCTTAGAACCCAAAGCCAAAACAGAAACCGAAACTTACCCGGTATACCCGGTCACACCACCCTATCCCGGCATCCATCTCCTCGGCAAAGCACAGGGGCAGAGGCTCGGTAAAAGCTACCCCAACCTAATCTACCCTAAGCAGCGTCAAGGAGAAGTCCGGGGGCTGAATAACATCAACCAGATCGGCCAGCTGAAAGAACGGCGACCGATAAAAAAAACAAGAAAATACTAAGCAATAAAAAGAAAATAAGCTTTGAGAACCAAATATCAAGCACTCACCACGAGGCGGTGGCAAGCTAGCCGCTGGCTGACATGAGACAGATATAAGGCACCAAGCACCAAAAGTACATCTGCGGTGGTCGGTGGCCTAAACATGGTCCGGAGACGATTAATCGGCACCCAAAAGTCATCGTACAAGCACTGGCGCACCAACCGTTAGCTCCGAGGCCTCAACTCCACTGCCACATATGTAACACCCCGACCCAATCCTAGGACCAAAATGTCAACTGCGGTAGCCTGCCAAGCTTTGTACTGGTCCCACAGACCAACACGAGTCCTTTCCAGCACATTTTGTCTTCACTCATGCGCATCCCGGAAACCTTCCCAGGAGGTCACCCATCCTAAGATTGCTCCCAGTCAAGCACGCTTAACTGCGAAGTTCTTATCATGGACAAACCAGAAAAGAAAGTGCACTTTGTTGATATGAGTAGTACTTCAAATCCCTTTAAGCAAAGCTCATAAATAGGACATCTTCAATCAATGTGGGGTGTTTCAGTCACTCCTACTTGAAGAACGCAACGTCCTCGTTGCGCCTGGCAGCATAACCGCTGACCCAGAATCCACCGCCGCTAGGTGCCAAATGCACGGTCGCAGGGTTGCTCTGATACCGTTTGTAACACCCCGACCCAATCCTAGGACCGGAAATGTTGACTGCGGTAGCCCGCCAGGCTTTGTACTGGTCCCACAGACCAATACGAGTTCTTTCCAGCACATTTTGTCCTCACTCATGCGCATCCCGGAAACCTTCCCTGGAGGTCACCCATCCTAAGATTGCTCCCAGTCAAGCACGCTTGACTGCAGAGTTCTTATCATGGGCAAACCCGAAAAGAAAGTGCACTTTGTTGATATGAGTAGTACTTCAAATCCCTTTAAGCAAAGCTCATAAATAGGACATCTTCAATCAATGTGGGGTGTTTCAATCAAGCACTCACCACGAGGCGGTGGCAAGCTAGCGGCTGGCTGACATGAGACAGATATGAGGCACCAAGCACCAAAAGTGCATCACCTTCTTCTCCATCCTTGCCCTCGAGGACATCTGCGGTGGTCGGTGGCCTGAACATGGTCCGGGGACAATCAATCGGCACCCAAAAGTCATCGTACAAGCACTGGCGCACCAACCGTTCACCCAGATACCAAATCGGGTGAAACAGCACAGGAAGGAGCATCCTCTTGTAGCTCCGAGGCCTCAACTCCACTGCCACATACCCAGGCACACCCTCGTAGTCGGCCCAAAGACGGGCCACGAACTACACAAACAAAATTACCATTTCAATAACCCTAAACCCTTGGAGGATATTAAGTAAAACTAGCTATAAAGAAGAAACTTACGTCCTCGAGGCGTAGTCGGTTAGCCAGCACGTTCTCTGACGAGTAAAGGTTGGTCATACTCTTAGGCTGGGTCAGCCTCCATTCAATCCACGCTGGGAATCTAGTCGGAGGAGCCCGCACCGTTTTAGGTGCCAAGCAGGGGAAGTATGAGTAAATCCAAGCCTGCAAAACCCCAAAACATCCTTAGTAAAACCAAACTAAGCTAAACGAAACCCGAGAAGCAAATACGGGAACAATTACTAACCTTCAGCACGAGACCTGGGCCCACGATGGGCAAAGCTGATGCTGACTCCACCTGCAGCGGCTTCACCATGACTTGCAAGCAATGAGTCATCTCTGTGAAAGTCGCGGTTACCCAATCTAAACGTCCCAGCTGACTTAGATCAGCTAGGAGAGGCAAAATCCTAGTACTAAACCTCCCGCCCTTATCCGAGAAGTGGGTCGATCCTAGGAAGTACCACAACCACAACAGGGCATCCTGCTCCGGCGTGTTGGGTGCTTGACCCTCTAACACCGCCACCCTCTCAAAGTGATCGGTGATGTACGAACTCACTAGAGCATGAGGCGTACTGTAAGCCTCACGCTCCAAACAATCACTGATAAGGCCCCGGACCTCATCACTATCTAGCCTAGAGCCCTCGGCAGCCCACCTAATCCTCTCCGGACCCCAGGGTAAGCCCGTAATAACCCCAAAGTCCTCTAGAGTCATCCCGACCTCCCCAACAGACATGTGGAAGGTCGAGGTAGTGTCATGAAAGCGATCTACCATCGCTCTAATCACCATGAGGTTGCACTTAGTCCTGCAACCCACCAACCTAACCCACTGCTCAACCACGGGACTCAGAGCGGTCCTCGCGATAATCCCCTTTGCCACGGAAGTCAGCTTTTGAGAATAGATCTCAAGGCATGTCCTAAAACCCGAAAAGGACCTCATCGAACCTGGGGGCTGCAGACCGACGCAATACAAGTATAAACAAAACAAACCAAACCCAACCAGAGCCAAAAATTCAAGTCATAAACTAATAAACACGAACAAGGATACTCACCAGACCATGCATAATGCGGTGAGAAACGTGTAAAGTCGGGACGAAACAATAACTGGTGACCGTCCCAGTCCCGGGCCCACTCAGGGTCCTCGTAACCGATCTCCTCGTTCTCAGGCACGGAAATCAGGACATGGGCCCTCCTAGCAACCGTCTCGGGAAGCCTCCGCTTCCTTACCCTATCAAAGTTGGCATCATTTATGGCCTCCAGATCAAGACGCTACGAAGAAACGCTTCGTCGTCTTCTACGAATCCCGAGGGGAGTCAGTGAGCTCGTCCTGGCGGCCTTGCCACTAGTACCAACCGTAGAAGTTCCCTTGGGATGCTCAGTATCACCTCTAGCTACAAAACCAAACAAATACAAAAATCCACGCTTCAGGTTAGGCTAAAGCAGCAGGTCAAAATAAGGTCAAAATTTCGAATAGAGACATCAAAATTTCGAAAAGCCCGCTAACACCTATTTCTAACCCCGATCACGATGGAAGTGGTTTCGGGAAAATCCGGCATCATTACGACACCATTTGGTGCGTCGTAAGTCACACAAAACCTCATAGAAGGCCTTAAAGGCCATTCTAGCTCACAAAAATTGATAAAGGATTCACCCACATCGTCACAAACACTAATTGAGCAAGATTGCATAAGACAAGTACGGGAATTACCGAGAAAACGGTCCCTAACCCTAAGCATTTCGAGTTTATCTCCATAGGAGGCCATGGTCATACCTCAAAGTGTCCTATCAAGCTTACAACTACCCTAACAAGCTCTATTCAACCCTAATTTAACAATGGGGCTAAGCGCAAACACCGAAACTTAGAAAATTTAAAATACCCAAATCGATTTTCTAGGGTTTCAACAAAATCGACCCACAATCAATCAAATTAAGCAAAATCGATAATAGACAAGTAAAGAACACTTACCCGGAGTTGACATTCTCACGTATGGCAGAAATCGAGATGGAAATTGGTTAGAAAAATTGAAAAGGCGATATTGGGGCGAAAGGGGCGACGCGTTCGAATTTTGGGACAAATAAATCGAATCGCCCCAACCTTCGCTGATTTAAGCAAACTCGATGATGTGAGTTGATATGAACTTTGAAACAAGAATGAGAGATATGATTAGTAAACTGAATTGGACGTGAAACAAGTAACCAAAACAGAAAGTAAAGGATAGTTTTGAGCGTGAATGAACCGTAACCAAGGATAGTATGCTAGGTGAAGTAGACCTATACTTCAACAAAGCGGGTGCTAAATCAAACAACGCGATTGAAGTAGCGAGTTTAGAGCTTGTAACGCGACTCACTCTAGACTTTGTCTTGTAAACTACAAAGACGAAACAAAGAAAGCACAAAGCTTAACTTTACTCAGGTTTTTAATTTGCAAATTGGATGATGTTTATTCCTTCAAATGGCCGGCTATTTATAGCCTACAAGGGCCCTTAAACCGGTTGGTTAAGGGTGACAATAACAAAGCTAGACTAATGTGAACTAGGAGCTAAATACAAGGTTGGAGTTAAAAACAAAGCTAGTGTAAACAAGGAGTTAAAACCAAAGCTTGCACCAGCCGTGTAGTCTTGTGTGAACATGGAGCCAACACCAAAGCTTGAGTGTACACACCATGTGAACATGGAGCTAAAAACGAAGTAACCAATCAGCCCATAATCAACCTTGACTTCTTTACTCCTTTATTCAGCTCCCTTGTGAGCTAACTTAGTACTTGGAGAAGACATACCACTAAGCTAGTAGGAGGAGCTAGTGTGGCTTGACTTGAGCTAAGAGGAGCTAGTGTCACTTCATTGAACTCCTTAGTCTCCTCATTCGGATCATCTCCTCCCCCTTGAAAAGGAATTGCCCTCAATTCTGAAATGCCATCATCATCTAGATAGGGAGAAAGGTTCCCTATGTTGAACGTGGCATGGACTCCATAATCATCCGGTAATTCTACCTTGTAAGCATTATCATTTACCTTGGATATGATCTTGTAAGGTCCTTCAGCTCGTGGCATCAGTTTATTCTTTCTTTTACTTGGAAACCTTTCCTTCCTCAAGTGCACCCAAACTAAGTCACCCTCTTGGAAAAGTCTTGGCTTCCTGTTCTTGTTGGACTTCCTTTTGTATGCTTCATTGACCTCCTTGATCCTTTCTTGTATTTGCTCGTGGAGTTTGATCATAGCCTTTAGTTTGGACTCCGCATCCTTGTGAACTAACTCATCTTTTGGTAGCGGAATCAGGTCCAAGGGCATGTAAGGATTGATCCCATATACAGCCTCAAAAGGGGAATGAGAAGTAGCATAAGTGGGGGAGCGATTGTAGGCAAACTCAGCATGGGCAAGCTTGATATCCCAATCCTTTTGAGTCTTACTTACAAGGCCCCTTAATAACGTTCCCAAGGTGCGATTGGTAACCTCAGTTTGTCCATCTGTTTGTGGATGATGAGAAGTGCTAAATAAGAGCTTGGTTCCCACCTTCCTCCATAATGTGTTCCAAAAGTAACTAAGGAACTTTGAGTCACGATCAGAGACTATGGACTTGGGTATCCCATGTAGACGCACTACCTCCTTGAAGTATAAGTCAGCAACATTGCTAGCATCATCTGTTTTGTGGCAAGCAATGAAGTGAGCCATCTTTGAAAACCGATCTACTACCACCATGATAGCATCTTTTCCTCTAGCGGTTCTTGGTAAGGCTACAATAAAATCCATGGATACATCTTCCCATGGTCTACTAGGAGTGGGCAAGGGCGTGTAAACTCCAGGCTTGAAGGAACTCTTGGCAAATTGGCAAGTCACACACTTGCTCACCACATTCTGGACGCTCCCTTGCATCTTTGGCCAAAAGAAGTGCTCCTTTAAGACCTCCAACGTTCTTGTAATGCCAAAATGACCCGCTAATCCTCCTCCATGAGCTTCTCTAACCAGTAGCTCTCTAATGGGATGCTTGGGTACACACAGGCGGTTTCCTTTGAAAAGAAATCCTTCCTGCAAAACAAATTCATCAAAGGCTCCCTCCTTGCATTTGGTGAAGGTTTCACCAAAATCAGCATCATTGTTGTAGTAGTCCTTTAGAGTTTCAAATCCAAGCAACCTCACATCCAAAGTAGATAGTAAAGTGTAGCGGCGGGATAGTGCATCAGCTACTACGTTACTCTTTCCATCTTTGTATTTTGAAGAGAAGTGAAAGGATTGTAAGAATTCTACCCACTTGGCATGCCTTGGACTTAACTTTTGTTGGCCATTGATATATTTTAAGGACTCATGATCTGAATGAAGAACAAAATGGTTAGTACGTAGGTAATGACTCCAATGATCAAGAGCTCTTACTATGGCATAGAACTCCTTGTCGTAAGTGCAGTAGTTCAGTCTTGCTCCATTGAGTTTCTCTGAGAAATAGGCAATGGGGCGCTTGTTTTGCACAAGAACAGCTCCAATTCCAACTCCACTAGCGTCACATTCCACCTCAAATGGTTGAGAGAAATCAGGAAGGGCTAAGATAGGAGCGGAGCATAGCTTCTCTTTAATGGCTTCAAAGGCTTCTTGGGCAGCTTTGGTCCAAACAAATGCGCCTTTCTTCAAGCACTCGGTGATGGGGCTTGTGATAGTGCTGAAATCCTTGATAAATCTCCTGTAAAAAGAAGCCAAACCATGAAAAGACCTCACTTCTGTAATGGTGGAAGGGATTGGCCAAGTACGTATGGATTCCACTTTGGTTTGATCAACTGATACTCCTCCCTTGGATACTACGTAGCCAAGGAATACTACACTCTCCACAAAGAAGGCACACTTCTCCTTCTTCCCAAAAAGCTGTTGTTTGCGAAGTGTGGTGAAGAGTAGCCTCAAGTGCTCCATATGTTCTTCCAAGGACCTGCTATACACAAGTATATCATCCAAGTAAACCACAATAAAGCGACCTAGGTAGGCCTTAAGTACCTCGTTCATTAACCTCATGAACGTGCTTGGAGCGTTGGTAAGACCAAATGGCATGACCGTCCACTCATATAGTCCATGTTTGGTTTTGAAAGCGGTCTTCCATTCATCTCCCTCCCTCATTCTGATTTGATGGTAACCACTTCTTAGATCAATTTTGGAGAAGACCACCGCCCCATGAAGCTCATCTAACATATCATCTAACCTTGGAATAGGAAACCTATACTTGATGGTGATGTTGTTAACGGCTCTACTATCTACACACATTCTCCATGTTCCATCCTTCTTAGGTACTAAAAGAACTGGAACAGCACAAGGACTAAGGCTCTCCCGCACATACCCTCTACTCATCAACTCATCTATTTGTCTTTGTAATTCCTTAGTTTCCTCCGGATTACACCTATATGCAGCCTTATTGGGTAAGGTTGATCCTGGAATGAGGTCGATTTGATGTTCTATACCCCTAATAGGTGGTAAACCAACGGGTAATTCCTCGGGGAAGACATCCTTAAACTCGTGTAACAACTCCTCTAATGGTTTTCCTCCAAGTCTATTCTCAACTTCTACGGGTTTTTCTTTAGCTACCATGACAAATACACGTTCCCCCTCTTGTATAGCTTGCTCTACTTCATTTTCACTAGCAAAGATGGTGAGGTTAGGTCTCTTGTTCTTGCTGGAGGTCATTGCTCTAACAGCTTGGGGAGTCATGGGTTTTAGAACGATTTTCTTTCCCTTATCCCTCAATTCATATTCATTCTTTCTACCATGATGAACTACGTCCCTATCAAACTGCCAAGGACGGCCTAATAGTATATGACATGCATCCATAGGTATAACATCACATAGAACCTCATCAACGTAGGAACCCATGGTTAAACCCACCCTTACTTGTTTAGTGACCCTTATCTTGTTCTCATTATCCAACCAATGTAAAGCATACGGTTTAGGGTGATTAGTGGTGGTGAGACCTAACTTAGCTACCATTTCTGTAGACGCAACATTAGTACAACTACCCCCATCAATAATCAAACTACACCACTTGGTATTAACTAGACATTTTGTGTGAAAGAGTTGGTCTCTTTGTTCGGTGTTTTGTGGAATAGGATTAGCATGAAGTGTACGTAATACCAAGACCTTACCAAAAGTTGGGAGTTCATCTTCTCTTTCTCCCGAGTAGACTTCAGGAGCAGGTGCGCCATTGGACTTAGAGAGACTAACGATGCTTGAGTCTTCAAAGCTCACAACTCCTGCCATGCTTACGTCTAAATGGATGACCAAAGCTCTGATACCACTAATGATGTGAGTTGATATGAACTTTGAAACAAGAATGAGAGATATGATTAGTAAACTGAATTGGACGTGAAACAAGTAACCAAAACAGAAAGTAAAGGATAGTTTTGAGCGTGAATGAACCGTAACCAAGGATAGTATGCTAGGTGAAGTAGACCTATACTTCAACAAAGCGGGTGCTAAATCAAACAACGCGATTGAAGTAGCGAGTTTAGAGCTTGTAACGCGACTCACTCTAGACTTTGTCTTGTAAACTACAAAGACGAAACAAAGAAAGCACAAAGCTTAACTTTACTCAGGTTTTTAATTTGCAAATTGGATGATGTTTATTCCTTCAAATGGCCGGCTATTTATAGCCTACAAGGGCCCTTAAACCGGTTGGTTAAGGGTGACAATAACAAAGCTAGACTAATGTGAACTAGGAGCTAAATACAAGGTTGGAGTTAAAAACAAAGCTAGTGTAAACAAGGAGTTAAAACCAAAGCTTGCACCAGCCGTGTAGTCTTGTGTGAACATGGAGCCAACACCAAAGCTTGAGTGTACACACCATGTGAACATGGAGCTAAAAACGAAGTAACCAATCAGCCCATAATCAACCTTGACTTCTTTACTCCTTTATTCAGCTCCCTTGTGAGCTAACTTAGTACTTGGAGAAGACATACCACTAAGCTAGTAGGAGGAGCTAGTGTGGCTTGACTTGAGCTAAGAGGAGCTAGTGTCACTTCATTGAACTCCTTAGTCTCCTCATTCGGATCACTCGACCTACGAAATCCCGGGCGCCTCAAGTCGCGCGTCCAAATCCTGGACTGCTGAAGGCCATGTGCCTGAGAATTGGGGCGTAGAGAAATGCGCGTCCAACCTGTCCAGCACAAGACTAAAACAAGAACAAACAAGGCTTAACATCCAATATACACAAAACACACACCCTTTAAAACGAGTAAACAAAGAACGACGAAGCAATTACTAATCGATACCGATAAAGCACGCCAATAGGCCAACTCCGAACAAAAAGCATTAATAAAGCAAGCATAAGAACCACGATTAATAAGAATGCTCACGCTCGACCGCGTGATAAAACAAACAAAACAAAGCCGATCTAAACAAACTCCGAACGAATCCAAGCGAATATCAAATCAGAACAAAGCAAAGCAAATCCGCACAAAATAAGACAAGTCCACGATGCAAATTTAGCCCAAATAAATGAACACCAGCAAACGTCTTCGAGCTCAACGGGTCTTAGTTATCCGAAAACAGCAATTTAAGTTCGAACGGATACTGACACTTTCAAACATTTTTTTGGAGTCTTATACCTCCACAGCAATTTAAGTTCGAACGGATACTGACACGTTCGAACATTTTGGAGTCTTATACCTCCACAGCAATTTTAGTTCGAACGGATAATGGCACGTTCGAACACTTTGGAGTCTTATACCTCCACAGCAATTTGGGTTTGAGCGGATACTGACACGCTCAAACACCGTTTAGCCTAACGGGTCTTAGTTATCCTGAAGGAACAACAAACAGCAATTTGGGTTTGAGCGGATACTGACACGCTCAAACACCATTTAGCCTAACGGGTCTTAGTTATCCTGAAGGCATCATCAAACAGCAATTTTGGTTTGGGCAGATACTGACACGCTCAAACACCGTTTTGCCTAACTAGTCTTAGTTATCCTGAAGGCAACAACAAACAACAATTTGGGTTTGAGTGAATACTGACACGCTTAAACACCTTTTAGCCTAACGGGTCATAGTTATCCTGAAAGCAACAACAACAACAATTTGGGTCTAAGCGGATACTGACACGCTCAAACGTATTTAGCCTAACGGGTCTTAGTTATCCGGAAGGCACAACAACAACAATTTGAGTTTGAGCGGATTTGGAATTGGTGGGAGCTTCTGTCGACACCCAGATTTGGAATTGGTGGCTGCAGGAGTGCCCAACAAACACCCGATGACGATCGGACTGCAACGCGACGCGGGTTCGCAATGTTTTTGTTAGTTTTTCTATAGAACGGATCAAATATCTACTCAGAAAAATAAAATTAACATCATGGCAGCCTTAGTCATGTCATTACGATCGCATAGACATTAATTATAGTCAATTTCGACACCGGGACCCCGAGTCGGTCCCGAAACACGAACCGAGTCAGCACCGCGCCAAGCAAACCTCGGGACGCGCGCCCGAGGCCCACTAGGCGCAACGGCTCTAGGTCAAGGCGGGGAAGACTTAGTCCCCAAGCATTGTATAATACGTGCACCTCTCGGTTTTGGAAAGTATCAAAATCATATCTTCAAAATCCCGAGCGCCGCACCTTGCGCGCCTGAGTGTTCACACGCCTAAACCCAGGCGCCTGAGTTCCGATGCGCCAGACCTCAAGCGTCCATCCGGGTGACGAGGGCCGAAAACACCTATAAATACCCCCATCCACCCTCTTCATTCGACATAACTCATTCTCATTCTCTCTTCCCTCTTCACTCGTTAAGAGTTTCTCACTAAGCGCTCGCACTCCGACACCCGAGGCAAACGATCCACTCGATCGTACTTCCGATAAAAGCGATCTCGAGGTGCCTGTGTTCGACTAGCCCCACCCCGAGTCTAACGGAGTTCTGCCGGATTAGCCGCAAAACTAGAAAGTAGTAGGGGAGCTTTGCCGGATTAGCCGCAGGAGGGACCAACGGTAACGGAACTCTGCCAAAATCACCAGGCGAGCTAGGAGGACCCGCCTTTTGAAGTCGAATCGTCACTAGGTTGTCATCTAAACAAAACTTTACATTCTTGCACTTTCATTATGCACTACAATAATGTCAAACGTGGACACTAGGTCGACCACACATACAAAAACACGTAACGTCCCAACATCACCCATAAACTAAAATATCTTAAATAGACCTGAGTAGTTCTGAGATCCGTTCTCAACTTTCTATGCGTCGTGTCCCGTTTAGCGTATACTCTGAGGGTGCAACTCCTCACTACGTGATTTACTTACGTTCGCATTTACAGTTTTCGTATGATTTATTGCTTTTATGACCTAATAAACGCATGCTAAATCACCTAACACGGAAATCAATACGTAAATAAGTTAAAACTGAACAAAGCGATGGTCGGGTTCCGTATTTGTCTCGGTGCTCGCCATACATGGCTCGACGCATCCCTATTATTACCGAGCCGATTCATCTTAAGCAAAATACCGGGTAAGGTATTCCATGAGAACGACTAATATCCGTATAATCACGTTAAAACTGATTTGCTAATACGTATAATACTAGTACTCTCTACTCTCTTATGTGCAACTTTTCAGGGCCTGCCTGTCACGTGAAATCTCATGCAAAGAATGTAAACACAACTACTTCGACGATAAAACTTACTTGTCCTTAAACAAACGACATAGCAAAAGGCATAGGGATAAAACAATGGATGTTATTGTATTTCCGCCACTACAAAGGAACGAAGTTATCAGCCCACCGATTGATTACTAGGGGCCGCTACGTGCGGGCGTGATTGGGTGTCGATGTCTAGCGGACGTTGGCTTCCCAATACGTACCCTAGCTCACCCCTTACTCAGAATCGACGGTTTCCGAATGTCCGAAACCATTGGCAATGAAAGTCATTCCAGGCATGGAGTGCTTAAGGGTACAAGTCTTTATCTTTAGGTCCCGTGCCTCTCAGCTTTGAGCCGGCCAAGGATCAAAGTTGACTTGAACGGTTTCCGAGTCCCCATAATTTACTCGGTGGCGACTTCACAAATCGGCAACGAATTCGGTTCACTAAAAAGGTCGTCTCACCAAACATATCGGCCTTTAAACATTTACAACCACGACTCAATCGATTCCAACGGAAACACGGGCGCTCGCACCCGTCTAGTACAAGTCTGAATCGTCATCCGAATCGAGGTCCGAAACTTTGCCCCAAACGCGAGATCGGACCGACCCCCGACCAGGAGGGGGCCGTTTGGGTGGCCGCCGCGATTGGAAACTGGGTCGGTCCCGCGCGGGGCGTCAGGCGGTGCGGACGGACGTCCACAACGTCTTACTTATGAGCTTTCTTGGCTCACTCACCTTCTTTATGAATTGGGTGTGCCTGACATCACTCTCATACCCGTCAAATGTGATAGTCATGCTACTATTCTCATTGCAAGGAACCCTATTTTACATGAACGTACCAAACACATCGACCTTGATTGCCATTTTGTTCGTGAGAAATTGTTATCAGGTTTGATTTCCATATCCTATGTTCCTTCTTCTCTACAGTTAATTAGCTGATCTTCTCACCAAAAATATACCTCCTACTCAACATAATCTCTTATTTTCCAAGTTGGGAGTGGTTTCCCCACCCTCCAACTTGAGGGGGGATGTTAACATAACCGATCAACAACCACCTTGAGGTTGTTGAGAGTTAGTTATTAGTTTGTTACTAAAGATTTTGTTAGAAGTTTGTTATACCTGTGCATATTCATTTATGTATATATACTCAATAATGATGTAATCATCAATTAATTAATACACAAGAACGAAATTTTATTTGCTTTCTTGTTTTCCTCTACATTTTCTCTATTCTTCCTCAAGCTACCTTCGAGCTACATCAATGGCGAACCATTGATTTTTACACCAGGCTCGGAACTCGGTGGTGCGGAGGTTTGAGGTTTGTGGTTGTTGCGCGGCGAGGTGGTCTGACGAGGAGGCGCGCCTGGAGGTCGATTAGAGAGGGGTGCGAGGTCAACGAAGGAGGATGGAGGCGACGGGGCTCGTGATGGTGGAGCTCGGTGGAAGTTGGATTGGTGGTGAATGGACAATGGTTATGAACAGATGCAATTTTGTCCATCATTGTTTTCTTTTAGTGTATAAATAAATAAATACTTACTGGTATCTTTGTTGTATGCTCTTTTGTTTCTTATTCAACGAACTCTTATCTTATTTCATTTAGTGCCTTGATTTGGCTAACAAAGAAGCTTTCTGAAGTAAAGATGTTAATAATGGGATATCACAATAAGATTGAGCTTTTCACCCAGATTATATGATCATCAAAATGCTACCAGCCTAGAGTTTCTCGGAAAAACTAGAGGTTCTTATGATGGTTAATATATGGTTAAATAACATGCTTATGGTTACACTTCTTTGTTATCATCAAGATTCATGAAGCAAATAGCAAATTTGGACTAATTTAACTAGTGTAAGTATGCTGTGAATAATTGACTAATTTAGAGAGCATATGCAAAAATGAAAAAAGGCCATCAGTGATATTAATCTTAGTTTCTGTCTCAACTCGGAATCAGTAATTGTGTTGATAAAGTTGTTCCAAACATGTTAATACCATGCAAATTTGGAAGGGGCTGGAGAGAAACAAGATAAGGTTCTTCTCCATAAATCGTCCTTAAGATTATTATTTCGATAAATGAAAGCGCAAGTATGGTAATAGTAAACTTGGACGATACCGCCAAAATAATAAATGTAGCTCCAATGCCCAAGTCATTTTTTTCTCTTTTATATGCAAAAACCCAACGTGAGAGTTTAGCAGGCGATTTTGTTTTCCTCCACAGAACCATGGCCAAGAGTTCTCGCTCGACGTCGCCGGTGATGAGACTGATCACACAGTGGAAGGGAATGAGGAAATCAACACAATCGGAGGGAGATGGATCACATAATATATAACGAGAGCGTGGAAAAATCGGACATGGATGTCATAACTAAAGAAAAATCCATGCATGACCTAGCTAATAGGGATCCATGCATACAACCTTTGCTCGGATGATGAGGGATTTGTGAGGGATGTAGAGGAGATTGAGGATGGACTACTGGACCCTCCGATAGTAGGGGAGGCTGAAGGTACGTGGTATGTGAAGAGTGGGAAGAAGGCTATTCCGATAGATTCTACCCCACCCCTCCTTTACTCCAACTAACACAGGAGAATGTGCAAGACGAGATAGACTATTGGCAGAACGTTGCCTATGGCTTCGTGATGGTGGATAACCCTCAATGGCCAGTCCTTCAGAGATACCTTAAACGAGGAAGGCACATAAGATTGACAAGATCTCATTTATGCTAAATGGGATCTTTTAGTCTGCTTTGCTAATGAGGATATGAAGTAAGCTATACTCAATAGTAGATACTATCTTTTGATAGTAAACCTCTGGTATTGAAGCCCTGGATGCCTGATATAGATTTGGAGAGGAGGACGTCAAATTCATACCAGCCTGGGTCCAACTTAAGAACATACCGCTGAAGTTTTGGGTCAAAAGTCTGTAGAAAATTGCTCCACTTATAGGACCTATGGTTAAGGTGGATGAAGCAACGGATAATAAGACAAGGTTAGGCTATGCCAAGCTCTAACTTGAGATTAAATTGGGACAAGTATTGTCTAATACCCTATCTTTCTAGATGAGAAAGGTGATATTATTGATATTGCAGTGGAATATGAATGGAAACCGGTCTTATGCACTAGCTGCAAAAAGATGGGGCATGAGAAGGAGGATTATTGGGCAAATAACGATGGCCCTAAGACTAGAATGCTGAGGAAAGAATAGCAGATGAAGAAGCAACCACTTGTTCCTATGGTAGCACCTAAGAGGCATGTGCCTGTAATCCCTGCAGTGCAGATCGGGATTCATTATTGGTCCTGAATTGTAGCAACCACAGGTGCATGAGAAAGTGCAGGAAGATACCATTCCAACTCAACCGGGAATGGACAAGACAAAAGCAACGTACCTGAACATCCTCACTAGGTCTCCAACTAAGGAAGGAACATGAGAAAGAGGAGACCCTATTCTGAAAACCATATCTTAATGAATATTGGTTTTTGGAACGTTAAGGGAATGATTAAGGTGAAGAAGCATCAAAAGGTACATAAGTTTATACTGCAAAATAAAGTAGGATTGTTTGGACTATTAGAAACAAAAATAAAGTCTCAAAGTCAGAATAAGGTTAATCAAAATGTGATTAGCCAGTGGGGCATTAGTACTAATGCTCACAAACATCGAAGGGGTCGTGTTTCTGGGATCATCACCAATGTGAGGTTCATCTTCTCTAATACATAGACCAACTTATTCATTGCAAGGTTAAGAAACTTAATTTAGGTCACTGTTACTGTATTACAATGTGTATTCTTTTAATTCTATAGCTGAGAGAGAGGCTCTTTGGGAGGAACTTAAGCATTTAGCTGCTCAGACTTCTGGTCCTTGGCCAGTGGGAAGGGATTTTAATTGTGTTGTGACCCTAGAGGAACGTTTTGGTAGAGGATTCAATCTAGCTGAAGCTCTCCCTTTTCAAGAATGTATGGACGCCTGTGAGCTGGTGGATAGTCCGTCTCAAGGGGTGTTGATACCTGGAACAATAATCAGGAACCATAGGAAAGATTTTTTTAGTAGGTTGGATAGATGCCTAGTTGTGGACATGACATAAGTCCACCCTGACGCGGCCACGCGCGGGTTTTGGGAGGCGAATGAATCTCGTGGTAAGATTGATCTCGGGTTGAAATTTAAATCTATTTAGGAGTCGCCACCGAATTTTGTGGGAATTCGGACCCGTTCGAACTCACTCTACATTTAGGCGAATCGTGCACAAAGCACGGCCTGCATTCAATGCTAGAGTTTAGGGGTTCATCCCTTTGCATTACGATACTGATGCCGAGTTATCGGGAATCGTGTATTGAATGACTCTCGTATGCCAACGGCTTCGAACATCCAGAAACCATGGTTCTGAGTAAAGGGTAAGGGTACGTGTTGGGAAGCCCACAAAGGACACCCAACCCCGCCCGTTCTTAGCGGCCTCTACTTAGATATCGTTCATTTTTTGTGTGAGCGTGCTAGTTTGACGGTTGAATATTATGCAAACAGTGTTTTAGGAGATATAGAAATTATATAAGTTTCTACGTCGATTTAATGCATCTAAACTAACGTTGAAGTTATTTTAGCATGCGAGGTTCATTTTAGTACAATAAAACAAACAACGAAAATAAAGGCGCGAAAGTAGATTACAAATGCACAGGCGGAATACAACCCGGAAATACAACAAACGCGAAAATCGAAATAACTGAATTAGTAACGGGATAATAACGGATTGTAAATAGATTAGATGATATAAGACGATATGATGCATGGTTTTGAAAAGAGTAAATTACGTGATGGACTTGACACGTGATGACCGAAGTCGTTAAAAAAAGATTTATGGAGACTTGAAATAAATTGAAGGCTCACGAATTTGACGTGCCAGGGGCCACTTGATCGAGTCATAGGGGGGACTAGATCGAGTGGTCCTGGGAAAAATCTTCTGCCTCTGATTTGGGGTGCCACTCGATTGAGTGGGCTGTGGCACTCGATCGAGTGCCCCCTATACGAGCTACAGCTCGATTTCGGATGATGGTAGGTCCGAATTTATTGCTTTAAAAATTGATGCCAAACCGAGCTTATGTGAAAATATTGTATGATTTAAAATAAACTCGGTTCTTACGGTGCTCATAATATGCATTGTATGATTATGAGACCGACATCGAAAGTTTTGTAAAAAGTGATGTAAAATCGATTTGGATTTGGTTAGAACGAAATTCATTTCTCTCCGCGTTATAATGTCGTAATCAACCCTTTCGGACCGTGTGACAATTAATTTGGCGTCAACGGGTTCGTGCAAGTGTAGTTTATCGATTAATTATTTTAGACATGATATTCGACTACGGAGTCGGTATCGCATTTTTAGAATAACGTTTTATTTGCCTGATTAGAGAGAAAGTCGATTCCCTCCGCGTCACGACATCGTTATTAATCCTTGCGGATTATATGATGTTCGATTTGCATCAACAAGTTTCGTTCTAACCTTAAAAACGATATCGAGTACACCTGACGACAAATATCCGCGATCGCACTGGCCCTTGAGTGTTTAGGGCGGCGCTCCTCGAAAGGGTGCCACCTCTGTTACAACTCGTAAAGGGATTAGGAGGATCTTAGAACGGGATTTGTCTTTTGATATACTCGATACAAAATTGTTTTAAATTTTATGTAATTGTATGCGACGTTTATTATCTAATTATGACGATGACGAAAAAACGAAAAAAACAGAAAAAATAGGAAAAAAAACAAGGACGAAAAAGACGAGAAGGAGAAGAAGGAAAAGAGAGAAAGCAGGATTTTATAACACCCTCAACCTACATGCTAATTTCGGCCTTGGTTATGGACTCGTAGTAACGGCATTTGCGCGGGAGTATCGAGGATATAGGAAGAGTTAAGGTGTTTGTATTTTTGGATTGGCTTTCTCGGGATTCCTAGAGAATTTCTAGAGGGAATATCGGGGTAGCGTTACAGAAATTTTGTGTGGGAGAAATTATGAAATTATGTGTTCCATGAAGGTTTCAAAGGGGGTGTATTTATAGGAAAAATTAGCCCCCTCGACCTAGGGTCACTCGATCGGGTGCCCCTACTGACTCGATCGAGTGACCCAACTAAAAGGCAACAGCGGGCTTTTTGGAGACCCACTCGACTGAGTGGGCTGACACTCGATCGAGTGGATCAGCTGGAGCGAGATATTTTGATTTTTTGACTTTAAGTCAAATTCTTGAAGCTTTGTGTCGCTGATTTGCGCCTCAGAATCGGCTTTGACCGGGGTTTGACCCGGTCGCTAAAAGACGGTTTTATTTCCGGTGTCGGTTTTGACCCAAATTAGTCTTATTTGATTAGAAATGACCCACTGAGCCTGAATTTGAGGTCGGTTTGGTGAGATTCTTATTCCGCTAAAAGCTCACGCCAAATACTATTGATTCCGAGTCCAAAATCGAGCGTATTAAGTCATGTTTACGTCCGATCATCATTGGGTAGTTTGTTGGAAACTGCTATAGACACTAGCAGGCAAAATGCGGGTGTCTATGCTAGTGAATCAAGAATGGTCGGAACTTAGGCCGAAAGTCAACTAACTAAAATTGTTAGTGGAAGTAGGGGTCGAATTCCACAGGGACGGTCTAGCTAAATAATAGTCTCAGTCTAGGTAAGGTATTAGTCGAGAGAAGATATGTTTTTGGTTGGAAGAGGGTTGTAAACTAGGAAGCTAAACGAATCAAACAAACAAATGAAATAAATACGATCAGATGGACTGGGGTCAAGGTCAACAAGGTAGCCTCAGGAAAGTTATCGAAGTTCATAAATGAGTCAATTATAGTAGGTAATTGGCATGTGAAAGGCTCTCTCGAGTCTCTATCTACATACCCCGGGACGGTCCTAATAATAGGCTCGCATGACTTACTAGGTCGATCGACCCCAATGAAACCAATATAATTCACCTTATCATGATCAAGACAAGTAAATCATACAAAAATCACAATCAAAGGAGATTATCAACCTTAATCAACAAATTCATAAAACTCATAACAAAACCCACAATACGAGACACACAAGTTTTCCTTAACCCTAGAAATTAACTACTCTAACATGATTAAATCTAAACTAATTAAACTACCTATTACTTTAATCAAACTATTAAACATGAAAAAATAAAAAAGATGCAAACTTTAATAAAAGGGAAAGAGTAAAGAGATTATCCATACTTGAAGGAGAATTCCCTAGATGAAGGAGAAATAAAGTGTAGCCACTACAAGAATTGAAGTCTGGGGCGACTGATCTTAGCCACCGTCATCTGTCACTAAAAAGAGACGCACGACAGATGACAGTCGCTAAGGAGAAGTCGCAACAGATAATCGCATCTAGCGACTAAAATCGGTCGCTAAATCATACGCGCGACCGATTTCAGTCGCTATATCATCCCCTTAGCGACTGATTTCAGTCGCTAAGAGCATCAAATTAACGACCGATATCTGTCGCTAAGGAGTGTGACGTGGCGTTCTTCAAGCGTCCTACAGCGACTGACGTTGGTCGCTAAATGAGAAATTAACGACTGATATCATTCGCTGCCTCACCTGAAATAGGCCGATACTATCCAAGATTTTGAGGTTCTTACATTTCACATAAGGACACCTAAATCTACCCTCTAACACGTATTTGGGATGGGTTTTAGCGAACTCAAGAAAACTACTAACACCCTCTAAAAATTCCGTTGTGGGACGTCGTCTCTTATCCAATCTTTCCCCATACATCCATTTTCGTTCATGTCTCTTCATTTTTTTATCTAAAAAAATTGACACAATAACCACATACAAATTATTTCCTCTAAAGTAATTTACTAATATATACACTACTCACATATTTTGTAAAATTCTCGATTCACCTAAACATAGTACTATTTGCACCCAATCCATCCATAATTACATCACTAAATCGGCATAAGTGTATTTCACTTCCAATTTTCTAACACATCAAAACAACTCAATTCATTCAACTACTTAACCATAAACCCTAATTTTATACTAACAATCTACCTATTTCAAATTAGGGAACCTGTGGGCAATTAACATGCTTACTACACTAAATATTCCGACAACTAAAAAACTATCCAACCCAATAACTAATTTATTTAAATCGATAAAAAAAATTAACAAATAATTAAAACTAAATATAGATAGATAAACATACTTTACTAAAGGAAAATGAGAGAAGAAGGAATGAATGAAGAGGAAAGGAGGAGGGGGCGATTTTAGAGAGATGGGAGACGGTTTTTAGAGAGATAGAATGAAATGAGAGAAGTGATAGGGGAAGGGGGGGGGGGGGGGGGGGTGTTCATTGCTTTAAAAAAATCAAAACGCTTAGCGACCGAAATCGGTCGTGCGTGTAAATTTTCAGTCGCTAATTATCGACCGATTTTGGTCGCGCGTACTTTTTATTTAGCGATTGAAATCGTTCTCAAGGTCACTGCTTTAGCGACCGATATCAGTCGCGCGTGTATTATTTTATCGACTGATTTTGGTCGCTATGGATAATTAATTTTTTCAAAATCCGTCTCCTCGTCTAGCGTCTGATATCGGTCGAGCGGATTACTTTCAGTCCCTTAATAAGCGACTGAATTTGTCAGTCGCGCGTGGATGGTAGCTATACGAAGTATTTCTTGTAGTGAGTAAGAGTGATCCAAACTAAATATGACTAAATACACCTAAATAAACTAGATTAAGACTAATTAAAATGGAAAAATGGAGAAGAGAAAAATAAGAAAACTAAAGCTACAGCCTAATGTAAGAAAACTAAAGTAAAAAAATGGGGAAGAGAACAGTGCGCGACTCCCCTCTTATTCCCTTTACCCTACGACCTTTCTTTTTATTTTTCTCTCCAAACTCCCCCACCACTATCTACTTCCACTCCTCACTCTCCAACCCAACCAACAACCCCCCAATTCTTTCATTTCAATAATGGGCCGGCTGTCCACCTTTATTTGGTGTTTTGGGTCCGATCTTTACCTTGATTCAATAGCTGCTGCCTTGTACCTTGATTTCGACCCATGAACTAATGGAATTGAGTTTCGCTTCCTTCTACAAACTTTTAGGTCTCGAAATTAGTTTTCCAACACATCCTGAATCACTTAATTTTGATGTCGTATGAGTGAGATATCGTCATTCCATGACAGTCTGATCAAGTAGGCCTTTGACTTTTGCTTGGCCCACTTTGTTCATTGACCCAGTTTTACTCGGTTATTCCCGAAATGGTGCCAGTAAAATACAAACGAGACAAAGCAATACCAAATTCTTGGAAAATAAAAATTATTACAATATTTATAACTAAAGCACTAATTAGCACTTATTATCATATAATAACTATAATGGGCTGTAATAATAACGATTAAGTACACAAAAACGGCACGAATAAGTAAATAAATGTGGGTAAAATAATAACTAAAATGACGTTTATCAATCAATTCATTGAAGGATCGTATCAACTTAGACAACTTAGACAGCTTAGACATCTTAGCGGCTTAATCATCAAAGAAGCCCGCAATTTAATAGGAAATCAAAGAATTAAGACCAAAATATTCCGAACAATAAAGACCGGTCAAGGCCACTAATAGCAAATGGCTAACACTATAATAAAGATATCGAAGAACGAAGAATTGAAGAAATGACGGGAGCACGTAGTTTGAGCAAGCTCTATAAATAGCGTACTCAAGCATGAGCAAAGACACAATACGATCAGCTTACACAACATACCTTGCGCATAACATCTTCCTGGCTTGGTGTCAATGGTTTTTTCCCTCATTACAAAGGGTTTTTCCACGTGTAAATCATGTGTTCATTTCTTCTTTTTTATTACCTTGCAATACGTTTACTACCTTGATACTAGTAACCCACTAATCACTTTACCTTAAGTATCCTTCACGTTTTTTTTACTAAAATAGATTGGCGCCCACTGTGGGGCATCTAGTTTATCAAATCCAAAAAAGTTCAAAGACTTGCTAAGAAAATGTTGACACCACCATCCCACCCACCAAGAGGAAACACTCCACCTCCTCCAACAGGTGCTACCTCTTCCAGTACTCCTCTTCAAGAGACTGGGCTGCAATCTCCTAGAAATTGTAACGCGATACAGTGGCGGAAACACTGTAGAATCGGATTAAAACACACTGTAACTATGTATTAGTAAATTAAAATGGTAAAGTCAAACAATAGGCCATGAATAAAAATGACCAAAATTTAAAACAATCCACAAAAGAGGTTTGAACAATCCGTAAGACGGCTAGACTTTCACAGGGAGAATACTAGAAACTAGCTTCGAGAACTTAGTTCAAACAAATCAAACTTCGGTCTCTAACTAGGCTATTCAACCATAATAGGACGACGACTTATAAATGCGTGGCCCTTGTTTAAGATACTATGCACACCCCTCCCGAGCACCATAAATACTCAGTTCAACCCGACGGCGTCTTACACTGCGAGGCACGAGTTTAAGGTCAAAATGTACACACACTCCCGAACACCATATATGCTCGGTTCAACAACCAGTGTGCCCCATAAAGACACACCAGCCTTATAGTTGATGGCAAAAACGTAAACCCCAGAATATATTACTCTAACTCACACTTGTCCTTATTCCATAACTCCAAAACAAGTCATTATCGATATAAACAAAAGATATAATCATTGTAAATAATAAGAGAACAAAAGGGAAAAAGAATCGCCTTCCAAAAGATGAAACTTTCTATTTGAGGAAACTTCTATATCTAGAAACTTTACAAAAGTAACATCATGTCAAAATAGCGAAAATATTTGTTCATACTAATAAAACATTTTTAGTAAAAGATATAGATTTATAAAACTAATACTTTCGGCCTTAACAATATTAATTTCCAAAATAAGGATAAATGGGTTTATGAAATTATTGAAATATCATACAAGTGTTTATAAAAAGATTAAAATGTCTTAAAACTTTAATACTACTAATTAGGGTGTTTCCAAAATTTATAAAACTAAAATTCCCTAATTATTAATAGTTTCGACAAAACAAGCACAAATAAAATCTTACAGCAAATGTCAAATTAAATCTTTTAACGTCTTTTCTTTAATTTAAATCATTAAAAAAAATTTAGAATATGATAAGGGGTGATTTAACTCTAAAATTTTCAGATTTAAATATTTTCAAAATTGCTGGAAAAATAATTTTTTTGTGTAAGACGAATCATTTTAACGATAAATTGTAATTTTGTCCAAAAATCATTACTATTAATTAAAGACTTTAATAAATAGTACAAAAATTACGTAAAACAGCTAAAATATATTTTTGGACATTCTGTTCAGAAAAGAGAATTTTCCAGAAACCTTAAACTTGGTTTTTAAAGGGTTTTCTCGTTAATCGTCTAATCTCGACAATAACGATCAATAAAAATAGTAATTACAAAGCGATTAAGTATTAATAGCCAAAAATTATTATTAAACTTAAAAATAATGATTTTCCAGAAACTACTATTTTTTTTCCAGATTCAAACAAAAGACCAGAAATCGAGAATTTAAACGACAAACACGGTTTTAACGATAAACGATGATTTAAAGTGATTAATTAATTCACCCACTTAACAATTCCGAAAAATTATGAAAAAAATTCAGAAAATGATTTTTCGTCAAAAAGATTATCCACGTCAAATCACAAATTAAAATAAAATGTTTAAGTGCTAGAAATAAAAATCATTTTTTAATCGTTTTTGTTCGTAAACAGTAAAATTTCAATAATTGATATCAAAATATCAGAAAAATACCAAATTATTAAAAATCATTAAAATCTTCATTTCTACAGAATATAATCATATATTACAAATTTAGGCAGAATATTACGATTTTACAAATTAATACAACAATTTAATCGTTAATCTCGTAAAAGCGATAAAAATACTGAAACATGCAAATTTTGAACTTTTAAAAATTTTCTAGATTATATTACAGACATATATTGTCAAAAATAAAATATAAAAATATACACGCAATTACACGAATAAAATCACGAAATACCGAGTAACATCGACGTTACCTCTAGTCCAAATTAGAATTGATAAGATACTCGTCGACCTCGAGATAGTCCACAAAACCTACCATACAGGAAATTCATGGTAAAAAAATATCATGAGAAAAACTAAGAAAATCAAGGTGAATAACAATCGAAAACATCATCGATTATTAAGGCTCGGAAAGAGGATCAATTGATAATAAAGATGAGACGATTATGACCCAAAAATGAAGCAAAATTAGGCCTTGAAAAACCATAAATGCCAAGTCCAAGGAAGGGAGATAGAAAATAGGGTGTTGAATGATTTTTATGAAAAATGAATGTAAAAGAGTTGGGAGGTTACTAAAGGTTAAATGAGAATAAATAATTTGAGGAATCCAATATGATATCATCAATGTGGAATCCAATGAGGAATCCAATGAGGTTAAGAGGAAGTGTGAAGAATTTGAGCAATAATGCAACAATTAAATGAGAAGGAAAATAATCATATCTTTTCGGTTTTACGTATTTTACGTAATAAAATGAATCGTATTAATAAAACATAGTAAAATTGTGACAAGGAGCTTTGTCAGTCCAAAATATGGGAAGGTCTCAAATGATTTATAAGTTGATAAAAAGAAGAATCATAAAATAGTTAGAGGCATTTCAAAGCAATTCGAGTAAACCTTGCGTAAGAAAATAGTTATTCGCGAAGCTTCGTAATAAAATCATTAATGGCTAAGTTTTCGTAAATAAAAAATATTTCTTAGTTGAAAATATTATATAAATGTATTTAAACATTTTTAGGAAAAGGAATAACTTAAATCCAAGCTTAAAAATGTCAATTCGTAGAGAAATAAAATTCCTTGCGGAAAAATAAATAGTTTTCGAAGAAAATCAAATAAATAGATTTAAAAGAATTAAAACTTTTAAAATAAATAAAAAAATATCATTAAACTCAAAAATGAAAATAAAGCTGGGAAAAAGATGAAACGCAAGGCCGAAATGTGACAGAGTTATGACGAAGTCATAACGGAAATAATAAAAACGCTAGGAAAAATAGCAGGTGTTACATGAGCCACATCCGCTAAACCCATAGACTGTCACCATGATGACCCCTCAGCAAATTGAAAGAGTACGAAAAAATGTTAGTGAAGGTGTGGACATGACGTAGGTCCACCCCGACGCGGCCACGCGCGGGTTTGGGTAGGCGAATGAATCTCGTGGTGAGATTGTTCTCGAGTTCGAAATTTAAGTCAAAATGGAGTCGCCACCGAATTTTGTGGTTATTCGGAACCATACGAGCCCACTCTATATCGTCATGGGCTGTACACAAAGTACGACCCACTTCGATTTCAGAGTTTATGGGGCTCGTCCCTTTGCATTGCAATATCGATACCGTTTAAACCAGCTTTCGTATATGGAATGACTCTCGTGCGCCAATGGTTTCGGGCATCCGAAAACCAAGGTTCTGAGTAAGGGGTGAGGGTACATGTTGGGAAGCCCACTAAGGACACCCAACCCCGCCCGCACATGGCGGCCTCTACTAAGACATCGTTCGTGTTCGTGTGCGCGCGCTAGTAAAACGATTAAATGATATGCAAACAGCGTTTTCAGGCTAAGCATGTGAATTATTGATTAACTACGTCATTTAATGCATCTTGATTCACATCAAAGTGATTTAGCATGCGATGTTCATTTAAATAAATAAATGGCAAACATCAAATAATAGAAAACTCGTAAATAAATTACAAATTACACGGGCGGAATACAACCCGGAATTCACAATACAACGAGCAATAAAATAGAATAATTGAATTATAAGCAGCAAATGTTAACTAGAAACGGACCCGTATATAATAAATATAAACTAGACCGTAAGTTGTGCAAACGGACGAACTTCGATTAAATACACATTATATTGTGTATTAAACGGAGGACGGAGATATGGAACCTAGACGTGGTGCTAGCCCGATCCCGAATCTCGATGCCTTGTCCCGACTTATCACATCGAGGAATAGATTCTAAATTAATCATGTGTCGGATACGACTAAAGAGTCGTCGACACAAGATTAATAGTGCGAGACCGTCGATCAAAGTCGTTTTAAGTGATATGATATGCATGAGTTTTGAAAAATAGGATCACGTGATTGACTTTACACGTGTCGACTAAAAGTCGTAAAAAAAGACGAGCCTCAAAATGTGGAAACATGTCGCGAAAGTCGCCTATTAATGTAAGAATCAAAGAGGATAGAAAGGCGAGAAAACAAGAAAGAGGAGCTCGGCCAATCAGGCCTCCCCGCGAGTCGCCTGACCAGCGCGCGACTCGCATGGGGGTCTGGCCGCCTTTTTTATTTGTTTGAATTCGATAATTGACCGAGTTAAATAAAAATATTGCATTATTTAAATTCAACTCGGTTCTCGATGTCATAAACGTGTATTATACGATTATGAGACCGTTATCGGGATTTTATGAAATATGCTATTATGTGATTGAAAATTTTGATTAGTGGCGAAATTATAGTCCTCCGCGTCACGACATCGATACTAATCCTAAAGGATTATGTGATGTCGGTTTTCGCCTCAACGGATCTCGTACTAATCTTAGAAATGGAGTCTTACGCGTTCAACTATGAGCAATCACGATCGCGTTATGCTCTTGAGTACATTGGGGCGGCGCTCCTCGAAAGGGTGCCACCTCCGTCGTGACTCGTAAAGGGATTAAACGGACTTTGGATGATCGTCGTAGTCAAACGTGTTAAGATCCGAATTTTAATATTATATAAATATATATATATACACGGTATTAATACGTTAATGACGATAATGAAATGTTAGAGGTAAGATACAATAAATAACAAAAGTGTTAGATTAGAGAGTTAGTATACATAAAAATAAAAGTTAGTAACGGAATTAAAAATGTTAGTGTTAGTATAATAATAATAATAATAATAATAATAATAATAATAATAATAATAATAATAATAATAATAATAATAATAATAATAATAATAATAATAATAATAATAATAATAATAATAATAATAATAATAATAATAATAATAATAATAATAATAATAATAATAATAATAATAATAATACATATATATATATATACAAAAACGGTAAAAAGATAAGGGAGAAAAAGATGTTGGGATTTAATGACACCCTCAACCTACATGCTTAATCGATCTCGGAAACGGACTCGTAGTAGCGACGGGAGCGCTGGAGTATCGAGATATGTGGGTAGAGTTATGGTGTATGTCTTTGACGAGTTTTGATCTCGGGATTTTGAATGTATTTGTGTGTGTGTGTATGAGTGCCTAGAACTCAAGGGTGATGAATGTTTGAAGGTTGAAGATGTGTAGGGTTGAATGGGTTAGAAAAAGATGTTGTGTGATTAGGGTTGCCAAAACTTGTGAAATGAATTGATGTGATGGGGTATTTATAAGGAGGACCCCGGTTTAGGGTCACTCGATCGAGTGGAGCGTGTGCACTCGATCGAGTGCCCGGTTCGAGTCTGGTTCGGCCGGTTTACTGCTTTACTCGACCGAGTGGGTGTGAATGGAGGGAGTGTAAATAGAGCATGATTTGTTGCCTATTTTTGAATGAGATTTGGTTGATTTGGTTGTTGAGTCTTGATTCATTTTGTTTATTTGGACATAATGTGAGGCTGGTTCGTCTCGGGATTTGACTTTGACCGGTGACGGTTTTGGCCCAAATTAGTCTCATTTTATTGGAAACGGCCCACTGGACCTGAATTTGAGGTCGGTTTTGTGAAATTTGCACTCCGCTAAAAGCCCACGTCGGATACTATTGATTCCGAGTCCGTATTCGAGCTTATTAAGTCACGTTTACGTCCGATCATCATCGGGTGTTTTGTCGGAAACTGCAATAGACACTAGCAGGCAAAATGCGGGTGTCTACAGAGCCCCCACTCTGACTGAGGCTTGGACAAGGCGAAAGTCAGAGTAGCTACCAGGCCAATCGAGGATTACGACCTGGCAGCCTTCCGGTCGGGTCGTTTATAGTCCATTAGACTTGCGTGAAGGGCTCGCTAGCCATAAGCAGAGGGTCATACTTGTCCTGATGATGATAGCTCCATGGGGAGTCGAACTTGCCTTTGAAGTCATAGGTGTACCCGTATGCCGACACATCACATTTTGGATGTAGCATTCCAGGAGAAACACCGCTTTTGGTGTTCCGTTGGGAAGCACTAGCTGGTACCTGAAATGTTAGATACATAGGCAGAAATAGCAGGCATAGCAGATAGCAAGATAGCACATAGGAAATGCAGTTAGCATCTATAGACTGACTTGCGCTGGGGAAAATGGTTTTTGCTTCATTTTGAAATCGAAGTCCTGAAAGCAACTCACGTGCTAGGAGATAGGTTTTCAAAATTGAAAGGGGTAGAAAAGAAATTTGCAGTTTAAATAGACTGAAATTTGACCTTGTCGAAAAGGATTTTATCAAATGGCTAAGTTTTGCGAACTTTGAAGTGAAAATTTGAGGAGGGAGGTACCGACAGACTCGACTCTGGACGCGACAGGACGACGAGTTGACAAACACGACTTGGAGTCTCGAAGGGGTTGGACTGTGACTCGGTAGGGGGGTGGGCCACCTAAGATGACAAGACTCTTAAGCTGCGCTATTCCGTAGCCTAGGCGAGTGGCAACACAGTCAAACATCGAAATGGAAAGGATGTGCTATAGGGTGGCAGTAGTAGTTTGTGACGAGACTGTAACGACAAGACTTAGTAGTAGCAATGTTATAGTCTGGTGCTCTTTTGGATCTTTGGTTTTGGGGTATAGTCCCAAAATGGGTGTTGCTTCGAGTCCCTGACGGATTCTCGTCTTTGACTGAGCCGAGTACTAGGACACACTACAGAAAGGTGGCTAGATTTTTGAAAGTATTTGGATTATGTGGGTGGATGGAGAACTTCTGTCTAAGAGAAACCCCCAGGACGACAAAGCTAACTGTTGAGAACATGACAGTGTCGTGATAGGAATGATGGTGCTTTCTGAATTTGTGTCAATATGGGTGGTTGTGCCCTTGTTGAAAGGCTGCCTACGTATTCACGTGTAGTGAAATCAAACCAAGCCGTAGTTCAGTGGATTATGGTGCCTAGTTTATTAGGGCTTTGTGTGTAACTAGCCATGGCGATGGTGTAGGCTAGGTGAATTCCCAATGATGTCTTGATCAAAGGGCTAGAACAGTTAGGATGTTGATCCCGTGACTGTGAGCGTTCTCCGGGGTAGCCCCCAGAGGTGGTGTGAACTATTTGGGCATGTTCTATGCCGACCGCAGGTTGAGTTCCCGTGTTTGGGGCTGGTAACTGGTTTGGATGTTTTTGGAAATGTGGAGCTAGGTCGCAAGTGGCCTTGATGATTCGAAATCTGGAGCTCGATTTTGTGAAGCTAAGGCTTCGAGGGTAAGGTATTGCAATGTGGTAGGAAAGGGGGAAGTCGAGTAAAAATGACTCGGACTTCGATCAGTGTAGGTTTGATAATGCGGGATCTGATTTCCATTTCTGGCCGTAATGGTTAGGGTGTATCCTATGGAGCTAGAATCCTCAAAATTCCGGGCTGTCTTTTAGCCTAGGTCTCGAGAAGGTCTTGAGGGTTGCAATATGGGAAGGCTAAGTGTGGTGTTAGCTGACCAGCTTGATTGTCTCTTCCATATTGGACGGTATAGGCATTGATAATTTTTGAATTGACTGTACCCCGGTCAAGGGACTTTCACTTGAGTTGAACGTTGACCACGGTCATGGGTATTTGATTTTTTTTTTTTTTAGGTTGACCTGTTAGCCCCGGTCGTGGGATCCTTCACTCGAGTTGACTGTGTCCCAGTCAAGGGATTGATCGTATCTGGTCGAAGGATGTTGAGAGTTCTTTTTTGGTCATGGCCAGCTCTTTTGTTTCGGCCTTTTGCTTTTTTCTTTGAACTTCTGTTTTTTGTCCAGTTTTTTTTTCACGGCTATCCCTCCCTTTGATGTTGTGGGGGGATATGGGGGTGGGCCCATCGGTTGGATTAGGCTTGTGGAGTTAAACCTTTGTAAGGTGTAAGCCTAGTTGGTGAATGCAACTCGCGGTGGAGTACTCAACGGTAAGCATGGTGATTTGGATCTCGGTATTGTCATCATAATTCCGAGCAGGCTTAGTGGGAGCATCGTCCCGAGTTGGGTATTTTTGGCATCAAGCCTATAGAGTCACGATGCTTCTTTTTTGCTTCTGGTCAGACTAACGCCTAAGGTAGGGATTGGTCAGTTTTATTGGAGGGGTGTTTATTGTGGGAAATGGGCTTGCCTCCCGTCCTGAACCCAAACTAGGAGACTACCTAGATTTGTCATAGGATTCGAGACCGCTCCTGCTAAGGGCGGTTTCGTGGCTTTCTATACCAGACATGGAACAGGTAAAGGAAAACACGGGTCTCAGTTCCTGCAGTCATTATAGATGTGCCTATAATAGTCACGTGCGTGTGCTCAAAGTGTATGATGGTGTTCATCATGTTCTCGGAAACACATAAGGGAAGCATATATGAGAAATAGAAAAGCTGATTTTATTGAATTTTGAAAAGAGGACAGAATACAGTTGACTCTGACTCTGACTTTGAAATGAAGATGTAGGATATCCTAGACTCGGACTCAGACTTAGGCTCGAATCGAATCCGGACTTTCGGATACTTGGTTGGTCATTTCTTTTTGGTAAGGTCCTTGATTGGAGGAAACGACAGGTGCCACAACTCGCCTAAACTCGACTTTGCACAAACACAAGAGAGAGAGTCAAACTAGACACGGCCCGGGGTGATGGGATGACAAAGACTTTTGGACCAGGATACTCGAACATTGACCTAGACAAGGTAACGACCCAGGCTTGGACTCGATGGTGAGACTCAAGATGCACGAGGGTAAGTCCGAAAATGGGACGACCGTGTTTGACCGCATCACGTGTTCGGACCAACCGTGGCGACCTAAACCTAGGTGACTCGAGTGTTCGTAGCATAGTTACGACTCGAAGAAAAGCATCATAAGGACGCTGGTGTATGATGAACGTAAGGTACCCCTTAGGGTGACCGTGGTCGACTGCTCGGTTAGAGGATAGCCCCCGACTGAGACTAAAGACCCTGATTGGACTCAGATGGTGTGGCATCTAAGTGACTCAAAAGTGGGTTACGTGAGACAACACTTGTAGGACCTGACCCTTAGAGCAACCGTGATTGATCGCTCTGCTAAAGGGTAGCCCCCGAGTGGGATCGAAGATTTTGCTAAGACTCGAGTGTCGGACGAGTGACCCTTAGGTGTAAGGCTCACGAAACTTTAGCTACAGGGCTATGCCTTGTAAAAGGTTGACTCGGCCTCGAGAAAAGGCAGACGGGGTAAGGGAAGAAACTCGCGATGTAAGATCGGCAGAGTTTCGACGCTAGAGACTCTTGACTTGACTTGAATAAGAATAGACCCTGTGATTAGGGTAGACCCTTAAGTTAAAGGACTTGAATTGGGATGACTCGACTAACGGATTAAAAGACGGGCAAAATTCCCCTAGGAAAGGTCGTGGGGACCGTCCTGTCGGAGGGAAAGATCGCGTGTGACTTTCTAGTTAGGACTCGAGTGTTCAGACGAACCTTCCATTTACGAGTGTATGACTCGTGTTGGTCGGTTATGCCTTTAGGAAAAGGCGGACTAGGATGGGGAAGAAACCCGTGATGTAGGATCGACGGAGTTTCGACGCTATAGACCTTCGACAAATTATGAAAAGACCCGACACACAGATTACGGTAGGTCTTATAAGAAGGAAGGTTTTTGAAAAATGATTGAATTTCGAAAATTGAGAAGACGGTTCCGAAATTGGTAATGGGCCAATAGGACTGGGCATTCTGAAAGGTTAGAATGGTTGCGAGTAAATTCACATTTTGAAAAAAAAATGGGAGACGGTCCCGTCTTTTGAAATTGGCAGCATGCCGACAGGACCGAGTTTTTTTTTTTTTTTGATAAGTTGAATATTTGGAATTTTGAAAATTTGAAAATCGAAAATAGGATCCCGAAGATTTGAAAATCAAAAATGACATCTCGGAGATTTGAAAATCGCGGATGGCAATACGAAGATTTGAAAATTGAAATTGAATTTTGAAAATTCGAAAATCGAAAGGGAATCGAAAATTCGAAATTTGAAATGGGAAGCATGCCGGCTAAAAAAAAAGGCTATTTTGAGTCAAATCATCAGTCTAAATTTTGGCAGCACTCCGAGTTTTGAAATTGGATATTTTTGAAAGATGGGTCCCGAAACGGACAGTATTTCGGGTTTTTCAAAATTAGGTATTTTGGAAAGATGCATTTTTTGAAATGACGTTTTTTTTTAAAAATGACACGGAAACCAAGCAGCACGTAGTCAAGCAAGCATTATAACGACGCTTATGTATGCATTACGTTAAGTCTCGGTCGGTCAAAATAGGGTCTATACCAACGACGATAGTATTCTCGTAGTCAGGACGGACTCCCTAAGCCCAGTTGGTCTTAGGACATGCCGCAAAACCCTTACAAGTTCCACCATCAAAGTCTTTAGCGCACCCATGTAGGAATGCACCGTGGTATAGTGGGACGTCGGTCACAAGTAACCGGCCCGGGCAAAATTTGGGTTATGCATGAATCATTAAACTAATGCGCGCACACTAATATATGAACGATTCCTCTTCGAGTCTCACCCTAGGGACCCCGATGACATGTGGTACATCAGGTATCCCCAGCGGAGTCGCCAAATTGTGGACATGACGTAGGTCCACCCCGACGCGGCCACACGCGGGTTTGGGTAGGCGAATGAATCTCGTGGTGAGATTGTTCTCGAGTTCGAAATTTAAGTCAAAATGGAGTCGCCACCGAATTTTGTGGTTATTCGGAACCATACGAGCCCACTCTATATCGTCATGGGCTGTACACAAAGTACGACCCACTTCGATTTCAGAGTTTATGGGGCTCGTCCCTTTGCATTGCAATATCGATACCGTTTAAACCGGCTTTCGTATATAGAATGACTCTCGTGCGCCAATGGTTTCGGGCATCCGGAAACCAAGGTTCTGAGTAAGGGGTGAGGGTACGTGTTGGGAAGCCCACTAAGGACACCCAACCCCGCCCGCACATGGCGGCCTCTACTAAGACATCGTTCGTGTTCGTGTGCGCGCTCTAGTAAAACGATTAAATGATATGCAAACAGCGTTTTCAGGCTAAGCATGTGAATTATTGATTAACTACGTCATTTAATGCATCTTGATTCAGATCAAAGTGATTTAGCATGCGATGTTCATTTAAATAAATAAATGGCAAACATCAAATAATAGAAACTCGTAAATAAATTACAAATTACACGGGCGGAATACAACCCGGAATTCACAATACAACGAGCAATAAAATAGAATAATTGAATTATAAGCAGCAAATGTTAACTAGAAACGGACCCGTATATAATAAATATAAACTAGACCGTAAGTTGTGCAAACGGACGAACTTCGATTAAATACACATTATATTGTGTATTAAACGGAGGACGGAGATATGGAACCTAGACGTGGTGCTAGCCCGATCCCGAATCTCGATGCCTTGTCCCGACTTATCACATCGAGGAATAGATTCTAAATTAATCATGTGTCGGATACGACTAAAGAGTCGTCGACACAAGATTAATAGTGCGAGACCGTCGATCAAAGTCGTTTTAAGTGATATGATATGCATGAGTTTTGAAAAATAGGATCACGTGATTGACTTTACACGTGTCGACTAAAAGTCGTAAAAAAAGACGAGCCTCAAAATGTGGAAACATGTCGCGAAAGTCGCCTATTAATGTAAGAACCAAAGAGGATAGAAAGGCGAGAAAACAAGAAAGAGGAGCTCGGCCAATCAGGCCTCCCCGCGAGTCGCCTGACCGGCGCGCGACTCGCATGGGGGTCTGGCCGCCTTTTTTATTTGTTTGAATTCGATAATTGACCGAGTTAAATAAAAATATTGCATTATTTAAATTCAACTCGGTTCTCGATGTCATAAACGTGTATTATACGATTATGAGACCGTTATCGGGATTTTATGAAATATGCTATTATGTGATTGAAAATTTTGATTAGTGGCGAAATTATAGTCCTCCGCGCCACGACATCGATACTAATCCTAAAGGATTATGTGATGTCGGTTTTCGCCTCAACGGATCTCGTACTAATCTTAGAAATGGAGTCTTACGCGTTCAACTATGAGCAATCACGATCGCGTTATGCTCTTGAGTACATTGGGGCGGCGCTCCTCGAAAGGGTGCCACCTCCGTCGTGACTCGTAAAGGGATTAAACGGACTTTGGATGATCGTCGTAGTCAAACGTGTTAAGATCCGAATTTTAATATTATATAAATATATATATATATATACACGGTATTAATACGTTAATGACGATAATGAAATGTTAGAGGTTAGATACAATAAATAACAAAAGTGTTAGATTAGAGAGTTAGTATACATAAAAATAAAAGTTAGTAACGGAATTAAAAATGTTAGTGTTAGTATAATAATAATAATAATAATAATAATAATAATAATAATAATAATAATAATAATAATAATAATAATAATACATATATATATATACAAAAACGGTAAAAAGATAAGGGAGAAAAAGATGTTGGGATTTAATGACACCCTCAACCTACATGCTTAATCGATCTCGGAAACGGACTTGTAGTAGCGACGGGAGCGCGGGAGTATCGAGATATGTGGGTAGAGTTATGGTGTATGTCTTTGACGAGTTTTGATCTCGGGATTTTGAATGTATTTGTGTGTGTGTGTGTATGAGTGCCTAGAAGTCAAGGGTGATGAATGTTTGAAGGTTGAAGATGTGTAGGGTTGAATGGGTTAGAAAAAGATGTTGTGTGATTAGGGTTGCCAAAACTTGTGAAATGAATTGATGTGATGGGGTATTTATAAGGAGGACCCCGGTTTAGGGTCACTCGATCGAGTGGAGCGTGTGCACTCGATCGAGTGCCCGGTTCGAGTCTGGTTCGGCCGGTTTACTGCTTTACTCGACCGAGTGGGTGTGAATGGAGGGAGTGTAAATAGAGCATGATTTGTTGCCTATTTTTGAATGAGATTTGGTTGATTTGGTTGTTGAGTCTTGATTCATTTTGTGTATTTGGACATAATGTGAGGCTGGTTCGTCTCGGGATTTGACTTTGACCGGTGACGGTTTTTGCCCAAATTAGTCTCATTTTATTGGAAACGGCCCACTGGACCTGAATTTGAGGTCGGTTTTGTGAAATTTGCACTCCGCTAAAAGCCCACGTCGGATACTATTGATTCCGAGTCCGTATTCGAGCTTATTAAGTCACGTTTACGTCCGATCATCATCGGGTGTTTTGTCGGGAACTGCAATAGACACTAGCAGGCAAAATGCGGGTGTCTACAGAAGGAGAGGCGTGGAAAAAGAGAAGTGCCAAAGCAAATCAAGAATTCCTCAAGCAAAGAGCCATAGAATAATCCCTTAGGAAGGAACTAGAAGAGGCCAAATTCAAAGTTGCAACAACTGAAGCCTTTGGATCTCGTATTCAGACTACATCTTATTTTGCCTCTATCATCAAGAACTTAAACTTCAATACTTTCAGCCCATAAACAACCCTGAAATTACACATACACAAAACAATATTGAAAACTCGTCTGCTAATTTGACTGAAAAATGTTATACTGGCTATGTTGGGAGAGATTATAAAACTTAATGAAAAATTTAACAAAGTACCAGGAATAGCCCCAGAAATAAAGTTAGCCAACCCAGAAAGGTTTGCTACTTCATCCTTTGATGACAATATAGCCCTAGTCGAAATACCAAAGAAGTTTAGCTTACCAACAATGCATCACTAAGATCATTAGCAGGAGATTAAGAGGAGTCCTAGCTGGTATTATTGCTCCTAACCAGGGTGGTTTCATATTAGGGAGGAACATCCTTGAGAATGTTCTGATTTGTCAGGACCTACTTCGGCTGTATAAGAGGAAGTCGATTTTTCCCAGGTGCCTTTTTAAGATTGATCTGATGAAGGCATACGATAGTGTAGAGTGGTCCTTTCTGGAGAAGATGATGGAGGCCCTGAATTTCCCCCTTCAGTTCTGTGGCTGGGTTATGAGATGTATTTTTTCCGTCTCATATACTCTCAACGTGAATGGGTAGGGTTTTGGGTTTTTCAGGGTAAGAGAGGGTTGAGGCAAGGGGATCCCATGTCACCTCTGCTGTTTACGATTTGCATGAAATATCTATCTAGGATTCTGGATTATGCCACTTCTACGTATCCGTTCAGATTTCACCCGAGATGTGCTCCCATGAGGCTGTGTCACCTCATGTTTAATGATGATTTGTTGCTTTTTTGTAAGGGAGACCTGCTGTCCATAAAGTTATTGCTTCAAGATTTTTCTTCTTTTAGTAACGCATCTGGTCTGACTATGAGTATTGGGAAATCGAATGCGTATTTTGGGAAATCGAATGCGTAAGGATGAGGTACTTCGTTTGTCTGGTTGTTCTGAAGGCTCTGTTCCCTTTAAGTATCTAGGAATTCCAATTCAGCCTTCTAAGATTACTAAGAGGGAAGGGTATCTCTTGCTTGACAAGATTGTTGCCAGAATTAGAAGTATTGGGGCTCACAAGTTATCTTATGCGGGAAGGCTCGCGCTTGTTCAATCGGTTCTTTCTAGGCTACATTCCTATTGGGCGACGATTTTCATCATTCCTAAAGGAATTCTGGCTCACGTTACAGCTGCGTGCAGGAATTTCCTGTGGTCGAGGTCACATGATTATTCTCGGGCTCCTCTGGTTGTCTGGGATGATGTTTGTTTACCTAAGGCTGAAGGAGGTTTAGGGTTATGTAATTTGCATTTATGGAATATGGCTGCTGTTGGCAAACTTATGGCGTGGATTTTTGAGGATCCTCAGAGATGGGTCAGGTGAGTTCATAACTATTATTTGAAGGGGCATGACTGGGGTTCCTATGAGGTCAAGTCGGATCTTGGGTGGGGTTGGAAGATGATATGTAAGATTAAAAGCGCTTTGTAGCAGTATTTTGTCAAAGGGGGGAACGGGTCCTATTCTATCAAGGATGCTTATAATACCATGCGTAATAAGAGTCCTAAGGTAAGCTAGCATGGGAAAGTGTGGTGTAGATGGGCTGTTCCTAAACATGGAGTGATGTCATGGTTGGCTTTTAGAGGGGCGATGTTGACGAGAGATAGGCTGATCAGATTTGGTTTGAACATTAGGGCAGATTGTTGTATTTGTGAGCAGCAGCCTGAGACCATATCTCACTTATTTTTTGAGTGTGGGTATAGTGGCAGGGTTTGTCAGCTTGTCTGTGATTGGTTGGGTATTCGGGCTACAGGACAGTTAATAAGGATTGTCTGAGTTAGACGCACGAGATTTTAGAGAAATATTATTCGAGCAGCGTGGAATGCGGTTGGTTATATATCATATTTGGTGTCAGCGCAATAAAAGTAGGATTAATAGTGTCCTTGTCTCTGCTGAGGTGGTTTTTTGAACTATCCAACGGGACATTAAGAGCAGAGTTGAGTATTTAAGACATGGTGTGTTATCGTGTACAGATCAGACATGGATAGATGGACTAGTGCTATAGCTGTGGTACTAGTCTATTTTTTGTAACTGATTTTTTGGAATTTATATACTTACATTTTTACCAAAAAATACAATGAAGCATTATGATGGCACAACGGATCCTTTGGAACATGTGGCTCAGTACAAAACAAATAATGATCACGGCAGTAATCCCAAGTGACAAAAGAGAGGCTTGCATGTGTAAAGGTTTTGGTTCAACAGTAAGTGGACTAGCTTTACAATGGTACATTATCAACCTGCCAAACCGGAGCATTGCTACATTTGCAGATCTAGTTAAAGATTCAACTCCTAGTTTGCAAGTAGTAGGAAACTGGAAAAATAAAGTAGCAATCTCTATAGGGTAGAACAAGGTTCTGAAGAAAACTTGGGATCCTTCTTACATCGCTTCAACATCGAGAAAGTTTCCATCCCAAGATGTGAAATTAGCACTGCCATAGAAGCATTCAGGAAAGGATTGGTAAGAGACTTTGACCTCTATATCGAACTAACCAAATACTCTCGCAGCACATTTGAAGATGTACAGGCTAAAGCAATGGCTCAAATCTGGACTATGGATCTACAAATTACAAGGCTACCACCCAAAGAGGTCAGGGTGGCAGACCAACCCCTTATTCCAGGCCACGAAAGGACATAAACACAGTTTTGGCACCCCAAGATGAGTTTGGACAATTCCCACCTATTGCGGAATACAACTTTTCTGTCAATATTGCAGGTCTACTAAACAAGTTGGATTGAAACACCCCATGTTAATTGAAGATGTTCTATTTATGAGCTTAAATGACTAGTGTTTAAAGGATTTGAAAGTAACACTCATATCAACAAAGTGCACTTTCTTTTCTGGCCATCCATGCAAAATAACTCTATAGTTAAATGTGCTTGAGTGGGAGAAGTCTTAGGATGGGTGACCTCTTAGGAATGTTTCTGGGATGCGCATGAGTGAGGACAAAATTCTCTGGAAAGGACTTGTGTTGATCTGTGGGGCCAGCACAGAGCCTGGTGAACTACCGCGACTAACATTTCCGGTCCTAGGATTGGCTCGGAGTGTTACAATATAGCTTGGGATCAACGTTCAATTGGCCAAAGAAGAATGATAAGGTCAACTCTAGAAGGGACACCTCCAAGACGTGTCAATTCTATAGTGATATAGAGCACACGAGGGAAGAATGTATTGCCCTAAGAAAGGATATTGCATACCTGATCAAGAATGGTTACCTAAAAGACCTACTCAACCAGGCAAAAGATTCAAAAGGACCTCAAGGACCTCCCTCCAAGCGACCAGCAACACAAGCTATACATGAGGTAAAATTTATAAATGGTGGGTCACATTTATCTGGCCTAACCTATTTAGCAGCAAAATGAATAGAAAGGGAGAACAAGTTTCAACCACTACTAAAGGCAAAAGAGGAAGATTTATACCAGCTTCTTTGACGAAGGTGATCTGCAAGGTACCTCAATTTTGCGTCATGACGCCCTGGTAATCAAATTGCAAATTTGGGCATGTATGGTGCAAAGAGTCCTTGTAGACGGAGGAAGTTCAGTCAACATAATTATGCTTGACACCTTAAAAAGTATGGGTATCTAAAGCAGAGCAACTTACAAAGAAATCATCAGCTCTAGTCGGATTCAATGGAACTAATGCTCCCTACCTATGATGAAGGGGTGAGCTCATATGACATGTTTGTCGTGATAGATTATTTGTCTTCCTACAATGTAATTGTAGGACGATCATGGATACACAGTCACAAAGTTGTGTCCTCAATGTACCACTGATGCGTGAAGATACCTACTGAGTGGAGAGTACTCACTGTTAAAGGTGAACATGCGGCTCAAGAATGCTATAAGCTGGTACTCAAACAATCAGCCTTAGGTAACTCACCTATCGAATAACAATTATAGTTACCTGTCAAGATCCCTTTACCTTTTCCCAAAATGAACAACCATGACACCGATCTTGACAGGAGTATAGCCATGATAGACACCTTGGAGTTAGACAAAATCATACTCCACCTTGACTACCCACCCTGACAAGAAAGTCTCAGTAGGTGCTGCTACATCGGAGACACTTAGACCTGACCTAATTAAATTCTAAGGGACAAGCAACACTGTTTTGCATGGTCACACTTAGACATCACTGGAATAGACCCAGAGGCCAGAAGTTCAACATAAATCCAAGCAATAGATATGTACAACAAAAACGTAGAAAGTTTGCACCCGAACGAAACACTATCATTAATGAGGAGGTCCAAAAATTAATCAACACGGGTATGATCCAAGAGGTAATGTACCCTAATTGGCTGGCGAATGTAATGGTAGTGTAGAAGAAGAACGGTAAGTAGAGAGTCTGTATAGACTTTATAGACTTGAATAAAGCCCACCCAAAGGATCCTTTTTCTTTACCACATATAAATGCAATGGTAGATGCTACTGCAGGTCATGAGGTACTAACATATATTGATGCTTTTAGTGGTTTTCAATCGGATTAAGATGCATATTCCAGACCAAGAATACACGACATTCACGACCACTCAAGAAATATATTGCTACACCGCTATGCCTTTTGGACTAAAAGATGCAGGTAAAAATTACCAAAGGCTCGTCAACATGATGTTCAAAGACCAAATAGGCGATACTACGGAGGTACACATAGACGACATGGTGGTAAAATCAAAACATGCCACCGACCACGTCAGTCACCTTAACACAACCTTTGAAATATTAGAAAGATACAACATGAAGTTGAAACCAGCAAAGTGCAGCTTTGAGGTTACGGCAGGTAAGTTTCTAGGTTACTGAGTAACGAAAAGAGGGATATAGGCCAGCCCAAAACAGATCAAAGCCATTATAAACTTGAAGTCCTCTAAAACCATCAAAGATATTCAGAAATTGATTGGCCGAGTAGCATCCCTAACCAGGTTCATATCTAGGTCGTCAGTTAGATGCAAACCATTCTATGACCTGCTAAGAAATAATCAAGAATTAGATGGACAGAGCCACATGAGCGACCTTTCAAAGACCTAAAAAGATACCTAGCCAGCTTACCACTACTCGCTACACCTGAGAAAAACGAACCACTATATATATACCTCATAGTAATTGAATCAACTGTAAGTGTGGTATTGGTAAAAATGAAGAAGGAAGGCAACATCCTGTTTACTAAGAGCCTCATAGATACAGAAACAAGATATACATTATTAGAAAAAATTGCTTTGGCACTGATAATGACATGTACTAAACTGCGTCAATATTTTGAAAGTCATCCGATTACTGTCTATACTAATCTACCAATCAAGTCAATATTGCAAAAGCCTGAACTATTAGGACGAATATCCAAATGGTCTATATGGATCAGCACAAATGACATAAGGTATGAATCACGTAATGCGATCAAATCACAAGCATTGACGGATTTTATGGCAGACTTTAGTCCGGGCCTAGAAGAGAAAGTCATGGCTGAAGTAATGGAACTAAAGGAGGGACAAGCAAACAAAACTTGGAAACTATATACGGATGGAGCAACTAATTTAAGATGAACAGGATTAGGCATAGTCCTGTCACCACAGCGTCCACAGGGTGACATACAACCCCAAGCTATCAGTTGTAAGTTCAAAGCCACAAACAATGAAGCAGAATACGAAGCTTTCATCACAAATTTAACTTTCAACCTGGACCTAGGAGTACGCAACATCGAGGTAAAATTTGACTCGCACTTGATGGTAAATCAGATTAAAGGTGGATACGCCGTAAAGAACTCCAAGATGATTGCATATCTGAAGTTGGCCAAAGGTTTAATTGCAAAATTTGATAGTTTTAGTATTTCCAATGTACCTAGAGATCAAAATACGCAGGCTGATGCCCTAGCCAACTTAGGTTCAACTTTCAACCCTAAGCTGATCACCAATATTCCTATAGTCCACTTATTGGAACCTGCTATACAAAAAGTTTGGTTGATCCACCAGACCGACAAAAATAATACAACTCCTACCTGGACAGACCCATTTTATAAATGGTTGAACGATGAATACTTACCAGGTGATAAGTGGGAAGCACGAAAAATAATAATGAAAGTTGCACATTATACCTTGATAGACAATGTTCTGTTTAGAAAGTATAGTGCAGGTCCTTATCTAAGATGCCTCGAGCTTGAGGAAGCTGAAGCAGTCATGAAAGAAATACATGCTAGAGATTGTGGAAACCATACCGGTGGTCTAAGTCTAGCTAGAAAGGTACTCAGGACAAGTTACTTTAGGCCTACCCTGAGAAAAGACTGTGTAAGGTTCGTAGCAGCTTGTGAACCTTGCCAAAAACATGCTCATGTGGTCCATAAACCATCTGAACTTCTCCATTCCATATCAGTACCTTGGCCTTTCATGAAATGGGAAATGGACATAGTAGGCAAACTGCCACAAGCTCCGGGGCAGAAAGTCTTCATGTTAGCCATGACAGATTACTTCTCTAAATGGATAAAGGCTAACTCTTATGGCCAAGTTACTGAAAAACACGTAATCTCATTCATAAAACGGAACATCATAAGCCAATATGGAACACCATCTGAGATAGTGTGTGACAATGGCAGCCAATTTATTGGTAAGAAAACAACCGCCTTCTGTAAAACTTGGAAAATCGACCAGGTCACATCCTCACCCATATGTCCCAAGGCTAACGGCCAAGCTGAGTCAAGAAATAAGATAATTATCAGTTGCCTAAAGAAGAAGCTAACCGAGAAGAAAGATAGATGGGCTGAAGAACTACCATTAGTACTCTGGGTTGATAGGACTACACCCAAGACATCGACGGGGCAAACACCATTCCCACTAGTTTATGAATGTGAAGCAGTTATACCCACTAAGACACAAATTTCTACCTTGAATGAATACCATAGAAACAAATGGAGAACTGCTAACTTACTCTTTGGACCTAACTGAAGAACTAAGAGATGAAACACATATCCGGTTAGCAGCTTACCATCAGAGCATAGCAAAGACTTACAACAAGCGTGTAAGGATAAAAACTATGAAATTGGGAGATTTAGTACTTAGGAAAGTTTTCCCTAATACTAAAGACACGAAAACTTGAAAGCTAGGGAAGGCCCCTACTTAATTGAATCAATTGTCGGAAGAGGTGCATACAGACTTATGACAATGGAAGGCCAACTAATCGAGAGACCATGGAACATTTTGCATCTAAGACATTACAAGATATGACCACACAATGTCATACCATGGTACAAAATGAACATCAAGCAACTATGGGTCAAGGTAAGCAACACCCCAACACCCTACGTTCATTTTCACACGAAACAGAAATGAGCAGTCACTACAAGGTCAACTAATTAATAGAAAAACATGCTAGCAAAGGAAAACCCAATCATACTTGGTAAATAGAAAAACATGCTAGCAAACGAAAACCCAATCATACTTGGTAAATAAAATCTCTTACAGAAACAAACATGTAGGGCATAGCCCTCTAAAAACTAAAGTCTTAAGAGTCAAAATGTAATCCCCTAGAAAATCTAACGCAATACAGTGGCGGAAAACTTTAGAGTTGGGATTAAAACACACTGACAAACTATATCTTATTAAAAGAAATGGTAAGTCAATACAAAGGCCTCTTTTTACAAAAGGGCTAAAAAGGAAATTATTCAAACATGTTATACATTTCCATAAATTACATGAATCATGAAAGAGTAGGATCCACGCTACTCGCTAGCTCACACCCAAAACCCAGCAGCAAATACCTGTCATGTTATAAACATAACAGCCACGTCAGTGGGGAGTAACTTGGATGTTCTCCCAGCCATATTACATCATATGCAAAAATAATAGTATTATTATATCAAAATATTTAAAAAGAGAAAACATTAAAACGATATAATAAAAATAAGTTTTCAGCAAAAATTAAAGTACTTGCCAACCTGCAAGTCAACATCAACCGATAATAATAATAATATTCAAAAATGGCGTTATGGAAATTCAATCAGTGTGCACAAGGCTAGACTTTCACTAGGATAATACTGGAAACTAGCTTCGAGAACTGTAGACTTAACTTATAACAGAATCCAGTCTCTAACTAGGCAAATAAATTATAACAGGACTGTGTGCAGCGAAGTCCTGGTTTAAGTAGTATACAACCCCCCTGGACAACTGACGGCGACTAACACGATGTGATATCTAGCTTAAGGGCACAATGCACACTCTCCTGGGCGAAACTACGCCCAGTTTAACGACCAAATGTGCCCCAAATAGGCACACCGACTTTATAGCTGATGGCAAAAATGTACATCCCAGACTGTATTACTCTAACCCCACACTTATCTTTATTCCATAACTCCAAAACAGCCATTATCGATATAAACAAAAGATATAATCATTATAAAATATATTAAGATAAAAGGAATAAACATTTTATATTAAAAGGGGAACTTTCTATAAATAGAAACTTGCAAATTTTAGAAACGTACTTAAAATAGAAATATTGTTATAGAAAATATGTAAGTGATTAAAATAGGTGAAATGAATAAAAAATAGCATTTCTAACAAAATTAACATTTTATTATTATCGCCGTTATCGTAACTTTAATTTTAACACCCCGGCCCAATCCTAGGACCGGAAATGTTAGTCGCAGTAGCTCGCGAGGCTCTGTACTGGTCTCACAGACCAACACGAGTCCTTTCCAGCGCCTTTTGTCCTCAATCATGCGCATCCTGGAAACCTTTCCAGGAGGTCACCCATCCTAAGATTGCTCCCAGCCAAGCACGCTTTACTGCGAAGTTCTTTTGCATGGATGACAAGAAAAGAAAGTGCACTTTGTTGATATGAGTACTACTTCAAATCCCTTTAAGCAAAGCTCATAAATAGGACATCTTCAATCAATGTGGGGTGTTTCATTAATATATTTCTAAATTCGTTACTCAAAATATAAATAAAATATAATAAGTCAATATATAGTACTTATAAATAATTAGGAAATCGAGTTAAAACTATAAATTTTGGAAAAGAGACGTCTTATGAAAAACGATATCAAAATTTATTGAGTCACCAAGTTTTATAAAGAAAATGAATTTTACAAAGGTTTCAAATTGTTGTTTAGCAAGTAGCTTTTATCAATAAATAATACGAATTTTACTAAAAATAGTCAATTGTAAACAAATAAGAAATTATTAGTGAAAATAATCTCGACTAAAAATATATTTAAAACAAATCGACTATTTTCTCATTTATTAGTATAAATCGTAAAACGAAAATTAATTTATTAAACAAGTATACAAACCTCGATTATAATATAAAAATATGATTTTGAGTTAAAATTATATATTAATGAAATATGACGAAAATATGAAATCGACATTATTTAGTTACTAATCTCACGCTAACCAACAAAATATTATAACGATCGTAAATAAATAAATTACTAACGATTTATAAAACGATATCGAAAACTTGTAAAATATTTATAAGGCACAATTTAAAATAATATTTTAGCAAATAATAAATAGCTAAAATTAGAAAACCGAAGTTAAAATATTTACTACGTACTACAACTCAAACATACGATATAAAATCGAGTAACGTCCTAAAGTTACCTCGGGATCACAATCGATTTGGTCACATACTTGTCCTCGGTTGGGTCTTCACGAAATACGAAACACAATTTATACGATATAAAATACCATATAAAATGAGTTGGACAAATTGGAGAATATCGGTAATCAAATTACCTAGTAAATTTAGCAGATGAACAGAGAGATTAATTGAGAACGGAGTATGACAATCGAGAGTTCAAGTAGGACAAAAGTCAAAGAAAGTCAATGTAAGAGGGAACGATTTGTGAAAAAATTGATAGAAGTATCAAATGAACGACACAAACAGAGGAGAAAAACGATCATAAGACAAATACGATACAAACAGCAGCCACGTACAAATCGATATCAGACAGTAACAACTGAGAGCTACATCAACGAGCATGAGCACAATAAGTTAGAACAAGACAATCTAACGAACAGAACCACGATGCATAAATCACTACAATGAGCAGCAGAAAAATAGAGCAACAACAGTAACACACGCGGACAACATCAATGCGACGGAGACAGCAAAGACGACAACGCACGAACTCTATTTAACGATACACGAACGGTACCGAAACAAGACGAAAAGACTGAGAGTAGAGCAGCAACAAAAGAAGAAGAAAAGAGGAAGACTAAGGAGAAGAAGGAGAAAGGGAAAGAGGTCAATTTAGCATGACAACAACAACGTAGCAGCAACACAAATCAGTGGCGGATCTTGAGAAAAATATTACGAGGGGCCGAATTTTTTTTCGGAAATTACCACTTCGTAAAATTTTATCGTTCTTTTAAATTACTAACTCTTGATATAAAATTCTCATATGGTACCGTACTCCATATGACATTTGAGAATGAACGGTGATTAATTAAAGTGTGTAATAAAAATACAATTGAGAATAAACGGTGATTAACTAAAGTGTTTAGTAAAAATATTGCATATGGACACAAAAAATATGCTCATAGTAGGTTTTGAACCTAGACCATTCATGTTAGTACCAGAATTCCCAACCAAGTATGACACTCCAAACAAGTGATATACGATCTAAGTAACTTATTTTTATTTTAAAGTCCTGCTTAGACCGAATCTAATACAAGCTTCGTAATTGGGTTGGGGGGTCGGGCCCCTGCCAGGCCCAACCGAGATCCGCCCCTGACACAAACAAACAACATCAACCATAACAACAAAACGTGATAGCGGTGGCGAACAGAACAGACAACAGCAACGCGCACAACTGCAGAAGAAGAACAAGCAAAGAAGAAGAAGAAGAAAGAAAAAAGAAACAACAGCAGCAGAAAGAAAAAAATTGCAGAAAAATGATGGTTGCAGTAACTAAAACGCAGCAGAGATAACAACGACGAAAAAAAAAAGAGCAGCAGCAGGCCACGACAGAAGCAAGAAAGACGGAGAGAGATAAAGAGAAAAACACGGACAAAAACTGACCTGAACAGCCAGGAAGAAGGCACGATACGAAAACGTAGCAGCGGCAAAACGAAACACGGCAACAATGAGCATCAAGACAGAGGAAAACAGAGAGGGGGAAAGGATGAAGAAGAAGATTAAACATCAGCAGAGCAACGGCAGCAGCAGCGATGAAGGCTGGAGGAAGAAAAAAGTAAAAGCAAGGAGGACAAAGGGGATGAATGAGAGGGTGAAAAGTGAAGCGGTGGATGAACGTTAATATAAAAGAGGAAGGGAAAATAAAGAAACATAGCATATTATCCACTGGAATCCAATGGAAAAAAAATTCTAGGAGATTAGACTAGCAGATTTTAGCAATGGTAATAGCCAAAACAACACCGCCCAGAAATCAATCAGCAATAATTAATCATCTAAAACAAAAAATTCAAGAACACAAAAATGAAAAATTACAAAAACAAGGTTCTTCTTCTAAGGAGCAGGAATTTGAGGAATTGCAGGCGTTTGATCTTGAACTGGAAGTGGAAACGATTGGGGAAAATGAAGAGGTTGAGATTGAAGAGATGGAGGAAGCACAACCATGGAAGCAAGTGAGATCTTCAAGGAAAAAGCCGGATGAAATCAGGCTGCAGCTTACGGAGGATGATGTGGCGCCGGAAATCCTGTACTGGTCAAATGCCATTTATGGGTATGTCTTAGGGGCTAACCCTCCATGGTCTGTAGTTAATGGCTTTATTCGTCGTACTTGGAAAGCATTATCCATAGATAAGATCTCGATTCTCCCGAATGGAGTTTTCTTGGTTAGATTCCAGAATATGGAAGATAAACAAAAAGCCCTTGATACTGGATACCTGATGTTTGATAATAAACCGGTTGTTTTGAAAGATTGGACTCCAGAAAGTGAATTGGTTAAGCAACAATGTAAGACTATGCCAATTTGGGTAAAATTGAAGGGGCTGGAGCTGAAATTTTGGGGGGAGGCTAGCCTCTCTAAGATTTCAGGACTGATTGGAAGATACATAAAATGTGATGATATTACTTAGCATAAATCGTTTCTACATTTTGCTAAGATACTTGTGGAAGTGGAGTTTGATCAGCAGTTTCCGAAGGAGATAGCATTCCTTGATGAAAAAGGATTGGAGCAGAGAGTGATGGTTGAATATGATTGGATTTCTGTGTTGTGTAAGAAATGTGCAGGGATAGGACACACTGAGGAAGTATGTAGGAAGGACAAGAAACAGCAGGTGAAGGCAAACATTGCTAAAGAATGGAGGCCTAAACCTGTTACAAAGACTAAGAGTCCTACGGTTGTCATGATTGATAATAATGGGATGATTACTCCTACTGTAACAGTTGGGATAGTTGCATCTCCACAAAAAGTTACTAAACCAAATAGAGATGTGGAAGCGGGAAACAAAACCTATATGGTTGGGGGAGTTAGTTTCTTGGAGGCATTATTGTCAAAGAGTAAAGGAAGTGAAGGAGGAAAGAAGATTAGGCCACCTGAAAATGGATAAAATTGGTTTTTGGAATATTCGGGGATTAAATAGCCTTACCAAGCAATAGGACATTAAATGTTTCCTTAATAAGAATAAGGTGGGTTTATTTAGTCTCTTAGAAACGAGAGTACGGAGTAGTAATTGGAATAAGGTCATGAATAATATCTGTAGTGATTGAGCTATCACTACGAATAATTCTCTTCATAAAGGAGGTAGGATATGGCTCATTTGGAAACATTATTACTATGATATAAAAGTAATTGAGTGCACTGCTCAGACTATATTCGTAGAAGTTTATGATAAATTGAGAATGAAGAAGTATTTTTTGACAGTTGTGTATGGATTCAATAAGCCTGCTGAGAGGAACTGTTTATGGGGGATCATAAAGAGGTATAAACAGTGGGTCGATGGAGCTTGGATTGTTTGGGGGGATTTTAATAACATTCTTAACCCTGGGGATAGAATTGGAGCATCAACAACTTGGGCAGAAATTAAGAGGTTCCAAAATTGTGTGGTAGACTGTGAGCTTACTGAATTGCAGACTTCAGGGTCCTTCTTTACATAGAACAATAAACATGAGGAAGGGAATAGGAGCTTCAGTAGATTGATAGGGTTCTGTTTAATGCAGAATGGTTGGAGATGTTTCCTGATGTGAATGGGTGTTTCCTGCCAGAAGGACTCTACGATCATTGTCCATGTCTCATTCAATTGGAGATTAACAGAAGCAATGTGAAGGCTAGTTTCAAATATTATAATATGTGGGCTTTAGATGAGGATTTTTTAAGTATAATTCGAGAAATTTGGAGTAAGAAGGTCAAGGGTAACCCCATGTATAGACTGATTATGAAACCAAAAGAAGCTAAGGGAGCGTTGAAGAAATTAAACAATAGGAGATATTCTGATGTTGAAAAGAGCTTTCAGGTGGAGAAAATTAAATTGGAAGATATACAAAGAAAGATGCAAAGTGATCCTAGTAATTGTCTGTATCAAAATATGGAGAAAGAGATTGCGAGAGAAGTTGTGCGGTTAGGGAAAGCTACTAATTCGTTCCTCAAGCAAAAGGCAAAGGCTAAATGGGTTGAAGAGGGGGATGATAATACGGCCTACTTCCATTCATGTATCAAAAAGAGAAGAGCAACCAACAAAGTCTTGAGTATTAAAGATGAGAGAGGCAACATGATTGAGGATCTGGCAAGCATTAATAAAGCATTTGAAGAGTTTTACATTAAGCTTCTGGGTTCAAATAATGAGGTGAAGGATGTATATCAGCCCCTGATCAGAAATGGGAAAGTGGTGACTCAGGCGCAAGGTAGGATGCTTATGATGCCAGTTACTGAGAAGGAGATAAAACAATGCTTGTTTGACATTCCAGGAGATAAAAGTCCTGGACCCGATGGTTACACAAGTCAATTTTATAAAGATTCATGGGAGGTAGTTGGTCCGAGTGTTATTAATGCTGTGCAGAATTTTTTCAGAAGTGGAAGGATGCTTAGGCAATTAAATCATACATTACTTACTCTTATTCCTAAGACATCAAGACCTGAAAGTGTGGCCCAATTTAGGCCAATAGCTTGTTGTAATACTTTATACAAATGCATCACTAAAGTGATTTGTCATCGCTTGAGGTTGGTACTTCCGGATATCATCAGTCAGAATCAGAGCGGGTTTGTGCAAGGGCGTGAAATTGTGGAGAACATTTTAATTTGTCAAGACCTTGTGAGGTTGTATGGGAGGAAGTCATGTTCCCCTAGATGTATGATGAAAATTGACTTGCGAAAAGCATACGACTCTATTGAATGGAGCTTTCTTGAAGGAATGATGATGGCTTTGAAGTTTCCTAGGGCATTTGTGAAGTTGGTAATGGAATGTGTGTCCACTACAACTTTCTCTATGGTGTTAAATGGGACTACTTTTGGGTATTTTCATGGGAAGATAGGGCTAAGACAAGGGGATCCGCTTTCTCCTTTGTTATTTGCAATTTGTATGGAATATTTATCTAGGATCTTGGAGGAGGTGCAAAGTTTCGAGGGGTTTAAATACCATTCAATGTGCAAACGAGTACAGCTTGCTCATTTGTGTTTTGCTGATGATCTACTCTTGTTTTCTTATGGGGATTGACAGAAGGATTTGTCGTGAATCCCGCCGATCAAATAAATAACCGGCAAAACCTAACTAGGGTAGCTAGGGTAAGTCGGGTCGAATCCACGGGGACGGTAGAGGCGTCTAGACTAGGTCGGCCCAAATACTAGACTAAGTCAACGAGCTAAGCTAAACTAGAGAATGATAGAAGGGCAGAGAGCTAGACTAAGACTAAAGAAAACAAACAAGGAAAACGGGCTAGGATTAGGTCGGGGTCAAAGGGGTAACGGAATGGTCAAGGAAGAGCTAGAGCGAAGGAGGTAGTAGGGTGATCTAGGTTGGTCCGGGCTCTCGCAACTTAGACCGACCTAGAGGTTCCTCATGGAACCCATCCGGCGACACACATGACAAAGAAAGACAAGAAAAACAAGCATTCCAACCTACTTAGTCATTCAAGCATTTCAACAAACATGTAATATGCATCAACCAAGAGGAAACCCAAATCTTCCACCAATTCCTCCAACAAACCCTTAATCACCCAATTAACACCCTAATCACCCTACTAACCCTAGCAAGAAAACTACTCAAACATTATCAAACTAATTCTAACATAAACAAGAGGAATCAAAACAAGAAACAAAACATCCATAATGAAACTAGTGAAAACAATGAACTAAGAACAATACAACAATCAAAGATGCAAACTTGGATGAATTAAACAAGATAAGGAGTAAAAAGGAAGAGGATTATACCATACTAGTGAAGAGTGAAAAGATGAACACTTGTATAAAAAGAAAACCCAAATTCATCCACCAATGTTGTCAAGATTGAATGGATTCTTCAAGAGATTTCTTAATACAAGATTAAACTAAGATTAACTACTAATTACCGACTAATCTACACTAATCTAAACTAATCTAACCTAAAGTAGTCTAGGGTTTAATGGGAAGTGAAGAACATAAGCTAAGATAATGTCTTAATACAGGAGGGGGGGTATATATAGGGTTACAATGGAAAGGAGGAAGGAACAAAGGAATGCGGGCTGGAACTGGAACATTCCCGATCGGGAAAGGGAATCCCGATCGGGAAACTTCAACTTTCCCGATCGGGAATTCTTGGACCCGGTCGTGAATGCTTGTCAGTAGGCGTCTTCTTTGTGCACCTCATCCCGATCGGGTTTTAGGCCTTCCCGATCGGGATGGGTCTTGTAGGCCTCCAATATGAACTTTTTGGTCCCTCCTTGCTTCTCATGGGCTTCCCATCGATTCTCGGGACTCGGGATCGGGTCTCGGAGGCTCGGGGTTGGGTCCCAAGGTCTCGGGGTCGATTCCAAGGCATCGAATCATCGTTCCTTTACTCTGTTGGCTCCAAAATGTGTATGTATAGAGTCGAAATCGCTCCAACTCTTCCAAATCGGTCTCGGAAACCTGAAACGAACTAAAGGAAGCATAAGAAGCCCCTAAACCGCTCCCAAGGAGCGATTCTACAAGGAAAATGGGACCAAAACACTACAAAATAGGCACTACAAACCACACTTATCAACTCCCCCACACTTAACCCTTACTCGCCCTCGAGTAAGCACATACTAACTACTACTAGCCGAGTGGGTATTAGCGCACCCTACGCCCTTTCAACTCACGCGAGTGCACTTAGAGGAAAAGTGCACCCCACAAGGCAAGTGGGGTCTTGCGACAAAACTGTGGATGCCACCGGACACAAAACACATAAACAAACAAACACACAAACAAACACACAAAAGGTTGCACCCAAAAGAAAAGAAATACCGCTTCCCTCAAACAAGCGGTCAAAGAAGCACCGGTTTAGGACTCAAGGCAAGTGACAACGTTCCCAAGCTAGCAATACAAACCAAGATGGACTAAACCCTAATAGTATGACGACAAAGCAATAAAAACGTTGGTAACTTACCTCGGTTCCTCCTAACCTTCTAAGAACGTACTACGGGACGATCGGTGGAGTGGGAAGTGATGATCCACGGTGTTAGTCGACACTGTAGGTAAGTGAGACCCCGCCCCCTTTAGCGTGAGCCAAGAGGGTCGTCCCGTGTCCAAAACCGCCTAACTAGTCCAAGTAAAAAGGTGGAAATAATTGCAAAATGAGGGAAGACCGACTAATGCCGCTATCATCCTTCCTCGGGATTCGGTCCTTTGGTAGGATCTTCACGGCAAAAGTCGGAAAAAGGCTTATTTTGAGAGGTAGGGGTTATTTTTGTGAATCGGGTTTTCTTTTGGCATTTTCTCTTTTCTTTTGCATTTTTGCTTTGTTTGTTGCCATGCCATTCTTTTTCTTCTTTTCTATTTTCTTTTTGGCTTTTGTGCCTTTTCTTTTTCTTCATTCTTTTCTTTCTTTCATTTTTTTTTTTCATTTTCTTTTCTTTGCCCTTTTTGGCAATATTTGGCTTTTTGGCATTTCATTGTGTAACAAGAAAGAGAGAACTCAACAAATTGCAAATTTATTTGTGGTTATGTGTAGGAGGTAGGGGAATGGGTAAGTCGGGGGTCGCGATCCCTCTTCTAACCCACAAAAAGTGGAAAACTTGGACTAATCAAACGATCCTAGACACGGTCACCTAAGGGACGAGACTCGGTAACCAAGGCCTTTTCACACCGTGGGTGGTCAAAATGGTCAAAATGCAAATCCCGTAGTAAATCCCTAGTAAGCTAGGTGGACTCAAGGTAAAGGACCAACGAAATCATTGATTTAGGGTCATTCTACTAGATTAAAGTCCAAGACTCGATTTACACTACTAAAAAGGGAAAGTAGACACTCACACACTAGCCTCTAAACCGGGTTTTCGAAAACGGTTACACACATGACACACAACATAGCACAACACAAAATCAAAGACATGACGAAAATGAACGAAAGAAAAAGAAGCAAAAGCAACAAAACAAAAACAAAACAAAACAAACACATGAACAACACAAACACCACCCCTAGCTTCCAAATAAATCACCAAATCTCCCACAAACTTTACAAAGCTCCACCCGAGCACACAACATCACAATCTCCTCCAAACTCCGCGAGAGGTAAAGAAGAAAAAGGGATAAGATGTTACCGGTAGTCTTGAAAGCTCTCCAAAGCTAGCGGTGATTCAAGCAACCTATAAGGAAAGAGGAGGCAAAACACACACAATACAACAAAAACACACAAAAGGAAAATCTTTTTGATTTTTGTGAAAAAATTTCAAATTTTTAGGGATTTTAAAGATTTTTCGAAAAACTACAAAAATAAAGCTAACTATGATAGAATAACACTCCCCCCACACTTAAATCGAGCCATGTCCTCATGCTCGATCGTAGTGTGCGGAGAGACAAAAGAAAAATAAAAGAAACTACGAAAATAAAGCTAAAAAACAAAAATAAAGTGGAGAAAAGGTTAGAAGGCGTCCGGCCGGGATGTAGTCAAGTCACCATGGGCCGAGACAAGAAAAAGATATGGATGGGGGAAGAAAATAAAAGGAAGGAAATAAAAGGAAATGGGAGGGGAGGACTAGGTGTAATCAAGTCACCTAGCCCGGATTCCGCCTAAATCCGACTAAATCCTACAAAAAGGGGTGAAAAACTTGTAAAATTTGGATTTTGAAAAGGACTCTCGATGTAATCACATCATCGAGAGTCGGGAGCAACCAAAACCAAGGCCTCGAAGGCCACCATGACATCAAGACACAAAAGTGTACAAGGGGAAGGGAATAAACACAAAAGAAAACAGGCTATAAAAGACGGGAAAGAAAGGATAGTTGCCGTACCAATAGGTTAGCAACTCACTCGCTCCAACGTCTCATAGATCAATATAGGCACAAAACTTGTCTTCCTCATTGCTATTCCTCTTCATTCTCGATCAAACAGCATGGTGAGGTAGTAATGGTGTGAGGGGGTGGGATTTGATGTGAATATCGGTCTAAAGTGAGGAGGAAATGAGGTTAAGGTATGTAAATGAGGTACATGGGTGGTGTGATATGAGAAGGGAAGGTAGGGAGGTTGGGTGGGGGTATACAATGGTTGGGTGGGCTTAAATGTCGAAGAAGAAGCACCAAAAAAAGAGTAGGGGATCATCCCAGTCGGGATGGATGATCCCGATCGGGTTGATAAACCCTTCCCGATCGGGAAGCCTCCTTCCCGATCGGGATGACACTCCCGTGGACTCGATTTTTGGCACCCTCATCCCGATCGGGACGGCCCCATCCCGGTTGGGACGACACACCCTTCCCGGTCGGGAAGGGTCTTCATGACTCCCATGACCCCAAAAACCGACTTCCTTACTCACAATCCAAGCTATCACTAACCACTCCTTTCTAGGAGTCACCTTCACTTCACCTATCACAATAAACTCAAAGTACACATCAAATTCACTCCCTCACATCGCTCATCAAAATACCAACACAATTACAAGAATCCCACAAAAACAAACAAAATCAAGAGAAAATAAAACACACAAATACAAGCACAAGTATTCTAAAGAGGAGAGGAGGGGAATATACAACATGACGGTTCTTTAGGAACTCCATCAAACCTAGGATGGTGGACTCCTCTTCAACCGTAGACCTCAAGGGCATGGAGGAGCAAGTCGAACGCGCTACCGACATCATAATGTAAGCCCAAGAAGCGCTCGAGCCTAGCCAACCTCCATGGCCTCCAAGGAGGAGGCAAGAAGTAGGAATCTCAAGACCCATCGTCATCATTCATGTCATATCCGGGGTCTATCCATCCTACGAGCTTAACCGACCTCTTCCTCCCTAGGCATCGCCTCCAATCACAAGCAAGCTTCATCTCCAAGAAACAAGGCACAAAAAGCGGGTTTGGCCTCATCTCCTCAATGCACACCCCCACACTTTCCTCAAGTTGTGGTTCCCCATCTTCATCACTAGGCCCCATATCATCTTGGAGAAGAGGATCGAAACTTCTAACGGCGGTTTCAATCTCCTCCAAGTCATCGCTTGGTGTACTAGTAATGGGCTCTTGATGCTTATCCACATTATCGCACAAGGGCAACTCGAGGTTAACAACTTCACCCAACAACTTCACAAACTCTACCAAACCATCCAACTCACTATCCTCCTCCAATTCCTCACCAATGTTGCCTTCACCAAGGGTCATCTCCTCATTCGTCACTTTTTGGGTAGACGATTGAGGTTCTTCAAAGCAAATCTCTCCTCCAAAGGGAACTACATCGGCGGCTTCATGGTTAGGTTGCTCCTCTCTCTCAAGTGGGCACCCTTCATCTAATTGTGATGTTCGGGATAAATACATTACGGTTTGAACCGATAATGCATTTAATCGAGCATCCAACGCCTCGTTTTCCCTCCGATATTGGGCCAAGAATTCATCTTGATCCTTTTGCATTTGGATGGCCATTTCTTGTTGGCTCTTTTGCAATTGAAGAATCGATTGATACAACTCCAAGTTCGACGATTGGTGGTCATTGGGGTCTTGTAAAGCTCCTTGATAATCTTGATAATCTTGATGATGATCTTGAAAATCTTGATTACACATGGTGTCTTGATGATGCCCAAGGGGTGGGGCATCATATTGTTGGTAGTGAGGTTGAGGTGATTGGTAGTATTGTGGGTCATGGGGTTCATACTGTGGTTGGGGTGGAGGGTAATATGGTGGGTCTTGGGGGTATTGGCTTCCATAAGGTGAATCTTGATTGAACATGGTGGGTTCACATTGATAACTCGAGTAATAGTCACCATGATCGTAGGATTGATAGTCGTTCACTTGTTGGTAGCCATTTCCATACTCTTGAGGATCATACCCATCTTGATTACCCCAAGAAGCTTGATTATGGTAGGGGGAGGTCATGTCATACCCTTGGTTCATGGAAGAAGAGGGGTAGCTCATATCGGCTCCCGAGTATGTGGAGTTTAGATCAAACCCCATGCTTGCTCGAAAATCGTAGTCCATACCCGGTTGAGGACTTCTCAATCTAGCAACTGTCCGTTAAAGCGGCTCTAAGTCGCAAGAAGAAGATATTCACTTCCTCTAAGCACAAACTGTAGACTAAGAGCAAAGGTGAGAAGCCTAGTGCTTTTTGGGCACTAGACAAGAGAGAAATAAACCACACACACACAAGAAGCAAGGTAACCAAAAGAAAAAAAAGAAAACACAAACACAAAGACAAAGTCAAGTAACTATGCAAACGAAGTCTAAAATAGCACCGTCCCTGGCAACGGCGCCAATTTGACGGAAGGATTTGTCGTGAATCCCGCCGATCAAATAAATAACCGGCAAAACCTAACTAGGGTAGCTAGGGTAAGTCTGGTCGAATCCACGGGGACGGTAGAGGCGTCTAGACTAGGTCGGCCCAAATACTAGACTAAGTCAACGAGCTAAGCTAAACTAGAGAATGATAGAAGGGGAGAGAGCTAGACTAAGACTAAAGAAAACAAACAAGGAAAACGGGCTAGGATTAGGTCGGGGTCAAAGGGGTAACGGAATGGTCAAGGAAGAGCTAGAGCGAAGGAGGTAGTAGGGTGATCTAGGTTGGTCCGGGCTCTCGCAACTTAGACCGACCTAGAGGTTCCTCATGGAACCCATCCGGCGACACACATGACAAAGAAAGACAAGAAAAACAAGCATTCCAACCTACTTAGTCATTCAAGCATTTCAACAAACATGTAATATGCATCAACCAAGAGGAAACCCAAATCTTCCACCAATTCCTCCAACAAACCCTTAATCACCCAATTAACACCCTAATCACCCTACTAACCCTAGCAAGAACACTACTCTAACATTATCAAACTAATTCTAACATAAACAAGAGGAATCAAAACAAGAAACAAAACATCCATAATGAAACTAGTGAAAACATTGAACTACGAACAATACAACAATCAAAGATGCAAACTTGGATGAATTAAACAAGATAAGGAGTAAAAAGGAAGAGGATTATACCATACTAGTGAAGAGTGAAAAGATGAACTCTTGTATAAAAAGAAAACCCAAATTCATCCACCAATGTTGTCAAGATTGAATGGATTCTTCAAGAGATCTCTTAATACAAGATTAAACTAAGATTAACTACTAATTACTGACTAATCTACACTAATCTAAACTAATCTAACCTAAAGTAGTCTAGGGTTTAATGGGAAGTGAAGAACATAAGCTAAGATAATGTCTTAATACAGGAGGGTGGGTATATATAGGGTTACAATGGAAAGGAGGAAGGAACAAAGGAATGCGGGCTGGAACTGGAACATTCCCGATCGGGAAACTTCAACTTTCCCGATCGGGAATTCTTCGATCCGGTCGGGAATGCTTGTCAGTAGGCGTCTTCTTTGTGCACCTCATCCCGATCGGGCTTTAGGCCTACCCGATCGGGATGGGTCTTGTAGGCCTCCAATATGAACTTTTTGGTCCCTCCTTGCTTCTCATGGGCTTCCCATCGATTCTCGGGACTCGGGATCGGGTCTCGGAGGCTCGGGATTGGGTCCCAAGGTCTTGGGGTCGATTCCAAGTCATCGAATCATCGTTCCTTTACTCCGTTGGCTCCAAAATGTGTATGTATAGAGTCGGAATCGCTCCAACTCTTCCAAATCGGTCTCGGGAACCTGAAACGAACTAAAGGAAGCATAAGAAGCCCCTAAACCGCTCCCAAGGAGCGATTCTACAAGGAAAATGGGACCAAAACACTACAAAATAGGCACTACAAACACACTTATCAACTCCCCCACACTTAACCCTTACTCACCCTCGAGTAAGCACATACTAACTACTACTAGCCGAGTGGGTATTAGCGCACCCTACGCCCTTTCAACTCACGCGAGTGCACTTAGAGGAAAAGTGCACCCCGCAAGGCAAGTGGGGTCTTGCGACAAAACTGTGGATGCAACCAGACACAAAACACATAAACAAACAAACACACAAACAAACACACAAAAGGTTGCACCCAAAAGAAAAGAAATACCGCTTCCCTCAAACAAGCGGTGAAAGAAGCACCGGTTTAGGACTCAAGGCAAGTGACAACGTTCCCAAGCTAGCAATACAAACCAAGATGGACTAAACCCTAATAGTATGACGACAAAGCAATAAAAACGTTGGTAACTTACCTCGGTTCCTCCTAACCTTCTAAGAACGTACTACGGGACGATCGGTGGAGTGGGAAGTGATGATCCATGGTGTTAGTCGACACTGTAGGTAAGTGAGACCCCGCCCCCTTTAGCGTGAGCCAAGAGGGTCGTCCCGTGTCCAAAACCGCCTAACTAGTCCAAGTAAAAAGGTAGAAATAATTGCAAAATGAGGGAAGACCGACTAATGCCGCTATCATTCTTCCTCGGGATTCGGTCCTTTGGTAGGCTCTTCACGGCAAAAGTCGGAAAAAGGCTTATTTTGAGAGGTAGGGGTTATTTTTGTGAATCGGGTTTTCTTTTGGCATTTTCTCTTTTCTTTTGCATTTTTGCTTTGTTTGTTTGTTGCCATGCCATTCTTTTTCTTCTTTTCTATTTTCTTTTTGGCTTTTGTGCCTTTTCTTTTTCTTCATTCTTTTCTTTCTTTCATTTTTTTTTTCATTTTCTTTTCTTTGCCCTTTTTGGCAATATTTGGCTTTTTGGCATTTCATTGTGTAACAAGAAAGAGAGAACTCAACAAATTGCAAATTTATTTGTGGTTATGTGTAGGAGGTAGGGGAATGGGTAAGTCGGGGGTCGCGATCCCTCTTCTAACCCACAAAAAGTGGAAAACTTGGACTAATCAAACGATCCTAGACACGGTCACCTAAGGGACGAGACTCGGTAACCAAGGCCTTTTCACACCGTGGGTGGTCAAAATGGTCAAAATGCAAATCCCGTAGTAAATCCCTAGTAAGCTAGGTGGACTCAAGGTAAAGGACCAACGAAATCATTGATTTAGGGTCATTCTACTAGATTAAAGTCCAAGACTCGATTTACACTACTAAAAAGGGAAAGTAGACACTCACACACTAGCCTCTAAACCGGGTTTTCGAAAACGGTTACACACATGACACACAACATAGCACAACACAAAATCAAAGACATGACGAAAATGAACGAAAGAAAAAGAAGCAAAAGCAACAAAACAAAAACAAAACAAAACAAACACATGAACAACACAAACACCACCCCTAGCTTCCAAATAAATCACCAAATCACCCACAAACTTTACAAAGCTCCACCCGAGCACACAACATCACAATCTCCTCCAAACTCCGCGAGAGGTAAAGAAGAAAAAGGGATAAGATGTTACCGGTAGTCTTGAAAGCTCTCCAAAGCTAGCGGTGATTCAAGCAACCTATAAGGAAAGAGGAGGCAAAACATACACAATACAACAAATACACGACACAAAGACACAAAAGGAAAACACACAAAAGGAAAATCTTTTTGATTTTTGTGAAAAAATTTCAAATTTTTAGGGTTTTTAAAGATTTTTCGAAAAACTACAAAAATAAAGCTAAATATGCTAGAATAACACTCCCCCCACACTTAAATCGAGCCATGTCCTCATGCTCGATCGTAGTGTGCGGAGAGACAAAAGAAAAATAAAAGAAACTACGAAAATAAAGCTAAAAAACAAAAATAAAGTGGAGAAAAGGGTAGAAGGCGTCCGGCCGGGGTGTAGTCAAGTCACCATGGGCCGAGACAAGAAAAAGATATGGATGGGGGAAGAAAATAAAAGGAAGGAAATAAAAGGAAATGGGAGGGGAGGACTAGGTGTAATCAAGTCACCTAGCCCGGATTCCGCCTAAATCCGACTAAATCCTACAAAAAGGGGTGAAAAACTTGTAAAATTTGGATTTTGAAAAGGACTCTCGATGTAATCAGGTCATCGAGAGTCGGGAGCAACCAAAACCAAGGCCTCGAAGGCCACCATGACATCAAGACACAAAAGTGTACAAGGGGAAGGGAATAAACACAAAAGAAAACAGGCTATAAAAGACGGGAAAGAAAGGATAGTTGCCGTACCAATAGGTTAGCAACTCACTCGCTCCAACGTCTCATAGATAAATATAGGCACAAAACTTGTCTTCCTCATTGCTATTCCTCTTCATTCTCGATCAAACCGCATGGTGAGGTAGTAATGGTGTGAGGGGGTGGGATTTGATGTGAATATCGGTCTAAAGTGAGGAGGAAATGAGGTTAAGGTATGTAAATGAGGTACATGGGTGGTGTGATATGAGAAGGGAAGGTAGGGAGGTTGGGTGGGGGTATACAATGGTTGGGTGGGCTTAAATGTCGAAGAAGAAGCACCAAAAAAAGAGTAGGGGATCATCCCGGTCGGGATGGATGATCCCGATCGGGTTGATAAACCTTTCCCGATCGGGAAGCCTCCTTCCCGATCGGGATGACACTGCAGTGGACTCGATTTTTGGCACCCTCATCTCGATCGGGACGGCCCCATCCCGGTCGAGACGACACACCCTTCCCGGTCGGGAAGGGTCTTCATGACTCCCATGACCCCAAAAACCGACTTCCTTACTCACGATCCAAGCTATCACTAACAACTCCTTTCTAGGAGTCACCTTCACTTCACCTATCACAATAAACTCAAAGTACACATCAAATTCACTCCCTCACATCGCTCATCAAAATACCAACACAATTACAAGAATCCCACAAAAACAAACAAAATCAAGAGAAAATAAAACACACAAATACAAGCACAAGTATTCTAAAGAGGAGAGGAGGGGAATATACAACATGACGGTTCTTTAGGAACTCCATCAAACCTAGGATGGTGGACTCCTCTTCAACCGTAGCCCTCAAGGGCATGGAGGAGCAAGTCGAACGCGCTACCGACATCATAATGTAAGCCCAAGAAGCGCTCGAGCCTAGCCAACCTCCATGGCCTCCAAGGATGAGGCAAGAAGTAGGAATCCCAAGACCCATCGTCATCATTCATGTCATATCCGGGGTCTATCCATCCTACGAGCTTAACCGACCTCTTCCTCCCTAGGCATCGCCTCCAATCACAAGCAAGCTTCATCTCCAAGAAACAAGGCACAAAAAGCGGGTTTGGCCTCATCTCCTCAATGCACACCCCCACACTTTCCTCAAGTTGTGGTTCCCCATCTTCATCACTAGGCCCCATATCATCTTGGAGAAGAGGATCGAAACTTCTAACGGCGGTTTCAATCTCCTCCAAGTCATCGCTTGGTGTACTAGTAAGGGTCTCTTGATGCTTATCCACATTATCGCACAAGGGCAACTCGAGGTTAACAACTTCACCCAACAACTTCACAAACTCTACCAAACCATCCAACTCACTATCCTCCTCCAATTCCTCACCAATGTTGCCTTCACCAAGGGTCATCTCCTCATTCGTCACTTTTTGGGTAGACGATTGAGGTTCTTCAAAGCAAATCTCTCCTCCAAAGGGAACTACATCGGCGGCTTCATGGTTAGGTTGCTCCTCTCTCTCAAGTGGGCACCCTTCATCTAATTGTGATGTTCGGGATAAATACATTACGGTTTGAACCGATAATGCATTTAATCGAGCATCCAACGCCTCGTTTTCCCTCCGATATTGGGCCAAGAATTCATCTTGATCCTTTTGCATTTGGATGGCCATTTCTTGTTGGCTCTTTTGCAATTGAAGAATCGATTGATACAACTCCAAGTTCGACGATTGGTGGTCATTGGGGTCTTGTAAAGCTCCTTGATAATCTTGATAATCTTGATGATGATCTTGAAAATCTTGATTACACATGGTGTCTTGATGATGCCCAAGGGGTGGGGCATCATATTGTTGGTAGTGAGGTTGAGGTGATTGGTAGTATTGTGGGTCATGGGGTTCATATTGTGGTTGGGGTGGAGGGTAATATGGTGGGTCTTGGGGGTATTGGCTTCCATAAGGTGAATCTTGATTGAACATGGTGGGTTCACATTGATAACTCGAGTAATAGTCACCATGATCGTAGGATTGATAGTCGTTCACTTGTTGGTAGCCATTTCCATACTCTTGAGGATCATACCCATCTTGATTACCCCAAGAAGCTTGATTATGGTAGGGGGAGGTCATGTCATACCCTTGGTTCATGGAAGAAGAGGGGTAGCTCATATCGGCTCCCGAGTATGTGGAGTTTAGATCAAACCCCATGCTTGCTCGAAAATCGTAGTCCATACCCGGTTGAGGACTTCTCAATCTAGCAACTGTCCGTTAAAGCGGCTCTAAGTCGCAAGAAGAAGATATTCACTACCTCTAAGCACAAACTGTAGACTAAGAGCAAACGTGAGAAGCCTAGTGCTTTTTGGGCACTAGACAAGAGAGAAATAAACCACACACACACAAGAAGCAAGGTAACCAAAAGAAAAAAAAGAAAACACAAACACAAAGACAAAGTCAAGTAACTATGCAAACGAAGTCTAAACTAGCACCGTCCCCGGCAACGGCGCCAATTTGACAGAAGGATTTGTCGTGAATCCCGCCGATCAAATAAATAACCGGCAAAACCTAACTAGGGTAGCTAGGGTAAGTCTGGTCGAATCCACGGGGACGGTAGAGGCGTCTAGACTAGGTCGGCCCAAATACTAGACTAAGTCAACGAGCTAAGCTAAACTAGAGAATGATAGAAGGGGAGAGAGCTAGACTAAGACTAAAGAAAACAAACAAGGAAAACGGGCTAGGATTAGGTCGGGGTCAAAGGGGTAACGGAATGGTCAAGGAAGAGCTAGAGCGAAGGAGGTAGTAGGGTGATCTAGGTTGGTCCGGGCTCTCGCAACTTAGACCGACCTAGAGGTTCCTCATGGAACCCATCCGGCGACACACATGACAAAGAAAGACAAGAAAAACAAGCATTCCAACCTACTTAGTCATTCAAGCATTTCAACAAACATGTAATATGCATCAACCAAGAGGAAACCCAAATCTTCCACCAATTCCTCCAACAAACCCTTAATCACCCAATTAACACCCTAATCACCCTACTAACCCTAGCAAGAACACTACTCTAACATTATCAAACTAATTCTAACATAAACAAGAGGAATCAAAACAAGAAACAAAACATCCATAATGAAACTAGTGAAAACAATGAACTAAGAACAATACAACAATCAAAGATGCAAACTTGGATAAATTAAACAAGATAAGGAGTAAAAAGGAAGAGGATTATACCATACTAGTGAAGAGTGAAAAGATGAACTCTTGTATAAAAAGAAAACCCAAATTCATCCACCAATGTTGTCAAGATTGAATGGATTCTTCAAGAGATCTCTTAATACTAGATTAAACTAAGATTAACTACTAATTACCGACTAATCTACACTAATCTAAACTAATCTAACCTAAAGTAGTCTAGGTTTTAATGGGAAGTGAAGAACATAAGCTAAGATAATGTCTTAATACAGGAGGGGGGGTATATATAGGGTTACAATGGAAAGGAGGAAGGAACATAGGAATGCGGGCTGGAACTGGAACATTCCCGATCGGGAAACTTCAACTTTCCCGATCGGGAATTCTTGGACCCGGTCGGGAATGCTTGTCAGTAGGCGTCTTCTTTGTGCACCTCATCCCGATCGGGCTTTAGGCCTTCCCGATCGGGATGGGTCTTGTAGGCCTCCAATATGAACTTTTTGGTCCCTCCTTGCTTCTCATGGGCTTCCCATCGATTCTCGGGACTCGGGATCGGGTCTCGGAGGCTCGGGATTGGGTCCCAAGGTCTTGGGGTCGATTCCAAGGCATCGAATCATCGTTCCTTTACTCCGTTGGCTCCAAAATGTGTATGTATAGAGTCGGAATCGCTCCAACTCTTCCAAATCGGTCTCGGGAACCTGAAACGAACTAAAGGAAGCATAAGAAGCCCCTAAACCGCTCCCAAGGAGCGATTCTACAAGGAAAATGGGACCAAAACACTACAAAATAGGCACTACAAACACACTTATCAACTCCCCCACACTTAACCCTTACTCGCCCTCGAGTAAGCACATACTAACTACTACTAGCCGAGTGGGTATTTGCGCACCCTACGCCCTTTCAACTCACGCGAGTGCACTTAGAGGAAAAGTGCACCCCGCAAGGCAAGTGGGGTCTTGCGACAAAACTGTGGATGCAACCGGACACAAAACACATAAACAAACAAACACACAAACAAACACACAAAAGGTTGCACCCAAAAGAAAAGAAATACCGCTTCCCTCAAACAAGCGGTGAAAGAAGCACCGGTTTAGGACTCAAGGCAAGTGACAACGTTCCCAAGCTAGCAATACAAACCAAGATGGACTAAACCCTAATAGTATGACGACAAAGCAATAAAAACGTTGGTAACTTACCTCGGTTCCTCCTAACCTTCTAAGAACGTACTACGGGACGATCGGTGGAGTGGGAAGTGATGATCCACGGTGTTAGTCGACACTGTAGGTAAGTGAGACCCCGCCCCCTTTAGCGTGAGCCAAGAGGGTCGTCCCGTGTCCAAAACCGCCTAACTAGTCCAAGTAAAAAGGTAGAAATAATTGCAAAATGAGGGAAGACCGACTAATGCCGCTATCATCCTTCCTCGGGATTCGGTCCTTTGGTAGGCTCTTCACGGCAAAAGTCGGAAAAAGGCTTATTTTGAGAGGTAGGGGTTATTTTTGTGAATCGGGTTTTCTTTTGGCATTTTCTCTTTTCTTTTGCATTTTTGCTTTGTTTGTTTGTTGCCATGCCATTCTTTTTCTTCTTTTCTATTTTCTTTTTGGCTTTTGTGCCTTTTCTTTTTCTTCATTCTTTTCTTTCTTTCATTTTTTTTTCATTTTCTTTTCTTTGCCCTTTTTGGCAATATTTGGCTTTTTGGCATTTCATTGTGTAACAAGAAAGAGAGAACTCAACAAATTGCAAATTTATTTGTGGTTATGTGTAGGAGGTAGGGGAATGGGTAAGTCGGGGGTCGCGATCCCTCTTCTAACCCACAAAAAGTGGAAAACTTGGACTAATCAAACGATCCTAGACACGGTCACCTAAGGGACGAGACTCGGTAACCAAGGCCTTTTCACACCGTGGGTGGTCAAAATGGTCAAAATGCAAATCCCGTAGTAAATCCCTAGTAAGCTAGGTGGACTCAAGGTAAAGGACCAACGAAATCATTGATTTAGGGTCATTCTACTAGATTAAAGTCCAAGACTCGATTTACACTACTAAAAAGGGAAAGTAGACACTCACACACTAGCCTCTAAACCGGGTTTTCGAAAACGGTTACACACATGACACACAACATAGCACAACACAAAATCAAAGACATGACGAAAATGAACGAAAGAAAAAGAAGCAAAAGCAACAAAACAAAAACAAAACAAAACAAACACATGAACAACACAAACACCACCCCTAGCTTCCAAATAAATCACCAAATCACCCACAAACTTTACAAAGCTCCACCCGAGCACACAACATCACAATCTCCTCCAAACTCCGCGAGAGGTAAAGAAGAAAAAGGGATAAGATGTTACCGGTAGTCTTGAAAGCTCTCCAAAGCTAGCGGTGATTCAAGCAACCTATAAGGAAAGAGGAGGCAAAACACACACAATACAACAAATACACGACACAAAGACACAAAAGGAAAACACACAAAAGGAAAATCTTTTTGATTTTTGTGAAAAAAATTCAAATTTTTAGGGTTTTTAAAGATTTTTCGAAAAACTACAAAAATAAAGCTAACTATGCTAGAATAACGCTCCCACTACTACAAAACCCTTGGTTTCTTGACGCTTTAAAGATGGGTTCTCGACGTTTTAAAGTGTCGCAAATTTAATTCTCGACGCTTCTAGAAAGCGTGGATATTTTGGGCGTCAGGAATTCTCGACGCATTTTTATGTCGCCATTCTCGACGCATTAAAACGTTGAATATTTTATTCAAGACGCTTTTTTGCGTCACTACATGGTACACTAAAATATGCAACCTCGACGCTTTTCTATGTCACGATTTTTATCCCAGCCAAATTCTTTTCAAAGCGCGAGACTTTCTACTATTAAAAGAGTAGAGAAATAACAATATAAAATTCAGTTATCGACACTTTGATATCGTAAAAGCGTCAAGAATCTTATCATAAAGAATATAATAATAATTATATACTTCCAACAACTGACTACTGTTTGCGATTACATATTTATGTTGTCTAAAAAGCGCGACTCCACATTTACTGAATTTATATCAATAATACACAAAGATCGAGTTGGTCATTCAGAAAACAAATACTTCATCAGAATAATCTCCAATCATATATATATATATATATATATATATATATATAATAGAGTTTCATAAGACGAACACCTAGAATAATCTTCATCCAATCATACATTTCACAATCCAAAGTAAAATAAAAAAATTACTAAAGAACTACAGTATTATTTAAAAAGGTACGTGTCTTCCTCCAAAAAAAACATTGAATTTAATGTCCAAGTTGAAAAAAGTGAGCCGATTTTGTCATCCATCAATTCCGTCATCATCTCCCTTTGTGTTGTAAAACATCCTGTAATGGTAAGAAAAATATAATAAGGAAAACTGAATAGACCATATAATGAACCATAAATAGGTAGAAAATATAAATACATACTCCTATTAGAGAAATAAATTACCTCAGGATCAGCAATGCCGTGCAAGATTGATTTTACCATATTTGCACTCTCATCTAATGTTCCCCACTACTCATTACATTCAAAAAAAATTTTAGTAACGAATTAGTCTCAGGTTTCAGGTCAATGATAGAAAAAGAAACAGATCCCAACCTTGGAGGCTCATGTTCCAGTGCTTCCAGTGGTACCATTGTACAAGAGACAGGAACATTACCTACCTGAGTTTTCAGACATGATCATCAATTATCTTAGTGTTGTAAATAGTATATTAGTACAGAATAGTGAGACTTAACACGTTATCCATCCCAAATTTATTGTCCCCAACCAACGAGAACTTTGACTATCAATTTCAGCAGATATAGAGCGACTTAACATGTTTGATTTCTCAATGTACCTATTTTCAGTTATGGTTTTAAAAGATGAGTCCTATCAGCCAACCCCAAAATCATTTTGGGATTAAGGCTCTTTTGTTGTTGCGGATGATGAGGAAGAGTTTGATACATGTTGAACTCTAGTTACCCTGGTCAGTGATGAAATGATATAGTCAACAAGCTCCGGGACAATAAGAACCTAAGCACGTTTTCTCCCTGTAAAATCAAGCAAGCAACCTGTTATCACTACAAATCTTAAAGTCACACCATAAAGAGGAAAGAGCATATTGTAAGCTAAATATAAGGAAAGAGAATTTTGCTTGTCTTAAATCAGGAAAAGAGAAACGGTTTCTGAATGTTCTTTTGAGAAGTAGATCATCACTAGGGGGGAAAGGTGATGGAATGAGTGTGACTCAATGTTTTCTCTAACCTACTTTCTAACATATCACCGCGAGAGAAAAGGGAAATACAAAATAGAAAGAATTTATCACACCATGATATTATATTGGGTTTGAATTTGTAACTGGGAATATTGGGTCATAAGTTCATATGCTTATATTCTATAATTAAGCCATCAAAGATAAATACACGGGTCAAGAAGCCCACAAATTGAGAAATAAGATTATAAAAGGAAAATAAAGTCGTCAAATATAGTCATTAGAACTGAATAATAGAAAATATGAGATAAGAACAATAGGGTAAATAAGATTTTATCACCGGCTGTCATCAATAGCAAATACCAAACAGATAAGAGTTAAGGCATTAAGTTCAGTACAGCCTACCTCAAAGCGGCAACGGTATCAGGAAGTGTAGTAAGAATTTCTGAATGTCCAACTAAAAGTCGACACCTTTCGGCCTACAAATTTGAGATTAGTTAACAATATGTTAGAAGAAGACCTTCAATTGACAATGACGACTCGCATTGGTGTTTCAAAGGAGTTGACCTCTGGATATCCTCCATTAGAATAAGCATTCACGTCAACTAGTTCACTCAAAACCGCCATAGCCTCATTCAATGTTGGAGGGGTAAGAAAATTTGTGTGCAGGATTTCTCTTCTCAATGATGCCCGATTAGCCTTCAATAAAATTGAGTAATGATCCAATCAAACAATCCTCAAATATAGGGCTATCCAGATGGTATAAACTAAAAAGAAGCAATGCAATACCATCTCAAGAATATCAACTGTATTGTTTGTAGCTTGTCACTAACCCCTTTTGTCACTAAATCCTAGACAAGACTTCTATCACTAACCCCTTTTAATATCATATCAACTGTATTCTTTGTAGCTTGTGCTAAGTGGCATATATCTGCAAACACGACATAGATTGTAAGGAAATCATATGCAGCCCAGGTCTTGACCATGATTATTCACAAACCCTTTCGTCATCTCTTGTTTCACGATTTGTTCAGCCGAGGGACATGTTTGGCTATAGAACCCTACTTGAAGTTGTGCTTCAAGCTGAATGCTTAGGCAACAGAAAACTGAAAACAGAAGAAAAAGAGGTGCAGAAGAGGGAATAATGTTATCTTAGAGCCCATTAATCTTCCCTCCTGTTCTAAGTGGATTATATTTTAACTAATCCTCTTAACTGTTATGAAACATTCAGTGAGTTGCTAGCATTTATAGCGGAAGTAGAAGAATTTTAAATGTGTCTATATCATACACTAAGACTAATTAATGGGCTTTGATGCATGGAACATTCAGTTTGACTTATATACTCACTCTCCTAAGTTGCAAATCAAGGCATATTTTTCCATAGAAGCACTGACAAATCAGAGTTAGTTGTTTAGTTAGATAGTTACTGGTGTAATAATTAGCTTTTCTACTTATTTATTGTTTTATGAAAGAAATTGCATACATATTTTGTACTGTATGAGCTAGCCAGCCCAGCCTCCATAGAAGAATAATCTTCATATGTTGACTTAAATGACCCTCTACCTCATAAGAAGACAAGTATAGTGGTTGAAGAGGGATGTGCTTGCTTTGTGTCATTGAATACAAATTCTCATCTAAGACGGAATTGTTCATACTAGAGAAGACGATGTTAAAAGAGATGTGCTATGATTCGAAATAAACTGGTCACAATAAACAACATCAAACTAAAGAAACAAATGAACATTCATAAGGACAAATCAATCAAATTAAGGAAGTTGCAAGGGTGAATCATCAATCTAGATTAACGATGGGAAAAACTAAGAACACTCGACGAATTTTAAAAAAAAGAATATTTACAGTAGCGAGAGAAATGGTTCTCATTGCTCTCCGATTGTACGACGGTTTTTAAGAGCAAATCAGTGAAATTAAACATGGAGAAACAAAAAAAACATTCAAAAGAATGAATTGTTCAAATTACGACTGTTGTAAGCGCAAATCATCTAAATTAAACACAGAAACAAACTAAGAACAATAGACAAATCAAAACACACGAACATTCACACTAGCAAAATAAATCCTAAGCTGATAGACCTAGTTCTCGTTGCTTCATATTATAAGCTGCAAGAACACCCAGCAGAACAAGAATGTATTCACTTGTTGAAACTGCACTTAATTTACTTGCACATCTTTGAATGCAGGCAGCCACCAGCCCCCCATCTGCTGTATACTGTATTTTTTGGTACACTCTGCTGTATATATATAGTGTATAATATATACGGAGTATGTAAAAAGACATCTTTGTTTCTCTGCGTATGAGCAAAACTCATTTGAAGCTTATAATATGCAGTAAGTCTCACATTTGTGACGGTCATTTGTGACGGATATGACCGTCACAAACAAGAATTTGTGTATAATATGACCGTCACATTTGTATATGCAGAGTATATAAAGGCCGACTCAACGCTGTTAACCAGGTTTCATATACTATTCTCAGCCCTACCCTACTCCAACTTACTGTTAACCAGGTTTCATATACTATGCTTCAGCCTTGACTTGAGCCTTCCTGCTATACTTACCTAACATATACTGCATCCAACTTGTACTCTAGTAGTAGTAGTTAACCTATAAGTTGTATTATAGGTCCATCACCTACCAACAAACAGATTACATCAGGGAACAAGAACCAAACGAAAAGCACGAACTCTGCAAATCATTTCAGACGTCAAAACAAAAAGCATGAAACCCTAGCGAAATCGATTAATTGAAGTATGAAGGAGAATCATCACGTCAAAACACAAATCAACAAAAATCACATAACAAACGCGAATTGTATCCAAATAAAAGCACGATCGACACAGTACAATGACAAATATTAGAGGGGAAACAAAAAGAGGGTGATGCGATGAAATTAAATTTGTACCTGAAATCAATAATCGACAGTAGCGACGATGAATAATCAAGAGCAGAACGGTGACGCGAAATCAAGAGCAGAATGGTGATGCGAAATCAGAAGCAGAACACAGTGATGAACGAAGGTGATTGATGAACGAATTAGGTTTAATTAGGTTGGAACGATGATACGAAGGGTGATTGATACGAACGGTGATACGAAGGGATATTGCCAAGAGATTGATGAACAGGTGAGCGGTAATTGGTTTCATCTATCAGTTAGATGATTGATTAGGTTTATACGAAGGGTTTTTCCGAATTAGAGCAGGTGAGGGCGGTAATTTGTTTTTGTTAAAGGCGGGGTAAGAAATTTTTTTCACTGCTCATTTCAATTATAAGTTTAATTAGAGGAGTTTTGAGGTTTTTTTATGAATTATAAGTATAATAAAAATATAACTCTCGACACATTAAAGGGTAGAGAAGAAAAATTTGCTAAGGAAAAGGGTGGACACTTATAAAAGCGTCAAGCTTAAAGCGTCAAGAAACTAATGATTTTGTAGTAGTGTCCCCCCACACTTAAATCGAGCCATGTCCTCATGCTCGATCGTAGTGTGCGGAGAGACAAAAGAAAAATAAAAGAAACTACGAAAATAAAGCTAAAAAACAAAAATAAAGTGGAGAAAAGGGTAGAAGGCGTCCGGCCGGGGTGTAGTCAAGTCACCATGGGCCGAGACAAGAAAAAGATATGGATGGGGGAAGAAAATAAAAGGAAGGAAATAAAAGGAAATGGGAGGGGAGGACTAGGTGTAATCAAGTCACCTAGCCCGGATTCCGCCTAAATCCGACTAAATCCTACAAAAAGGGGTGAAAAACTTGTAAAATTTGGATTTTGAAAAGGACTCTCGATGTAATCACGTCATCGAGAGTCGGGAGCAACCAAAACCAAGGCCTCGAAGGCCACCATGACATCAAGACACAAAAGTGTACAAGGGGAAGGGAATAAACACAAAAGAAAACAGGCTATAAAAGACGGGAAAGAAAGGATAGTTGCCGTACCAATAGGTTAGCAACTCACTCGCTCCAACGTCTCATAGATAAATATAGGCACAAAACTTGTCTTCCTCATTTCTATTCCTCTTCATTCTCGATCAAACCGCATGGTGAGGTAGTAATGGTGTGAGGGGGTGGGATTTGATGTGAATATCGGTCTAAAGTGAGGAGGAAATGAGGTTAAGGTATGTAAATGAGGTACATGGGTGGTGTGATATGAGAAGGGAAGGTAGGGAGGTTGGGTGGGGGTATACAATGGTTGGGTGGGCTTAAATGTCGAAGAAGAAGCACCAAAAAAAGAGTAGGGGATCATCCCGGTCGGGATGGATGATCCCGATCGGGTTGATAAACCTTTCCCGATCGGGAAGCCTCCTTCCCGATCGGGATGACACTCCAGTGGACTCGATTTTTGGCACCCTCATCCCGATCGGGACGGCCCCATCCCGGTCGGGACGACACACCCTTCCCGGTCGGGAAGGGTCTTCATGACTCCCATGACCCCAAAAACCGACTTCCTTACTCACGATCCAAGCTATCACTAACAACTCCTTTCTAGGAGTCACCTTCACTTCACCTATCACAATAAACTCAAAGTACACATCAAATTCACTCCCTCACATCGCTCACCAAAATACCAACACAATTACAAGAATCCCACAAAAACAAACAAAATCAAGAGAAAATAAAACACACAAATACAAGCACAAGTATTCTAAAGAGGAGAGGAGGGGAATATACAACATGACGGTTCTTTAGGAACTCCATCAAACCTAGGATGGTGGACTCCTCTTCAACCGTAGCCCTCAAGGGCATGGAGGAGCAAGTCGAACGCGCTACCGACATCATAATGTAAGCCCAAGAAGCGCTCGAGCCTAGCCAACCTCCGTGGCCTCCAAGGAGGAGGCAAGAAGTAGGAATCCCAAGACCCATCGTCATCATTCATGTCATATCCGGGGTCTATCCATCCTACGAGCTTAACCGACCTCTTCCTCCCTAGGCATCGCCTCCAATCACAAGCAAGCTTCATCTCCAAGAAACAAGGCACAAAAAGCGGGTTTGGCCTCATCTCCTCAATGCACACCCCCACACTTTCCTCAAGTTGTGGTTCCCCATCTTCATCACTAGGCCCCATATCATCTTGGAGAAGAGGATCGAAACTTCTAACGGCGGTTTCAATCTCCTCCAAGTCATCGCTTGGTGTACTAGTAAGGGTCTTTTGATGCTTATCCACATTATCGCACAAGGGCAACTCGAGGTTAACAACTTCACCCAACAACTTCACAAACTCTACCAAACCATCCAACTCACTATCCTCCTCCAATTCCTCACCAATGTTGCCTTCACCAAGGGTCATCTCCTCATTCGTCACTTTTTGGGTAGACGATTGAGGTTCTTCAAAGCAAATCTCTCCTCCAAAGGGAACTACATCGGCGGCTTCATGGTTAGGTTGCTCCTCTCTCTCAAGTGGGCACCCTTCATCTAATTGTGATGTTCGGGATAAATACATTACGGTTTGAACCGATAATGCATTTAATCGAGCATCCAACGCCTCGTTTTCCCTCCGATATTGGGCCAAGAATTCATCTTGATCCTTTTGCATTTGGATGGCCATTTCTTGTTGGCTCTTTTGCAATTGAAGAATCGATTGATACAACTCCAAGTTCGACGATTGGTGGTCATTGGGGTCTTGTAAAGCTCCTTGATAATCTTGATAATCTTGATGATGATCTTGAAAATCTTGATTACACATGGTGTCTTGATGATGCCCAAGGGGTGGGGCATCATATTATTGGTAGTGAGGTTGAGGTGATTGGTAGTATTGTGGGTCATGGGGTTCATATTGTGGTTGGGGTGGAGGGTAATATGGTGGGTCTTGGGGGTATTGGCTTCCATAAGGTGAATCTTTATTGAACATGGTGGGTTCACATTGATAACTCGAGTAATAGTCACCATGATCGTAGGATTGATAGTCGTTCACTTGTTGGTAGCCATTTCCATACTCTTGAGGATCATACCCATCTTGATTACCCCAAGAAACTTGATTATGGTAGGGGGACGTCATGTCATACCCTTGGTTCATGGAAGAAGAGGGGTAGCTCATACCAGCTCCCGAGTATGTGGAGTTTAGATCAAACCCCATGCTTGCTCGAAAATCGTAGTCCATACCCGGTTGAGGACTTCTCAATCTAGCAACTGTCCGTTAAAGCGGCTCTAAGTCGCAAGAAGAAGATATTCACCACCTCTAAGCACAAACTGTAGACTAAGAGCAAACGTGAGAAGCCTAGTGCTTTTTGGGCACTAGACAAGAGAGAAATAAACCAAACACACACAAGAAGCAAGGTAACCAAAAGAAAAAAAAGAAAACACAAACACAAAGACAAAGTCAAGTAACTATGCAAACAAAGTCTAAACTAGCACCGTCCCCGGCAACGGCGCCAATTTGACGGAAGGATTTGTCGTGAATCCCACCGATCAAATAAATAACCGGCAAAACCTAACTAGGGTAGCTAGGGTAAGTCTGGTCGAATCCACGGGGCGGTAGAGGCGTCTAGACTAGGTCGGCCCAAATACTAGACTAAGTCAACGAGCTAAGCTAAACTAGAGAATGATAGAAGGGGAGAGAGCTAGACTAAGACTAAAGAAAACAAACAAGGAAAACGGGCTAGGATTAGGTCGGGGTCAAAGGGGTAACGGAATGGTCAAGGAAGAGGTAGAGCGAAGGAGGTAGTAGGGTGATCTAGGTTGGTCCGGGCTCTCGCAACTTAGACCGACCTAGAGGTTCCTCATGGAACCCATCCGGCGACACACATGACAAAGAAAGACAAGAAAAACAAGCATTCCAACCTACTTAGTCATTCAAGCATTTCAACAAACATGTAATATGCATCAACCAAGAGGAAACCCAAATCATCCACCAATTCCTCCAACAAACCCTTAATCACCCAATTAACACCGTAATCACCCTACTAACCCTAGCAAGAACACTACTCTAACATTATCAAACTAATTCTAACATAAACAAGAGGAATCAAAACAAGAAACAAAACATCCATAATGAAACTAGTGAAAACAATGAACTAAGAACAATACAACAATCAAAGATGCAAACTTGGATAAATTAAACAAGATAAGGAGTAAAAAGGAAGAGGATTATACCATACTAGTGAAGAGTGAAAAGATGAACTCTTGTATAAAAAGAAAACCCAAATTCATCCACCAATGTTGTCAAGATTGAATGGATTCTTCAAGAGATCTCTTAATACTAGATTAAACTAAGATTAACTACTAATTACCGACTAATCTACACTAATCTAAACTAATCTAACCTAAAGTAGTCTAGGTTTTAATGGGAAGTGAAGAACATAAGCTAAGATAATGTCTTAATACAGGAGGGGGGGTATATATAGGGTTACAATGGAAAGGAGGAAGGAACAAAGGAATGCGGGCTGGAACTGGAACATTCCCGATCGGGAAACTTCAACTTTCCCGATCGGGAATTCTTGGACCCGGTCGGGAATGCTTGTCAGTAGGCGTCTTCTTTGTGCACCTCATCCCGATCGGGCTTTAGGCCTTCCCGATCGGGATGGGTCTTGTAGGCCTCCAATATGAACTTTTTGGTCCCTCCTTGCTTCTCATGGGCTTCCCATCGATTCTCGGGACTCGGGATCGGGTCTCGGAGGCTCGGGATTGGGTCCCAAGGTCTTGGGGTCGATTCCAAGGCATCGAATCATCGTTCCTTTACTCCGTTGGCTCCAAAATGTGTATGTATAGAGTCGGAATCGCTCCAACTCTTCCAAATCGGTCTCGGGAACCTGAAACGAACTAAAGGAAGCATAAGAAGCCCCTAAACCGCTCCCAAGGAGCGATTCTACAAGGAAAATGGGACCAAAACACTACAAAATAGGCACTACAAACCACACTTATCAGGGATAGGGAGTTAGTTAAGATACTTATGAGAGCATTTTTTACGTTCTCATTGGCTTCGGGTTTGCATATGAACAAGGAAAAGTCTGAGATATATATGAATGGAGTAAGAGATGTTAACGCGATACTGAGAGTTACTGGTATGACTGGAGGGCAGCTGCCTTTTCGTTACCTTGGTATGAATATCTCTTACAAGAAATTGGGGATTTTAGACTGTGAAATCTTAAATGAAAAGATCGTAGATAGAATACGATCGGTGGGGGCTAAGCATCTGTTATATGGAGGTCGTTTAACATTGGTAAAATCTGTGTTATACAATCTACACAGCTATTGGGCTCGAATTTTTATTTTACCTAAGGGAGTTATGAAGAAGGTGGAAGGTATTTGTAGAAATTACCTTTGGAAGGGGCATTACTGTTATATTTTAGCTCCTCTCATAGGGTGGGATCAAGTGTGCACAGAAAAGAGGAAAGGAGGATTGAGTCTGAGGGATGCTATTTATTGGAATTTGGCGTCAATTGCTAAGTATGTGTGGTGGATTGCAGCAAAAAAAGATCATTTGTGGGTGAAATGGGTGAATATTAATTTTTTAAAGGGAAATGAATGGACTCAAATTCAGGATAAAGCTACTTCTAGTTGGTCTTGGAGGCGGATTTGTAAGGTTAAGGAGCGGTTTAGTGGAGGATATGTGCAAAACTGGTGGAAGAACTATGGGAATGAGTATACTGTAAAGCAAGGTTATGATTGGATTAGGAAGGATAGGCATGAAGTTCAATGGGAAAACTTGGTCTGGCATAGATTGAATATGTCTAAGCATTCTTTCATCGTCTGGATTATGATGCATGAAAGACTTCAAACGAATGTTAGGTTACAGAAATGGGGACTCCAGGTGCAAGATGAATGCTGGACGTGTGGGGAGGCTAAAGAGAATCAGACTCACTTGTTCTTCACATGTAAATACAGCAGCAGATGTTTGGATAAACTATCTGATTGGTTGCAGATAGTCATTCCACAGGCAGACTGGTGGAGTTGGTGGGAGAATACAAAATTTAAGAGCAAATGGCATAAGAGATTGGTTGGAAGTACAATTGTGGCGCTAGTGTATCATCTATGGCAAAACCGGAACCACAGTAAACATAAAGGCAAAATTTTGAAGCCAGGGTGGCTGGTGATGGACATTCAGCAGGAAGTAAGAACTAGATATTATTATATGATGAAGAGCTGTAATATTATTAAAATACAACAGTTCTTGCAGTAAAGGGAGGTATAAGAAGAAGTCCTTTAATTGATTATGTATGGGTGATAAATTGTGTGTAATTCTTCCAATGATTAATACAATACTTACATTTTCCCCCAAAAAAAAATGAAAATGAAGAAACATCAGTAGGGGGGGGGGGGGAGGTTGAAGAGGTGTAACAACAACAGAACAAAACAAAACAAAAAGGGGATGGATAAAATGGGTCCCATGTTAAAACGAATGTGGGTTAGGAAAACCGAGTAATTGAATAGGAACAAGTAGGAGACGATTTCCAAGATAATAAGTTGACTGACACACGAAATTGAATTAAAAGCAAACCAATAAAAATAATTGGGTCGACTAATAAAATGAGTAAAAAAATTATTTGAGACGAAAACGAAGCTTATAAAAATAAATAATTAGACGATGAAATAATATTTCCCGATAAATAATAAATTTTCGATAAAGTGAATTAAATTGATTTTTCGGGAAAAGGTAACAAATGTTTTGACGAATAAATGAACTTCGAGCAGAAAATAGAAATTCGAGCTTAAATATAGATAAATAAAAAAGAACTTAGAATTTAAATAGCCGAAATAGACTTTCGATAAGAATCAAATTAAACGTATAAAATAAATCGAAACAGAAATAAAAATATGTTTTAAATATAAGAAGAGTCTCTGAGACAAATAGAATTTTAGGAGTCTGAAACGATTAAACGATAAATTCATTTTAATATAATTGTAAGAATTACGAGTTAAATCGTAAAAATAAAATTACGAACATAATTTTAATTTAATTTAATTTAATTTATAAAATCAGGGGTGTTACACAGAAAACAAATACAATAGTTTCTAGCCGTCAACGGCCGCTGACAACTTTGTCTTTCTCTTTTTGTGATTCGTTACCCTTCACAGTAAGAGCTTCATCACAAGAGGTTATCTCAGTTCCTTCTAGAACACTACCTGGGAAAAACGACGGAAAACATCAATATCCTAAGTCAGATTCCAAGATGACCTATCCTGAACTGGAGTCTTGATCATACCAATCCTGGTCCTTAAAGTCCAAGTAGCAAGATCAGTTCTGCTTTCAAGGTAGCAAGTTGGACTTCCAAGTCAGAGATCTGTGCCTTATAAGTATCCATCTTAGCATGCAGAGACTCCTTTTCACCAAAAACTTAGCCTTCTGATTAGTAAGAGCCATTAAATCTGAGTCTTTCTCATTAACCTCGGGGCAGCCTTAAACTGAAGATCTTTGTACAGAGAATCAAAGGCACAACCTCTTTCAATCACCACATGGCCTAAGAAAGCCAAAGCATTCTTGGTCTTCAACAAAGCATATGTAACAGTCAACTAACACAAAACCTTCAAGGGAAAGAAAAGAATACATACCTGCCAAGAACTACTCAATGCATGTAAGCTAAATCTACAAAATCCACCTCACCAACATAAGATGTTATATTAGAAACAAGCTGCACAAGCTTCTCTCCATTTTATCAAGGATTCACTTTATCCAAACTTCTTGTTACAACCTGGAATTTTGGAAGATCACTTAAGCTCAAATCACTACTACAAATTCCTTGTTTTCTCGATGCTTAAAAGGTAGGTTCTCGACGCTTTAAAGTGTCGTAAATTTAATTCTCGACGCCTTCAGAAAGCGTGGAGATTTTGGGTGTCGAGAATTCTCGACGCATTTTTGTGTCGTCGTTCTCGACATATTAAAGCGCTGAATATTTTATTCATGACGCCTTTTAGCGTCACCACATGTACCGTAAAAAATGCAACCTCGACGCTTTTCTATGTCGGGATTTTTTTTCCAGGCCAATTTTTTTTTCTAAGCGCGGGACTTTCTACTGTTAAAAGAGTCGAGAAATAGTAATATAAAAATCGCTTCTCGATACTTTGACATCGTAAAAACGACGAGAATCTTTTCACAAATAATATATTAATAATATATTTCGATCCAACATCTGACTACTCGCGATTGCAGATCGAGCTGACCTTATTGTTAATAATTACTCTGCATAACAATAACTACATACAAATTAAATTAATAAGGTTCATAAAACAAACACTTAATTAGAATAATCTCCAATCATACATTTCTCAATAAAGTAAAGTTTCGTATGACGAACACCTAGAATAATCTCCATCCAATCATTTACGAGTATTTCGCAATGCAAAGTAGCAATAAAAAAAATTCTATTCAATTATTATTTAAAAAGGTACGTGTCTTCGTCCGAAAAAAGTGAGCCGATTTTGTCATCCATCAATTCCACCATCATCTCCCTTTTTGTGTTATAGAAGGTCCTGTAATGGTAAAAAAGTATGATAACACTAAATAGACTATATAATGAACCATAAATAGGTGGGAAATATAAAGGCATATTAGAGAAATAAAATGCCTGCGGATCGCAAGATTGCCTTCGCCATACTTGCACTATCAATAAAGGCCTACTTGTCTGTTTAGAACCCATTTCAACGTACGTGTAAGTATACGAGAAGATTGGCCACAAACTATTCCAAATATTTAAGTCGAATGACATGGGGAAGAAATAACGTGAATAGACAACTCCAATGATCTGATAAATGATTCTGCACTCGAAATTTTCTTTTCATGGACGAGAACAAGTGGATTTTCCAGTTCTTGTCAAGGCGATTCTTAAGGGGTAAGTCGAGAAATATAAATATCAGTAAAAAATGGAACAAGTTGCTACAAGTCCATTGCGTTGACACCAGTTGCTGTAGACTTGCACCCGTCCACTAGAATTGCCTGTGTTAAGACTGTGGCACAAGTTGTACCTAAAGTATACAAACAACACCTCCGATACAAGATTCGAAACTGAGTTGATCATGGTATTGATGTGAGTTGATATGAACTTTGAAACAAGAATGAGAGATATGATTAGTATTCTGAAATGGAACGTGAATGAGTAACCAAAACAGAAGGTAAAGATAGTTTGAGGATGAATAAACCGTAACCAAAGGATAGTATGCTAGGTGAAGTAGACCTATACTTCAACAAAGCGCTTTGCTAGATCAAACACTCGATTGAAATAGCGAGTTTAGAGCTTGTAACGCGACTCACTCTAGACCTTGTCTTGTAAACTACAAAGACGAAACAAAAGGAAGCTCAAAGCTTAACTTTTACTTGGTTTTTAATTTGCAAATTGGATGTTTATTCCTTCAAATGACCGGCTATATATAGCCTACAAGAGCCCTTAAACCGGTTGGTTTAGGGTGACAAAAACAAAGACTAAAACTATGTGAACATGGAGCTAATTACAAAGTAGGGAGCTAATAACAAAGCTAATGTAAACATGGAGCTAAAAACAATGTTTGATGAAGAGTAATCAGCCGTGGTCTTCTTGTGTGAACATGGAGATGAAAACAAAGCTTGAGTAGGAGTAATGAGGCGCGGCAAAGGTGTGAACATGGAGCCAAAAACAAGGCTAACAAGAGAGCCTTTTGACCGTGTACACCATGAGAACACAACCAGCTTTAAAACCTTCTTAACTTCAGTCCATTACTCATGCTTGAATGATTGTGACCCTAAGTTAATGTCTTCATTTTACCTTGATTAGTTGCTCCTTTATTCAGCTCAAATTCGAGCTAGCTCCATAATTGAAGATGACTTCTTATTATTGCTAATGTAGCTGGCCTAAGCTTAAGTAGGAGCTAGTATTCTTTAGTTGAGCCCTTTAGAACTTCCTTACTTGGATTGGTAGCTCCATGATTCGGATCATCTCCTCCCCCTTGACAAGGAATTGTCCTCAATTCTGAAATGTTAACTTTATCAAGGTATAGAAGAAGATCTTCTATTAGGAAGGTGGCTTGAACTCCATACTCATCCGACAACTTCAGCTTGTAAGCTCTGTGGATACCCTTATGCGGAACTTCTGTTTGTGACTTCCACTTGTTCCTTCCTTGGTTTGGGAACTCCTCCATACTCACGTTAGCCAAAGACAAGTCATCCCTCATGAAGAGCCTCGTACTTTTGTTGTGCTCTCCTTTGTAGGCCTTTCTCGTTATGTATTTAGAATGCCCTGGAGTGCAAAGGAGATTTCCTTTAAAAGGAAGTTTTACCTGCAAAATAAGCTCATCAAAAGTACCAAGAGAGTTAGTCTTGTGCTTGGTAAGTTCTTCAGTCTCCACGTAGTAGTAATCCTTCCCATTCTCAACTCCAATTGTGCCTGCATCTAAGGGGGTTGAATGTGTAATGTTGCAAGATAATGTGTTATCCAAGCCCTTGACCTTACCCTCTTCATACCTTAAGACCTCAGGATCTTTTCTAGGCGTCAAACAGGATGGTATTTCGTTAGATATAGCAGCACCTTGTTTCTTTTGCCACTCTTCTTCACTACCACTCTTAATCTTAATGGGTTCCTCCTTGGCGGCTTCCAATTCCTCTTCTCTTCTACAGCAAGTATTCCCAACTCTTTATTGACAAACATTGAAAGGCTGGATCTTCCGACTTTGTTAGCTAACATATTACACACATTTTGAGGGGCCATGGGTTTGAGTATAATTTTCTTTCCCTTATCGTTTAACTCATACTCATTCCTCCTCCCATGGTGAACTACGTCCCTATCAAACTGCCACGGACGTCCCAATAGTATGTGACAAGCGTCCATAGGTATAACATCACATAGGACTTTATCAACGTAGGATCCCATGGTTAAACCAACCCTCACTTGTTTATTGACCCTTACCTTGTTCCCGTTGTTTAACCAATGTAAAGCATAAGGGTTAGGATGATTAGTAGTAGTTAGACCTAGTTTGTCCACCATTTCAGTTGAGGCAACGTTGGTACAACTACCTCCATCAATGATTAGACTACACCATTTGTCTTTAACTTGACACTTAGTATGGAACAGTTGGTCTCTTTGTTCAGTGTCATGTTGAATTGGGTTAGCATGTAAAGTACGTAGTACTAGGAGTGTGTCATAAGCCGGGGGTTCATAAGCCTCAATATCTTCTTCTTCCTCTTCCTCTCCCTCATTAACATTAAAAACAGCCCCTATACGTTGTTCCTCCTCCCATAACTCATCCCTAACCGTGATTACTTCCCTTAGGGTCACAACTCTTTTGTTAGGACAAGCGTTTTTGAAGTGACCAAACCCTTGACATTTGAAACAACGTACCTTAGATAGACTAGTCTCAGTGGTTGTTTTGGGGGTAGACTGAGGTGGGGGTGCGGGGTTATTCTTAATCACAAGGGGTTGATTAGTATTAGTAGGATTGATTCTATTACTATCATCTGTTCGTGACCAAGTATGACTCTTACTAGACTCACCCTCATGTCTCCCTTTCCCTTGTGCCTCGATTTTTAGACACAATCCACACAATGTATCAAAATCAGAATAAGGACACAAATCAACCGTATTGGCTATACTACGATTTAATCCACGTAAGAACCTAGCCATTTTTATTTCTTCATTTTCCTCTACTTCTCCCATTAAAACCAGGTTCTCAAATTCCTCTATATATTCACTAACACTCATTTTTCCTTGCACAAGGTTAGCAATCTTTTTGTATAAGGACAACTTGTGCGTAGTTAGAACATACCTCTTACGTAGTTTACGTTTTAAGGACTCCCAAGAAGTAATCTTACCCTTCCCACTTCTGGTGCGTTGTACCTTAAGCCCTTCATACCAAAGGGAAGCTCCTTTGCTTAGCTTTAGGATGGCGTATTTGCACCTCTCTTCGTCCTCCAAATCCTTGAAGTCAAAGAGCTTTTCCATGCTTCTTTCCCACTCCAAGTAAGCTTCAGGATCAGTACCACCGTTAAACTCAGGAAGTTCAGTTACCTTGATCTTGTCCACCGGTTCTCTCCTTGGTTGGAAGCGAGAATTCTTGGGCTGGAAGTTCTCCAGTGCCTTCTTTAGTTGTTCCAGGAAGGTAGGATCTTCAAAGTTCAATACTCCTGCCATTCTTATGTTTGTTTGATGACCAAAGCTCTGATACCACTAATGATGTGAGTTGATATGAACTTTGAAACAAGAATGAGAGATATGATTAGTATTCTGAAATGGAACGTGAATGAGTAACCAAAACATAAGGTAAAGATAGTTTGAGGATGAATAAACCGTAACCAAAGGATAGTATGCTAGGTGAAGTAGACCTATACTTCAACAAAGCGCTTTGCTAGATCAAACACTTGATTGAAATAGCGAGTTTAGAGCTTGTAACGCGACTCACTCTAGACCTTGTCTTGTAAACTACAAAGACGAAACAAAAGGAAGCTCAAAGCTTAACTTTTACTTGGTTTTTAATTTGCAAATTGGATGTTTATTCCTTCAAATGACCGGCTATATATAGCCTACAAGAGCCCTTAAACCGGTTGGTTTAGGGTGACAAAAACAAAGACTAAAACTATGTGAACATGGAGCTAATTACAAAGTAGGGAGCTAATAACAAAGCTAATGTAAACATGGAGCTAAAAACAATGTTTGATGAAGAGTAATCAGCCGTGGTCTTCTTGTGTGAACATGGAGATGAAAACAAAGCTTGAGTAGGAGTAATGAGGCGCGGCAAAGGTGTGAACATGGAGCCAAAAACAAGGCTAACAAGAGAGCCTTTTGACCGTGTACACCATGAGAACACAACCAGCTTTAAAACCTTCTTAACTTCAGTCCATTACTCATGCTTGAATGATTGTGACCCTAAGTTAATGTCTTCATTTTACCTTGATTAGTTGCTCCTTTATTCAGCTCAAATTCGAGCTAGCTCCATAATTGAAGATGACTTCTTATTATTGCTAATGTAGCTGGCCTAAGCTTAAGTAGGAGCTAGTATTCTTTAGTTGAGCCCTTTAGAACTTCCTTACTTGGATTGGTAGCTCCTTGATTCGGATCAGGTATAGTGGGAGGTTTTAACACAATTAAGAAGTTAAATATAAAAGCAGAAGAGGAAGATAAATATCGTCCCCTACAGCAGTGTTGGTAGCCTTCGCAATCTGTTTCACAAGCTCTGCACCGAGATTCTTAGTCCTATCATTGAACTTGATAATTTTGGCAACTGTGACACCGTCCTTAGTAACCTTGGGACCTTTATGTTCCCTTTCAATAACAACGTTGCGACCCTGTAATTACATCCAAGAATATGTTCCAGCTAGCTGCCACTCTGCCACGACATCAGAGCCTTAATCTCAAAAAGAATTGGGGTCGACTAACATGAATCAATATCTTAAATCGTCATCCAAAAAAAATAAAAATAAAGGTATGAATTCAAACATTCTAAATTAAAGAGTCTATTTTGCTGCTCTCCTCAGTTTCATTGAAGATGAAACCTTCGGCTCGTGGTGATTGCACTTGTGATGCTTCCTAGATTTCATTAGGAAATCATACATGACAGTGCGATTGTTTCCCTCATTGTCACTTAAACTCTATCAGAAATACCTCTCACGGGAATGTTTCAGTGTCGGACACATCTATTTCATAAAATGTATTCATTTTTCCGAGTTTCATACACAAATGCAATGTATTATGAAGAATCTGAGTAACCTATCTCAAACGGTCAAACCACCCTCATCATACAAATACTAAAATATACTCGAATTAGAGCTACAAACCAATGCTCATGTGTAGGCTCTAGATTATAGCTTGCTTTAACTTAAGGTAAATCGTAGCTCATGTTTAGGCTTTAGATGCATTCGCATTTCAGACTTGTACTCTACTATTTAGACCTGATTCGCGCATAAATATGCAACCCGGTTCTCACAATAAAGTAAGAACAAACGGGCATTCAATTTATGGCTAGAAACAAACCGAAGCATGTAGAAATTGCAGCATTCGCATCGACATAAAAGCACAACTTGTGAACATGATTAAATTAGTATTGCGCAACCTGATTGAAGAAAGAAATGCATCCAACATTAACATGAAAATACAGCTCGATTGAAGAATAACGGAACCATGTTTTTGGGTCAAAACGCATTCGAACGCAACCCTATTTTTTTACACAAACTAATATGCAGCTATTCACATGATGCGAAAATGTGGCCTGCATTTGCAATAAAATACAGTGGAACTAAAGTGAATCCTGAACTTGTATCACCTGTAACCCACTAAAAGTCTAAAATGCAACTTGAACTTATTGAATTGAACGCGAACCAAGTTAAATACAGTCTGGTTCCCATTCCATCTTGATTTGCCTCAAAATGCTGTCTGCATTAGTTTAACTGCTGCTCCCTTCTAAATAGGATCCTATTTATCTCGAGGGACATACAAATTGACATGATGTAAAAAGTTATAGAAGATGACAGAAAATAAGTCATAGTTTACGTCGAAACTGAATGGTAAAGAGTGTGAATTTGAGCTTACAGTATCCCGTGATCATAAGTAGAATGTGAAATGCTCAGGACCCAAAGTACTGAGTGTGAATTTTCAAAGAATGAGACAATTTTTTCCGAAATAATGAAAAAAGAGAAGAAATTGAGCAAAATATATTAGTACCTAGGAGAAGTTTTTCCCAGTATAACATATCCTAGAGGAAACACTGTCTTTGCTTGATCGTCACTAACGGACAGAGATATTACTACCTCCTCACCAGGTTTCCAGTTCAAGGGGGTTGCCACCTAGTGCGTGCTTTGACGCCTTCTGTAGGCATTCCAACACCCTCACTACTTTTTCCATGTTCCGCCCTGTCATTGCTGCATATAAAAAAATCAGCTTAACCTGATCATTTCACCACAAAAAAAACATATGCAGTACTCATAATGATCATTATTGTGAAAAATATAGGAGAAGTGAGAAGCGAGAGTAGACCAGCTTGTCAGGACCAAGGATATGCAAGGCACGAGAAGGAAGTTGCTCTCCATTGGAACCTTTATCTTTAGGATCCACCATATTCAACTGCTTTATTATATCCCTCTTTGGATCCGCTATGATGGGGTAATTCACATTGTATCCTCGCTCCCTTCAAGTCAACATTACCCATAGGCCATGCATATCTCGTGTTTACTCATTTATAAGGAAAAAAGAGTGAAAGAAGGAGATGAGGACTCGCAGAAGAGGCCTCAACGTCCTTGACCCGAATTTGACCCGTAATCCTAGTGACATGAATTGTCACAGCGCAAGAATGTGTCCTTCATATATAATTCGTAATCATGAGCAACAAACCAACACTACTTAGGTCTCTGTTAGAACAAGATTTTCATACATTTAATCGTCACACACAATACTAATATATATTAATAACATTTTACACAACAGTTTAACATAAGTGACAAACTAGTTCATTCAGTTTTTCACTACTTCAAATGATAAAATCGAACTGTGCCCTTGTACGTGGAGCAGAAAAATAATGGATATCAAACATTCTAACCTGCAATTTCACATCTAAATCCAACCGACCATCATACAACATCAAAACAATAATATTCAATACCTAGTTTATGTACCCGAGACTTTACCATCCAAAATATTTTAACAATCAATCAATCACGGTAATACGAGAAATGTAGGATAATGAATTGAATTATGTACCTAAACACTACAATCCAAATTCTATTTAACAATCAATGAATCAATCAGATTATGTATTTCGCACATCACTAACAACTTAGAGAACATACAACTATTCAAAGCACAACTTATTTGAGGGTTTAGATGTGACAACAAATGGTTACCTGAATTAAGTATCCTTCCATGACATGATTAGATGCAGTTCGAGGCCAATCATAACCATGTGCATCCAACTTCTTCAAAAATAATAATTTGGTGTCTGTTCACACAAACAATACTTAATAAAAAAATCAATAAAATGGAGGAAATGCCGGTTTAATCGAAATCGGAACACAGAATATATATATATATATATATATATATATATATATATATATATATATATATATATATATATATATAACAGCATACAAGCACGAAAACCACTTTACATTATGAAAATCTAGAGGCATATGTAGGCTGAATCAGGGAATCGTAATCCTAATTACGTGAGATTACAGAATCCCCAATTCAATTATTAGGGATTTTTAAAATTAAAAGGGCAATAAAAAGAATAGTCATTTATAAAGACCTACCTCGATTATCACAAAATTGAAGGAAAAAAGAGCCTGAGAATCGTCCATCAATGAAGTTTTGGGGTTGAAAACAAAACAAAGAGGGCGTGTCTCAGTGAACGATTTAGGTTTTCAATAAAAGGAGAAAGTAGCGGCATAGGCGAGATAATGAAATTCGAGTATAGTGGAGCACTTTTTTTAGTACGGAGTAGTTGATATAATATAATAATATTATTCAGTAAATTTTGACCAATGATAGAGCTTAACGGGGATATGAGATAAAAAGTGGATGGACGCTTATACAAGCGTCGACCTTGTAGTGTAGAGAAAGTAAGGGAATTGTAGTAGTGAATTAGAAGAAGTAGCAGCCTTACGCCTCTTACAAGGTAAAGAAGCACTAGAACTAGTTGAATCCTGTTTGATGGGACCAGAAATATCCCTTTCAGGAACAAAATGGAGAAGTCTTTCCATACGTTGCACCTCCTTAACCTTAGAAATTCGAGACGGAATCATATCCATAGTAGTGCACCTACAGCCAGAGAAATATAGAGTTGTCTATACAGACCCTCTAGAAATTGCTTCAGAGATAATAGAAGTCGGTATCCCCAGTTTAACTCTTTTACCAGATGGGGCAACCAACATATCCAGTGGCGAAAATAAAGGCCAGGACCTGCGGTCTTCAGGATTTGACAAGAAGACTTTAACCCTTCCTGCTGAACGCATATCAGGGACAATTTGATCCCAGTTACCAACAATTGAGCTTATAGAACCCATTGGATAACAAAGCCTTTCTAAGTTAGAACCAACACTTGCAACCCTTATAAAAAATAGCTCGAAGCCCATCCTTTCTCATCCCCACAATGCAGAGGATTGATAAGAGAATAACCATCACGAACCCACACAATGAAACGACCCTGATTATGGGCTTGAAGGCTATAACAATATTTCAAATCAGCCAATTGAAAATCCAACTTATAGGCAGAATAGAGACATTCAATGGAAGTAATAAGACGTCAGATAGTTGGCATCACTTGACAAGACGCTAACTGTGTTAGCCTGAGAAAATTGGTCATGAATGAAGAAAAAGGAATTGAAGCACCAACCTTTAAAAACTGGTCGTAGAAAGTAACCCAGCCTAGGTTAAACCAGTCTACCATTACCAGACAGTCGATGGGTATCCAGATTTCAGCAATTTCCCCTTTATCTGGAGTTGCTCAATTAAACCAGGATTCATAGTAGAAGGATAATATCGGCATTAACCATCATAATAGTATTTTTGAAGACAAAGCCTTGGTAAAGAAATTCATCACACGAATTTGATATCTCCTTCAGAAAAGCAGAGGAAGACATATTGATGGAGAAGAAGATTTAGGGTTTTTTCGCAAAAAAGGGTAAACCAATGACCTAGATTACCTCAACACAACTAAGTGTAGACACCCACATTTGGCCGTTAAGTGTCTATAGCAGTTTCCAAAAAACACTCGATGATGATCGGACGCAAACATGCTTTAATATACTCGAATATGGGCTCAAAATCGTTAGTATTTGGCTTGGGCTTTTTACGGAGTACAAATATCACAAAACCAACCTCAAATCCAGGACCAGCGGGTCGTTTCCAATCAAATAAGACTAATTTAGGTCAAAACTGACACCAAGGGTAAAACCGTCTTTTAGCGACCGGGTCAAACCCCGGTCAAAGGCGTTTCCGAGACATAAAATCTTTCACGCAGCTTTCGGAAATCCGATTTGAAGTCAAATACCACAAAAAATTAGCTACAAGGAGGAACTAAAACTCTCTCTTAAAGATAAAACTCTATCTCTAAAAGAGTCCTCCCACGCGTCTAGACCCACTCGATCGAGTGGACCAATCCACTCGGTCAAGTAGGCTTGTATGACCCGCAGAAATGGGCATCATATCAGGCACTCGATCGAGTGACATACACCACTCGATCGAGTGGCCTCTTTTCTATCCGAAACCGAAACCTATTCCTATCCCAACCGGGTATTTCCTCTCATCTACAACCGGCTTTTCCTATCCAAAGTGGGTGTTTCTTTCCTATCCAAACCGGGTTCCTTTCCTAGCCAAAGCCGGATACCCTCTCCTATAACTACACCCCTTTGCACACACAATTCACAACACAATTCACGACGACAACAACCTTACAACCATCAACATCCTAGGCGATACAATCCTATACTTTTTACAATCCCGACCTTTCCCCTATAAACCCTCTAGGAAACTCGAGATCAAAACTCGTCAAAGACCCGAGAGAAAAACTCCTCAAATCCTCTCCCTAACCATACACACCATAACTCACCTATATACATCTTACCGCTCCCGCGCCTAGGCCGCTACTACGAGTCCGTTTTCGAGATAATTAAGCATGTAGGTTAAGGGTGTTATAAATCCCGCTTTCTCCTTTTCTCTCTTCCTTTTCTATCTTTCTCGTCCGTCAGTCTTATGTCGTCGTGGTCACATTTTTTTTTTCTTCTTATTTTCTTTTCTCGTTTCTAATATCGATATTATCGTATTATTTTCTAAAAGCATTATCTCCTAGGATACAATATCGACTCTTTAGTCGAATATCGGATCTAAAGGATCAATCAATAAACCGTATAAAGCACGATCCCGTCGACGCCGAAATAATGGTCACATGGTCTGAAAAGACTATTAGACATTATAACGCAGAGGGAAACATCTTTTATAATCAAGTATAAAAGATATTAGACAACTATTAGACATTAAAAGATATAAACATCTTTTGTAAACAACTTTTTACAAAATCCACTCTAAATATTAGATATTCATTTTATAATCAAGTATTGAATATGATGAACTCATTTAGCATATATATTTAACCCCAACTTTTCCTTTATTTTGGTTCATTTTATGTGTCCTAGGAGTTATTTTTCTAGCTTTTCATCCTTCTTTGTTATGCCGGGTATTTTGTTTACGTTTTGTTTTGTAGGAAACGAGACAAATGAAGGAGATTGAGCTATATTTTGGGTAATGACGTGAGTTGAGCCATGAAATCTACAAGAAAGAAGTGATAAAATTTAGAAGATACTAAGTGAATACTTTAAGAAGGACGTGAAGTGAAGAAACAATAAGAAACGACAAAGAAATAAGTTGGGAGGCTCAAACAAATGCAAATCGAGAAGAAAGAACGATCGCGAAAACAAGGGTCCAATTCAAACGTGAATATCTTTCGTTCTACAACTCCGATTGAGCTGATTTTTCTGGCGTTGGAAATCCCTTTCTCTTAGGTTTTCAACGGTATATTACACGGCCAAATCCGATAAATAACGAAGAAACAGCAAGCATTTCAAATTCGTCACACAGTGCAGAGGAACCCGAACCGCTCGGGACGAACCCAAACCGGTCGGTACGGACCCAAACCGGTCGGGACAGACCTGAACCGACCAGTTTGAGGCTGTTTCTCGGGGTTTCAGTTATTAAATTTTGTAACTTATCATAACTCTTATTTACGAGATATTCTTTCCTAATTAGTTTCGCTTAGTACTTAGGAAAGTAGGATTAATGAGACTCCTTATCATTATTAGTATATATATACCCTCTTCAGGTTAGATTTTATTTACACTTTCATATTCAATAGTTTAGTTTAGACTTTTTATTAGCATTAGAATTCATCTAGTTTGTAGTCATACTTTTAGACCGTTAATCTTTCAGTTCTACTTAATTGGTACCTTTTCTTATTCTCTTATTTTCATATTGTTCTTTATTATGCTTAATTCCTTTATTGCTTTATCGTTTATTATGAGTGGCTAATTTATTTATCTAGGGTTGAAGGGGATCTGTGCTAATTGAATTGGGGATGTTAGTTTAATTACTTATTTGATTGATCATTCATACGTTATTGCCTTACTACTTGTCTTGTATCGTTGTTTGATTAGTTTGAGACGTTGAACTAGTGGAATATTTAGGAACCCAAACCTAAGATCGAAAGCCTGGTAAGGGTAGACTTACAAGTAAGTGAGTAGGATAATCTGGTAAATTGCGAGAGCCCGTCTGAATCTATCTTAAGGTTGACATAAGATCCGAAAGGCCGTGTCTTTGCCCTAAATAACTATGATTGATTGATTGAATGATTAATTAACTTTACCCAATTTGATTACATAGTGAACCGTAAGACCCTAGATCCTTTTAATATTGTTAGAACCTCGTTATTTTACATAGTCGTATTAGTTTAGACAAATTCATAAAAACCGGAATTAGAATAGTTTAGAATCGACTATAGATAATTAGCGATAAACGTCTGTCTCTCTCTGGATTCGACCCTTACTTCCTGCTAGCTACCTATTAGTTGTTTGTTAGGTTTATTTTGATATAGGTGATACGACTTTAGCCTTATCAATTTTGGCGCCATTGCCGGGGAGACAGTTTTGTATTATTGCTTATTATTTGTTTTGCGTTCTAGATTATTTTGTATATATATTTTTTATTTCGTATATGTTCCGGTCACGGAAACTATTAACCCGGTTCTGGATCCCGAGTCGTGAATTGAAACGTTGACAAGTAATGGACAGCTCGATTTCCCTTGACCTCTCCTTTATCCCTTTCCTATGATCGGACCTTCCCGGCAGAGTCGGCCTGCTCCCTGCACAATGAATGCACAGGGTCTCGGAGGTTGTCTAAGGGAACCCTCTCCGATGCCTAAGTTAGTCCGTGAAATGCCTTGATGAACCTAGTTCGTGAGGAACTAGGCGGCGTTTTTAAGAGTGAGAGTCTAGAGAGAGAAAATCCAACCCCCTTCTTGTGGGAAAGGGTTGAGTATTTATACCTTCCCATAAGAGAGGGAAGTAAGAGGGGAATGGATGGATAAGGAGGTAACAAGTGGCGTCTTCCCATCCACCCATTCCTAATTACCTTAGGCGAAATGACGGGAGGGCCCCTGGGGGTCTTGGCCCTGTCAATCAGGGACATCCCCAGGGCAGGCGGATATTGAACCGTGGCCGCTGGGCTCTAGCAGGCTGTGTTCGCTTGCTGGCCCGGCGGTCGATTGCTTTCCTTAGCGTTTATGTTTCTATTTTGGCTGCTTGCCAGGGACTGACTTTTGAGCTTTATAGGCGTTCCTCTGGGGCCTGCCTGGCAGGCGATTAGTGACAGGCTGCCGACCCCAATCAATTGGCCCTCGTCAGCAGGGATTAAAGCAAGGCTTTCCTTCTGTTGGCGACTCTTGCTTGGAGGGAGGTTGACTTACTTCCATGTCTGCTACCGCATTTAATGCTTTGTGCCTTCCCAAGGAACGAAGCGCAGTTCACGCCAGGTATACAAAGAGTTGAGAGTGTTTTTGCAATGACTATACTTCTCCTCTTGATGGATTTTCGGGAACCGTGAAGAGTTCCAGATTGGCGGTTCTCCTTCCAGGGTGGTTGGGACGTCATTAATGTTGTGCTTTCACTTGTATAAATCCCAGTTTTCTTTGTCATTTCTGCTTAGCCCATCTTCAATCATTCCACTTTCTCTGTTTTAATCATGGTTTGGATCAAAAAAATCGTGACTCGCCGTGGAGTTTGCTCTGTTACTTTTCTTTTTAGAGGATTCTGGAGGCTCCGGTACGCTCGAGCTGCTTATCGAGCCATTCGTCGTAGCCGTCGTTCACGGCTTCATTCTCGTCGGAGTGGCAGGAAAATCTCCACCAGGTCGAGTAAACGTCTTAAAAGATCCTCGACCCCTGTTGCTCCCAGATTTAGGCGCTGCCCTCAGGGAGGGGGTTGCTTTGACAGGGGGTGCCACGAATGCTTTCCGTGGCTACACCCTGAGCAGTTTGACCCTGATTTTTCAGATGCTGACTCCTCCCTGGGGTCAGGCCCCTCCTCCCCTGTGAGGAGAACAGGTTGTCGCACCTACGACGAGTCCCAGGCTGTTCCCTTTGGCAGGGATTGGGAGGACAGTAGCCGAGACTCTGATGATAGTGAGGGTCTTGGTTGCTTGAGTGACAAGGATGGGGATGGACTCCCTGATGATCCTTTCAAGGATTCCCCAGACTGGGACTAGGGCTCGGATTTTGGGAGCCAAGGCAGCCCTGGGGACCGTTCCCCAGATTTGGATGACGATTAGGCCTGCGTAGCAGGGTGTGGGCTTGTCGGGCCGGAATTTTTAGGCCTTATGTATTTTCTTTTCTGGTTCGGCACAAGATGTAATTTTCCCCTTTCTTTAAGGCTAATGAAATGAAATTTAATCAGCTTCGTTTTTTCGTTTTTTTTGAATGCGCGGATGACGTCGTGGGTCGATTTTTTCCCTCTGCCACTTTAGTTTTTGGAGGCCCTTCTCGGGAAGGGGTGAACAGCCCGTGTTCAGCGCGCGACACGTGGGAGACTGTTGGGGGTCTTGTCAGGGAAGTCGCCTCTTGGGCTTCTTGGGCTTTATAAAAGCCCTTCTTCCCCTCCATTTTCTCTTTTTACTTTTTCTGAGATTTCCAACTCCTTACACTCTCAAATCGCTTTTGTTGCTGAGCATTCTTCGAGGAGCAAGGAGTACCCTCTGTCACTGTTTCCGGCGACTTATCAGCGTCATTAGGTTAGAAGTTCTTCTTTAAACCTTTTCCCCCTCTTTTTTCCCTTCCATAGCCAATATGTCGCGAGTTCGTCCCCTTTCTTTTAATTCTTTGCTCGGGGGAACTGGGGATGGCGACGGTGGCCAGCGTGACCTAGCTTCTTCCTCAGGGGTCGGCCCTCGGGAAGAGGATGATCATCACAGGGGGGAGGGTGCTGAGTCACCCGAACCTGCCACCTTTGATGTGGTCGATTCCGATGACGAGGCTCTGGAGGTGGACCCTTCCACGGTTGTCGGCCCCCTCATCCACAGGGAGAGGGGGAGGACCTATTACTTGGATAAGAAAAAGTATTTGATCCCCCTAAAGACTTACCCTGAGGCCAAGAACAGGGACCTGATTCTGGAGAGCAATGCTGCTAGGGCAATTGAACAGTTTTATAACTTCGGGGAAGGGTACACAGTCGTAATTCCGGGGGAAAGGGACACAGTGTGCTGTCCTCCGGAGGGTTGCGTGGCCGTCTACCACAAGGCCTTAGAATTTGGCCTGCGATTCCCACTACATCCTTTCCTGGAGGAAACATTCAGGAGGATGAACGTCGTCATTGCCTAGCTGACTGCCACTGCCATTAGATCCTTAGTAGCTTACACCTGGACCTGCCTTTTTCACGGTGAGGGGCCTTATATTGACGTCCTTCGCTTTATGGTCGGTCTTCAAATGGTGTCCTCGTCGGGGGGGATGGCTCCCCTGGTTATTGGTCTCTGCAGAGGCAGAAGAAGTATGCCTTGGTCTGGCCAGCTTTGAGCAGCCTAAAAGACTGGAAAAATAACTTTCTATACGTCCATAGCGCGTCAGGGTGGAAGATTCCTAGGCATTTTAGGAATCATGTCCACACCCGCATGGAAACGCGCGAGGAGTACCGCCCAGGCGTCGGGGGGAAGGCCCTGGAGGTCAAGTTGAGCGCGAAGGAGGAGATTTTGATTCAAAAGTTTGAAATTGTTGCGGACAAACATGGCACCTTTGGCCCTGCCTTCTGGCTCCCTCACGCGGAGCTTATTACGACAGACGAGTACTTGCTCCCCTTGGGCCTGATTCCTGGCCTTGAAGGTAGTTCTAGGGAGTTTTTGCTGTCACGATTTTCCAGAGACTTTATTTCTCCCTGCTTTTTAGATGACCGCCTTTCCCTTTCTGCAGATTCCTATACTTGGCGTTGGACAAAGAAGCAAGTCAGGAGGCTGGGCTGGAGTGAGGATCTAGTCGTTCTTTCAAAGCGTCCTTCTCTCCCTGTGAATTTCAGGAAAGGGAGCAAAGCCTTAATGAAGCTTGTGAAAGACTTTGCGCCTGGTCGAAAATTGCCTCTCCCTCCCCGGCTGCCTTCGTCGAAGCCGGCGACTCCTACCCCCAGCATCCATGAGGGGGAGGCTGAGGTCACTTCTGGAGCTTCTCAGGGAACGCAGCCTGGGAATTCCGAGGAAACTGGGGAAAGTGTTCCCTTGGAGTTGAGGAGTAAAAGAGACAGGGAACCTCCTAGTGCTGATGTGGTGGATCTGGAGGCGGATGTTACCACCCCTGAGGCGAAGCGCCCTGCCCGTGAACTTCCAAGTACCCCCTTCTCGGAGGAAAACGCAGAGTTCCACTACACTGCTGGTGACAGCGTGGATGTGTCAGGCCTGCTTTCTGATTCTGGGGCCATCTTGGTTGACCGCCTCACCAAAACTGTGACTTCAACTTCTCATCAAGTTCTTCAGTACATCCAGCGTACCTCTAAGGTTCTGCTGGCGTCTGCCGAGCTGGCGGCTCTCAGCCGCCTGAGTGATGAAGAACTGACGATCACACCCGGGGCTCCTCCTCCTGACCGCCTGGCCATGGTAGAGAGGGATATTTCCTTGATAAGCTCTTTGAAGGATAAGCTGGCAAGGCAGAAGGGCGAGCTAGAGGAGGTAAAGAAGCAGGCTGGTCAGTGGCGGCTGCAGGGGGAGAGGGCTGTGAAGGAAATAGCTAAGCTGGAGGCTGATTTGAAGGAGAGCCGCCTGTCGATGGATCGATCTAATCTCTCTTTGGCTGAGATGGGGCACTTAAAGGGGAGAGTGGCTGACTTGGAGGAGCAGTTGTCCAGAGCTAACTCAACTTTTGAACAGGCTAAAGGAGAATGGAAGAAAGAGAAGGAGACCCTGGCAGAGGAGACTGAAGCTGCGGTGGATGCCAGCTTCGCAAGCGGTGCCAACTCTTCCCTGGAGTTGGTGATGGAGGTGATAGGGGAAATGTTCTCTACCTTTACTGAGGAAACCTTCCGGAGTCTTTATACCGCCAAGAATGAAGCTCGGGCGGCCAGTCAGCCTGAGGCAGATGCCGGCCCTCGCCAGGATGCTCCGTGACGCTCCTTTCTTGTAATAGTCTTACTTTTCTGTGCTGAGCCTGTGTTATGGCCAGCTTGCTTGTAATATTGGTCACTTTGGTTTCTTCGCCTTAACTTTGTAAAGACCTTCTACCCTTCACGGGTTTTTGTTGTGGAATATTTTTCTTTTCTTTGCTTCTTTAAGGTATGCTTGATCTAGAACTCGGAGGATCTTTCCCCAATGTTAGTCGTGCCTAGCATAGCTTGTCCCTGGTTTCTGCTTGGAATCCAGGGGGCTTGTCCCCTGCCTGCCCAGAGGTAGGCAGGGAGGTCTGCGTTTTCTATACAAGGTTGGGGAGCTTGCCCCCAGTCCTTGTTGATCTGGCCTGTCCCTGGCTTTTGTTCAAAAGTCCAGGGGATCTGCCCCCTGCCTGCCCAGAGGTAAGCAGGGAGGTTTGGAATTTTTGTTGGGGTGCTCATTTTCTTTAGCTTTGGCAACAGAGGGGCCTCCCCATATTGCCCCCTGCTCGTTTGTGTGTGAAAACGCAAGTTTGAACAGGCAACGAGTATGAATCTGAAGATCTCATTTCTTTATAACACTTTTTTGACATAAGGGTGGTCGGAGCCGTCGACATTTTTTTGACCGTTCTCCGCCATTGTTTTCAGCAAAATAAAACTATCTTTAGACCTGGTTTAGACATAATATTTCTTCAGGGTGTCCGCGTTCCAGTGAGCATTCAACTCTTGTCCTTCAAGGTTGGCGATTTTATATGTGCCTGGTCCCAGGATTTGAGTTACTTGGTATGGACCTTCCCAGCTGGCACTTAGTTTCCCGTGCTCCCTGGATTTTCCAACAGCCTGCGTTTTTCTGAGAACAAGATCACCCATCTGAAAATTTCTCTGATGTACTCTTCTGTTGTAGGCTTTCCTCATTCGTTGCTGGTAGGCGACGATGTTGGTACTGGCCTCCTCCCTTATCTCACCGACTAGATCTAAGGCCTCAACCATTGCAGCTTCATTCTCAGTTTGGTCGTATTGCAGGGAGCGCAGAGATGGGATCCTGGCCTCAATTGGTAGCAGAGCCTCTGCTCCATATACTAGGCCGAACGGAGTCTGGCCTGTAGATTCCTTTTGGGTGGTCCGGATTGACCAGAGTATGCTGGGAAGCTCGTCAGCCCATCTGCCCTTGAGGTCATCTACCATCTTTTTAAGCCCATTTAAGATCTGCTTGTTGGCTGCCTCTGCCTGTCCGTTGGTTTGAGGATGGCAGACGGCCGAGTAGGCAACCGCGATGCTGTGGCTTTCTAGCCAGATTCTCAGGGGATCATTGTCAAATTGCCTGCCATGATCAAACACCAACATTTTTGGCAGGCCGAATCTAGTGATAATATTCCGCCATATCACTTTTCTGACTGCTGGTTCGGTAATGTTGGGCACTGCTTCAGCTTCTATCCATTTGGTGAAGTAGTCTATAGCCACGATCAAGAACTTCCTGCCCCCGGTGGCCACCGTGAAAGGTCCTAGTATGTCCATCCCCCACTTAGCGAAAGGGATGGGGGATAGGATTGGCCTGAGTTCCTGGGCCGGGACATGGATTGACGGAGCGAAGAGTTGGCATTTTCTGCACTTCTGGGTCAGGCTTCTGGCATCTCTTAGCATGGTAGGCCAGTAGTAGCCTGCCCTTAGGGCCTTGTGGGCCAACGATCTTCCTCCGATGTGATGTCCACAGATTCCTGAGTGGATGTCCTCCAGGACTTCGGCAGCCTGGTCTGCCCCCAAGCATTTGAGCAGAGGGTAAGTGAAAGATTTCTTATAGAGTTCTTCGCCAATGATTATGAACCAGGCTGCTTTGGCCTGTACCTTCCTCTTTTGTATCGGATCTGATGGCAGGATGCCATGCTTTTTGAACTGGATGAGGGGGGTCATCCAATTTTCCGGTCCTTGCTCGACGGTGCTAATTGCCAGACAGGCGCTAGTAGATTTTTCATGCAAAACATCAACCCACACCGATCTCCGTATGTCTTGTAGGCTGGAGCTGGCCTGTTTTGACAGAGCGTCGGCTCGGTTGTTCTGTGATCGAGGGATTTGCTGGATTTCATAGGACTTTAGGCCCGACAACTCTTGCTTTACTTTTTCAAGGTATGTGGCCATGGTCTGGTCTCTGGCCTCATACTCTCCGTTAATTTGATTAGCAATGAGCTGAGAATCGGTAGCTAGTGTAACTCGCTCTGCCCCTGCGGCTTTAGCCAGTTTTATCCCTGTGAGCACAGCCTCGTATTCCGCCTCGTTGTTTGATGCTGGGAAGGTGAATCTGAGTGCATGCTCAAAATCCACTCCCCCAGGGCTGGTTAGCACGACGCCTGCACCTGCACCATTGGCTGTTGAGAATCCATTAGTGTGCACGATCCACTCCTCGGTAGGGGGCTCCTCTTCCCCTGAATGAGAGCATTCAGCCAGGAAATCGGCCAAGGCTTGGGCTTTGATGGCTGTCCTTGGCTGGTACGATATCCCCAGCTCACTTAACTCGATCGCCCATTTCAGCAGTCTCCCTGACTTCTCAAACTTTTCCAACACTTTTTCCAGTGGTTGGTCGGTGAGGACCACAACGGGATGTGCGTCAAAGTAGGGTCTGAGTTTTCTGGCTGCAACGATGACTGCATAGGCGGCTTTTTCTATCAAGGGGTAATTTCTTTCTGCTGTTCCCAGGGCGTGACTCACAAAGTAGATGGGTTTCTGTGAGTTTGCTTCCTCCCTCAGAATGACAGCACTTACCGTTGTGTTTGTGACAGCAATGTATAGGTACATTTTTTCTCCAGCTACCGGCCTTGCCAAGGTAGGGAGTTTCTTTAGGTGTTCCTTCAATTGCTCGAAGGCTTTCTTTTGTTCATCCTCTCATTTGAATTGCTTGTTGCCTTTTAATATTTTGAAGAAAGGGGTGGACTTGTCTGCTGACCTGGCGATAAACCGAGCCAGGGTGGCCATTCTGCCTGTGAGCTGCTGAATATCCCTGATGGTTTTAGGCTCCGGGAGGTCTAGGACCGCCTGAACTTTCTCGGGGTTGGCGTCTATCCCCCTGGAGCAGACCAAGAAACCCAGGAATTTTCCGGAATGGACCCCGAATGTGCATTTTTTCGGATTCAGTTTCATCTTATATGACCGTAGGGAAGAGAATGTCTCCTGAAGGTCTGTTAGATGCTCTTTGTCCCCCTTACTTTTGACGATTGCATCGTCGACGTAGGCTTCCAAGTTTCTTCCTTTTTGATTTTTGAAGACTTTGTCTACCAATCGCTGATAGGTGGCGCCTGCATTCTTCAGCCCAAATGGCATCATCTTGTACATGTAGGTGCCATGGCTGGTTATGAAGGCGCACCTCACTCTATCCGGCTGCCAGAGGTACACTTGATGGTACCCTGAGAATGCATCCAGAAAACTTAGCGTGGTGTATCCACTAGTGGCGTCCACTAGTTGATCTATCCTGGGCAGAGGGTAGCAGTCCTTAGGGCAAGCCTTGTTAAGATTTGTAAAGTCTACGCACATTCTCCATGCTCCTAATGACTTTTTTACCATCACAACATTTGCTAACCACTTAGGATAGTCACAGACTTCGATGAAATCCGCCTTTAGGAGTTTGTCTATTTCTTCTTTTATTGCTGCATCCTTTTCTGCGAACATGTTCCTTTTCTTCTGCTTCACAGGGCGAGCCTCCGGATTAATGTTCAGCTTGTGAACAATAAAAGCCGGGTCGACCCCTGGCATCTCATCTGCCGAGTGAGCGAATACGTTCCTGGTTCTAAGTCCACCAGCATACTTTCCCCTTCAGGCTCTAGGTGGACTGATTCTTGCTGGGCAGTCGGGATCTCACCTTCCCTGGTGGGGGAGCATTGGGCTTTTCGCTTTCCTTTTCTTTCTGTCTCATGGGCTTGCAGGGCCACAGAGTAACAGTGTCTGGCCGACTCCTGATCCCCATGGACCTTCCCTTCCATGCCGAAGTCTGTTACATAGGCTATGGTGAGGGCTCTAATTGATATAGCAGCTTCTATTTCATCTAGGGTGGCTCGACCTATTAGGGCGTTGTACGCAGATTTGGCATCCACCACAACAAATGACGCCCTGACATTTCTGGCTGAGGTCCCCTCCCCAAAAGTCACCGGTAGATCGATAACTCCCATGGGTAGCATGCCTGCCCCATTGAACCCATACAAAGATCCGGGGGCTGGCTTCAGATGTCTTTTTTCTAGATTCATTTTCTCAAAAGCGTCTTTGTATAAGAGATTTGTGTAGGCGCCAGTGTCCACCATACACCTCTTGACAATGTGGTTGCTAATTTCAAGGGTTAAGACCAGAGGGTCACTATGCGGGTACACAACTCTCCCTGCATCTTCAGGAGTGATGCTTAGGGTAGTGCCTCTTCGACTGCCTGCCCTCTCGGCGTAGCAAGTTTGGTTCCGCAGCTCGCGGATCTGCCTTTTCTGGCTACGCATGCTGGTCCGCCCCTCTGCATCTCCTGATACTACATGGATGACCATGCGATTTTAGGCTGAGCCCTCAGGTTTGTCTGCCGCCTCTTTCTGGGGTTTGTTCCTTGCTGCATAGTTACTCAGCCAGCCGTTTCTTATTAGTTTCTCTATTTCGTCTTTTAAGTGTCGGCATTCCTCCGTGGTATGACCTATGCAATCGTGGAACGTGCAGAATTTTTTTGGGATCTCCTTTTGGGCTGCGCGGCTTGTTTGGACGAGCCCATTTTGCTGTTTCTTTTTCCAACTCGAAGATTTCGGCTTTCGGCCTGTTGAGGGCCGTGTATCTGTCAAACCTTGCTTGGTATGTTGTGCGTTCCTTTTTGGGAGTGTCTCCCTCTTCTCTCTGCTTGCCTGGCTCATTTCTGCCACGTCCACCCTACGGTCCCCCTTGCGGCCTTGTTTGGCCTGCAGGGGTATCCGGCAGGCTGTGAAACTCTTCCTGCAGAATAAACCCTTCAGCAATTTTCCTGGCCATGGCCAAGGTTTCTGGCTGGGCCCTGATCATCTGATTTTTCATTTCTCCTGGGAGCAGGGAGATTGTCAGGGCGTAAGCAGCGGTGGAGTCATCGATCTCCCTGACTTGCTGGTAGGATAAGTCAAACCTTCTTAGGTACTCCCTTACACTTTCACCCTTTTTCTGCTTTAGGGTCATAAGATCGAAGCGAGTGAGACGTCTCCTTTTGTTCCCTGCATATTGTTCGAGGAAAACCTCGGCCAATTCTATGAAGAACTTGATTGATCCTTGGCGGAGGTCCCTGAACCACCCTTGTGCGAGCCCTACCAGGGTGGTTGGGAAGACTTTGCACCAGATAGCGTCATCCACGTCGTACATGCCCATGTGGCCCTCGAATGCCGCCAAGTGGTCCTCTGGGTCTGTTGTCCCGTCAAACTTAATGGTGGGCATTTTGATCTTCGGGATGGGGTATTCTTGTACCTCAGGATGAAGTGGGGTTTTTGTGGGCCTGCCTACCATTCGTGACCTGCTTTTCCCAGACTGGTTACTGCGAATATCCCATTGTCTATGGATCGGTTTCCTCGTACCGGGGGAGCGGTGCCTTGGAGGCGGCCTGCTTGCTGCTTCGTCTTCTGTCTCAGGGGAGATTTGCCTGGGTCTCTTTCTCTGAGAGTGGCAGAGGTTGTCATCTTGGTGGTATATAGATTCAAGCGGTTGCCCCCGGTTGAGCCTAGACTGCAGGCTTTGGGACAAACCCGGGGCTGCTGCTCCTTGACCGCCGGCGTTAACCTGGAGAAGACCCCGCCCTGCTTTTCTCCCAGGCGCTTAGATATGGGCTCCCTGTGCCTCATCCGCTCATGCAATCCTTGGGATAAACCTCTATGTTCTCCAGACGCGGATTCTATTGTGTGAATGGAGAATGCCTGCTGTTGGGCAGGTGGCTCTGGGCTACCTGTTGTGATACGCCTTTGCACCTGCGCGTATACTTGTGCCGTCCTTCTTGCTTTCCTCTGAGCGTTTCTGGCGGCGGTCCGCTTCGTGCCCCCAGCTCCATCCCTGCTTATTGAGGGTGGCTGCCTAGGGGCCGTTGCGACCCTGCCTACCAGGTTCTCAGGAGTGAACTCCTGGTTTAGCATTGCAGAGAAGAAGGCGGTTGTCAGCGCAATCTGAGCTGGGGTCAGATTCAGAGTGTGCCCTAGGTGTGTCCCCAACTCAGGTGCTGCAGCAGCGTTTGGCACGCCTAGGAGACTGGTTCCTCCCACCCCCAGGATCGTGGCGGGAGGAATCCTCTCTGACTGTGGCATGCCATACAGGGGGGTCACCGGTGGGACCGTCGGACCCGCCCCCACACTGGCGTCAACGATTTTTGGCATGATTGATTGTTTTAGTTTTTTGTAATTAGGAATGGTTGATTTTTTGTGGGTAATCCGTGGATACAACCAGAACTTCCCCACAGACGGCGCCAAATTGTTCCGGTCACGGAAACAATTAACCCGGTTCTGGATCCCGGGTCGTGAATTGAAACGTTGACAAGTAATGGACAGCTCGATTTCCCTTGACCTCTTCTTTATCCCTCTCCTATGATCGGACCTTCCCGGCAGAGTCGGCCTGCTCCCTGCACAATGAACGCACAGGGCCTTGGAGGTAGTCCGAGGGAACCCTCTCCGATGCCTAAGTTAGTCCGTGAAATGCCTTGATGAACCTAGTTCGTGAGGAACTAGGCGGCGTTTTTAGGAGTGAGAGTCTAGAGAGATAAAATCCAACCCCCTTCTTGTGGGAAAGGGTTGAGTATTTATACCTTCCCATAAGAGAGGGAAGTAGGAGGGGAATGGATGGATAAGGAGGTAACAAGTGGCGTCTTCCCATCCACCCATTCCTAATTACCTTAGGCGAAATGACGGGAGGGCCCCTGGGGGTCTTGGCCCTGTAAATCAGGGACATCCCCAGGGCAGGCGGATTTTGAACCGTGGCCGCTGGGCTCTAGCAGGCTGTGTTGGCTTGCTGGCCCGGCGGTCGATTGCTTTCCTTAGCGTTTATGTTTCTATTTTGGCTGCTTGCCAGGGACTGACTTTTGAGCTTTATAGGCATTCCTCTGGGGCCTGCCTGGCAGGCGATTAGTGACAGGCTGCCGACCCCAATCAGTATATATATATATATATATACTTTAATTTGTCTAATCATTATGACTATTTTCTACTTTCCTCAATTTAATCATGAGTCACTGCATATTTATTGGGATAAACTTGAGTCTTTTATTTATCAAAGTGGCTATCATGTTGATATTTGGGAGATGTGTCATATGATTTATGATGGTGTGGATGATGAGAGACGGGCTAATATCGAGGCAAATTGCGATGGGATGTTTAATTATATTCCTTATGAGGAGCGATGGGAACTCCTTACATATTTAGCCTGAAACAGTGCTGAGTCAGAGATGAGGTGGAATAATGAAATGGCGGAAATCAAGGCTTTGATGCTACAATTCACGCAACTCCTACAAAATCAAGAAACTCTAAAAGGTTAGTTGCTAGCTCTTACCCAATTAGTCGACGAAAAGCAACAAAGTCAATCGGGTTCGCCTATAGAAGTAGCCAATAACCTTCAGGTAAGTGTTTCATCTCCATCTCCTATGAACATAATTGATGATGAAGATGATGATGATGATGTGTATAATGTTCAATCTATCCAAGTTCCCCAATCCCCCATGAAAGATAATACGATTCATGATGTTGATTTCCATGATTTTGATCCTTGTGAACCATCTCATCCTTCTTTAAACCAACTACCAAACACTTTAATTCAACCTTCCCCCGACTTTGTGAATGTTCATGCCATTGAGTTGGAATGTGTATTTTTTGAGGATAATGTGTGTTTGGATGTTCTAAATATTGTTCTTTCAACTAAGGACAACATTAAGGATTTTGATTTGTGTGATTTTGACGGAGTGTCATTTGATGTCAATTATGAGATTTTGGAGAAAGAATTAAATAAAAGAGAGGATCTTGAGCTTGAGAGGAAAAATCAAAGGGAAGAGGATAATACACTTTTTGATGATTCATTGAGTGATAAATATGTGGATAGATGGGATATCGAGGATGATTTATTTGAGAAACCCATTCTAGAGAAATTTGAATTTTTCCCCTATATTGAGGACGAATCCCTTTTACCCATTAATTGTCTTGATCAGATATCTCTTGACCCTTTGTTTGAGCTTATGATTTATGAGGAGGATTGTGATAATTCTTTGAAGCTAATTTGTTTGAGTTTGGACTTGTCAGATTTAGACAACCTTCCTAAAGAAAGCGAGGCAAGTAAGATTGATGTTTTGACTGATTTTGAGAGTTCTAACTATTCTCTTGTGCAATATATACTCGATGATAAGCCTTGGAGGAAATTTAAGAAATTTGGTGTGTATGTCGTCTTGCCTTACGAGCCGCCTATTAGCAGTCTTACTCTTCTTATATACTATGACCACCTTGTTCAGAATTGACCCAGCTCGTTTCATATACTAAGACGATCCCTAACATTGATTTTATATGATGTCTTATTTGTATCTTGGTGCTACTTATGTTTCTGTTTAGCACATGCGCAGGCATTCGATCTACTCCTGGGAGCCTTGAATTGCTATGCATTTAATACTGATGGTTATGAATCTTATTGTCGTCTTCTTTGTCGCTGGTTTGGGGGAAAATTATTTGCAGCATATATATTGTCGGTACCTTCTCTTATTTCTTTTTTTTTTCGTCTTCTTTGTTTATCTTCCTTTACCTGTTATATTTTTGTCCTATCTTATTTACTGTGCTTCACAATGAGGACATTGTGTAACTTGGTTTGGGGGGATATTTTGTATTTTGTGTATTTTTCTTTTGGGTGCGTTTTAATTTTTAAAAAAATCATTTTTATTTTTATTTTTCATTTTTTAATTTTTCGTTTGTTTTATTTTTATTTGTTTTATTTTTATTTTTATTTTTTTTTATTTTTATTTTTGTGTGTTTTAGTATAGAATCGTGTCGACAATGATGACATTGCATTTGTCGCATGTTTTTCCCTAGTTCTTTGCTCTTTCTTGTGAATGACACTTATTTTCCGTTATTTGAGTTTAGTATTTCTTGAATCTTGTCGCCGATTATGTTTTGAATCCCAAATGAGTAAATTGCCTTGTTGTCAAGTAAACTACTTATATTGTGAGACTTAGAGCCTTAAACTGATGACATCCATGATCAGTTTCATATAGGTTGAGAGTAGTAATCATTATGAGACATGTAACATCAAATTGCATAAGCATGATATTCGTCTCTTAAATACCTGTATGCATTCGGTTTGTGATTGTGACATATGTATAAAAGGCAATCCCCTTTCTCTTATCTAATTCCCATGAACTCCACATAGCCATAATTTGACCTGTTTTGACCTGTTTATTAACTACATGCCATATTTGCCTACCCTAGTCAAGCTAGTTTGGTTAATTGGACGGAATTATTTTTTTGGGTGAATTTTGGTACTACGTCATGTTGATTGCAGAAGGAAAAAAAAATGATGAATGATTGAAAAAAAATCAATGAAAGAAAAGGAAAGGCGATAGTTGAAAAAAAAGAAAAAAAAGTGAAACAAGAAAAGGAATGTGTTTTTGCTATGAGAAAAGAATTGATCGCTCTGTTTTCGTAGTTGTTGGTGCGAAGTCGGTTATGAAAAGTTTAAAATAAGGTGCTTGGTACTACTTGTAATTCCTTTGATTAGAGTTGGTTAAGAATGGAATGAGTTTAGTTAGGTTACGGTTGTACTAGCTTGACTTTTACCTCCACATATCCAAATCGTTTGCCCCTTCTTACCCGATTACCCTCACTTTATCCATATGTAAGTCCTCGGCATGTGTCTTGGTCCGATTGAATGTGTATCTACGGTTGGTAGAGATTGATATCATGTCAGATTGCATACATGTTCTTATAAGTCGCAGTTTGGTGAGTGTTTTATCTTTCCGATTCTACATAAACTCACAATATTGCCCTTATTGAGTGCTGAGTGTAAACCGTGAGGAATCTCGACATAAGAAGGTTATGCAAGATTAAAAGTTTGGCATTTGAATATTGATTGGAGCTTGATCTTTGGAATTCTCTACTCTTCATCTTTGCTATAGAATTCGTTTCTTTACCCTAGGTGTCATTCGCTCGTTGGAGTATTCGATGTTGGGATTCGTGTTGATAATTAGTTCGGAGCCATTGTTTTAAGTCTTGTCCATATTCTTTGATGATTGCTTTGGTTAGACACAAGCAAAGGTTTGGTTTGGGGGGATTTGATGAACTCATTTGGCATATATATTTAACCCCAAATTTTTATTTATTTTGGTTCATTTTATGTGTCCTAGGTGTTATTTTTCTAGCTTTTCATCCTTCTTTGTTATGCCGGGTATTTTGTTTACGTTTTGTAGGAAACAAGACAAATGAAGGCGATTGAGGTATATTTTGGGTAATGACGAGAGTCGAGCTATGAAATCTACAAGAATGAAGTGATAAAAGTTAGAAGATACTAAGTGAATACTTGAGGAAGGACATGAAGTGAAGAAACAATAAGAAACGACAAAGAAATAAGTTGGGAGCCTAAAACAAATGCAAATCGAGAAGAAACAACGATCGCGAAAACAAGGGTCAACTTCAAACGTAAATATCTTGCATTTTACAACTCCGATTGAGCTGATTTTTCTGGCGTTGGAAAGATCTTTCTCGTAGCTTTCCAACGGTATATCACACGTCTAACTCTGATAAATAACGAAGAAACAGCAAGCATTTCAAATTCGTCGTGCAGTGCAGAGGAACCCGAACCGCTCGGGACGGACCCAAACCGGTCGGGACAGACCTGAACCGACCAGTTTGAGGCTGTTTCTCGGGGTTTCAGTTATTAAATTTCGTAACTTATCATAACTCTTATTTACGGGATATTCTTTCCTAATTAGTTTCGCCTAGTACTTAGGAAAGTAGGAGTAATGAGACTTCTTATCATTATTAGTATATATACCCTCTTCAGGTTAGATTTTATTTACACTTTCATATTCAATAGTTTAGTTTAGACTTTTTATTAGCATTAGAATTCATCTAGTTTGTAGTCATACTTTTAGACCATTAATCTTTCAGTTCTACTTAATTAGTACCTTTTCTTATTCTCTTATTTTCATATTGTTCTTTATTATGCTTAATTCCTTTATTGCTTTATCGTTTATTATGAGTGGATAATTTATTTATCTAGGGTTGAAGGGGATCTATGCTAATTGAACTGGGGATGTTAGTTTAATTAATTATTTGATTGATCATTCATATGTTATTGCCTTACTACTTGTCTTGTATCGTTGTTTGATTAGTTCGAGACGTTGAACTAGTTGAATGTTTAGGAACCCGAACCTAAGATCGAAAGCCTGGTAAGGGTAGACTTACAAGTAAGTGAGTAGGATAATCTGGTAAGTTGCGAGAGCCCGTCAGAATCTATCTTATGGTTGACATAAGATCCGAAAGGCCATGTCTTTGCCCTAAATAACTGTGATTGATTGATTGAATGATTAATTAACTTTACCCAATTTGATTACATAGTGAACCGTAAGACCCTTGATCCTTTAATATTGTTAGAACCTCGTTATTTTACATAGTCGTATTAGTTTAGACCAAATTCATAAAAACCGGAATTAGAATAGTTTAGAATCAACTATAGATAATTAGCGATAATCGTCTGTCTCTCTGTGGATTCGACCCTTACTTGCAGCTAGCTACCTGTTAGTCGTTTGTTAGGTTTATTTTGATATAGGTGATACGACTTTGGCCTTATCAATTTTGGCGCCGTTGCCGGGGAGACAGTTTTGTATTATTGCTTATTATTTGTTTTGGGTTCTAGATTATTTTGTATATATATTTTTTATTTCGTATATATATATATATATTATTTTTATTTTTATTTTTATTTTTTTTAATTTGTCTAATCATTATGACTATCTTCTACTTTCCTCAATTTAATCATGAGTCACTACATATTTATTGGGATAGACTTGAGTCTTTTATTTATCAAAGTGGCTATCACGTTGATATTTGGGAGATGTGTCATATGATTTATGATGGTGTGGATGATGAGTGACGGGCTAATATCGAGGCAAATTGCGATGGGATGTTTAATTATATTCCTTATGAGGAGCAATGGGAACTCCTTACATAATTAGCCTGAAACAGTGCTGAGTCAGAGATGAGCTGGAATAATGAAATGGCGGAAATCAAGGCTTTGATGCTACAATTCACGCAACTCCTACAAAATCAAGAAACTCTAAAAGGTTAGTTGCTAGCTCTTACCCAATTAGTCGACGAAAAGCAACAAAGTCAATCGGGTTCGCCTATAGAAGTAGCCAATAACCTTCAGGTAAGTGTTTCATCTCCATCTCCTATGAACATAATTGATGATGAAGATGATGATGATGATGTTGTGTATAATGTTCAATCTATCCAACTTTCCCAACCCCCCATGAAAGATAATATGATTCATGATGTTGATTTCCATGATTTTGATCCTTGTGAACCATCTCATCCTTCTTTAAACCAACTACCAAACACTTTAGTTCAACCTTCCCCCGACTTTGTGAATGTTTATGCCATTGAGTTGGAATGTGTATTTTTTGAGGATGATGTGTGTTTGGATGTTCCAAATATTGCTCTTTCAATTAAAGACAACATTAAGGATTTTGATTTGTGTGATTTTGAGGGAGTGTCATTTGATGTCAATTATGAGATTTTGGAGAAAGAATTAAATAAAAGAGAGGATTTTGAGCTTGAGAGGAAATCAAAGGGAAGAGGAGAATACACTTTTTGATGATTCATTGAGTGATAAATATGTGGATAGATGGGATATCGAGGATGATTTATTTGAGAAACCCATTTTAGAGAGATTTGAGTTTTTCCCCTATATTGAGGACAAATCCCTTTTACCCATTAATTGTCTTGATCAGATATCTCTTGACCCTTTGTTTGAGCTTATGATTTATGAGGAGAATTATGATAATTCTTTAAAGCAAATTTGTTTGAGTTTGGACTTGTCAGATTTAGATAACCTTCCTAAAGAAAGTGAGGCAAGTAAGATTGATGTTTTGACTGATTTTGAGAGTTCTAACTATTCTCTTGTGCAAATTATACTCGATGATAAGCCTTGGTGGAAATTTGAGGAATTTGGTGTGTATGTCGTCTTGCCTTACGAGCCGCTTATTAGCAGTCTTACTCTTCTTATATACTATGACTACCTTGTTCAGGATTGGCCCAGCTCGTTTGATATACTAAGACGATCCCTATCATTGATTTTATATGATGTCTTATTTGTATCTTGGTGCTACTTATGTTTCTGTTTAGCAAATGCGCAGGCATTCGATCTACTCCTGCGAGCCATGAATTGCTATGAATTTAATACTGATGGTTATGAATCTGATTCTTATCCCCCATTTTTGTCGATGGTTTGGGGGAAAATAATTTGCAGCATATATATTGTCGGTACCTTCTCTTATTTCTTTCTTATTTTTTGTATATATATTTTTTTCGTCTTCTTTGTTTATCTTCCTTTACCCGTTATATTTTTGTCTTATCTTATTTACTTTGCTTCACAATGAGGACATTGTGTAATTTGGTTTGGGTGGATATTTTTTATTTTGTGTATTTTTCTTTTGGATGCGTTTTAATTTTTAAAAATCATTTTTATTTTTATTTTTTATTTTTTGATTTTTCGTTTGTTTTTGTATGTTTTTTTTAGTTTTTGTGTGTTTTAGTATTGAATCGTGTCGACAATGATGACATTGAATTTGTCGCATGTTTTTCCCTAATTCTTTGCTCTTTCTTGTGAATGACACTTATTTTCCGTTATTTGAGTTTAGTATTTCTTGAATCTTGTCGCCGATTATGTTTTGAATGCCAAATGAGTAAATTGCCTTGTTGTCGAGTAAACTACTTATATTGTGAGACTTAGAGCCTTAAACTGATGACATACATGATCAGTTTCATATAGGTTGAGAGTAGTAATCATTATGAGACATGTAACATCAAATTGCATAAGCATGATATTCGTTTCTTAAATACCTGTATGCATTCGATTTGTGATTGTGACATATGTAGAAAAGGCAATCCCCTTTCTTTTATCTAATTCCCATGAACTCCACATAGCCATAATTTCACCTGTTTTGACCCGTTTATTAACTACATGCCATATTTGCCTACCCTAGTCAAGTTAGTTTGGTTAATTAGACTGAATTGTTTTTTTCGGGTGAAATTTGGTACTATGTCATGTTGATTGGAGAAGGAAAAAAAAATGATGAATGATTGGAGAAGGTATAATTTTGGTTTGTCTATAGTGTTGATATCAATGTGTTATTCTTTTAATATGTACAATAGTTTCTTCTACATGTCCTAATTTATGAGTTGGTTCCTTGCTACAGGTCCCATCTGAGCAGGAGGAACTAAGGGCAAGATAGATTAGTGCACAACTGATAAATAAGATAGAAGAATTGTGGAAAACAAATGCAAATGCATCTTTTCAAGATCTTGAGAAGCCCGGTGTTGATAATGAACCACAACCTGTTGCAATAAAATATGATGATGCATATCAGGTTCCTTTTTTTACGTGCTTGATATGAAGATCTTTGACATTGCAGTTTGCGACAGTGATCCGCATAGATCGTTGCCCCTAGAAACAAGCTCTCTTGACTTGTATGTTCAATTACAGCTACAACTGATATGACTGAAACTTCATATATCACAACTAATTAATATCGCAACTAATTAGTATTTATTATGGCGACTTGATTCGTAGAGGAAATGGGTCAGAGTTAAGTGCCTCGTGTTCACAGGTGATGTATATGATTGCAATAAGATCTCATGTGTAGAGTAGTTTGAAGAGTTAAAGTGACATATATTTCATTTTCTTACCTCCTATTGCACTTGTAGGTCATTTGACTTTTTCAATCTAAGAACTAATTGACGATTTTACATACGACATGAAAACGTTTTTCTTGAGTTGGGGTCGTCCGTCACCGGAAATTCAAAAGAGGTGTCTGGAGTACTAAAAGGTGAGTGTAAGACTTTTTTTTTTATAATGTTGCTCTGTCTATTTCAGTATCTCCTTTCTCACAAGGTTTTCCTACATCTCGCCTTCATGATTACTTTGAGACTGAACATCAAGGAATAGGAACTTGTGGACATGACATAGGTCCACCCCGATGCGGCCACGCGCGGATTTGGGTAGGCGAATGAATCTCCATATGAGAATGAATCGAATTGAAATTTAGGTCGAAGTGGAGTCGCCACCGAATTTTTGTGGTTATTCGGAACCATTCGAGCCCACTCTATGTCGTAGTGGTCCGTATACAAAATACGACCCACTTCCGATGTCAGAGTTTATTGGGCTCGTCCCTTTGCATTTGATACCAATACCGACGTTATCGGGTATTGTGTATTGAATGACTCTCGTGCGCCAACGGTTTCGGGCATCCGGAAACCGAGGTTCTGAGTAAGGGGTGAGGGTACGTGTTGGGAAGCCCACAAAGGACACCCAACCCCGCCCGCACATTAGCGGCCTCTACTAAGAATTCGAAAGACTTACAATACGCGCGCTAGTTAAACGGGAAAATGCTTATGCAAACATCGTTTTCCTAGGCATGAGAATTGAATTGAAAAGGGTTTCTAAGTCGATTTAATGCAATGCGGGTTCATTTAGTACAATAAACGAACAAAAGTTAAATTGACAAAAGGAATAACAAACGCGTTAGTAACGATGTAATGAATAATAACGATTTGTGCAAATATTGAATGAGATAAGAAGATGCAGATATGATGATGCATGGTTTGAAAAGACAGTATACACGTAATTAATTAGACACGTGTTGACCTAAATCATAAAATACTATCGAATTTGAAAAGAAGGATGTACGACTCGTGTTTTGGTTGTTACGAGGTCACTCGATCGCGTGGTCGATGGACTCGATTGAGTGGACCTGTAAAAGATGGTTCTGTTTTGCGTTATAGACCGCACTCGGCCGAGTTATTGGCCAACTCGGTCGAGTACATGGCCACTCGACCGAGTCACTGTGAGACTCGATCGAGTGGAAGTCACTCTGATTTTGGGGTACCACTCGACCGAGTGGGCTAGGCACTCGGTCGAGTGCCCCCTGTACGAATCATAATTCGTTTGCAATTTTGTATTGATTTAGAGATTGCTTTTGATTTTCGATAACTCGATGGTTTTACCGAATTGAGCAAAAATATTGCATGACTTATGCTCGATTTGGGTTTTTTCGTAAATCTTAGATTTGATTGAACCGAATATAAATATTGTTTGAAGTTATACTCGATTCTGAATTTGAATGCTCGTCATATCCCATATTCGATTATTGAATCGATATGGAATACTAGAGCGGAAAAAATAAAGAAAATTGATTTAAGTCGTTTTAATTCAATCAAAACGGTATGGAACTCTCTCCGCGTTTGTAGTGTCATAATTACAACCTGACATCTACGTTAACATCAACGAGAAATCGAATTAATTGAACTAGATTGACCAAATCGTTAGATGCGACATCCAACTATGAAGTTGGTATCGGATCTAACGAATCGACCCTTTGCTTAAATTAAAGGGCTTGATTCCCTCAACTTCTCCGACATCGAAATAGATCCTTAAGGTATGTGATGTCGGATCCGTGTCAACGGGTTTCGACCCTTATTGAAATACAATGTTTGCTTTTTGAAAATCGATGTGATTATATGACTCGAATAACAATAATGATACAAATGATATAAAAATTATTGTTGAAGTTAACTCATCTCAATAATCAAGTAATCGGGATATCAGAACAAGCTACCGTCAACGCTGTGTGCAGTACACTTGTATATTCGGATTTCCTTATTCCGATATCACTCATACTCGACACAAATTGATAAGTATTTTAATGTTTTGATGTTAGTGCTACCGATATTAATGATGCGATAATAACGATAGGACGAAATAAATAAAAATAAAAACGCGACCCGTATAACGACGACACAACGCGAGAAGGAGGAAGAGAAGAGAAGAAACGGGGTTTTGTCACCCTCAACCTACATGTTCTTGTCTCGGATTAGAACTCGTAACCGTGGATTTAACACTAGAGTCTTCGAGGTGGATGAAGGTTATGTTATGGTGGCTCGGGTTTGTTGAGTCCTAAAACTAGTTTAGGGTTTGCTAGTGTATTGCTTAGGATTTGCTTAGGGTTTGCTTAGGGTGTATTAGGGTTGTAAAAGTGTGAAAAAGAGGTGTGACAAAGGTGTCTCAAGATGTCTTGAAGTGTGTGCAAAGGGTTGCTTACATAGGAAAAGCTAGGACAGCGGTTTAGGGTTACTCGACCGAGTAGCCAGCTGACTCGGTCGAGTGGCCTTGTGCGTCAGCCGTCGGGTTTGAATAAGGGCCCACTCGATCGAATGGGTGGGTCACTCGATCGAGTGGCCCAGCTGAGTTGCGCGGGTCTATTATTTTGGACCGTGATCATGGATTTTTGATGGGTTTGTGTTTGAATTGGACTTTTTGGTGTTTGAGGGTTTGTTTTGTATGTCTCGAAAACGACTTTGACCGGGATTGACCCAATCGCGACAAGTCGGTTTTAATTCCGGTGTCGGTTTCGGCCCAAATTAGCCTTATTTGATTGGAAACGGCCCACTGGACCTGGATTTGAGGTTGATTTTGTGAGATTTGTACTCTGTAAGTGTGTTGGCCAGCGATTAATGGATTTGAGCCCGTACCCGAGCGCATAGAAGCATGTTAGCGTCCGATCATCATCGGGTATTTTTTGGAAACTGCCATAGACACCTGGCAGTCAAATGCGGGTGTCTACAGAGCCCCCACTCTGACTGAGGCTTGGACTGGGCGAAAGTCAGAGTATCCACCAGGCCAATCGAGGATTGAAACCTGGCGGACTTCCGGCCGGGTCGTTTATAGTCCATTAGACTTGCGTGAAGGGCTCGCCAGCCATAAGCTAGAAACCATACCTGAGCTGATGTTAATACTCCATGGGGCATTTGGACTTGTTCCGTAAGTCCTGGGTGTGCCTGTGTGTTGGCCCATCCCGTGAAAATGCTGGGGAGGTGTAGTGGTTTGTATGTCCTTGTTTGAGTCATACCTGTATAAGTCACATAAAATGCATGCAACACGTAGGTAGTAAAAGGACTCGCGCTGGGGAGAAATGATTTTTGCAAATTTGAATTTTTGAAATCTTGAAAATTTGAGATTTTTTAATTTTGGAAACTTTGATATTTTGACTCCTAACAAAGATTAGGGAAGTTCGGGATGGAGATTTTCGTGCTAGTATCGAGACTAGGCTTGCGGTTTGATTCCAATTAGGATTAGGAAATTTTCCTAAACGGTTTGCAAGGCTAATGCTATATATAGCCCCATATTGCTCTTGATTTCTTCATAAATTCCATCACAAATCAAAGAAAGACTCTTTATTTCCCTTTAGGCAAAAGAAAGTCTCTTTATCTTCTTAAGAAGTTTAGCCATGGGAATCGATAGGTTGAGTGTGATGTTGCAGGAGTGGTCTCGTCGCTTTAGGGACACAGATAGGGTGGCTTTGAATCAGACGGGGATAACTCAGCTGTACCCGTTCCGTCAGTTGGTGGTTGATCGTTATTTTCTGGATGCATGCTTGGCTTACTGGGATGACATATATCATGTCTTTGCTTTCCCTCGGGGCGAAGTCTGCCCTTTACCTGAGGAGATTGCAGCTATAGGAGGATGGAACCCGATACTCCGTCCCGCCGTTCCGTACTCGATCTATGACCCGAGGAGGAAGCTGAGAAAATTTTTGGGGCTCTCCCACAATAAGGTGTCCTGTATGATGGAGGGTGATAATATTTCTCTGATCGACTTGGCTGAGAAATTTATGAGTCCTCTTGATGTTCGAGTTAGACCGGCTTACGGTCGTAGGGCTTTCTCTTTTTGCATGCTCCATGTATATGCTTTCAAGGGTCACATGGATTTGCTATCTTGCATGGGAAGCACCCGTATTTTGAGCGTAGTAGATTTGATGGAGACTGAGCACAGCCCGACTTGGCTGATCACGGGAGAGATTATCCAAGGATTGGACAATCGTAAGAGGGACTCATCAATTCGTCTTACCGGGAGCACCCGTTTGTTGCAAGTATGTCACTTGGCCGTTCTTCAATTTTTCGATTTTTGATTTCTTTTGTGAAAATTTTTTTTACTGCAGGGGGTACTCGATCGAGTCACCCAGGCACTCGATCGAGTACCCTCGATGAAACCCTCCTGATCTGCCTCCGGAGGTGCCACTCGATTGAGTAATCCTGGCACTCAATCGAGTGCCCTCGTAAAAAGCCCCCTGTTTGCGTTCAGGGGTACCACTCGATCGAGTCTCCCAAGCACTCGACCGAGTGGCCTTAGGCGAACGCTTATTTTGCCTTGGAAGCTCATGCTTTTGCTTCCCGTTGGCAGATTTGGCTATATGAGAGGCTATCGGTGATAGATCCTCCTCTTGATGCGGGCAACTACCGTCATAACCAGGTGATGATGAGGAGGCGGGCCATTGACTTTTCTCGTCAGATTACGCAAAAGTACTGGGACGAGGTTTTGTCTTTTCATGGTGGTCCGTTAATTCGATGGGTAGTTCCGTGGTGGCCCATCTACCTTTGGAGTGGCTTGGACCCGAGGGACAGAGCCCGCTATCAGGTGATCCTTTCTTTCAGGCAGACGGTTCATCTCTACCCAGATCGCATACTCAGGCAGTACGGATGGACCCAGCGCATCCCCGAAGTTGAAGCAGCTGTGAGTGACCCTACCCAACTGACTGATGTGATGTGTGATACCTGGATGCAAAGATGGTACACACGGCATACTTGGCCCATTGTCAAATCTCGCCGCTCAATCTGGGTTTCAGATTCTTACACTAAGTGGACCAAAGCAGGAGATGCTAAAGCCCGAGCCGCTTTGAAAGTCGATGAAGCCTTCGACCTGCTGAGAAGAGAGCAAGCCAAAGACAACAGGGGGTTCTTTGATGAACGAGACACTCCAGCTACCCTAGTTCGTCTAATGTCAGGTCACAAGAAGAAGACTAAGACTCAAGCTGAAGGGTCTAGTGCTAAAGGTGCTTGGGGGAGAGTGAGCCCCCAGACGGGCTTGGAAAGAAGACTGGGCCCTAGACTAGCCGTGCAGGACCGACTTGTCCCACGGGATAGGCTACCCGAGCATGTGCGGGCCCGACTTGGACCAAAGACCGTGATTGAAGACCCGTCGTCAAAGAAGCGGGTTCGGGCTAAGGAGATTCCCCTTGTGATTAGGGAACGCTCACCTTCACCTCGGCAACCTCGGGTTCCACGTGACCCGAAGGACAAGGGAAAGGGGAAGATGCCCGGATATTAGTCTTCTTATTTTATTATTTGAATATTATTATTATTTTTTGTGGTGTGATTTTTTGTGCGTATGCTGTTTTGGCGTTTTTTTCCTCTTTTTTTTGTGATCTCGAGTTTATTGAGATATTAATAATAGACATATTATTGAACAACCGTTCCCGTCTTTTCGTTTATTGCAGTGGTTGTACCCTTTTGAGGGGTTGCCTACGTATCCACAAATAGCGGAATCAAACCAAACGTTGTTCAAAATTTGATTTGATTGATTATTTTGCAATTTTCGAAATACATCAAGATTATTAATTCAAGATGTGCGACGGTAGAATAGTTAATTCGAGCTTATTGACTTGTCTATAATTTTTGAAAATTTATAAAAAGACAAATTTTTATAAATTTTTGCAAATGACATTGAGATGAGGTTTATGGGTAGTAGCGCTTCAGCTGGTCCAAGTTGGTTGGGTTGACAAATTCGTTCCCGTCCAAGTCTGTCAGCATCACCGCTCCTCCTGATAGGACCTTCTTGACTAAGTATGGCCCAGCCCAGTTGGGTTTGAATTTACCCCTTGGGTCAACCGGTAGTAAGGCACGAACCGATTTTAGGACCAGATCCCCTTCTTTGATGTTTCGGGGCCTAACCCTTTTGTTGAAAGCCCGCTGGATCCTCTTTTGATATATTTGGATATTGTTAAGGGCCCGTGATCGCCGTTCGTCTAAAAGGACCAGCGAATCGTATCGGGCTTGGACCCAATCTGCTTCAGGTACTTGACTTTCAAGTAAAATCCTAAGGGATGGCACTTCTAGCTCGACTGGTTGGACCGCTTCCATTCCGTACGTCAAGCAATACGGGGTTGCCCCGGTCGCGGTGCGGATTGAGGTTCAATATCCCCATAGGGCAAAAGGTATTTTATCGGGCCAGTCCCGGTAATTCTCAGCCATCTTTTTAAGTATGGTGACAATTGTTTTATTGGCCGCTTCTACCGCTCCATTTGTTTGAGGTCGGTAAGGCGAAGATGTATGCCTCTGAATTTTATATTTTGCCAGCAATGCGGCAGTTTCAGCTTGAAAGTGGGTCCCGTGATCGCTGATGAACTCGTGAGGGATCCCATACCGGCATATTATTTTATTTAGGATAAATTTGGCCACGTGCTTGGCGTTCAAGACACGGTATGACTCGGCTTCGACCCACTTGGTGAAGTAGTCGATGGCCACTAAAATGAAGCAATGACCTCCCGTCCCGGAAGGATGCACCTTTCCAATTATGTCTATACCCCATGTCGAAAATGGCCATGTTGATGTCATGGTATATAAGAGGGAAGATGGCATATGCTGTACATTGGCAAAGATCTGACAGTTATGGCAGTGTTTGACATACACCTGACAGTCTGTTTCCATGGTGTTCCAATAGTACCCGAGCCTCATTATTTTTCGGGCTAGCATATGGGCGTTCATATGCGGGCCGTTTTCACTGTCGTGTACTTCGGCCATTACCTTTTCGGCCTGTATTTTGTCGATGCATAGGAGTAGAGCCCCCTGTGCCATATTTTTGTACAGCTGCCCGTCGTCCGTGCGAACGAATTGGGTTGCCAATCTCCGCAGGGCTTTCTTGGCCCGATTTTCAGTTCCCGGGGGATATTCTCCCGTTGCCAGGTAGGTTAGGACTGTTTGATACCATGGTTCCGGGTCAGTTATCTCGATATCCTGAATGGCGTGGATGTAGACTGGCTCGGACCATCTTTCGACACAGATTGGCATGCTGGTCAGGTGATCCGGGATGTTCAGTAAAGATGCTAATTTGGAAAGTGCATCTGCGAACTGATTCTCTTCCCGAGGCAGATAAATGTATTCTACCTTTTGGAATTGTTTATCTAGAACCCTTACCCGTGCTTGGTAAGCCACGAGATTGGCGTTCCGAGTTTTTCATTTTTGGAGTGCTTGATTGATGACCAATGATGAATCACCGTGGACCTGGAGGTTTGTTACCCCTAAATCAGCGGCGGCTTGCAACCCATGAATGCATGCTTCGTATTCGGCTGCGTTGTTGGTCACGTTGAAGTCCAACTTGATGGATAAGGGAGTGTGTTCCCCTCGGGGTGAAATTAACAGGATTCCGACCCCAAATCCTCGGAAGTTGGATGCCCCATCGAAATATAGATCCCACACCTCCGTATCGGTATGGAATATGTCTTCATCAGGAAAGGCCCATGTATCGGTGTGGCCTTCTTCGGATATTGGGCTGTCAGCGAGGAACTCGGCAACTATCTGGCCTTTGATGGCTTTTAATGGTACAAATTTGAGGTCGAACTCGGATAACATTAAATTCCATCTTGACATCCTGCCGTTGAGGATGGGCTTCTCGAATAAGTACTTGATAGGATCCATTTTGGATAACACATGTACCTCATGACTGAGCATGTAATGTCGGAGCTTTTTAGTGGCCCAAACCAATGCTAGGCACGTCTTTTCGAGCATCGTATATTTGCACTATTATTCGAGGAACTTTTTACTGATGTAGTAAATAGTCCGTTCTTCTGAATCGACTGTCTGGGCCAGCATAGCCCCCATGGCCGTCTCTGTTGTCGTTAGGTATAACGACAAAGGCAGACCGTGTTGAGGTGGCATTAGTACTGGCGGAGAAGACAGAATCTCCTTGATTTTGTCGAAAGCCGCTTGACATTTGCCGTCCCATAGCACCCGTTCTCCGATTTTTAGCTTTTTGAAGATGGGTTCGCATACCATGGTTAGTTTCGAAATGAACCGGCTGATGTATTGGACTTTCTCGAGAAATCCCTTATTTCCTTTTCGGTCTTGGGTGGTTGCATCTCGGTGATGGCTTTGATTTTAGCTGGGTCGACCTTGATGCCGCGTTGGCTAACGATATGGCCCAGTAATTTGCCCGATGTTACCCCAAAACTGCATTTTTGTGGGTTCAGTCTGATGTTGTATTTACGTAGCCGGGTGAAGAACTTTCTTAGGGCTGAAATGTGCCCGCTTCGGTCCTTGGATTTGACGATCATGTCATCCACATAGACCTCCACTTCCTTATGCATCATATTGTGGAGCAAAGTAGTGGCAGTCCGTTGATAAGTAGCCCCGGCGTTAATAAGCCCAAATGGCATGACGGTGTAACAGTAAGTACCCCAAGGTGTTATGAAGGTGGTCTCACCCATATCCTCTTCTGCCATTTTAATCTGATTGTACCCGGCATACCCGTCCATGAACGATAGTAGGGCATGATCGGCCGTGTTATCCACCAGTATGTCGATGTGTGGTAACGGAAAATCGTCTTTTGGGCTTGCTTTGTTAAGATCCCGGAAGTCCACGCAAACCCGCACCTTACCGTCCTTCTTGGGTACGGGCACGATGTTTGCAACCCAGTCTGGATATTCAGAAACTTGTATAAAGCCTGCTTTAAATTGTTTATCGACCTCTTCCTTGACTTTAAGAGACCACTCGGGCTTCATTCTTCTGAGTTTTTGCTTTACCGGCTTGCACCCATCTTTGATGGGTATTCGGTGTTCGGATATCTCCCGGTCTATACCCGGCATGTCCTTGTAGGACCATGGAAAGACATCTTTGAATTCCCGGAGGAGGTCTGCGAATTGTTTTCTCTCTTCTGGATCTAAAGATAGGCCCAACTTAAGCATTTGGGGCTCTAAAGTGGTTCCCACATTGATGGACTCGGTTTCTTCGATTACCGGATCTCGTGGTTCCCTTTGCTCGAGCTGCTCGACCAGATGTTTAGGTAGGGGTACCTGTTCGTTGGGTTTCTCAATGTCATTGCATATAAGATTTTTGAAATTTTGGAAATAAGACAAGTCGTAAGCAGAACGGTGTTCGTTATTATTATTGATGGTAAATTTTGAAAATAGCTCGAATAGAGCTGTCATCTGATCATTGGTCAGGGGCGGGATAGGGAGAGGTCTTGGGATAGGCCCCGAGACCTCAGTGGATAAGGGAAGAGGGGTTACAGACTCGACTTTAGCACCAGACCCTCTAGACTCAGACTCAGACTCCGACTCTGACTCTGACTCTGACTCGGTATCCGGCATGTCTCCTTCGCCGGTGGTCAGCTTGTAGACCCGTCCTTGACCGTTGGTCCATTTTACGGCCTTCCTCTAAGCCCTCGTCTCGGTGTTGGTACCGACCTCGGTGATTAGCTTGGTTGGGTCAAACCGATCGCTGCGAAGGATCAGGTTGACCAAGTCGTCTTTCGGAGCGGGGATAGCCTTGTCTTCTTCGAAAAAGAGCCCCAGCACGGGCTCGGAGTTTTCTTTGCCCTCCTTTGATTCGGCCTGGACGATGGTGAATATATCATCAGGGATGAAATTGCATTCCCGAGCCTTTTTGGTCTCGGGATATGTGACGGTGGGTCGGTAAAGGCCCGCTTGGATAGCTCGGAAGACTGGAGTGACGAATTAATCCGTTAACTTCGGGCTATAAGGGCTTATGTAAGTACCCTTGAAAGTGTCGATGGCCTTGTGAATACCAGCATGAACCACGTTTTCCGGGGTTATTGCATACCCCAATCCGAAATGTGATTCGCCATCATTTAGGACCCCGATAATCTTCCCAGCTGGAAGATATGGCCTTGAGGTTATTCCGGGTAGGTAACCCAGATTTTGTAGCATCGTGTCGATGCTAGTTGTGAAGTAGGGCCTAAAGAGATATTCTTCTTTGATCACGCCCACGAAATCAAATCCTCGTGGGTCGGCCCGGCCCGTAGCGTTGCAGCTTGCTACGGTAATTGAGGTCGCCTCCAGTGTGATGATACCGTCTTTGAGGGGCATCTTGACTTTCCGATGGAGGGTAGATGACACGGCCTTGACTGCATGGATCCAAGGCCTTCCTAGTAAGAGATTGAATGATGAGGTGACATCTATCACCGGAAATTCCAACTCTTTTTCGATTGGGCCCGTTATGATCTTTAATTTCACGGCCCCCGCGACAGGCTTTGGGCTTCCGTCGAAAGCCTGGATAGTTTGCGCCGTCGGAAGGTAATCGGCATCGGTGATGCCGAGTGCTTTTGTGGTCCTTAGAGGAAGGACATTCACGGCTGATCCATCGTCGATAATTGTCATCGGGAGATATTTACCTTTGCAGATGACCGTGATGTATAGGGCCAGATTGTGATTGGGCCCAAATGGTGGCAGATCAGCTTCAGAGAAGGTTATGAGTGGGCCTTCTTCTTTGGATTTGCCCTTAAGATAGGGCATAATGGTGGCTACCATTTCAGCAGGGATAGCTTCTGAATCAACCTTGATTTCATCGAGAGCCTTAGTCAGTGCTTCCCGATGAGCTTGCGAGCTAACCAATAGTTGCCATATGGTTAGATCAGCTCGAACCCTCTTCAATTGTTGGACCAGAGCCGTGTCCGGGCTTGGTTCTTCAGGGGTAGGTTCCGTCCTGGCAGTTCCGTGACAGATATAGGAGTAGAGCGCCCGGCTGCGGCTAGGTGATTGGTGGCTAAGGCTTTGGACTTAGCCTTTCGGACCTCTTCAAGGGTGATGGGGACAGCTTCCCCTTTGGTTAAGTACACATCATCCTCGTCGTCGAACCATATCCCGTTGATTTGTGGGATATGGGGAGAGATGAGGTGAGAACAGTCAATTACCTCACCGGTAAAGATAGCATGGGCGCTGAACGGGTTTTCTTTGTTGCTCGGCTTGTCTTCGGGCAACGGGATTTTCCCGCTCTCGATAAGATCTTGGATCAGGTGTTTTAACCTCCAACACTTTTCAGTATCATGCCCGTTACCCCGGTGATACTGACAGTAGGCTTGGGCATTGTAAGTTTTGAGCCTCTTTTCTACTGGAGGTTCTGCAGTTGGGCCTATCGGCTGGATCAGGCCCTTTGAAGATAGCCTTTGTAAGGCATAAGTATAGGTAGTCCCTATATCTGTGAATACTCGATTTGGTGCATTCTTTTTAGATGAGGTGTCGAGTAGGTTTACCTCGTCAAAGATGCTGCGAGTTGCAACTGCAGGTGTGGGCTTGATCGTAGATGAACTTGCCCCTTGATAGCCTTTGGTAGAGGCCTTAGTCAGGCTCTCTAGTCTTAAGTCATCCTCGATTCTCGTGCCCATTTCAGTAAGAACAGCTAAGTTTGGGATGATAGCATACCGGAGATGGACCCGGTAGGATGGGAGTAGATTTTTGACGAAGGCTTCCACTAGGGCCTTCTCGCCGGGCTTGTCGACCAGCTTCACGCTCTCGGCCCTCCATCTTTGCAAGTATTTTGTGAACCCTTCTTTGGGCTCTTGAGCCATGACCTCCAGAGTACGCATTGTAGTCTGGATTTCAGTGTTATCGGCGTAGTTCCGAGCAAATTCGGTCGCCACATCATCCCAAGTCTTGTATTTCTTGGGATCGAGCCTGTAGAACCAGGCCCTGGGATGCTTCTCCAAAGAGGAAGGGAATAGGTGCTTGAACATGGCGGATTTTACCCCTTTGACTGCCATGAAGTCCTTGAAGGCCCGGATATGATGGACTGGGTCTTCAGTACCCTCAAACATAGGAATTCCCGTCAAGTTGAGGTTGGCCGGTAGCTCGTTACTCAAAGGTGAATAAATGCGAGCATTTTCGGAGTGGATTGAGTTGCTTGTTGATAAGTGAACTTGCTCTTCGAGCCTGCGAACAACACTGACCAACTCGGCTATGGGCCCAGTGGACTCAGCTCCTTCAACTGGGACCGTCTTCTCCACAGTGCTCAGGCGAGTGTCCAAAGTTGCTTGGTTAGCAAGGATGGAGGTCAGTTGAGTCTCGATTTTGGTTAGGGCATTTTTCAATTCTTCCATCTTGCGTTGATGTCAGGTTGCGGCTGGCCTGTCTGTAAGAACACCGCATAATCAGAAACTAGCCCAGAAATCCCGGAATAGAAAGTACATCCCGAACAAGACTAAGAGGGAAATGACTCGAGGAAAGACGCCTAGACGGGTGACTTGTGAAAGGTGGGCCTTCCTTAGGATTCGGCAGGTGGGCCTGGTCCCGTTCGAAGGAAGGTTCACGTGAGACATCCCCAGAATTTTGATTCGATTGTGTTAACGGGCCCTCCTTCGTAAGAGTATGTCCTACTTAGGTGGGCCTTGCCTTAGTCTGATAAGGCGGACTGGGATAGGGAAGAAACTCGTGATGTAAGATCGAGAGAGTTTCGACGCTAGAGAAACTTGACAACTTAAGACATGACCCGACACTGCTAAATATGGGAAGTCCTAAAAAGAGGGGAGTTTTGAAACTTGATTGATTTGAAGGTTCCGAGACAAATCGGTGGAGAGGCCCGATTTTTCGAGAAAAATCGGAAAGTGTATCGGGCCTCAGTCTTGAGAGTTCGAAAATGCTTTGAGTTTTGAATTGGGCAGCATACCGTCTAGAAAATAGGCTATTTTGAGTAAAATCATGAGTCCTAAATTCGGCATGCGACCCGGGTTTTGAAAATTGAATACATTGAAAAAGATGTATTTTTGAAAAATTGATATTTTTGAAAACGACTCGGAAACCAAGTAGCACGTAGTCACACAAGCATTATAACGACGCCATGTATGCTTTACACTAAGTCTCGGTCGGTCTGAGAGGGTCTATACCAGTGTACATAGTCTAGACGTTGATCGGGACGGACTCTCTAAGTCGAATTGAGCTTAGAACATGCCGCGAAACCCACTCAAATCGACTATGGACACCTTTTGACATATCCATATTGGATTACATCAATGGTATAGTAGGACGTCGGTCACCAGTACCGGCCCGGGAAAATATGGGTTATGCATGAACCGTAAAACTAACACACGTATTGTATTTGTCAAACGATTTCTATTCGAGTCTCACCCTGAGGATGCCGATGGTAAGTCACGCATCAGTTAATCCCCAGCGGAGTCGCCAAATTGTGGACATGACATAGGTCCACCCCGACGCGGCCACGCGCGGGTTTGGGTAGGCGAATGAATCTCCATATGAGAATGGATCGAATTGAAATTTAGGTCGAAGTGGAGTCGCCACCGAATTTTGTGGTTATTCGGAACCATTCGAGCCCACTCTATGTCGTAGTGGTCCGTATACAAAATACGGCCCACTTCCGATGTCAGAGTTTATTGCGCTCATCCCTTTGCATTTGATACCAATACCGACGTTATCGGGTATTGTGTATTGAATGACTCTCGTGCGCCAACGGTTTCGGGCATCCGGAAACCGAGGTTCTGAGTAAGGGGTGAGGGTACGTGTTGGGAAGCCCACAAAGGACACCCAACCCCACCCGCACATTAGCGGCCTCTACTAAGAATTCGAAAGACTTACAATACGCGCGCTAGTTAAACGGGAAAATGCTTATGCAAACATTGTTTTCCTAGGCATGTGAATTGAATTGAATAGGGTTTCTAAGTCGATTTAATGCAATTAATTCTACATCGAAGTGGAATTTAGCATGCGGGTTCATTTAGTACAATAAACGAACAAAAGTTAAATTGACAAAAGGAATAACAAACGCGTTAGTAACGATGTAACGAATAATAACGATTTGTGCAAATATTGAATGAGATGAGAAGATGCAGATATGATGATGCATGGTTTGAAAAGACAGTATACACGTGATTAATTAGACACGTGTTGACCTAAATCATAAAATACTATCGAATTTGAAAAGAAGGATGTACGACTCGTGTTTTGGTCGTTACGAGGTCACTCGATCGCGTGGTCGATGGACTCGATTGAGTGGACCTGTAAAATATGGTTCTGTTTTGCGTTATAGACCGCACTCGGCCGAGTTATTGGCCAACTCGGACGAGTACATGGCCACTCGACCGAGTCACTGTGAGACTCGATCGAGTGGAAGTCGTAATAGACATTCTGATCTGATTTTGGGGTACCACTCGACCGAGTGGGCTAGGCACTCGGTCGAGTGCCCCCTGTACGAATCATAATTCGTTTGCAATTTTGTATTGATTTAGAGATTGCTTTTGATTTTCGATAACTCGATGGTTTTACCGAATTGAGCATAAATATTGCATGACTTATGCTCGATTCGGGTTTTTTCGTAAATCTTAGATTTGATTGAACCGAATATAAATATTGTTTGAATTTATACTCTGATGAGGGTCGGTTGCCAGCCTTTGGCCGCCTGCCAATCAGGCCCCAGGGCGACCAGTCCCAGAAGGAAGAAAGATCTGCCCAGCAGCCTTTCCATCAAAGTCACTGAAATCTCCAAGTGTGGCCCTAAACCCTTGAGCCATCTACCAAACAGAGCAAAACCAGGCTTCCCGCCTGCTTCCAGGGTGTTCCCGCCTGAACTGAACCGAAGGAGAACCGAGGACCCATCCGTCATTTTGCCTAAGGTAAGGGGAAATGGGCGGACAAGGTAAGTCCACGTGGCGCGCCAACATCCACCCATTTCCCAAAGGTATAAATACTTACCCACTTCCCACATAAGAGGGGTTGGATTTTTCTCTCTCTAGACTCTTACTCCTAAAAAACGCCACCTAGTTCCTCACGAGCTAGGTTCGTCAAGGCATTTCACGGACTGACTTAGGCATCGGAGAGGGTTTCCTCGGACAACCTCCGAGGCCCTGTGCGTTCATTGTGCAGGGAGCAGGCCATTTCCGCCGGGAAGGTCCGATCTAGGGAGTGAGAGAAAGGGGAGACCAAGGGAAATCAAACGATCATTTGTTCATCATTTACCCGATTATACAACCCGGATCCTAGGCCGGGTGAATTGTTTCCGTGACCGGAACATACTCGATTCTGAATTTGAATGCTCGTCATATCCCATATTCGATTATTGAATCGATATGGAATACTAGAGCGGAAAAAATAAAGAAAATTGATTTAAGTCGTTTTAATTCAATCAAAACGATATGGAACTCTCTCCGCGTTTGTAGTGTCATAATTACAACATGACATCTACGTTAACATCAACGAGAAATCGGATTAATTGAACTAGATTGACCAGATCATTAGATGCGACATCCAACTATGAAGTTGGTATCGGATCTAACGAATCGACCCTTTGCTTAAACTAAAGGGCTTGATTCCCTCAACTTCTCCGACATCGAAATAGATCCTTAAGGATTGTGATGTTGGATCCGTCTCAACGGGTTTCGACCCTTATTGAAATACAATGTTTGCTTTTTGAAAATCGATGTGATTATATGACTCGAATAACAATAATGATACAAATGATATAAAAATTATTGTTGAAGTTAACTCATCTCAATAATCAAGTAATCGGGATGTCGGAACAAGCGACCGTGAACGTTGTGTGTAGTACACTTGTATATTCGGATTTCCTTATTCTGATATCACTCATACTCGACACAAATTGATAAGTATTTTAATGTTTTGATGTTAGTGCTACCGATATTAATGATGCGATAATAACGATAGAACGAAATAAATAAATAAAAACGCGACCCGTATAACGACGACACGACGCGAGAAGGAGGAAGAGAAGAGAAGAAACGGGGTTTTGTCACCCTCAACCTACATGTTCTTGTCTCGGATTAGAACTCGTAACCGTGGCTTTAACACTAGAGTCTTCGAGGTGGATGAAGGTTAAGTTATGGTGGCTCGGGTTTGTTGATTCCTAAAACTAGTTTAGAGTTTGCTAGTATATTGCTTAGAATTTGCTTGGGTTTGCTTAGGGTGTATTAGGGTTGTAAAAGTGTGAAAAAGAGGCGTGAAAAAGATGTCTCAAGATGTCTTGAAGTGTGTGCAAAGGGTTGCTTATATAGGAAAAGCTAGGGCAGCGGTTTAGGGTTACTCGACCGAGTAGCCAGATGACTCGGTCGAGTGGCCTTGTGCGTCAGCCGTCGAGCTTGAATAAGGGCCCACTCGATCGAGTGGCCCAGCTGAGTTGCGCGGGTCTATTACTTTGGACCGTGATCATGGATTTTTGATGGGTTTGTGTTTGAATTGGACTTTTTGGTGATTGAGGTTTTTTTTTTATGTCTCGGAAACGACTTTGACCGGGATTGACCCAATCGCGACAAGTCGGTTTTAATTCCGGTGTCGATTTCGGCCCAAATTAGCCTTATTTGATTGGAAACGGCCCACTGGACCTGGATTTGAGGTTGATTTTGTGAGATTTGTACTCTATAAGTGTGTTAGCCAGCGATTAATGGATTTGAGCCAGTACCCGAGCGCATAGAAGCATGTTAGCGTTCGATCATCATCGGGTGTTTTTTGGAAACTGCCATAGACACCTGGCAGTCAAATGCGGGTGTCTACAGAACTAAAACAAGAAACGGGCAGTAGACAGTAGTAGATAGCTGCGGGTACTAAACATCAAGAAGTTGGAATGGATACAGGTCGTGTGATGGGCAGTAGATACCAGTAGGGTGTAAATGTCATAACTGAATCAGGTCGCGTGCACTTAGAGATAGTCAGTAGACATCAGGGAATTCGGACTGAAACAGGTCACGCCAATTCAGAGACGGGTAGTAGGCAGGAGCATTAGCAAGGAATCGGGACTAAAACAGGTCGCGGGCATTAAGAGACAGGTGGTAAACATTAGTGAATCGAAACTGGAACTGCTGGGATAGGTGGTTTGCAGCATGGTGGTGCAGGCGTTAGAATGGGTCGTGTTGAAACTGAAACTTTCATTGAGACGGAGCGTAATCACCATGTTGGGCAGACAGGTGGGAGAATGTATGAATCGATAGGTGAGGCTGGCGAAGGACATTATCATTGTCACGGAATTATCATGCGATGAACTTATCATCATTGATCAAGTTTGAGTGTGATAGAATTGGTTCTTGATTAAAACTCGAGATGCTTCTTATCGTGTCTTTTCATATTGCAAAGTGTTTTCTTGCAGCAATACGGCGACATCTGAACACTATATATACCGCATGCAAGAATAGAGGGCTTGTGATGATACCCTTCTATGATATCCGTGATGCAAAATCAGCCATGCGTGCATTACAAAACAAGCCGCTTCGACGAAGGAAACTTTACATACACTTTTGTTTGATGTTTAATTTGGAAGTCAAATTACTGCTTAGCCCTCACTATTACTCCAATTTGAGCTCATTTAAGTGAGAGCAATTTGATCTTTTCGATTTACATCTTTAGGTATATATGAACTTTTCATTTTTTGAGCACATCTTTAGGTATCTATCAACTTTCCAATTTTTCTTCATTTGCTGATTTGTGGGGTATAATTTGTAGTAGTAGTAGTGTAATTTCATTGATTTTAATGGTCGAAAGATCACTGATTATAAGTTAGTTTTGTTTAAGGTTGATGATTTATTTAGTATAATGGTTGGAAATTATCACAAAACTCTCATTTTGTGAGAGAGGCTGTTAGAGTTTAGAATAGAGAAGGGTCTTAGGGAGTAGAAGACTAGCAGTAGGCGAAACCAATTAGAGGCAGCCAGCTTCATTTTCCTCTTCTTAATTTTAATTATTAATTTCTTTTATTTAGTTTTATTGTAATCATTTTTCCTCAAATTCAAAGTTTCTATTAATTCCGTCCTTTTTGGTATAATTCTTATGTCTTAGTATCTTTTATCTTTGTTTTTTTATGTTTAGGATATATTTGTGTAGCTAATTAGTTTAAAGTTATAATCTTTATCATTAATCGTGTTTTGTTATGCTATTTTATTTGACTCTTCATCATTTCTTCTATTTGTGCATGGGGTTAGAATCTGCTTCAACTCTTTTGATTACTAGACCAAGGTCTCAGTCGATGACTTACAACTATGCTCAATACTAAGTTCTACCATATGAAAGTGCCCGTTTCTGAAGATGTGTATAGTCAATTGTCTTAATTGGCATATTTTGGAATTATATATTGATTTCTAGCGATAGTTGTTTTTTTGTGTTGTGAGATCATCTCATTTTCCTAAATGAAATTATTGCGATGTGACCGGTTGTGATTGGTTTACCAGCAAACCGTAGCCGACATGAGTAAAATCTCATTCGCCACTGATCAAAACGCTACTCCAAAGTCCAAATAAGCTTGCTACACTGCCGGAAGCAGCAAATTAAAACAACGTGAACTCAGCGGCAATCTTGACAACATCTCTGAGGCTAAGTTAAGGAAGCAATTTTCTGATGCCAAGTACAAAGAGCTCAGTGGGACCAACATATTCGCTCCACCTCCTGAAATGAAGCCTCGAGATGTGCAAGCGTAAGCAGCGTTTCGACAAACAAATCCGGAGCCTGTTATGTAGACAGCAAAGAAAATCCATGACCAAAAACTTGCTCAGTTGTCGGGGAACAACATCTTCATGGCGGACTCACAGCCACTAAATCCTGCTGAGAAACCTCTTAACACGGCCAAGCTCCGTGATATGAGTGGAAATGATATATTTTACGATGGGAAAGCAGAATCCAGGGTTTTTAATGGCGTCCGTAAGTTGCTAGGTGGGGAAAGTAGCATCTCTTTGGTTTAATCATTAACTTCTATTTTTATATCGGCATCACCACGTCGTGACTTGTGAGTAGAGATAAAGACATTGGGGCAATTTGAGTTGTAATGTTTATATGAAAATGTTGTTGTTTGAGGAGTCATTGTCATATGTCCATGAAGTGGTTGGGGTTTTTGTTTATTTATGTCAAAAACACAAAATTTTATTCCATCTTTCCATATTGCTATCTGCATTAGGCTTGCAATAATACTAGAGATGGCCTCTGATCTATGATGTCTGCTGCTGGACTTCAGTTTTTCTCGCAAGTCAACTGAAATAGTACGGACGAGGAAAATGCCTCAAGTAGTCAAGTATTCTATCATAGTATCATTTGTCTTAAATTTAAGACGGACCAAATAAGTTGGTTGATACCCCGAATCAAATTCTTGATATGGTAGTGTGACAACATCGATCAATAAATGAGTCAAAGGGTTACTTATTAGGTCATTAGACATCCTGTGGTGAAAATGGACAAAGTAATCAACAGTGAAGATTGGGTCTCTTTATTTTTTACGAGTACTTACATTTGAAATAGATGAATACCCTATATACTAAGGGGGTGTTTGGTTTGGGATCTACAGGAAAGGGAAACAATTTTATCATTTATGACGAGTGTGTTGTTTCGTCTCATTTCTAATAAGTTTGGTGTGATTTGCAGAAGGATTCAACGAAATACCAAAACCACATAGTAGCTCCTGTATTCAAAAGCTACGAACTGCAAAAGCCGACGCTTACAAACAGACTGATGTTCTATTCTGGTAAGTTGGAGACTAATCGAAGCGGTTCTTTGTACCGCAGTTCCAGGAGGAGCAGCAATGTCATGTCCCCCTGCAGAAATGAAGCCCCTCAAACCCTCTAATAAAAGGGAGTCGGGTTTGTTCCTGTTCCCAAAAACTTTGATTCATATGATGATTACAAGTCCAAAGTTTCTAACAAGGGTTCAAAGAGTAGTCGAACTCCGATCACTGCAGAAAAACACTCTACACAGATTCAGTAAACATCCCGAAAGTATCCCATTCACTCATGAACATGTCCAAGAGCAGACGACAGGTACACAATAGTTCAACCAAAAGTGGACCTCTTACCCATGTAGTTTTGAGGTCAGAGTCTTTGTTGCAGTATTAAGGATGTATCGAGCTGATGAAGGCAAGAGAAATGAGTGGGCCCCTTGTTTAACGGAGTGCTGAGGTGGCAGACGAGCATATTATGATGGTTGCTTCTAGGCCTCCGAGAGTGTCAGGAAACGAGAATGCAAACACGTATAGGGATATTGTCGTGGTGGATGACAGTAACAACAGTGGTGGTGTTCAGTCGTCTCTTACACCATCGTTGCCTAAATCACCGTCTGAATATTGGTTTCCTACTTGTTTGCATTGTTATCCCATTTCTCTTGACAATGCTTTTGTATTCTACTTTTCATCTTATAAATGCTTCAAATTGATGATTTGCAGACGGAATGCTGTTAGGGTATCATTGTGAACGGAGATTTGCACATCGAGTGCCAATAAAGTTTAAATTTATGTTATGACCCGATATCTTTCCCTGTTTTTGTTTATTACTTTGATGTTTTGCCTTGTGTCGTTATCCTTTTTAGATCCTTGTAAATGCATGTTCCAATGTGTACTTGAATCTCTGATCGGCATGAAAGTCTCCGTCTCAGATCAACCTGAAGGAAAGTTTCTGCATGCTGTTCATCAGTCCAGTGATATCTAATCAAATCTTTCCTGTTATTATTCACGTTTTTAAAACATATCTTTTCAGATTCTGGTTATACATACATTAGACAGAATTTGATATAATTGGAATGAAGGGAGTAATGACCATTCTTATTTCACACTCGGACTCTACATTTCTATGACATGAATGAGGAACCGATGGCTGTGAATCGATATTGCAATCTCGCTGAAGATTTGCTTTGCTTTGGACTAGATAGCCTAACCCAATGAGAAAGGGCATAAAAAGACGAAAAGCTGGACAAGAAGGATAAATGATGGTAGCTGGGCATAAACAACCAGAAAGAAAGTAGCTTTACGGGAAAAAGAATACAAAGGAGTGAGACAAAAGGACGTGAAGGGTAAGATGAGTGGAAATGACGAATCGTTGTTGAACTAGAGAACAAAAGATAGTCATATGTAAGGATGGATCTTGAATGGGGAGGAGGAGCATAAAAAGACACAAAGTAAGGAGAATGGGGAAGACGAAATGGGGAGAAGAAAGTGAGTGATTAAAACTGATCTTCGTAAACGGTAAATGAGGAACATGAAAAGGCGGAGCAAGAAGAGGGTTCAAGGGTGAGGTAGTGAATAATGAGAGAGGTTGAAGAAGTTAAGATACGACGATACGATGCTCCTAGATGACAAGAGAGGTCATATTACTTATAGGAGGGGCTGAGGTGAAATAGTTGGGACAAACAGGGGATATGCTAAGGATAAGAGGATATGAAGATAGTAGACGAGGAAGACAGCTGATCTTATTAGAGACAATAATGAACATCAAATTTAGAAACTATTTGGAGGGACCCGGGCCCTTCTTTTAAAAGGGCGGTTATTTTGGAGTTTGAGCATGGGGGTAGTAGCTACAAATCAGCCTTTCAGCTACAACATATATTTGACACCAAGGGAAGAGGGAAATATACTTTTGAGGACATGGAAAATCCAAGACGGACCCAACTTGTGGGTCTGACCAGTGAAGACATTAGATACCTAACAGAATATCCTAAATATGCCCTGGTACCATTATCTATGAAAATTACAGGAGCTGGTCAAGCAAATAGCTTTCAAGAGTGCCACTACATACCCATTAGAGATACGTTGGTGCAATTATGCTCAGGCTTCTACGAGGATTAAGAAGCTGCTATGACGTCCCATAAAACAGCTACAACTTCATGGTCTTTAGCTTATTTGTTGGATGTATTGTATTTTAGAATTTGTATGCGAACTTTCATACAGCAACGAACTTTCTATGTTGTCCTGTTTTGAAGTCAACTTCTCTTGACATTTTCATCTGTGATGATGTTGAGAATACGAGATTGATCGGTTACCCACAAATTGTGTATGTCGAACACCAAAATGCACAGATATATGGTAATATTTCTCTTCTTTCCACACTTATCAACGATTTCGTTACTTAATGATCACGCTTAATGTTTTAACTCTAATACACGCTGCTTTCTTGGAACACCGCACGCATCAAGTGCTGCACACAGATGAACCAGTCAGTGTAACAGCCGCTATTTTCCTAGCATTTTTATCTTTTCCATTATGCCTTCGTCATAACTCTGTTACTGTCGGGCTTGTATTTCATCATTTTTCCAACTTTAATTTCATTTTCGAGTTTAATGATATTTATTTTTATTTTTAAAACGTTTTAAGTCTTTTAGATCTATTTATTGGATTTTCTTCGTAAACTAATTAATTTTCCGCGAGGAATTCTATTTTTCTACGAGTTAACGTTTTTAAGCTTGGATTTAAATTATTTCTTTTCCTGCAAGAGTCCGAATATAATTATATAATATTTTCAGCCCAGAAATAGCCATTAATGATTTTATTACGAAGTTTCGTAAATAAGTATCTTCTTACGCGAGGTTTACTCGAATTGCTTTGAAATACCTTTAACTATTTTACGATTCTTCTTTTTATTAACTTAAAAATTAATTAAGACCTTTTCCCCATATTTTGGACCGACAAAGCTTCTTGTCACAATGTTACTACATTTTATTAATACGTTTCATTTTATCACGTTAAACCGTAAACGTAAGATTATTTTCTTTTCTTTGAATTGATGCATTATTACTCAAACTTTTCACACTCCTCCTCTTATTTTTGGCTGGCACATAGTGACTATTTTCACATAGTTTTCATCACCCTCATTATTAGTTCCATTTAAACAAAAACCATCCATTCTCCCTTCATTCATTCTTTTAAAAAAAATTATTCATCACCTTTTTCCTCTCCTTTAGCCTTGAGTTTCAGCAGATTTTCCATCCTAGATTTGTCTCAAAATCAAGTCTTGATCGTCCCATTTTCATCTCCAAATTAATCGTCTATCTTTTCTCTTCGTTAAGGTAACAATCGATGTTATTTCCGATCGTTATTTACCTTGATTCTTTTAGTTTTCTCATGGTATTTTTGTACCATGTATGTCGTGTATTGAAGGATCCTTGGACGACCCCGAAGTCGATGAATTTATCGTAGACTCGGATTTGGATTTGAGGTAACGTCGATGTTACTCGGTATTGCATGATTTTATTTGTGTAATTGCATGTATATAATTATAATTTTATTTCAACAATATATGTATGTCATATAATCTGGAAAATTTTTAAAAGTTGAAAATTTGCATGTGTCGATATTTTATCGCTTTTACGAGATTAACGATTAAATTGTTATTTTAATTTGTAAAATCGTAATATTCGGCCTGAACATGTAAAATATGTTTATATTCTGTAAAAATGTTGTTTTTGATGATTTTTAATAATTTAGTATTTTTCTGATATTTTAGTTATCGATTATTGAATTATTACCGTTTACGGACAAAAACGATTAAAAGCCGATTTTTAGTTCTAGTATCTAAACAATTTATTTTAATCTGATTTTTGACATGGTGAAACTTTCGGATGAGATAGAATTATCTGAATTGTTTCATAATTTTTCGGAATTGTTAAGTGGATGAATTAATTAATCACTTTAAATCATCGTTTATCGTTAAAACCGTGTTTGTCGTTTAAATTCAAGATTTCTGGTCCTATGATTAAATCTGGAAAAAATTTGATTCTGATATATTCATATTAAAATGTAATTTTATGATTTGTTGTGCCTTAATAAATGTTATGAACGATAAGTTTTATTAACGGAATCGTTAATTGTGAAAACGGGTTTTAAAGACGGTTTTGACGGGATTTATTAAATCTGGAATTTTTGGAAATCTGGGAAATTAGTAGTTTCTGGAAAAAAATGATTTTTAAGTTTAAAAATAATTTTTGGATATTAACACTTAAATCGTTTTGTAATTACTATTTTTATTAATCGTTATTGTCGAGATTAGACGATTAGCGAAAAAAACCCTTTAAAAACCGAGTTTAAGGATTCTGGAAAATTTTAATTTCTGAACAGAATGACCATAAATATATTTTAGCTATTTAACGTAATTTTTGTACTATTTATTAAAGTCTTTAGTTAATAAGTATTGATTTTTGGACAAATTACAATTTATCAATAAAATGCTTCATTTTACCTAAAAGAATTATTTTTCCAGCAAATTTGAAGGTATTTAAATCTGAAACTTTAAGAGTTAAATCTTATCTTAACATATTCTAAATATATTCAATGATTTAATTAAATAAAAGACGTTAAAGTATTTAATTTGACATTTGCCGTAAAATCCTATTTATGTTCGTTTTGTCGAAACTATTAATAATTAGGGAATTTTAATTTTATAAACTTTGAAAACACCCTGATTAGTAGTATTAAAATGTTTAAGACATTTTTATTCATTTTATAAACACTTGGAAGATATTTTAATAATTTCATAAACCTAAATGCTCTCACTTTGATAATTAATATCGTTAAGGCCGAAAGTATTAGTTTTATAAATCTATATTGTTTACTAAAAATGTTTTATTAGTATAAACTAATATTTTTGTTATTTTGATATGATGCTATTTGTAGTAAAGTTTCTAAAAATAGAAGTTTCCTTAAATGGAAAGTTTCCTCTTTTTGAAGGCGATCCTTTTTCCCTTTTTTTCTCTTATTATTATAATGATTTTATTTTTTGAATATCGATAATGGCTTTGTTTTGGAGTTATGGAATAATGATAATTGTGGGGTTAGAGTAATACAGTCTAGGATGTACTGTTTTGCCATCAACTATAAGGCTGATGTATCCATTTGGGATCCATTGGTTGTTGAACTGGATACATTTGATGTCCAGGAGTATATGTGCATTGTGCCCTTAAGCTAGATATCGCATCGTGTTAGTCACCGTCAGTTGAACTGGATACATTAGGTATCCCGGAGGGGGTGTATATTACATAAGCTAGGACATCGCATGATAAGTCGACGTCCTATTATGGTTGAGTTGCCTAGTTAGAGACCTTGGATCTTCGTTGCGTGTGAAGTTGGTGTCTGAGTTCTCGAAGCTAGTTTTTAGTATATCCCTAGTGAAAGTCTAGCCTTGTGCACACTAATCGTATATCCATAACGTCATTTTGACTATTTTATTATTATCGATATAATTTGGTTGCAGGTTGGCAAATGTTTTATGTTTTCTTTGGAAAACTCATTTTTATTATATTGTTTCGATACGTGAAGTTTTTCACTGAAAACTTATTTTCATTATAATGTTTTACTGTTTTCCGTTTTCTTACTATTTTTCTATAATAGTAATTACACTTTTAAAATTCTGTTATACGGCTGGGAGAACGTTGGCGTTGCTCCCCACTGATTGTGGTTGTTATGTTTTAACATGGCAGGTATGCTTGTTTCCGGGTGTGGGCTAGCGGGCATTGTGGGTCCTGCTTATTATTATTTTACAATTTTGTCTTGTGGATTGTTAAACTCCTTTGTGGATTGTTTTAATTTTGACCATTTTATTTAAGGTCTAATGTTTGACTTTACCATTTAAATTTTATCAAGACATAGTTACAGTGTGTTATAATCTCACTTCTACAGTGTTTCCGCCACTGTATTGCGTTAGAATTTCTAGGGGATTACAGTCAGCAACAGCTCAGATGCCACCGTCGACACTCCGCCGCCCAAAGCTCCTCGTAAAACTTAGAACTTCATCCAACTTCTTTAGCTGGCGTAAACCAGACCTCTGTCATCTTTTTCATTGCTTATAACTTTTGTCTACAACTCATCGAAAACTTGCGATGAAAAAACAAGGACCTTATTCTGTGTGGCCAGGTGTTGCCCAAACTACCTAATGTATCCCTAACGTATCTTCGTAGTATCTGTCGAACAATTTTTAAAGTACCCCTTTCAGGTTTACGTTACACTGCAAGGGTACGTTTGTTGCTGTTACGACAAACGTTTGCTAAAACACACTTCTTTCATCTTGGGGAAACGTTAAACAAGTGGGAAAGGAAAGGATTAATTAAATGAATCGGCTCGGAAACACGAATTAAACGAATTCCGTAACGATAAGTTGACTGACCCACGAATCGGGTTAAAACGAGTTATAAAATTAATAAATAATCGGATCGTCAAATAAAATGAGTAAATAAAGTATTCAAGAGGAAAACGGAGCTTAGTGAAATAAATAATTAGACGATCAAAATAGCATTTTCCGATAAATAATAAATCTTCGATAAAGTGAATTAAATTGATTTCTCGAGGAAATGTAATAAATGTTTTGACGAAACTTAATATAAATGAACTTCGAGTCGAAAATAGAAATTCGAGCTTAATACAAATAAATAAATAAATAAAATTTAGAATTTAAATCGTCGAAATAGACTTTCGATAAGAATTAAATTAAATGTATCAAAACAGAAATATACTTTTAAATATAAGGAGAGTTTACGAGACAAATAGAATTTTAGGGGTTTGAAACGATTAAACGATAAATTCATTTAATAATAACTTTAAGAATTACGAGTTAAATGGTAAAAAAAAATATACGAAAAAAAATTTAAATTTACTTAAAATATAAAATCAGGGGTGTTACACCCTTACTCATCTATATGCAATAGTTCTTGGATTTTGGTTAGTGGTGCTAGTGATAATATGTGTTATTACAGGGTTTTGTTTTCTGATGTTAAAACCATTCCCAAACCTTATGTCATATCTCTTCCTACTGGTGCATCTGTTATCATTGATTGCATTGGTACAGTTCCCATTACTAACACCATTTCCTTTCACAATGTTCTCTATGTGCCTTCTTTCAAGTACAATCTTTTATCCATAGCAAAACTGTCTAGGCAACTTGGAACTTCTATTCACTTCACCTCACAAGCTTGTTATTTTCAGGACTCTTCTCTGAAGACGTCTGTAAAGTTTGGCACAAACCATACAACTGTTTCTTCTACTTGTTTAGCTGATTCTGTTACTTCTTTTCCTTCTACTGTTAGTGCTCGTGTTTGACACTATAGGCTAAGTCATATTCCTTTGTATAAGCTCAAACAACTTTCTTCTTGTAAGAATTGTGTAATAAATGCAGAAGAGTTTCAATCTTGCTTGATTTGTGCTAAGGCTAGACAGCATCGCCTTCCATTTCCCAACAGTTCTATACAGTCCACCTCCCCATTTTAGCTCATTCACATTGATCTTTGGGGTCCTTATCCTACTCAAACACAATGAATATAAATATTTCCTAACCATTGTTGATGACTTTACCTGTACTACTTGGACACACCTTCTTTCTTGTAAAAGCAATGCTTTCACATTCTTACAAACATTCATTTCAATGGCTAAACGCCAATTCAATAAGAAAATCCTCACTATCAGGAGCGACAATGGTCTTGAATTGGGTACTGGTAATTACATCAAATCATTTCTTCTTAAGAAAATCAATCATCAAACTTCTTGTTTCCATACTCCACAACAGAATGGAGTGGTGGAATGAAAACACAAGCACCTTCTTGAAACTGCTCGTGCTTTAATATTCCAATCAAAATTGCCTAAAAAGTATTGGGGAGGAGAGTGTGTCCTTACCGCCACATATGTCATTAACAGATTGCCTTCCCACCTACCCCAAAACAAATCTCTATATGAACTGCTCTTTTACAATATCCCTAATTTGTCCCACATGAGAGCTTTTGGTTGCTTATGTTATGCAAGCACCCCAAGCATGGCAGAGACAAATTTGATTCTAGAGCCATTCCATCTGTGTTCCTTGGTTATCTCTTTGGCAAAAAGGCTTACAAACTCCTCGATCTTGAGACCTCTCAAGTATTCGTTTCAAGAGATGTGGTTTTTCATGAGCGCATCTTTCCCTACCACGGATAGATCACTGATCTTCCTCCTTTAATTCCACCTACTAATTCTTCTTTTTCTCCTATTTTACTTGATTCCCCATCTTCTAGTCCTCCTATCATAGATACTGGTTTGATTGACAACTCTTCTGTAGATGTTCACAATTCTTCTCCTTCTCCTATTCCACCTAGATAGTCCTCCAGAATTGCTAAACCACCTTCTTATCTACAGGATTACCACTGTAATATCACTCAGTCACACTTCATTGCCTCTCGTGCTCATACTCCGACATCTCTTTGCATTTCTGACCAACATTCCCCAAATATTTTTTGTTTTAACACCAGTGCAAATCCCTTGTTAGATACTGTGTCACTTCTCCCTGTTAAGGAGTCAGAGAATTATTCCAAGCTCACTACTACAAAACATCAAATAGACAACTGTTTTTCTTTGCAATAGACAACTGACTTACAACAGTTGAGTAGTTTGGAGTTGTATATTACTCTGAGCATAGACATTTGGTTTAGAACAGTTGTCTATTTGTTAATTGACAATTGTTTTTCTAAAACAACAGTCGTCTATTATGTATATAGACAACTGTTTTTTTTAAATCAACAGTTGTCTATTACGTATATAGACAACTGTCTTTCTAAAACAACAGTTGTCTTTATACATAATAGACAACTATTTTATGAAATACGTATATATAGATATGTGCTTATATACGTATACATATTTTGAATTTTTTAATAATTCCGAAATAATTGAACTAAAGAAGTTACATTTTATAAAATCGAACATCCAAAATCAAAAAGGTACACATAAAATCATTATCTAATGTCCAAAAGTACCTAAAACCATAATCCAACTAACACCTAGTCCACATAACTTAATCCGATACATCAGATACGACTAATTATTAAGAAAATAGTCCGCCCATGATCCACGAACCTCGTCAATATCTTCTTGAGAATATGACCTCATATCATTGAAATGCTACAAAATCAATAATATAAATGAAGTAATTATTTTGTTTCAATTGTGTGTGTAAAACAAATGATTGAAACAAGAGAAAGTATGTAAACCCAAGTCTTACCTCATTGACGGATGACTGCAACTATCAAACCATCATCGAGGTCTCTGCTGCTTTTCATTAACTTCCTCAAAGAGCCATCATCCTGACAAGGAAATATTAATTTGAGCCGTTAATTTTAGAATCCAACTACCTTGAGTAGAAAGAATCCTTGTGCTTAGAGAAATTAATGGACCGCCAAAAGAAAAACATAGCACAATACAAACCTCGGGCAAGGACACATCTGCATGTCGAAATCGCGCTGCTCTTCTAAGATCATTTCACAAAGTGACTCAAACCGGTAGTAAGTAAATGTCTCCTAGGTTGCCCTGCACGAAATTTCAGTGATTCTCAAATATAATACAAGCAACAGATAAAAAAACATGCTTTCAATTCATAGCAGAAACATAAATCACCTCTGAAGATGTGTTTAAAACGCAAAACATAGCCATGTAAATCTTCAGCAGCCAACTCCTGAGTCGGAGTTTGCTGTGTCATATCCTAAAAACAGCCACACAACACATTCTGTGGTGAAAATATAAGATGTAACCGCAGATGATGTACTACACACAAAAAAGAAGTAAATCAAGCATGGAGAGAACCATGCATACCCAGGGAGGAAGGCATTCATTGTCATGCTTTCGGAGAACCGAGAAACCACAGTGAGTACAAGTGTCTGAAGCTGTCAACGCCTTTGCGAAGGACAAGACTGCAGGTCTTGATGGCTTGGGTTGACACGGATCGGGTTTTATTGGTTCAGTTTGCTACACACAAATCCAAAACTCGAACTTTCAATTAATGAAAAAAAAGAAAACTTCAACCTCGAAAAGGTAGAAGAAGAAAAGATGATATGACTTATATGAGTTATGACCCCATGTTAAAATCACAAAGCAAAAATAATTAACATCATACATCTGCTTCTGGCATTAAAGTTATCTGAGCATAAACTTCATCTGTTTCCTTTTCAGCCTACATAATCACAAACCCAAAATTCAACAACACATACATATACCACATCAAATCCTACCGGATTTGAAAAGTTTTCGAGTTTTTATTCATATGTAACGGAGTATTTTAATAAAGGTGGAAGCTTTGCGAGAGAGTAGTAAAATTACCAGCAAAAAAAAGTCCATAGCACGGCATAAGATCTTGGAGGGCAGATTAAACATGTGAATTCTCTCATTTAATTCCTCATTTTCTGAAGCTTCCAACTAACCAAAAATACCTACATCATCAAAGGTACCAACTTTAGCAAAATCCCACCAACATAAACTCAGTCAAATCAAAAGCATAACAAAATCCCACCAACATAAACTCAGTCAAATCCAAAGCATAACAAAATCCCACCAACATAAACCTCTAAAATCAACCAAATTAAGCATGCATATATAAACCCTAAAAAATGAAATTAAATCAATTTCAGTAAAAACCCAGCAACATATTGGACAAGGGTTGGTTCACTTAAACAGGAAGCAAACAAATCATCTTTTTAACAATATAAAGCATATGGTTCTACCTCTGGCATATGTGGCAAGTGTAATGTTCAGTAGACAAATGGAAGTAAAGTTCATTATCCCCATAAAATGGTGTCTAGCAAAACTCACAATATGGATGTCCCGAAAACCCACATCTTTCTGATTTACATCCATCAACTTCAGAATCACCAAATCGTATATGTTGTCGTAACTGTACTCGACTATATAGCTTCTGTTCACATATGAAAACCTGATTCACATAAAAAATACATGCATTACAGTGCAAGTCAATTAAGAATATTTACAAATACAATAACAAAAACAAAAAACCACCAGCTTAGTGAACCATTATGCTCTATTCTATCTTAACTTGAAAACAAACAATAAGGAGTCTTTCATTCCATTAGAATGGGACATTTCGTTACAGCATTGACCCTATTTATAACGGAATTATATTGTTCAAGCTCCAACATCCATGCAGATTTACCAGTCCAGCTACAGATAAACATCACTTGCAGCCTCAATTCAATGGCCAATATTCACCAAGAATGGGGATAGATCGAAATGACCAGTTTGAAGTAATGAAACTAGACAAGCATTTTCAAGTCTGACAACCTACATTAATAATCTGGCACTATAAAGATCTCCATTACTTATGAAAAGACAAGAACTGACAGTGCATAGTACTATAAAAATACAAGTTACACAATAACAATCATCTTCTTATTGGCTAAGTAGAGGCTGCAAAAGAAAAGCTCATGTCGGCGAGACAAGTGCTCTTTAAGCTGCTCAATGTTCTTAATTTTGCTTGTTCTTTTAGAAGCTCGCTTGCCTTCAGCCTCTGATGACTTCTCGCAGACAGTGCATGAAAGCCTACACTTATCTTTGACAATCTTGTATGCATCAAAATTGTCAAAGTAAGTTTGTGTGCCTTCATGAAAGCAGTATGAACCCAATTTACCATCTTTAACGTGAGCTGGAAGAACAGAAAAGTCATTTATCACCCTTGTGTGTGATCCTAATGCCTGTATAACAGAGCAAACAATGACCATTAGAAGATAAATAATGAATAACACATCTATAATAACTTCATTTTTGTGTGTATACAAAGAAGATCGCAAGGCTAACTCTACATATATCAACGACGATAACCAACGATAAATAACTATAGATTAGCACAGCTGAACATCTCAAAACATTATACTAAATGCCAGCATGCCCGGGATTCTGGTAATTTGGTTGTTTTTCAGTTCTTCAACATTCTCTGTGTTGAATCAATTGCTCATTGATTTTGCAGCATTAGCTCTCTTTTCACCTGATTTGCTGATTTTTTGAGTTGAAAAATGATGTCAACTCGCCTAATTTGCTGATTTTTAGTTGAATTTTTTGAGATGATTTAACAATTGGTACAAGCAAATCTTGACCTAATGTGCTGACATTCAGTTGAATTCTTTGAGATGATTAACATTGTGTGCGGTCAATTAATCGTGACATTGATTGAATTTGCAACAGATTAAACTAATCTTCGGAGTTGATCATGAAGACCTAAAACAACTTCTCTTCGTCTCCAAAACAGTTCGTGGTGCGGTAAGAAGTTCAATCCATTTTATTCAACTGATTAATGTTTCCATTAATAAATTGAAGTGGAGACTAATCATTTCAATTGATCAAAAACAGGCAATAATCGCGAAAAAGTCTCACGTCGCATACAGCACACCTAGACGGAAAAGAAGGAAAAGAATACCTAGACGGAATGACTAGAGAGAACGACGAACAACGGTGGAGATTCATTGAACGACGAGAACGGGCGGGAATGAACAGAGAACGACCAACGACAAATAGCATAGAACGAAATTAGGGAACGAAATCATGGTGAAGAGAAGAAGATGATGAAGTCATAAAGGATAAGAGAAGAAGGATAATCAGAAGCTGCTATTAGTGAAGAATAACGGCGGTAGGGTTTAGGGTCGAGAAGAAATTAGGGAACGATTTTGTTGCTGATAGTGGTGGTGGAGTATAATTTGTAAATTTAGGGTTTAGAAAGTGGAGTATATTTTGTTGCTGATATTAGGAGTGAGCAAAAAATTGAATCGATTTTAAAAATTGAAGTCGAACTGAAATCCTGGTCTTGAAGTTGAAAACGGTTTCGGGTACCTGAACTAGTTTTTTTTTAGTGAAAAATCGAGTCGGGTTTGGTTCACAATTTTAAAAACCGGGTTCCCGGTTTTGAACCGGTTTACACTTTTAAACGAAAAAAAAAAATTGATATGGGAATTAGTGACACCGGGTCAAAAACCGATTAAAAAAACCGGTTTATAACGAAGATAACCATATTTTTTAAAAATAGGGTACCCTGTTTAAACCGGGTCGGTTTTGGTTCGGGAAAAAACGGTTTTTAAGAACCGGATACCCGAACCGATTTTGAAAACCGGTTCGAATACCCGGTTTTGATCACCCATAGCTGATACTAATAGATTAGATTTAGATACTTAAAAAAAAGATACTTGAGAAGCTTATGCAACCAATTTTCAAGGGGCCTTAAATACAGAATAGTGAATAGACAACTGAGGTTAATAAAAACTGTTGTATAATATATAGACAACTGTTTTTACAAACCTCAGTTGTCTATCATCATATAAAGACATCAGTTTCTCTTATAAAACAGATGTATAAATATTATACATCTGTTGTTAAAAACATCTGATGTCTATTTGGAGTTGTCTATTTAATGTTTTGTAGTAGTGGCTGCTCTTTTTCCTGAATGGAGGGATGCCATAGCTAAGGAGTTTTCTTCCCTCGAGGCTAACAACACTTGGAAACTTGTCCCCCTGCCTACTGATAAGAAAGCAATTAGCTGTAAATGGGATTCCAAAGTGAAACATAAGTCTGATGGTTCAATTGAGCGATATAAAGCTCGCTTGGTTGTTAAGGGTGATGCACAGTCGGAGGGAATTGACTACACTGAAACCTTCTCCCCTGTGGTTAAAATGACCATCATTCGCTGTTTGATTGCTGTTGTTGCCAAACACAAGTGGCCCTTTACTCAACTAGATGTTAATAATGCTTTTTGCATGGTGATCTTCATGGGGATATCTATATGAAGCCTCCTCCAGGTCTTACTTCTTCCCCTGGGTTGGTTCGTAAACTAGAATAGTCACTCTATGGTCTCAAGCAAGCATCTCGCCAGTGGTATGAGAAATTGAGTTGTGCTCTTCGTTCCAGGAGTTACATTCAGTCTCTCAATGACTACTCTCTATTCTACAAATCCTCCCAAGGTCATAAATTTTACTTAGTTGTTTATGTTGACGTCATTTTGATCACTGGTGATCACATTGATGAAATCCACTCTTTCAAGTCTTTCCTTGATGCCACCTTCAGAATAAAGGATTTAGGATCTCTTGCTTACTTTCTTGGTATGGAATTTCACACAGTGGTTTCTGAAATTGCTGTCACTCAGCACAACTTTCTTGTTGAATTACTAACTAACTGCAAACACGTACAAAATTGTTAGTTTAAGTTCAATTATCGGTTAATTAGGTATGTTAAATGACGTTTAACTTTTATTCTTGAACATAAAAAGGTAATTTATTGCCAAACTTGACGGGAAAAAAAGGTTTATGGGTACCAATAAAGATAATAATTAAGTTTAGGGGTACCAAAGAAACTTTTTGTAAAGTACGAGGGTACCATGTATACATGTAAAAAGTGTAGGGGTACAAGGTAGAAAAGTAAAAAGTTTAGGGGTACCACTTAGAAAATCCCAAGTTTTTTTTTATAAATGTTGTTTGCCTACGTAATGCGTTCTAATCGGTCCGGTCCACAACCCATAAAAATTTGGCTCACGTGGAACCAAAATTCTAAGAACTTTTATTTACAATTTGGTACTCCCTCTCATTCATTCAATTCTTTACATAGGTCTACCATTTCTCCTCACAAAAACGGCCCTCATGTAAAGAATCGAATAGATGGGAAAGAATACATGCAAAGACATTTTTAGCGACATTCTCGTGTTTTTACGAGCAGACTCGGCGATTTGTTTTTTTGCTAAACTAATGAAATAAAGACTATCCATAATCATAAAAACTATCCGTACAATAGACATGCTATTTAAACACCGAATTTACAATATACACACAATTATACTCCCCTTTCAAACATATTTCAGTAGAATACATGTTTGTAGAATATTTGCAGTAGGTACAGTATCACCTAATTTAAGAGAGTATCAAGGAAACCGTATGTGAAAGCATAAATCACTAGCATACTTCCCTTTAAGCATATAATTAAGGATAAAGTTTTACCATAATATAATAAAAAAACTTAATTTATTTATGTTTAATTAAACTTCTAACTTTTAATAGAGCACGATATACCTGCACAAAATGTATCTTTCCAGAACACGGGCATCCACCTTCTTCGCATATTCCACGCATCATTCAACCATGTGTTTCGTCGCAGGTCGTACTTATCAAAAAAAATCATCGCACATTTCTTACAGTTTATCCTCCGTGTGACTCTCGTGGAAAATCGTACGCAGGCTTCTATCAATGTAAGCAAACTGTGGTAGGACTCTCAAATGACTATCCACGTTTTGAAGAATGTGCCAAAGATAAAACCTATGGCTAGTGCCCGGGAACACCTCCTTGACCGCGCCTTCCATCTTCTTACACTGATCCTTTAAGAGGACATTGGGTGCTCTACCCATACACTTGATCCAGTTTTTGTACACCCAAACCTAGGTCTCTCTGTCTTCGTGTGAAATTAAAGCCGCCACATATAAAACAGTATTGCCGTGGTGGTTGACGCCTACGAAAGGACAGAACGACATTTGGTACTTGTTGCTTAGAAATGTACGATCAAATGAGACGGGGTCACCAAATGCCTTGTACATGGCCCGAGATCTTGCAACGGACCACAAAATATTTAGTAGTTTGTCGTCGACGTCCCTCTCTACGTCGTAGTAGAACTCGGGATTTTGTTCCTTGAATTGATCGAAATAGTCCAAAACCTCTTGAGCGTCACCACGAAAACATGTTTTGCGGCGTTCTTTGAGAGTGATATTTCTTGCGCCCCCCGGTGAAGGGAAGATTTTGAATATCCCCAACCTCCCCAACTAAACTGTTGAAGTTCCTAGTAATGGGAACGTCAACTTTACCATTCAACATCCACCTCACTTTGAAGTAATCACTAATATGTCTATATTGAACGGCATGTCGACTAAGTTTTGGATTCACACCATGGTTATGTTCCAAATTGCATGTACGTATTACAATTTTTTCTGAACACAAACATTTTACACGGGCGCGAAGAAGAAGTCTGCTTCGTTGGATCCCTTCCAAGCAATTGAACCTAATCCTCATCATGTGGAATCGAGGTTCTTTCTCTCCGGAGCCACTCCGAACTACTCCTTGCTCCTTGAAAGGCTTTAAAATATCGTTACTCCTAACATATAGTTGAAAGCCGATTTTATAACCATAGGTGTAACACAAAGCCACAAATTGCTCACTGGATTCAAACTTCATACCAACGGTGGGCGAAATAGGAGGTTTGTTGTCACCGTTTTTTTTTTGATAAAATGTGATTCAATATATCAAAAAATAGAGATTTACAAGATGCATAGCAAAGTTATTGTAACAAGGACAGGATAAAGCTCCTTCCTTACAAACTCAACTGACTGATATCACTAAAACAATCAACTGCTCAATCCTACCAGCCCAATGACTGACCAGGCATCATAGCCTTAATCCTGAGTTTCATGTCTTTACTAATTCTCGCGGTAACATACTCAGGTCTGGTAATCGTCCCATTAGTTCTTGCATTATTCCGTTGTGCCCATATATAATAATAGCAAGCAGCAAGCATGACTGCGTTAATCTTCCATTTTATCCCATCTCTAGGATTACCTATCAGGTCGTTCATTCTCTTGACAGGTCCACATCGATCTTCAATGCATCCCAAAACCTTCCTGCTATATACACGCGACATAAACAGATGGTCTATAGTTTCAGCATAATCCTGACATAGCCAATAGCTATCAGTCTCAGTGCATCCAAAGCTGTGGAGGCGCGATATAGTATTCATTCCTCTCATCTGAGCCAGCCAAATAATGACTGAGTGTTTCGGAATGATCCAGTTGCACCAGACTACTTCAGTCCAATCCTTTGAGGGACGTTTGGTTCTAATCCATTCATACCCACTGGCTACTGAGTAACCACCGTTTGCTTCCTGCCATTCGTTGTCGCCATTACCTCATAGTACGCGGGATGCCTACCGTAACAAGTCGACGCCACTGTCGTTTTGTTCATTTATTTCATTTTCTTCCGCATCGTTCCCTTCGAACGGTACGTTAAGATCAATATTTGTTGTCATTTTATGATGCATATGGAAGTAAGTTAGAATATAAGAGAGGATGTTTTTTATCAAATATGGAGTACGTTATTGTTTACTGTTATGAGACTTTTTTTAAATAGAGAATTAGAAGGTGGAAGGTTTACTTGAGAGACTTTTTTTAAATTTCTATTTAAACACAAAGACTTCATAATGATATTTAAAATATAATTAAATTTAATTTCAACCAGAAATATTAAAAGGTGTTAACCTTTTAATAATATATTCAAAGGTTGAGTGGTTGGGAATTACATTTGACAAGCAGAAGTTGGAAGGTTGTTTTGCGTTACCTTTTTAAATTTGATTTTAGTGAAGTTATTTGTGTAATCTCCTAGAAATTCCAGCGCAATACATTGGCGGAAACACTGTAGAGTTGGGATTAAAACACACTGACAAACTATATCTTATTGAAAGAAATGGTAAGTCAATACAAATGCCTCTTTTTACAAAAGAGCTAAAAAGAAAATGCTCCGAACAGGTTTATACAAATTCATAAATTGTGGATGAAGAAAGAGTAGGATTCATGATATTCGCTAGCTCACACCCAAAACCCAACAGCAAATACCTATCATATTATAAACATAACTGTCACGTCAGTGGGGAGTAACTCGGACGTTCTCCCAGCCATATTATATCATATGGAAAATAATACTATTATTATATCAAAATATTTAAATGGAAAAAACATTAAAACAATATAATAAAAATAAGTTTTCATCGAACTTAAAGCACTTAACAACCTACAAGTCAAAAATCAATCGATAATAATATTTCAAAAATGGCATTATGGATAGGGTTAGTGTAGAATCTAGACTTTCACAAGGATAATACTGGAAACAAGCTTTGAAAACTGTAGACTTAACTCATAACAGAATCCAGTTTCTAACTAGGCAACTCAACTATAACATGACTGCGTGCAGCGAGGTCCTGGTTTAAGTAGTATACACCCCTCCTAGATACCAAATGTATCCAGTTCAATTCACGGCGACTAACACGATGTGATATCTTCCTTAAAGGCACAATGCACACTCTCCTGGGCGAAACTACGCCCAGTTCAACGACCAAATGTGCCCCAAATAGACACACCGGCTTTATAGCTGATGGCAAAAACGTACATCCCAGACTATATTACTCTAAACTCACACTTGTCCTTATTCGGTAACTCCAAAACAGCCATTATCGATATATATATATATATAGGCGGGTTCTGGTGAGGCAGGGTAACTCCTTACACCCATTGAGTCACAATCTAGACCATTAGATTAAGATGGAACATACATCCAAATAAGTGTTATATACACTAAAAAATTCATTATGTACATTATTAAACTCAATATATATATACACACACACACACACAGACACACTTAAGAACTCGATATATACTGTAAAATAATTGTTATATACACTCAAATAGTTTTTATGTACACCAATTAATCAACAATGGAACATACATCAAAATAACTGTTATATACACTAAAAAAACTCATTATATACACTATTAAACTCACTGCATATATACACTTAAGAACTCAATACATACAGTAAAATAATTGTTATATATACACCCAAATAATTAATATGTACATCAGTTAATCAACAATGCAACACACATCAAAATAACTGTTATATACACTAAAAAAACTCATTATATACGCTATTAAACTTACTACATATATACACTTAAGAACTCAATATATACAGTAAAATAGTTATTGATATATACACTCAAATGGTTACTATGTACGCCAATTAATCAACATATATATACTGAAATAATTGTCATATGTAGTTAATTATTTGATATAGTAGAATTTTATATACCCTAAAACAGTTATTATGTACACTGAAATTATTTTTATATACACCAATTTTATTTTAATATAAAAAAAATGATTTTTTTGGGATTTTTTTTTTTGGATTTTTTTTTCTTTTGGGAAAAAAAATGTCCGGGAAAAAAAAGTGTTTATTTATTCGGGAAAAAAAATGTGTGATGTTTTTTTTTGGAAAAAAAAAAGTTTTATTTTTTTCGGAAAAAGAAAATATTGTTTTTCGGAAAAAGAAAATGTTTTTTTTTGGAAAAAAAATTCCGAAATTTTTTTATTTTCGGATTATTTATTTTTTTTTGAAAAAAAATTCCGAATTTTTTTTTTCTGAAAAATATTGATTTTTTTTCCCCGGGAAAAAATTGGGGGAAATAAATTTTATGTATGAGTTTTTGTTTTAATCTCAGCCTTTAATTTGATTTTAATCTAATGGTTGAGATTGTGCCTCAATGGGTGCGACGAGTTGAGCTGCCTCAAAGGATCCTAGATCTATATATATATACAGAGACAGAGAGAGAGAGGAGATCAACGAAGTTAGTAACTTCCAAGAAGCTCCATAGTGTTGATCTTGGCCTTCCATCCTTCTTAAGATGGATGGATGGATGACCTTCAATTAAAAAAAAGAGGGGTGGGGGGGAAGACTGTCAATAAGGCTGCCAAACATCCTGTGGACATGACTTAGGTCCACCCCGACGCGGCCACCCGCGGGTTTGGGGAGGCGAATGAATCTCCATATGAGAATGGATCGAATTGAAATTTAAATCGAATTGGAGTCGCCACCGAACTTTGTGGGAGTTCCGGCCCATTCGAACCCACTCTATGTCATAGTGGGCCGTGTACAAAATACGGCCCATTTCCGATGTCAGAGTTTATTGGGCTCGTCCCTTTGCATTGCGATACCGATACCGTCACTACCGGTTATCGTGTATAGAATGACTCTCGTGCGCCAACGGTTTCGGGCATCCGGAAACCGAGGTTCTGAGTAAGGGGCACTCGATCTTTGATTTCTCCCAATTTCTTGATTTTTGATTTTTTTCGCGATTTTTCCTGCTGTAGTGGGCACTCGATCGAGTCACCCTGGCACTCGATCGAGTCACTCTGGCACTCGATCGAGTTACCCTGGCACTCGATCGAGTGCCCTCGTAAAAAGCCCCTGGACTCATTCAGAGGTACCACTCGATCGAGTGTCCCAGGCACTCGATCGAGTGTCCTTAGCTGGACGCCTGTTTCACCCCGGGAACTCATATTTTTGTTTCCTTTTTCAGATTTGGTTATACGAGAGGCTATCAATGATAGATCCTCCTCTTGACGCGAGCAACTACCGTCATAATCAGGTGATGACGAGGAGACGGGCCATTGACTTTTCTCGCCAGATTATCCAGAAGTACTGGGACGAGGTGTTATCATTCCATGGTGGGCCTTTGATTCGATGGGTAGTGCCGTGGTGGCCCATCTACGTTTGGACAGGTTTGGACCCGAGGGACAGGGCTTGTTACCAGGTAATCTTGTCTTTTCGGCAGACGGTTCATCTTTATCCCGACCGCATATTAAGGCAGTATGGGTGGACCCAGAGAATCCCGGAGGTTGAAGCAGTTGTGAGTGACACTGCCCAACTGACTGATGTGATGTGCGATACCTGGATGCAAAGATGGTATACCCGACATACTTGGCCTATTCCCACATCTCGCCACTCCATCTGGGTTTCGGACTCCTATGTGAAGTGGACTAAAGCAGGTGATGCCAAAGCCCGTGCTGCTCTGAAGGTGGATGAGGCTTTTGACCTGCTACGAAGGGAGCAAGCTAAAGACAACAGGGGCTTTTTCGATGAAGGAGGCACTTCGGCTACCCTGGTCCGCTTAATGTCAGGTCACAAAAAGAAGACTAAGACTCAAGTTGAAGGGTCTAGTGCTAAAGGTGCGCGGGGGGAAAGTGAGCCCCCAGACTGACTTGGAAAGGAGACTGGGCCCAAGACTAGCAGTGCAGGACCGACTTGGCCCACGGGATAGACTATCCGAGCACGTGCGGGCCCGACTTGGACCGGAGACGGTTGCAGAAGACCCGTTGTCAAAGAAACGGGTTCGAGCTAAGGAGATCCCCCTCGTGATTCGGGAACGCTCGCCCCCGCCCCGGCGACCTCGGGCTCCACGCGACCCAAAGGATAAAGGAAAGGGCAAGATGCCTGGATATTAGCCTCCTTCGTTTTATTATCTGAGTATTATTATTATTTTTTGGGTGTGATTTTTTTGTGTATTTTGCCGTTTTGGCGTTTTTTTTGTAATTCCCGAGTTTGTCGGTTTTTAATAAAGACGTATTAGTGAATACCGTTCCCGTCTTGTCGTTTATTGCAGTGGTTGTATCCTTTTGAGGGGTTGCCTACGTATCCAAAATTAGCGGAATCAAACCAAACGTAGTTCAAAATATGATTTTTGCAATTTTTGAAATACATCAAGACTATTAGTTCGAGATGTGCGACAGTAGAATAAATAATTCTAACTTATTGACTTCTCTATAATTTTTGAAAATTTATAAAAAAAACAAACTTTATAAATTTTTGCAAATGACATTGAGGTAGGGTTTAAGGGTAGTAGCGCTTCAACTGGTCCAAGTTGGCTGGGTTGACAAATTCGTTTCCGTTGAAGTCTGTCAGCATCACCGCTCTTCCTGACAGGACCTTCTTGACTAAGTATGGCCCGGCCAATTGGGTTTGAATTTCCCTCTCGGGTCAACCGGTAGTAAGGCACGAACCGATTTTAGGACTAAATCCCTCTCTTTGATGTTTCTGGGCCTAACCCTTTTGTTGAAAGCCCGTTGGATCCTCTTCTGATATATTTTGATATTGTTAAGGGCCCGGGACCGCCGTTCGTCCAAAAGAACTAGCGAATCGTATCGGGCTTGGACCCAATCCGCTTCCGGTACTTGGCTTTCAAGTAAAATTCTTAGGGATGGTACTTCTAGCTCGACCGGTTCGACTGCTTCAATTTCGTATGTCAAGTAATACGGGGTTGCTCCGGTTGCTGTGCGAATTGAGGTTCGGTACCCCCATAGAGCAAAAGATATTTTGTCGGGCCAATCCCGGTAATTCTCATCCATCTTTTTAATTATGATGACAATTGTTTTATTAGCCGCTTCTACCGCTCCGTTTGTTTGGGGACGGTAGGGAGAAGATGTATGCCTTTGAATTTTGTATTTTGCTAGCAACGTAGCGGTTTCGGCTTGAAAATGGGTCCCGTGATCACTGATGAATTCATGTGGGATCCCGTATCGGCATATAATCTTAATATGGATAAATTTGGCCACGTGCTTGGCGTTCAAGACACGGTATGACTCGGCTTCGACCCTTTTCGTGAAGTAGTCGATGGCCACCAAAATGAAGCAATGACCTCCCGTCCCGGAAGGGTGCACCTTTCCAATTATATCAATACCCCATGTCAAAAATGGCCATGGTGATGTCATGGTATATAATAGGGAAGATGGCATATGCTGTATATAGCAAAAATCTGACAATTATGGCAGCGTTTGACGTATAATTGACAGTCTGTTTCCATGGTGTTCCAGTAATATCCGAGCCTCATGATTTTGCGGGCTAACATATGGGCGTTCATATGCGGGCCATTTTCACCATCGTGCACCTCAGACATAACCTTTTCGGCCTGTACTTTGTCGATACACAGGAGGAGAGCCCCTTGTGTCGTCTTTTTGTATAACTGCCCGTCATCCGTGCGAACAAATTGGGTTGCCAATCTTCGCAGCGCTTTCTTTGCCAGGTTTTCGGTTCCCGGAGGATACTCTCCCGCTGCCAAGTAGGTTAGGACGACTTGATACCAAGGTTCTGGGTCGGTTAGCTCGATGTCCTGGATGGCGTGCACATACGCCGGCTCGGACCGTCTTTCAACGCAGATTGGCATGCTAGTTAGATGGTCTGGTATGTTCAGCAGGGATGCTAATTTGTAAAGTGCATCTGCAAACTGATTTTCTTCCCGAGGCAGATAGATATATTCCACCTTCTGGAATTGTTTCTCTAGAACCCTTACTCGTGCTTGGTAAGCCACGAGATTGGCGTTCCGAGTTTTCCATTTTTGGAGTGCTTGATTGATGACCAGTGATGAGTCATCGTGGACCCGGAGGTTTGTTACCCCTAAATCAGCGGCGGCTTGCAACCCGTGAATGCATGTTTCATACTCTGTAACCCCCCTAATTTTTATAAATTAAATTTGTATCCATATTTTTATTTGGTTTGCAATTTAACTTGTAATCCTTCATTTTAAATCTTATCGGATTTACTCTGACTTCGTTAAACTCCTAAAATCTTTATTTTTCCTCGAATTTCTATTTTCAACTCGAAACTCGTTAAGACATTTTATTATTTTCTCAGGAAACCATTTTATTAAACTTTCATTGAAAAGTATCATTTTGTTTTCAAGAAATCAATTTAATTCATTTTCGTTGAAAACTATTTATTCGTCGAGAAACTCAATTTCCTTACAAACAATTATTTAAACTCGAGATTGACCCATTTGATTTCTCTAGTCAACTAATTATTTTTATCAATTTCGAACCTGTCCCAAATATTTAATGTTACGACAAAATAATATTTTAGCCCATCTCGAAGTTTGGGTCTAATTCTTTTCTCATGCGATTTTAACCCAATTTATTTGTAAGCCAATTATTTATTTTTATTAATGATTTCGATCACACCGTGAATTATTTTAGGACCCGAATCGAGTCCAATGTTAACGTCTTTTGGAGCTAGTCAATTATTTGTTGACTTTAGTTCACTCTTTATATTAATTTTATTAATCACATGTTATTATCTTTTAGGAAGACTAACCTTTCTCTTATCCTCCTAGTGGCTATCAAAATCTTTTTGCAAGAGACTCCTAGTTTTCCTGATTTCAATCGTGTTATACAACTAAAACACTACTCTTATTATTTAATAGCATTCTTAATTTTTCTACTTTTATTCCTCTTTATTCACATCTGGTAAACCATCCAAACACAAACTCTCTTCTATTAGTCTTCCTTCATTGATGCGTTGCTGCTGTGTTTCTCACACAAATCAGCCCGTGCTTACCTTATTTCGTTATCAATCTGATTCTTAAATCCGTCCTTTTTCATTCCAATCTCAAGGGTAATTTAATTACTCTTATTCTCCATCTCGTTTCTCTTTTTCTAATCCCTTCTTATGTGGTTCTAATACCATATGTTTTAATTTTTCGTAGGCTATCGTGCTAGATCCGATGAAGACGGTTATTTTATTAATTCGAATCTCGATGAAGGTAACACATGATGGCATGACTCGGTATTGCATGATATATATGTTGTAGTTGCTTGTAGTATCGTTTTAAATCGAATTTTATAAATATGTTTACTATATTATTATGATATGTTTCAATCTTCTAAAAATTATTATAGGGCCGAGACTAAAACATATGAATAAGAAAATTAATTTCTTAATTTTTCGTGATTTTTAATATGAATTATCAAATTGAAAGTTTTATTATTTTTAGTAAAGTTACAGCATGTTTTCGAATCTGTTACTACTTTTATACGATTTTTACTCCTGTTTACAGATCTTATTTTCAAAGAGTTTGAAAAGAGACTACTATTTATTTTAAGTCTATTATACGTCTATTAAATTTCATAAATTAATTCCAAGTAGTTTCGTCACAATAAATCTTTTATGAAACTGTGACAGATTAGTTCACGAATCTGTCAGTTGTTGTAAAATCTAATTTAAAACCTATGATAAACTTTGAATTTAATTTTGGTAATTTACGTACATTAACTTTAAAGAGTCTAGATAATGTTTCTAATTGGATTTGTTTTAAAATAAAATTTTAAACGTCTTTTATTAAAGAAATATTATCGGGTGTCGGATTCTGTCAGTTTACAAACATACGAATAAAAACCGCTCTTAAGTTAATAATTTCGATTTTATTCAGAAAAAAACGTTGTAGCTAAGCCTTTAAAGTTTTCAACCTCACTGATCTTATATCGTTTTGATTTTTAATGATTTAATTATGAATTTTATAGTAAGACAGTGCAAATCTGAAAAATCTGCAAATTTGTACTTTATTACTTTTAATTACTTAAACTCCAACCTTTTGAGAAATAATTATGATTTTTACTTTCCTTCACTTTTAATAATTAGTTATACATTTATCTAAATGTTTATGTCTCAAGGCCTAATATTAAATATTTTATATAACTCATATGTTAAATGATTTCTAATTATAATAATACCTATTTTCGAAAGTTACTATTTGAATAAAGTTTCTATATTTGGAAGGTTACTATTTTTGGAATATTTAAGATATCTTCGGATAAAATACTTATAATGATTTGAATATGGAATAATGTTGGAAATGAGAATGTACAGTATATAAGTCTAGGATATGTTGGTTGTTATCATCAACTATATGGTCAGTGTATTTGCGTCAGGGATACATTGATTGTCGAACTGGGTATCGTTTATGCTCAGGAGTCATGCGCATGTACTTAGGCTAGGACCTCGCTGAACGCAGTCCTATTATAGTTTGAGTTGTCTGGTGAGAGGGCTTAGGAGTCGCTTCGTGGGCACTGAGTTCCTTAACCAGTGAGGCTTAGGGGTCGCTTCGTGGGCACTAAGTTACACTTCGGTGTTGTTTTGACATATCTCTAGTAGTAAAAGCTGTACTGATCATCGGTTTTATATTCCGTTATTCGTTTTGACGCCGTCAGGCTGCTGAATTTTTTTCTGGTTTTGAATCTATATTGATATATATATATATATATAATATTTTGAGTTTAATCTATTTTCTTATATTATGCTTCTATTGCCTATATATTATGTAATATGGCTGGGAGAACTGCCTGAGTTGCTCCCCACTGAATTGTAGCTGTTATGTTTATAACATGACAGGTATTCTGTGTTCCGGGGTTTGGTGTGAACTAGCGAGTGACATGGATCCTACTCTGCTTGAATTATGCTTGTTTATGGATTGTTAACCCATTTGAAGGATTTTTATTTTTAGCCCTTTTGTAAAAAGTGGCCTTTGTATTGACTGACCGTTCTTTTTGTGATATATATAGAACATCAGTGTGCATTAATCCCAAATCTACAATGTTTCCGCCACTGTATTGCATTAGAATTTATAGGGGATTACATACTCGGCTGCGTTGTTGGTCACGTCAAAGTCCAATTTGATGGATAAGGGGGTGTGTTCCCATTGTGGTGAGATTAATTGAATTCCGACCCCAAATCCTCGGAAGTTGGATGCCCCGTCAAAATACAAATCCCATGTTTCGGTATCGGTATGGAATATGTCTTCATCAGGAAATGCCCAAGTATCAGTGTGGCCCTCTTTGGATATCGGGCTATCGGCGAGGAATTCTGCCACTACCCGGCCCTTGATGGCTTTCAATGGTACAAATTTGAGGTCGAACTCAGCTAGCATTAAGGTCCATCTGGACATCATGCCATTGAGGATGGGCTTCTCGAACAAGTACTTGATAGGATCCATTTTGAATAATACATGTACCTCGTGACTGAGCATGTAATGTCGGAGCTTTTTAGTGGCTCAAACCAAAGCTAGGCACGTTTTCTCGAGCATTGTGTACTTGCATTCGTACTCTAAGAACTTTTTACTGATGTAGTAAATAGCCCGCTCTTCTGAATCGGCTGTCTGGGCCAGCATAGCCCCCATGGCTGTCTCGGTCGTTGTTAGGTATAACGACAAAGGCAAACCGGGTTGAGGTGGCATTAATACCGGCGGTGCAGACAGGATCTCCTTAATTTTATCGAAAGCTATTTGACATTTGTCGTCCCACAGTGTTCGTTCTCCTATCTTCAGTTTTTTGAAAATGGGCTCACATACCATGGTTAGTTTTGAAATGAACCGGCTGATGTATTGGACTTTCCCGAGAAACCCCCTTATTTCTTTTTCGGTTTTGGGTGGCTGCATCTCGGTAATGGCTTTGATTTTAGCTGGGTCGACCTCGATGCCGGGTTGGCTAACGATATGGCCCAGTAATTTGCCTGATGTTACCCCGAAACTGCATTTTTGAGGGTATAGCCACATGTTGTATTTGCGTAGTCGGGTAAAGAATTTTCTTAGAGCCGCGATGTGTCCACTCCGATCTTTGGACTTGACGATCATGTCGTCCACATAGACCTCCACTTCTTTGTGCATCATATCATGTAATAAAGTAGTGGCGGTCCGCTGATAAGTGGCCCCGGCGTTGATAAGCCCAAATGGCATAACAGTGTAACAGTAAGTACCCCAAGGTGTAATGAAGGTGGTCTTACTCATATCCTCCTCTGCCATTTTGATTTGATTGTATCCGGCATATGTAATCCCCTAGAAATTCTAACACAATACAGTGGCGGAAACACTGTAGAAGTGGGATTATAACACACTGTAGCTATGTCTTGATTAAATAAAAATGGTAAGTCAATACATAAGCCATAAAATAAAAATGGCTACAAAATAAATAAATAAATAAAATCCATAAAAAAGGGTTTTAACAATCCATAATACAGTGATCTGATTAAAACAAGCAGGATCCATAACTGCTCGCTAGCCCACCCGAAGGAAAACACATATACCTGCCATGTTAAAAACATAACAGCCACAATCAGTGGGGAGCAACGTCAACGTTCTCCCAGCCGTATAACAAGATTTTAAAACTGTAATTACTATTATAGAAAAATAGTAAAAATGGAAAACAGTAAAACACATTATAATAAAAATAACTTTCAGTGAAAAACTTCACGTATCAAAACAATATAATAAAAATGAGTTTTCCGAAGAAAACATAAAACATTTGCCAACCTGCAACCAAATTATATCGATAATAATAAAAATATTCAAAATGGCGTTATGGATAGGAGTAGTGTAGACGGCGACTTACTGCGAGGCCTAAGCTTAAGGTCAAAATGTACAAAACTCCCGGGATACCTGTCACCTGGTTCAACAACCAATGTACCGAATCCTGATACACTAGCCTTATAGTTGATGGCAAAACCGTAAATCCTAGAATATATTACTCTAACCTCACATTTGTCCTTATTCCATAACTCCAAAACAAACCATTATTGATATTCAAAAAAAAATCATTATAAATAGTAAGAGAACAAAAAGAAAAGGATCGCTTTCAAAAGAGGAAACTTTTCTATTTTAGGAAACTTCTATTTTTAGAAACTTTACCCAAAATATCATCATATCAAAATAGCAAAAATATTAGTTCATACTAATAACACATTTTTAGTAAACGATATAGATTTATAAAACTAATACTTTCGGCCTTAACGATATTAATTATTAAAGTAAGAACATTTGAGTTTATGAAGTTATTGAAATATCCTACAAGTGTATAAAATGATTAAAAATATCTTAAATTTTTTAATAATACTAATCAGGGTGTTTTCAAAATTTACAAAGATAAAATTCCCTAATTATTATTAGTTACGACAATACAATTACAAATAGGATTTTACGGCAAATGTCAAATTAAATCTTTTAACGTCTTTTATTTAATTAAACCATTGAATATATTTAGAATATGTTAAGGGATAATTTAACTCTTAATGTTTCAGATTTATATATTTTCAAAATAGCTGGAAAAATAAATCTTTTAGGTAAGACGAAGCATTTTAACGATAAATCGTAATTTGTCCAAAAATCAATACTTATTAATTAAAGACTTTAATAAATAGTACAAAAATTATGTATATGGACATTCTGTCCAGAAAATAAAATTTTCCAGAATCCTAAAACTCGTTTATTATAGCGTTTTCTCGTTAATCGTCTAATCTCGACAATAACGATTAATAAAAATAGTAATTACAAAACGATTTAAGTATTAATATCCAAAAATTATTATTAAGATTAAAAATCTTGATTTTCCATAAAATACTATTTTTCCAGATTTCTAAAAATTCCAGCTTTAATAAATCCCATCAAAACCGTCTTTAAAACCCGTTTTCACAATTAACGATTCCATTAATAAAACTTATCGTTCCTAACATTTTATTAAACCACTAAAAATCATAAAAATATATTTTATTAAGAAACCATCAGAATCATAATTTTTCCAGATTTAAACCAAAGACCAGAAATCGAGAATTTAAACGACAAACGCGGTTTTAACGATAAACGATGATTTAAAGTGATTAATTAATTCATCCACTTAACAATTCCGAAAATTTATGAAAAATTTCAGAAAATTCTATTTCATCAGAAAGTTTCACCACGTCAAAAATCAGATTAAAATAAAATGTTTAGATACTAGAACTAAAAATCGGCTTTTAATCGTTTTTGTCCGATAACGGTAATAATTCAATAATCGATATCAAAAATATCAGAAAAATACTAAATTATTAAAAATCATCAAAAACAACATTTTTCCAGAATATAAACATATATTACATGTTTTGGCCGATTATTACGATTTTACAAATTAATATAACAATTTAATCGTTAATCTCATAAAAGCAATAAAAATATCGAAACATGCAAATTTTCAACTTTTAAAATTTTTCCAGATTATAAGACATACATATATTGTCAAAAATGAAATATAAAAATTATACATGCAAATACACAATTAAAATCATGAAATACCGAGTAACATCGACGTTACCTCTAACCCAAATTCGAGTCGATTATAAATTCGTCGGCTTCGGGATCATTCAAAAATCCTTCAACACAAGAAAAACATGGTGGAAAAATACCATGAGAAAACTAAGAAAATCAAGGAAAATAACGATCAGAAATAACATCGATTATTACCTTAACGAAGGGAAAAGAAAATCGATAATTTAGAAGATGAAAATACGACGATCAAAGCTTGATTATGGATGAAAATGGCCGCTGAAAATGGGCAGGAACACCAGCCAAAAAGAGGGAGAAAGAAGAGGTTTTTGTTAAAATAAAATTGATGCAAAAATGAATAAGAAAAAATATGAAAGGATGGTGGATGAATGAAGCATTAAAATTGATAAAAACAATGTGAATGTAGTCTTAAAAATTTCAGCCAAAATAAATGTGATGGTAGCATGAAAAGTTTGTAATTTAAGCATGTAAATCAATTAAAGAGAAAAATATCTGTTTACTTAAAGTTTAAACATAAAGTGTTATGTAAATAAAAGTTGTAATCAAATGTTTTACCAAATGGTGTCACGGTCCAAAAAGGTCTCTTTTTAGTTGTAGGTTGATAAAAATAAGGATCATAAAATTATTAAAAGCATTTCAAAGCAATTCGAGTAAACCGCGCTTTCGAAAATAATTATTTACGAAACTTCGTAATAAAATCATTAAAGGCTAAATTTTCGTAAATAAAATATTTCTTAGTTGAAAATATTATCTAAATGTGTTTACATTTTTAGGAAAAGAAATAACTTAAATTCGAGATTAAAACGTTAATTCGTAGAGAGAATTCCTCGCGGAAAAATAATTAGTTTACGAAGAAAATCAAATAAATAGATTTAAAAGAATTAAAATCTTTAAAAATAAAAATAAATATCATTAGGCTCAAAAATGAAAATAAAGCTTGGAAAAATGATGAAACATACGGTCGAAATGTGACAGAGTCATGACGAAGTCATAACGAAAAGGATAAAACGCTAGGAAAATAGCGGGTGTTACAATCCTCCCAACTAAAAGAAAGTTTCGTCCTCGAAACTGAGAATAAGCAGAAAGGACTCAAGATTACCCCACTCGAAAACATGAGGATACCAATTTGTATAAGAACTTGCTTTAAAAGAAAATTTAATAACTTTCAAAGTGATACGAAATCGAACGCAAATATCTATTCCAAGAGGAACTGGACAAAGCTACTTGGAGTTTAAAATCTTCTAAATTAGTGAAATCGTAAAGTAAAGTTATTTGATAAAATAACGACGCTAAATAGCATTTGTAACGAGCTTGAAGAAAATAGGGTAACCAAAACATTTTCAAAACAAAAGTAAAACAATTTGATTAAGAAATTCGAAAATGTTTTTTTTTTATGAAGAAACAAAATTTAGTTCGGAGAAATCAAATTTTGTAGTTAGTAAAAATCGACCCAGTCGTCAAATATTTTCAATAACATATTCAAATGTCTACCAACAATAAAACGAAAACTAATTTCAAAATGTTAAAATTTCGAAAATGTTATCAAAGTAATTATGAAAGTTTTCAAAAATATTATCAAACTTGAATATACAAAATAATTTCGACAACCTTTTAAATAATCCTATAGAAATCTAAGTATTTGGAAATATGAAAGTCTTCATAAAATTCCGATCGTTTGAAAATCAAAAATTGAAATAATTTAAGATGAATTATTAATGCATTTTGAAGCTGATCTAAATATAAATATCAACCAAAGATAAAACAAAAGTGAAGTATAAAGTTCTTAAATTATAATTCAAACATTATTAAATTTCACGACATCCAAAAAGTTTAAGTTAGTCAAACTTTTTACAAAACGGGCAAAATCACAATTAGAAATTATAACTCAAAATTTTAAAATTTTACGATAATCCATTTTTTAAACAAGTCAAACTTTTTATAAAAATAGGAAGTTCGGAAAAAAAAATGGTCAAGGATAAAAAGAACAAGGATAAATAAATTTAAAAAGAGCTTACAAAATCGATAGAGGTCGAAGGGATTAGTAGCAGATGCGGTAACAGAATTCAAGAGAAGCAGAATAGAAGGCGGAGTTTAGAGTCAAAAAGAACTCTTAAGAATTATAGAAGAAATTAACCATCTCCCGATTCCTAGCATGATTCTCACAAACACGGTTCCCAATTGGCCCATCAACTACGCTAAGTCCAATATCGGTACAGGGTGGTCCTACTCAATCTACAACCTCCAAAATTATCAACTGCCATAGCCTCCAAAATTAAGTCTTACATACTTATATAATTTTTCAATTAGTATGGTAAGAATTCGCAAAAGATTTAGACTAATCCATTAATTAAGATTCCAACGGTCATCAAAACATACCCAAACTGGTACTCACTAAGGCTCATAAATTCAAAGCTCAAAGTCCGAACTCGAGGTATACCTCAAATTTCTCGAGTAAGGAACACTAAATAAAATCCACCAATTAACAAGGTTCGGACACGAAAAAATTCAAAAATGATCATCAACATATTCTTCACATCATCAATAGACAAAGGTTAGGAAAGTACGCCAAACCTTAAACACACTCAGCCTGACATGTAACGACAGATACTCACATTTCCAAACACGTCATTCGGCTAAGGTTTCTAAGAATTCCATCAAATTTTATATCGTAACAGCGAAACCACTAAAATATTTATTAAATCAACGAAACCACAATCTCGTTGGTCTAAGGGTACTGAATTGTAAATCCATTAAGATGATAGGCATTAAGTATTCCTCAAATCAACGCGATAAATCTAACCTTTAATTGTGCAATATGTTTCTCTCCTTCAAGGTTAACAATGATCTATCCAAAATTTAGGTCATTCAACTTCAAAGTTTGTAGGTTACAACCTTACATCAACGATCCACGAAATAATCCTTAAGAAACACGGGAAATCTATGTCTACCAAAATTTCTAACGACATTAATGAAAACCTTTAATGGTACCACAACACTCAGGCTAACATTTCAAACGATACTCTAAGATCCCAAATATTCACGATGCATCCACTAAATAAGCATTAGGTAAGAATCCCAAAGTGATATTATTATTTACACTTGATTAGGTATTATGTTGGGTATTAGGTATCCATCAAATCATGATATAATTCTCACTATCCAATAATTTACTCAACTCTTAGTCCTCTCTACGATCAAGTAATTCTTGACCCAAGTTTGAGCAATCTCTATGGTATAATCCTAATTCCATTAATCAATTAATACCATTCAAATCAATTCCTCAAAAACTCACTAGATTAGATAACAGGGCACAACTCACAATCCTCAAACCATTAGTAATAAAAAGTTAACTAAACCTCCAACATATTACTTCTAAAAAGGTTCACTAAGACATAATTTGGTCTAACCAAAGAATCTTAAAAGGGAAGATGGTAAAGTAGAAGAATAGAACAAGGACTTACCAAAAAAAATGAAGATGAGAATATAAGAGAAGAATTGGGAAAAGCAGAGGGTGGAAGATGAAAGAAAAGAATCAATGATCCTAGATACTTCAGATCACGAACCAGAGAGGAATCTTCGGGCCTGCAAAGTTCATTGGGGAACTCGTTGAATTTCTTCAATTTCGAGTAGAGGGACAAGCACACTAGTATTGAGTCGCTCCATCTGGATCCAAAGTGATTTCACATCTGAGTCTACTGCACCATGATGGAACTGGGATCTACTCTTGACCATCTGGCCTGTAGCTTGAGAAAACTGAATTGGGGCTGGAAAGTCACCATTTATATCTTTCTTAGAGCACCAAGTTGTCCACTCGAGTCAGCAGGCGTTGAGAGTGTTAGGTAGGTCTTGTCCCAATTTGGAGTAGCATCACGTCAACATCTTGTCCACTCATCATCTTCTTTGACATATAAAACAAATATTCAATGCTAATCATTGAGTTTCAGAAACAGGAAGACTAATCAAATAAGTCCTTACTTGTTTCTACCCATCTCTAATAATATTTTTATTTACTGTTTAAATAATTTCCTGGTATTTTCCTTAACTTCAGGTGTAAGCGTTGGGAGCAGTGATGCTCTGATACCAACTGTAATCCCCTAGAAATTCTAACACAATACAGTGGCGGAAACACTGTAGAAGTGGGATTATAACACACTGTAGCTATGTCTTGATTAAATAAAAATGGTAAGTCAATACATAAGCCATAAAATAAAAATGGCTACAAAATAAATAAATAAATAAAATCCATAAAAAAGGGTTTTAACAATCCATAATACAGTGATCTGATTAAAACAAGCAGGATCCATAACTGCTCGCTAGCCCACCCGAAGGAAAACACATATACCTGCCATGTTAAAAATATAACAGCCACAATCAGTGGGGAGCAACGTCAACGTTCTCCCAGCCGTATAACAAGATTTTAAAACTGTAATTATTATTATAGAAAAATAGTAAAAATGGAAAACAGTAAAACACATTATAATAAAAATAACTTTCAGTGAAAAACTTCACGTATCAAAACAATATAATAAAAATGAGTTTTCCGAAGAAAACATAAAACATTTGCCAACCTGCAACCAAATTATATCGATAATAATAAAAATATTCAAAATGGCGTTATGGATAGGAGTAGTGTAGACGGCTAGACTTTGTAGACACCCGCATTTTGACTGCCAGGTGTCTATGGTAGTTTCCAAAAAACACCCGATGATGATCGGACGCTAACATGCTTCTATGCGCTCGGATACGGGCTCAATCTATTAATCGCTGGCTAACACACTTACAGAGTACAAATCTCACAAAACCAACCTCGAATCCAGGCCCAGTGGATCATTCCGAGTCAAACAAGACTAATTTCGGCCAAAACCGACACCAGAATTAAAACCGACTTTTTGCGATTGGGTCAACCCCGGTCAAAGTCGTTTCCGAGACACACAAAAACATCCATACAACCATAAAAAGTCCAAGTCAAACACAAAACTCATCAAATACCCAAAGTCAAGGTCCAAAACAATGAACCCGTGCAACCTGACTGGGCCACTCGATCGAGTGACCCACCCACTCGATCGAGTGGGCTTGTTTTGAGCCCGACTGCAGGCTTCAAGGGCCACTCGACCGAGTTAGCCCTTTACTCGGTCGAGTAACCCTTATTCGGGTGCCCTAGCCTTGCCTATATAAGCAACCCTCATGCAACAACTTTTCACAACTTTTGAAACCCTAGAGCAACCATACACACACATACTACGTCTTTTACAAACCATAATCAAGCCCTAGCAATTCTACACTAGCAAAAACCCTAACCTAGTTTTAGGAATCAATCCCGAGCCACCACAACTCAACCTCCATAAACCTCGAAGACTCTTGTGTTAAAGCCACGGTTACGAGTCCGCGCCGAGACAAGAACATGTAGGTTGAGGGTGTCAAAACCCTCTCTTTTCTCCTTCTCTTCTTCACGTCGTCTTCATCTCCCTCTCATCCTCTTTTTTCGTCTTTTTTTATTATTTTATTCATTACACCATAATATCGATAGTATAATTAATATCAAAGCATTAAAATACTTATCGATTTGTGTGGAATAAGAGGGGTATCGGAATAAGGAAACACGAATATACAAGTGTACTGCACACAGCGTTGACGGTCGCTTGTTCCAATACCCCGATTATTTGATTATTGAGATAAGTCAACCTAAACAATAATCTTTCTTTTCATCTCGCCTTCATCATTATTCAAGTCACATAATAGCATCGATTTTCAAAAGCAAATATTGTATTTTAATAAGGGTCGAAACCCATTGACACGGATTCGACATCACAATCCCTAGGGATTTATTTTGATGTCGGAGAAGTCGAGGGAATCAAGTCCTTTTTTATTCAAGTAAAGCGTCGGTTTTGTAGATTCGATACAAATTCCATAGTTGGATGTCGAATCTAACAATCCAGTCAATTAATTCAATCAATTCGATTTTCTTATTGATGGTAACGTAGATGTCACGTTATAATTATGACACTACAAACGCGGAGAGAAATTCTTGTCGTTTTGATTGACTTAAAACGACTCAAATCAATTTATCTTCTTTTTTATTTCACTCTAATATTTCATATCGATTCAAATAATCGAATGTGGGATACAACGAGTATTCAAAATTAGAATCGAGTGTAAATTCAACAATATTTATATTCGGTTCAACAAAATTCGCGATTTATAAAAAACCAAGTCGAACATAAATTGTGCAATATTTATGTCTGATTCGGTAAAATCGTCAAACTCTCAAAAATAAAAAGCAATTTCAAAATCAACAATTAAATTTGCAAACGAATTACAATTCGTACAAGGGGGCACTCGGTCGAGTGGCGCCCCAAAAATCGAACCAGAATGTTTTTCACGACCTCCACTCGATCGAGTCTCACAGTGACTCGGTCGAGTGGCCATGTGCTCGACCGAGTTGGTCAATAACTCGGCCGAGTATGGTCTAAAACGCGAAACAGAAACCTCTTTTCGGGATCTACTCGATCGAGTCTATCGACCACTCGATCGAGTAACCTCATAACGATTAACACAATAAATCGTCCATTATTCTATTTTCAAAACCCGATAGTATTTCACGACTTAGGTCAACACGTGCATAATTAATCACGTGTATACTATCTTTTCAAACCATGCATCATCTTGTACATCATTCAATTCAATTCAATTCATTATTTGCACAAACCGTTATTATTCGTTATATCATTGCATCGTTACTAACGCGTTTGTTGTTTCTTTTGTCAATTTAATTCTTGTTCGTTTATTGTACTAAATGAACCCACATGCTAAAATTCCACTTTGACGTAGAATTAATTGCATTAAATTGACTTAGAAACCCTTTTCAATTCCATTCACATGTTTAGGGAAAATACTCTTTGCATATCACTTTCCCGTTTAACTAGCGCGCGTATTGTAAGTCATTCGAATTCTTAGTAGAGGCCGCTAATGTGCGAGCGGGGTTGGGTGTCCTTTGTGGGCTTCCCAACACGTACCCTCACCCCTTACTCAGAACCTCGGTTTCCGGATGCCCGAAACCGTTGGCGCACGAGAGTCATTCAATACACAATATCCGATAATGTCGGTATTGGTATCGAATGCAAAGGGACGAGCCCAATAAACTCTGACATCGGAAATGGGCCGTATTTTGTATACGGACCATAATGACATAGAGTAGGCTCGAATGGTTCCAAATAACCACAAAATTCGGTGGCGACTCCACTTCGACCTAAATTTCAATTCGATCCGTTTCATATGGAGATTCATTCGCCTACCCAAACCCGCGCGTGGCCGCGTTGGGGTGGACCTATGTCATGTCCACAGACTTTCACTAGGAGAATACTAAAAACTAGCTTCGAGAACTTAGTTCAAACAAATCAAACTTCGGTCTCTAACTAGGCTAGTCAACCATAATAGAGCGGCGACTTATAAATGCGTGGCCCTAGTTTAAGATAATGCACACCCCTCCTGGGATTACTTGTCACCCAGTTCAACTTATGACGGCGACTTACTGCGAGGCCTAAGCTTAAGGTCAAAATGTACAAAACTCCCGGGATACCTGTCACCCGGTTCAACAACCAATGTACCGATTCCTGATACACTAGCCTTATAGTTGATGGCAAAACCGTAAACCCTAGAATATATTACTCAAACCTCACATTTGTCCTTATTCCATAACTCCAAAACAAAGCCATTATCGATATTCAAAAAAAATCATTATAAATAGTAAGAGAACAAAAAGAAAAGGATCGCTTTCCAAAAGAGGAAACTTTTCTATTTTAGGAAACTTCTATTTTTAGAAACTTTACCCAAAATATCATCATATCAAAATAGCAAAAATATTAGTTCATACTAATAACACATTTTTAGTAAACGATATAGATTTATAAAACTTATACTTTCGGCCTTAACGATATTAATTATTAAAGTAAGAACATTTGAGTTTATGAAGTTATTGAAATATCGTACAAGTGTATAAAATGATTAAAAATATCTTAAAATTTTTAATAATACTAATCAGGGTGTTTTCAAAATTTACAAAGCTAAAATTCCCTAATTATTATTAGCTACGACAATACATTTACAAATAGGATTTTACGGCAAATGTCAAATTAAATCTTTTAACCTCTTTTATTTAATTAAACCATTGAATATATTTAGAATATGTTAAGGGATAATTTAAATCTTAATGTTTCCGATTTAAATATTTTCAAAATAGCTGGAAAAATAAATCTTTTAGGTAAGACGAAGCATTTTAACGATATATCGTAATTTGTCCAAAAATCAATACTTATTAATTAAAGACTTTAATAAATAGTACAAAAAATACGTATATGGACATTCTGTCCAGAAAAGAAAATTTTCCAGAATCCTAAAACTCGGTTTTAATAGCGTTTTCTCGTTAATCGTCTAATCTCGACAATAACGATTAATAAAAATAGTAATTACAAAACGATTTAAGTATTAATATCCAAAAATTATTATTAAGATTAAAAATCTTGATTTTCCATAAAATACTATTTTTCCAGATTTCTAAAAATTCCAGCTTTAATAAATCCCATCAAAACCGTCTTTAAAACCCGTTTTCACAATTAACGATTCCATTAATAAAACTTATCGTTCCTAACATTTTATTAAACCACTAAAAATCATAAAAATAAATTTTATTAAGAAACCATCAGAATCATAATTTTCCAAATTTAAACCAAAGACCAGAAATCGAGAATTTAAACGACAAACGCGGTTTTAACGATAAACGATGATTTAAAGTGATTAATTAATTCATCCACTTAACAATTCCGAAAATTTCTGAAAAAACTCAGAAAATTCTATTTCATCATAAAGTTTCACCACGTCAAAAATCAGATTAAAATAAAATGTTTAGGTACTAGAACTAAAAATCGGCTTTTAATCATTTTTGTCCGTTAACGGTAATAATTCAATAATCGATATCAAAAATATCAGAAAAATACTAAATTATTAAAAATCATCAAAAACAACATTTTTCCAGAATATAAACATATATTACATGTTTAGGCCGATTATTACGATTTTACAAATTAATATAACAATTTAATCGTTAATCTCATAAAAGCGATAAAAATATCGAAACATGCAAATTTTCAACTTTTAAAATTTTTACAGATTATAATACATACCTATATTGTCAAAAATGAAATATAAAAATTATACATGCAAATACACAATTAAAATCATGAAATACCGAGTAACATCGACGTTACCTCTAACCCAAATTCGAGTCGATTATAAATTCGTCGGCTTCGGGATCATTCAAAAATCCTTCAACACAAGAAAAACATGGTGGAAAAATACCACGAAAAAACTAAGAAAATCATGGAAAATAACGATCAGAAATAACATCGATTATTACCTTAACGAAGGGAAAAGAAAATCGATAATTTAGAAGATGAAAATACGACGATCAAAGCTTGATTATGGATGAAAATGGCCGCTGAAAATGGGCAGGAACACCAGCCAAAAAGAGGGAGAAAGAAGAGGTTTTTGTTAAAATAAAATTGATGCAAAAATGAATAAGAAAAAATATGAAAGGATGGTGGATGAATGAAGCATTAAAATTGATAAAAACAATGTGAATGTAGTCTTAAAAATTTCAGCCAAAATAAATGTGATGGTAGCATGAAAAGTTTGTAATTTAAGCATGTAAATCAATTAAAGAGAAAAATATCTGTTTACTTAAAGTTTAAACATAAAGTGTTATGTAAATAAAAGTTGTAATCAAATGTTTTACCAAATGGTGTCACGGTCCAAAAAGGTCTCTTTTTAGTTGTAGGTTGATAAAAATAAGGATCATAAAATTATTAAAAGCATTTCAAAGCAATTCGAGTAAACCGCGCTTTCGAAAATAATTATTTACGAAACTTCGTAATAAAATCATTAAAGGCTAAATTTTCGTAAATAAAATATTTCTTAGTTGAAAATATTATCTAAATGTGTTTACATTTTTAGGAAAAGAAATAACTTAAATTCGAGATTAAAACGTTAATTCGTAGAGAAGTAGAATTCCTCGCGAAAAAATAATTAGTTTACGAAGAAAATCAAATAAATAGATTTAAAAGAATTAAAATCTTTAAAAATAAAAATAAATATCATTAGGCTCAAAAATGAAAATAAAGCTTGGAAAAATGATGAAACATACGGTCAAAATGTGACAGAGTCATGACGAAGTCATAACGGAAAGGATAAAACGCTAGGAAAATAGCGGGTGTTACAGCATACCCATCCATGAATGATAGAAAGGCATGATCGGCCGTGTTATCCACCAGTATGTCGATGTGTGGTAACGGAAAATCGTCTTTTGGGCTGGCCTTGTTAAGGTCCCGGAAGTCCACTCATACCCGCACCTTGCCGTCCTTCTTGGGTACCGGCACGATGTTAGCGACCCAGTCTGGATATTCAGACACTTGTATGAAGCCCGCTTTGAATTGCTTGTCGAATTCTTCTTTGACTTTGAGGGACCATTCGGGCCTCATTCTTCAGAGTTTCTGTTTTATCGGTTTGCACCCATCTTTGATGGGTAATCGGTGTTCAGCTATTTCCCGGTCTATTCCCGGCATGTCCTTGTAGGACCATGCGAAAACGTCTTTGAATTTCTGGAGGAGGTCTGTGAATTGTTTTCTCTCCTCTGGATCTAAGGATAGGCCCAAGTTAAGTATTTGGGGTTCTAAAGTGGTTCCCACATTGATGGACTCGGTTTCTTCGATTACCGGATCTCGGGACTCCCTTTGTTCGAGCTGCTCGATCAGATGCGGAGGTAGAGGTACCTGTTCGTCGGGTTTCTCAATGTCATTGCATATAAAATTTTTGAAATTGAGAGAATTTTGGAAATAAGACAAGTCGTAAGCAGAACGATTTTCGTTATTATTATTAATGGTAAATTTTGAGAAAAGCTCGAATAGAGCGGCCATCTGCTCGTTGGTCAGTGGAGGGATAGAGAGAGGTCTTGGGACAGGCCCCGAGACCTCAGTGGAAGTGGCTAAAGGAAGAGGGGTTACAGACTCGACTCTAGCACCAGACCCTCTAGACTCGGACTCTGACTCCGACTCTGACTCTGACTCGGATTCGGTATCCGGTATGTCTCCCTTGTCGGTGGTCAGCTTGTAGATCTGTCCCTGGCTGTCGGTCCACTTGATGGTCTTCCTCGAGGCCCTTTTCCTGGTGTCTGCACCTACTTCAGAGATTAGCTTGGTTTGGTCAAACAGATCGCTGCGGAGGATCAGATTGACCAAATCATCTTTTGGGGCGGGGACGAACTTGTCTTCTCCAAATAGAAGCCCCAGCACGGGCTCAGAGTTGTTTTCCCCTTCCTTGGACTCGGTTTGAACAAGGGTAAATATATCATCGGGGATGAAATTGGCATTCCCGAGCCATTTTGGTCTCGAGATATGTGATGGTGGGTTGATAGAGGCTCACTTGAATAGCTCCGAAAACTGGGGTGACGAAGTAGTCAGTTAACTTCGGGCTAAAAGGGCCTATGTAAGTACTCTTGAGGATGTTGGTGGCCTTGTAGATACTGGCCCGGACCACGTTTTCCGGGGTTATAGCATACCCCAATCCGAACTGTGATTCACCATCGCTTAGGACCTCAATAATCTTCCCAGCTGGAAGGTTTGGCCTCGAGGTTGCTCCTGGTAGATAACCCAAGTTTTGCAGCATCGTGTCGATGCTAGTGGTGAAGTAAGGTTTGAAGAGATATTCCTCCTCAATCATGCCCACGAAGTCAAATCCTCGTGGGTCGGCCCGGCCCGTAGCATTACAGCTTGCTACGGTGATAGGGGGTGGCCTTCAATGTGATGACACTGTCTTGGAGTGGCATCTTGACTTTCCTATGTAAGGTAGAGGACACGTCCTTGACCGCGTGGATCCAAGGCCTTCCGAGTAGCATGTTGAAGGATGAGGTGACATCAATCACCTGGAACTCCAGTTCTTTTTCGATTGGGCCCGTTATGATTGTCAATTTAACGGCCCCGGCTACCGGTTTTGGGCTTCCGTCTAAAGCATGAATAGTTTGTACTGTCGGGAGATAGTCGGCATCTGTGATGCCGAGGGCTTTAGTGGTCCTTAAGGGAAGGACATTTACAGCGGACCCATCGTCGATAAGGGTCATTGGGAGGTACTTCCCTCGGCAAATGACCGTGATGTATAGGGCCAGATTATGGTTGGGCCCGAACACTGGCAGATCAGACTCGGAGAAGGTGATGAGTGGACCTTCCTTCTTGGATTTGCCCTTGAGATAGGGCATGATGGTGGCTACCATTTTAGTGGGTGTAACCTGCGAGTCGACCTTGATCTCATCGAGAGCCTTAGTCAGTGCTTCCCGATGTGCTTGCGAGCTAACCAAAAGTTGCCATATGGTTAAGTCAGCTCGAACCCTCTTCAATTGTTGGACCAAAGCCGTGTCATTGCTTGGTTCTTCGAGGGTGGATTCCGTCCTGGAAGGTTCAGTGACGGTTGTTGGAGTAGAGCGCCCAGCTGTGGCGAGGTGGTTGGTGGCTAAGGTTTTGGACTTAGCTTTTCAGACCTCTTCTCTCGTGACGGGGACAGTTTCCCCTTTTGCCAGGTAGACGTCGTCCTCATCATCGAACCATATCCCGTTGATTTGTGGGATATAAGGGGAAATGAGGTGAGAACAGTCAATTACCTCGCCGGTGAATATAGCATGGGTACTGAACGGGTTTTCTTTGTTGCTCGGCTTGTCCCCGGGCAACGGTATTTTCCCACTTTCGATCAGATCTTGGATCAGATGCTTCAGTTTCCAACATTTTTCCGTGTCATGCCCATTACCACGATGATACTGGCAATAGGCTTGGATATTGTAGCTCTTGGGCCTTTTCTCCACTGGAAGTTCGGGAGCCGGGTCTATTGGTTGGATAAGGCCTTTAGAAGATAGCCTTTGTAAGGCGTAGGTATAGGTAGTCCCTATATCCGTGAATACCCGATTTGGTGTATTCTTTTTGGATGAGGTGTCAAGCAGATTTACCTCATCGAAGATGCTGCGAGTTGCAGCTGCAGGTGTGGGCTTGCTCGCGGATGAACTGGCCCCTTGATAGCCTTTCGTAGAGGCCTTAGTCAGGCTCTCTAACCATAAGTCGTCCTCGATCCTTGTACCCATTTCAAGTAGGGTAGCAAAATTGGGGATGACAGCATACCGGGGATGGACCCGGTAGGATGGGAGGAGATTCTTGACAAAAGCCTCCACTAGCACTTTTTCGCTGGGCTTATCAACCAGCTTCACACTCTCGGCCCCGCATCTCTGCAGATATTTGGTGAACCCTTCTTTGGGCTCTTGGGCCATTACTTCCAGAGTACGCATTGTAGTCTGGATCTCGGTATTATGAGCGTAATTCCGAGCAAATTCAGTTGCCACGTCATCCCAAGACTTGTATTTTTTGGAATCGAGCCTGTAGTACCAGGCCTTGGGATGCTTTTCAAGGGAGGAAGGGAATAAGTGTGTAAACATGGTGGACTTCACCCCTTTTACCGCCATAAAGTCTTTGAAAGCCCGGATGTGGTGGATCGGGTCCTTAGTACCCTCAAACATTGAAATTCCCGTAAGGTTGAGATTAGCAGGTAGCTCGTCATTCAAAGGCGAATAGGAACGACCAATTTCAGGGTGGATCGAGTTGTTTGTTGACAGGTGAACCTGTTCCTCGAGCCTGCGAACAGCGCTGACTAGTTCAGCTATGGGCCCAGTGGGCTCAGATCCAGCATTAGGAGGAATTCCCTTCTCCATGGCGCTTACACGAGTGGCAAGTGTCGTTTGGTCATTCTGGATGGCAGTCAATTGGGCCTTGATCTTGGCTAGGGCATCCTTCAATGCGTCCATCTTGCGTTGGTATCTGGTTTCAGGTGGCCTGTCTGTAAGAACACCGCATAATCAGAAACTAGCCCAAATCCTGGAATAGAAAGTACATCCCAAACAAGACTGAAAAGGGAAATGACTCGGAAAAGACACCTAGACGGGTGACTTGTGAAAAGTGGGCCTTGTTTGGGATTCGGCGGGTGGGCCTAGTCCTGTTCGAAAGAATGTCCACGTGAGACATCCCCAGACTTTGGACTCGATTGTGTAAACGGGCCCTCCTTTGTAGAAGTATGTCCTACGTAGGTGGGCCTTGCCTTAGTCTAATAAGGCGAACTGGGATAGGGAAGAAACCCGCGATGTAGGATCGACGGAGTTTTGACGCTAAGGACCTTGATGACTTAAGACACGACCCGACACTGCTAAATACGGGAAGTCCTAAGAAGAGGAAGGTTTTGAAAATGATTTTTTTTTGGATAGTCCGAGAGAACTCGGGTAAGGGCCCGATTTTTCAAAAAAATCGGAAAGTGCATCGGGCCACAAATTTGAAAGTTCGAAAATGTTTTCGAGTTTTGAAATGGGCAGCATACCGGCTAAAAATAGGCTATTTTGAGTTAAATCATAAGTCCTAAATTCGGTATATGTCCCGGGCTTTGAAATTGAATATCTTGAAAAAGATGTATTTTTTGAAAAGTTGACAGTTTTTTTTAAAACAACACGGAAACCAAGTAGCGTATAGTCAGGCAAGCATTATAACGACGCCGTGTATGCTTTACACTAAGTCTCGGTCGGTCTATAAAGGGTCTATACCAGTGCACATAGTCTAGACGTTGATCGGGACTGACTTCCTAAGTCGAGTTGAGCTTAGAACGTGCCGCGAAACCCACTTGAATCGACTATGGACACCTTTGACATATCCATATTGGAGTACATCACGGTATAGTGGGACGTCGGTCGCGAGTACCGGCCCGGGAAAATATGGAGTTATGCATGAACCGTAAAACTAAAACGCGTATTGTACTAGTCAAACGATTTCTATTCGAGTCTCACCTTGTGGATGCCGATGGTAAGTCACGCATCAGTTAATCCCCAGCGGAGTCGCCAAATTGTGGACATGACATAGGTCCACCCCGACGCGGCCACGCGCGGGTTTGGGGAGGCGAATGAATCTCCATATGAGAATGGATCGAATTGAAATTTAAATCGAAGTGGAGTCGCCACCGAACTTTGTGGGAGTTCGTGCCCATTCGAACCCACTCTATGTCGTAGTGGGCCGTGTACAAAATACGGCCCATTTTCGACGTCAGAGTTTATTGGGCTCGTCCCTTTGCATGCGATACCGATACAGTCACTACCGGTTATCGTTTATAGAATGACTCTCGTGCGCCAACGGTTTCGGGCATCCGGAAACCGAGGTTCTGAGTAAGGGGTGAGGGTATATGTTGGGAAGCCCACTAAGGACACCCAACCCCGCCCGCACATTAGCGGCCTCTAGTAGGATATTGAATGATTTTCTAATACGCGCGTTAGTTGAACGGGAAAATGCTTATGCAAACATTGTTTTCCCTAGCATGTGAGAAATTGAAAGGGTTTCTATGTCGATTTAATGCAACTAAAATCTTAACGTCAAAGTTGTATTTTAGCATGCGGGTTCATTTTAGTACAATAAAATAAACAAGAATTAAAACGACAAAAGAACAAACGGTTAGTAACGGCATAACGATATTCACGGTTTGCAAAGATGTAATATGGTATGGAATGACGTAAATAGGATGCTGCAAAGTTTTGAAAAGTGGTGTTTCACGTGATGGATTAGGCACGTGTTGACTTAAGTCATGAAAAGGTAGTTACGAGACTTGAACGGCTTGTAGGACTCACGGTTTGATGTGATGAAGGGCCACTCGATCGAGTCATTGAGAGACTCGACCGAGTGGACCTTTAAAAGAGCTTCTGTCCCATATTTTAGACCCTACTCGGTCGAGTTATTGACGAACTCGACGGAGTACGTTGCCACTTGATCGAGTCATTGCGCGACTCGACCGGGTGGAGGTCGTAAGAACCTTTTGTCTCGGTTTTTTGGGTGCCACTCGACCGAGTGGGCTAGGCACTCGGTCGAGTGCCCCCTGCACGAACTAGGGTTCGCTTGCAATTCATTATTGATTTCGAAAATGCTTTTGATTCTTGATGATTCGATGAGTTTGTTGAGTCGGGCATAAATATTGTGGAATTTATACTCGAAACTTGACTTCAATACCCATCGTATCCCATATTCGATTAGTGAATCGATATGGAATACTAGTGTGGAATCAAAAGAAAATCGTTTTTAGTCGTTTTAAGTTAACTATCGCGATATAAATAGATTTCCTTCGCGTTTAATAATGTCGTAATTCTAACGAATTGTATGACAATTATTTTAGCATCAACGAAAATCGCGTTAGTTAATCTATTTGACTAGACCATTAGAATCAACATCCAATTACAGAATTGGTATCGAATCTAACGGGTCGACACTTTGCTTGAATTGAAAGACTTGATTCCCTCGGCTTCTCCGACATCGAAATAAATCTCTAGGAATTGTGTGATGTCGGATCCACGTCAACGGGTTTCGACCCTTATTAAGAGATGTTTGATAATGTTGTATTTGACGAAATATGCGATTGAATGAAAGCTACGCGAACGAAAACAAAAATTATTGTTTAAGTTGACTCGTTTCAATAATCAAGTGCTAGGGTGTCAGGATAAGCGACCGGTAACGCTGTTTGCAGTACACTTGTATATTCGAGTTTCCTTATTCCGACATCCTTCGCACCCGACACAAATCTACGAGTATTTTAGTGTTTAATACTAATAATACTATCGATATTAGAATGCGATAAATAAAATAAATAAATAAAACAAAAAAAACGAAGAGAAAGAGGAAGATGACGAGAGGGAGAAGGGAAGAAAGGAGAGCGGGTTTTGCACCCTCAACCTACATGTTCTTGTTCTCGGACGTGACTCGTAGTGGAGGCTTGCACGGGAGTATCGAGTATGTAGGCTAAGCTGTTGTGGTTTAGGGTTTGTGAATTGCTAGGGTTTATTAGGGTTCCTAATGTGTGATTAGGGTTTGTAAAGTTGTCTTGAAGTGTGTGTATGGAGGGGTTTATATAGGCATAGCTATGTATACCCGGCTAGGGTTACTCGACCGAGTAACTGGCCAACTCGGTCGAGTGGCCCAGCGTGCCTGCAGTCGAGCCTGACACTCGATCGAGTGGGCTAAGCACTCGATCGAGTGGCTCAGCTGGGTCGCGCGGGTCCATTGCTTTGGACCGTGGACTTGGCATTTGATGGCTTTTGTGTTTGGGCTACACCTTTGAATGTTTGAATTGCTGTTTTATATGTCTCGGAAACGACTTTGACCGGGGTTGACCCAATTGCAAAAAGTTGGTTTTATTTCCGGTATCGGTTTTGGCCCAAATTAGTCTTGTTTGACTCGGAACGGTCCACTGGGCCTAGATTTGAGGTCAGTTTTATGAGATTTATACTCCATAAGTGCTTAAGCCAACAACTAATGGTTTTGAGCCCATATCCAAGCGCGTAGAAACACGTTAGCGTCCGATCATCATCGGGTGTTTTTTGGAAACTGCTATAGACACCTGGTAGTCAAAATGCGGGTGTCTACAGATCCCCTCACCCAAATCAATCACTCCATTACTTTCATCCTCTACTCTCTCTCTCTCTTCCGCTTATTACCCTTCCCATCTCCTTTTCAATTCATTTCCTCAATTCAATTCATCTCTCTCTAACAAAACCCCATCAAATAAGCTCCATTAATAACTCCGACCATACTCCGTCAACAACTCCGATTATACTCCATATTTAACACAACATGACGGATAATTATACCAAGGTATGTTTATGCACATAAACTTTGATCATCTTCATTTTTTTTAGCTTCTTCTTCATCTTCATCTTCGATTATCTTCATCTTCTTCAATCTTCTTTTTATTTTTCGTACTTTATTTTTTTTGGTATTTATAAAATTATTCATCTTTATTATCCAAAAAAAGAACAATTTCATCTAAGATGAAGTTTGAAAATGAAGTTGTTCTTTTTTTGTGAGATGAATGGAGCTTGAAGATGAAGATGTACAAGTCATTTAGTGCGTAATGTTCTTGCAGAATTGCAAAGTCACACACTTTCAGTTGTATAGTCACACTCATTAGGTCGTAGAATCACGTAGTTGTACACTCATCGTAGTCACATATTCAGTTGTATAGTCACACTCATTAGACTGTATAGTCACACTCGCTATGTTGTAGAATCATGCAGCTGTAGAATACCTTGGGATTAAGGTATCATGCGTTTAATCTTCTTCATCTTCATGCTTGTTTTATTTTTCATAACTTCTTTTTTAGTATTAATCATCTTCATCTTCATGCTTGTTTTATTTTCATCCCTTTTATTTTTGGTATTTATAAAATTATTCATCTTCATTATCCACAAAGAAAAATGAAGGTTGAATATGGATGAATGGAGGTTGAATATTTATTGAATGTTTAAATAATTTGCTCTTATTCATAGGTATAATCATCTTTCTAATTATGAATGTGACTTTGCTAATGATGATTGAAGTATAATGAGCTGTATGGCTTTTATTTTCCATTTTTTACGGTTTCAGTTTTGTAGTCACACACTTTAGGTTGTATAGTCAGACAGTTGATGTTGTATAGTCACACTTATTATATTGTAGAATCACACAAATTCTTGCAGTGATTAGTGTTATATTGTAGAATCACACTTTAGGTTGTATAGTCAAATTCTTGCAGTTGTACACTCATTGTAGTCACATATTCAGTTGTATAGTCACACTCGCTATGTTGTAGAATCACGCAGCTGTAGAATACCTTGGGATTAAGGTATCTTGCGTTTAATCATCTTCATCTTCATGCTTGTTTTATTTTTCGTACCTTCTTTTTTTAATATTAATCATCTTCATCTTCATGATTGTTTTATTTTTCATTCCTTTTGTTTTTGGTATTTATAAAATTATTCATCTTCATTATCCACAAAGAAAAATGAATGTTGAATATGGATGAATGGAGATTGAATATTTATTGAATGTTTAAATAATTTGCTCTGATTCATGGGTATAATCATCTTTCTAATTACGAATGTGACTTTGCTAATGATGATTGAAGTATAATGAACTGTATGGCTTTTATTTTCCATTTTACGGTTTCTTTTTTGTAGTCACACACTTTAGGTTGTATAGTCAAACAGTTGATGTTGTATAGTCACACTCATTATATTGTAGAATCACAAAAATTCTTGCAGTGATTAGTGTGTGTAATCATCTTTGCTAATGATGATTGAAGTATAAATAAGTATATTTTAGTTGTATAATCAGAGAGATTAGGTTGTATAGTCACAAAGTTTAAGTTGTATAGTCACACTCGTTATTTGTAGGACGATTACAGTCAGTATGTTGTAGGATCACACCGTTTATGTTGTATAGTCACACAGTTAAAGTTGTACAGTCACACTCATTATGTTGTACAATCACGCAGCTGTACAGTCATTGTAGGTCACATATTCAGTTGTACAGTCATATTCATTGTGTGATTTAGATTGATTGTGTGTTTTGTCGCAGCGAAATGACTGGTGGAAAGAGAAATGTTGGTAAAAGGGGCGGTGGGAAGAAGAAGGTCGTGGAAGATACAGTGGCCGACCACGTAATTGGACAACGAATTGTAAAGAATGTACTATATGTAAAGGATGTTTGGTTGGTTAGAATGTTTTTATGTTTGACGTACTATATGTAAATGATGAACTTTTTCTAATGTAAATATATTTTCATCGTTATTTTCTGGTTTCATAATTAATCACGCGAGGTCTATAGCAAAATCACCCAACCCATCCTTTCACCTTTAAAACCACGCAACTATGCACCAATTGGTTTGTAACCAAAAGTGGTCGTATTTGTATAGTCACACTCGCCATGTTGTATAGTCACACTCCTAATGTTGTATAGTCACACTCCTTACAAACATGAAATCAACTATAAAAGAAACCAACATGAATAGAAGTTGAATATTTAATGAATGTTTAAATACTTTTGTATGTGATTAATACTTTTGTTTTTTAGAATGTCGTTACTGAGGAAAGTCACAGTCGTCCATTCATCCATATTCAACCTTCATTTTTTTTGGATAATGAAAATGAATAATTTATAAATACAAAAAAAAGGTATGAAAAATAAAACAAACATGAAGATGAAGATGATTAAATGCATGATACCTTAATCCCAAGGTATTCTTCTGCAACATAGCGAGTGTGACTATACAACATAATGAGTGTGACTATACAACTGAAAGTGTGTGACCTTGCAATTCTGCAAGAACATTACGCACTAAATGAGTTGTTCTTTAATTTTAATTAGAATGTTTTTACAGTCAATCAAAATAATATTTCCAACTAGAATATATTAATTAGAATGTTTTTTTTTGTTGAATGAATGAAGTTGTTCTTTTTTTCGGATGAACGAAGCTTGAAGATGAAGAATATCATTTTTTTGGATAAATGAAGATTGAAGATGTAGTTGGTTTAAATACTTTTGTACGTGATTAATGCTTTTGTTTTTTTAGACTGTCGTTACTGAGGAAAGTCATAGTCGTCCATTCATCGATATTCAACCTTCATTTTTTGGATAATGAAGATGAATAATTTTATAAATAACAAAAACAAAGGTATTGAAAATAAAACAAGCATGAAGATGATTATACACATGATACCTTAATCCCAAGGTATTCTACAGATGCGTGATTCTACAACATAGCGAGTGTGACTATACAGCGTAATGAGTGTGACTATACAACTGAATATGTGACTACAATGAGTGTACAGCTGTGTGATTCTACAACATAATGAGTGTGACTATACAACTGAAAGTGTGTGACTTTGCAATTCTGCAATAACATTACGCACTAAATTAGTTCTTTTTTTTAATTAGAATTTTTTTGCCGTCAATCAAAATAATATTTTCAACTAGAACATATTAATTAGAATATTTTTTGTTGGATGAATGAAGTTGGATGAACGGAGCTTGAAGATGAAGAAATTCTTCTTTTTTTGTTGGATATTAATAAAGCTTGAAGATGAAGTTGTTCTTTTTTTTGCGGTATGAATGAAACTTGAAGATGGAGATGTTGAAGATGAAGATGTCGATGAATGAAGGTTGAAGAATTGAAAAGGTATGTCAAAGAAAAATATTAATTGAATTTTAGAGAGGAAGTGGTTTAATTAAATTGTATAGATAATAAATGGAGTGTTTAGTATGAATTAGAGGGAGTGGTTTGAATTATAGTGAGAGAGTTTGGTGTGATTGATAGTGAGAGGGAGGGGGCAAATCACTGCTGCTACTGTTGGTACTGCTGCTACTGCTGCTGTCAGGCACCCTTTCCCTTCTTTTTTTAATCTAATCTAAGCCATTCATTTCACCCAAGAACAATGGTCAACAATATAACTCACCAACTTCCCAATCCACCACCAACTCCCTTGATCCCATTATATATATATATATATAGGATCCAGTCCGAACCACAACTTCGGTCCGAACCGTCCGAACTATATATAATAGAAAGAAAAAAACGAGAACATAAAACAAACGTTAAACAACTGTACATCATCCCCAATTCGTTTCCCGCTTCATCTTCATCCCCCAATTCGCTTTCCGCTTCATCTTCATCCCCAATTCAGTTCATCCTAACTGTTCTTTACTAATTTCATCCAAACACAAGTTCAACATTCTCATCCTTACTGAAAAAACCCCCAATTCATCAGGTAAATCAATTTTACGCAACTCCATTTTTTCGATTTCTTATTTTGGGTTAGATTCACTCGTAGAAAAAAGCTCATTTGTGGCTCCAAAATATGTATCATTTACGGCGTTTTAGGCTAAGAAGCAAATTGTGGGGAAGCAAATAATATATTATTTGCGGCGTTCTAAAAACGCCTCTAATAATATTATTTGCGGCGTCATTCTGAAAAAACACCTCAAATAACTGCATTATCTGCGGCGTCTTTATCAAAAAAACTCCTCAAATACTCGCATTATTTGCGACGTTCTATGTAGGAAACGCCTCAAATAATGAATTGTAAATGGTGCTTTGTAGGTGGCTGACGTCGCAAATAAATATATTTTGCGCATCTAAATCAATTACAAATACGCCACAAATACATTTCTAAAATGAAAAAAAAAACCTTTTTTTTGAGACTTTTGGTACCATCCAAATTTTCAATAACACCAAAAATGCCAATATACACCTCAAAAGGGCATCAACAAATTGTCAAATCCAAATGATTCATAGTGATGCAACTTACATATTATCCACCATTCAAAAGAGCATTCTACTACAGTCGACTTAGAAATCTAAAATTACTTAGCATATTACGTACAACGAGAAGTAAAGTAAGAAGCCCACTTGTCCCGTACATCATTAAGCTCATCTTGGCTGTAGTTGTACCGCTGCTCTTTGCAGGAGATCCAAACCTAACATAATGCCACAAAATCGACCAATATTCATAATTCATATGCATCCATATTTACAAAATATCCAATTTCAACAACTTCAACATCCACAAAATTGACCAATCAAGCTCAAGTTCACGAACCTAATTTCATAATCCATATTCATCCTATAATAGTTCACTTTAACTTACAAAGGGAAATTGAATTAGTAATTTTTCGTATGATCCCCTACCCCACCACAGTTCATACTCATAACCCATTGGATCATAGTAATGAAAAGCGTACCTTATCCAAGTCACTTATCGTGGAGCAATTTTTTACTATATCGTGCATAAACCGCATCACATAGAAGCCATGGTCTATGTCTCCACTTTGTTGAGGGCACTACCAAGACAAATACAAAAACATCGGTATTCTCATCCCAATAATTGAAGCTCAAATGATCGAAAACACAAAGAAATGAACTTTTAAACGTTTACCCTCATAGATTTCCAAAATGGTTCATTTCTTTTGACCTTCATTTCCCCACCACTCATTTTGAACCTCTTTAGAGCCCTACAAATCAAAGGTTATTATGTTTTTTTATCTTGTTTTTAAAGTTAATCAAACAAAATTAAGCTTTTAATTTTTACTTACCTATTGACCACCATCTTCACATATAACTTGCGACCTTCTTTAAGGGTTACTGAGTCAAACTCATAAATGGTGTAAGTTCGAGGGCAAATCACAAGTAAGACCCAATACTTACAACAAAAAAGACACGTTAATGTTTATTCCTCCGTAGTATACATAAATGAGAAAAATACTAGTAAGTCAACGATGATGATATTCGTTAGTATTACCTGTCACATATCGGGGCCAAGATAAATTCGTTACCACGAACAGTTGACTTTGGGAATGCATTACTAATGTAGGCTATTACATCCTCTGTTTTTTTTCTTCAACCTACTTTCAATCGTGGTAGCCGGACATAACCATCCAATTCGGAGTCCACTTTCGTCTTTCTCCATATCCTCTCGAAGAGCCCTACAGAAACATTAAACATTATAATCTAACACTTGAAAAAATAATGAATAAAGAGAGAATTATATAATGGTTTTGCAAAATTAAACCTCATCAATATCTGCATGATCGGAATATTAAGTTCAATCCCTTTTAAGAAAATTTTTTAGGTCATCTTGGTACACTTCTGCCTTTCCTTCCTCATCATAATAGAATAGTGGAGTGTTTGCATCAAAGTAGATTGTAAAAGACTCTTCGTCGGACATTGTATCGACAAGTGTTTTCAACCATTGACAATCTGGACTAAAGGACTGTACATCTAGCTCCTGAGAACGAGTTTTTATTGGCGTAACCGATAATCTTGTGACATGTGAGTTGATACCCATCATACCAGTATCTTTTTCCTCTTGATTACCCTCCTTTTCAATTCCAACTAATGCAATTGGCCACTGCACCATACTTCCAACGGCATTTATTAACAAATTAAGATCATAAGCTGTCACAGGAACCGACAGTGGAAGAGTCTCAAACTCTTTGGGGACCACAGATATTTTTACTATTACGTGGTCCGGTCCGACTGGAACTTGATGATACACATATCCTGGAGATATCTCGCCGCATGCCACCTCATATGACACTCCATTTTTGGGGTGTTTCATGAATAGGCAACATAGAGTGTCATTCTGCAAACATTTTTAATAGAATAAGTATGTACCACTACTAAGGTAAAAAAACTAAGTAGAAAATTTATCTTCTCTATTGGAATAATAATCATGATATGAAATAACCAAACAGTCTGTAACAAAGAACAATAAGCCACAACACTCTACTCTTTTTTTAGTTTACCTGCATCTCTTGTGGTGAAAATTGCTTTTTTTGGATCGTGTCGTTATTTGGACACTTCTTGACGAAAACATCATGTAATTGTGTGGTTGGCAATGCCATTTCTTGAAACAAAGATGATAACTCTACTCTCATTTCATTTTTGAGCTCCTGTTTTAGTTCTAACTTTAGAGCATCACGATCCTCGGATGATGTCGCATCCATTCTTTGCCTTTTAGTTTTTTCCGACAAACCAAAAGCATCTATCACGCTCACATTAACTCCACCAAAACCTCTTGCACGGCTAGGATGATCTTCCTTCTCACCAAGAGCGAAATATAAAGCATCCTTGTTTCCACAAGGAACTAACCCTCCTTCTTCTTGCTTCTTTTTATACTCGAGCTAATAGAATTTTTAAAAAAAACACTTACAAATGGCAGTAATGGTGATGCGAACATGTCAAGCAATTTCGTTTGTAAAACCAAAAAAAAACCACCCAAAGACTTAAGCTTACCAATTTTATGGCTACTTCCTTAGTTGTAGGGTTGTTTATTACATACTTGCCCCTTTCCTTATCTTTAGAATGCATAGCACAAAACCAATCACCCGATTGACATCAACGGTCGCGAGGGTAATCGACTCAGTTCCGGTAGACGTGCTCCCCGGATAAAACCCATCTTTGATCCATATAGGTCGAGCGATGTTGAAGTCATTTTGCCTCAAACGATGATGATGTTCATTCTTTTTCGCACACTCGATGGCTCTCTCACGTTTCCTCTAAATAACAAGAAAAAAAATTAATACCACCATGTTTAATCTAGTAGAAAAAGAAACATGCGAACATGATATCAAGTAAAAATAATACTAACTGATGAGGAAGAAGCTGCCTGAAATGGGCTGGTCGCGACTGGTTTGAAACAAGTGGGCATTACCTAAACATCAATTTATTTCATGGCTAGGCTATCGAGATGCGTTAAACACAAGGTATAAATTGCAGCGGCATGGAATCAGTGATACAAACATATGTTGTCTTTGTGAAGATGTGGGGGGGGGGGGATTTGCTGGCTGTGAGGGCGACGGGTACTGCACCGCAGAAGAGGGTCTACCTTTGTGCAATAGCGGTGGCGGTATATCAAGTGAAGGCTCAAAGTAACAACGGTCGTATATTAGCGGTGGTATAGTAGTAGAATGCATATTATTTAGAACACATATTGTGTTCAATGGTATGAAAACTAAATTAAGCACTCGATTAGTATGACTTTCTAAAGGCTTTGATTCATCTATTAAGGTCTACTTAGTCTTATACATGACTTAATTGATTTATAATACTTACGTTTTACCAAAAAAAAATTGGATCCTACATGATATCAAGTATGAAGTTTGCCATTTGTCTTACCTTGGCTGGACTCGTACTTCTGGATTGTTGAAAAAGTATCCAGTCTTCAATTTTGATGTGTTTCCAAATGTCAGGTGGCAACTTCCCGGTCTCATATTTTGTTCTCTTACGTGTCTTAGTGATCCACCCGCTAACCAACTTGCTTTGGAAATCTCTGAATCTTTTTGCAACTCTTGACAAGAAATTCTTCTTGAGCCTCTTTTCATCAGTGATATGGAACAAATTCTGTTATAAAATAAATAAAAATTCAAGACATTATAAAAATCACTATCACATTAACACATCTGATGTCTTCCGGCAATGACCTTTATAAAAACTAGCCTTCTATTATTATAATAACTAGTTTTAAACCGCGCATATTGCGCGGTTGTTCCTTCAAAAATTATACAAATTCTCGTGTGAGACGATTATCGTGAGATCGTCTCACATGAGACCTCTAAAAATTGTTCTATTTTACAAAGTAAAAATATGTTTGCAAACATTAATTTTTCTCACGAATTTTGAAAAATGTGAAATGGACCAAATTTATTTGAACGTAAAGTTCATTTTTAATACCGTCATATACAAACACTATAAAAAATAGTACTAACTGGTTAATGATTGATATTTCAAATAGTTTATAAAGTTAGTCCAATGATATTTTTCCAAATTATTTTTTCGATGATTATCTAGCTTCATAAAAGATTTGACTCCTCAAATTAAATTAATAGGTTTAAACTTTAGGGTTATTTAACAACAATAATACCAACTACAGGGCGTCTTCCCAAAATAATATCAATTTTAATAAATCTGAGAATAATACGTATTATTAGAGAAGTTAAACAAGAGTAGTATAGGTGACCGGTTACCTGTAGAACCCTTCCACCTTCAATTTTTCATTTTTAATTTTATTTAACGGCAATAATACCAACTATAGAACGTCTTCCAAAAATAATTCCAATTTTAATAAATCAGAGAATTAATACGTGTTTTTGGAGTAATTAAACCAAAATAGTATAGATGATAGTTAGCGGTAAAACCCGTTCACCTTCCTTTTTCGCTATTAATTTATTTCATATTACTTCACTCCTTTCCACTTAGTGTACACGGGGCATTAAATGTCATTCATGTCCCCCGTGTTCCTCTTCCTTCAAGTTTTCAACCCCACCAAATCTAGCTAACAACACAATCATACACCAAAATCAACACGTTAATCTAAACGAAACATATAGAAAAAAAACTAAAGAAGGATGAAGGGTAATGGAGAGAGAGAATGAAGAAGAGAACTAAGGAGAGGCAGACCTGACAAACTTGACCCGACCCGAATAAGCCAAACTGAACCCGACTCGACACCTGAATTAAAGACTTGATTTTGACTCGTAATCCGAATTAACCCGAGCTAACTCGAAACTGACCTGACTATTATTAAAGAAAACGAGTCGATATCCCTAAAAAAGTTGAAAACAACAAACCCACGTGACTCAAACCCGAAATTATCCGACCCGACCCGAAGTTAACCCAATTATTATAACACAAAAGTGGTCCGACCCGAAGCTGACCCAACAGTTCACCCGTTATCCAGGTCTAAGTAAGAGGATGGAGGATAAGTAGCAGGTTAAATATTAATTAGGTGACCTGATGTAGCAGGTTATAAAGTCACTTATACTACTCTTGTTTAACTACTCCAATAATACGTATTATTCTCAGATTTATTGAAATTGGTATTATTTTGGGAAGACGTCCTATAGTTGGTATTATTGTCGTTAAATAACCCTAAACTTTAAACTTGTGAATTTCACGGGTGTGTTCTAAGATGTGGTTATAAGGTAGAAATTATGACAAAATATATGAACTGGACCCAATAATTTGTATTATGTTAATGCATTTTTAGTCAGTAGCGTAATTTTAAATTAATCAAATACGGAGTATAAGTTATTAATAATACCAAATAATGTGAAAATATTTGAAGTGGACCCTATCTTATTAATTCATTTTAGCTCTCGATCATTGCAAGATTTGGAGATTTGTTTTAATAAGCACACCTACGTATATAAAAATGCTAGCTCATTCAAGCGTAGTAGGAAAATATATCTTAGCTTTTGCTTGCACATTAAGGTTTTTTTTATTTTTATAAGAAAAATATACCTAAATAAATTGTTATTGTGATTTGTGAAAATAGTAAATTTATCTAAATAAATACGGAGTAGTTATTATGATTATAGTGTACGACAATTAATGTAAAAACTGAATCAAGAACTTCAAATTTATATAAGCAAATAGTTATTGTGATCATAGTTTATACTCACTATGTTATCTCGATCATTTGTTTACCTTTAATTAAGTACTAGTGCAGTGGCCCGTGAAAATTCACGGGTTGTTACGTTTTTTGTTGTGTAAGTCTCTCTACGGTACTTGGAAAATTTATGTCACTTTTATGTCGTGTTGTTGTTTTCATTTTCACGATGAATACAAAGTTACTATCGTTCTAATTCATTGATCGGCTATATGTGATATCAATCAATTTTTAAATATTATTACCCGACTATTAACTTTAAAAAGCTTATCGTGTGTGATGTTGCACTTTTTTGTTTAGTGGACCACATTTTAACGGATGTTGATGTGCGTGCGATTGTATTATCCTAAATTTTTAGAGATAACTTTATACTGAAGCTGGTATAATAAAAAATTCTTGCTTCGTAAATCTAACACATTACGTGAGATATATTGAATACATTAATCACAAACAATCACAATATTACTACTTTTTTTTACTATTTTTTGGATATAAATAATATACTAATAACATAAACATTTGTTTTAGAAATGATTCATAAATATCTTTTTAAAAAGTAATCGTTTTAAAAAAAATTGGATATAAACATATGTTTTTCTGTACAATTTTGAATTTTGATTATTATCACATTAATTTCCAAAAATTGTAAGTATATAAACAATATTGTAAGTATATAAACAATATACGGAGTACTAATCAAAAAGTGAATACTGAAATTTGGATATAAACAAATACAGAAATTTTATTAATTAGAACACGATCACAATATTACTACTTTGTGCAAAAATTTGTGCAGTATACAAAAATATACAGAAATTCGTGCAGTACAATAAACAGAATACTAATACAGAAATATAAAGTATTAATAACGTAAACAATATACAATAAACAACAGAATGCTGAAAATTTGATATAAACAATATACATAAATATACAATATATTACGCAGTTTATAAATTTGTTGAATAAGACAATATACATAATATACATATTCTGCAATATTCGTACTTATACTAATTTGTGCAGTATACAGAAATATACATAAATTTGTTTAAAATAAAAAAAATTGTATACAGAAATATACAAACAAACAGAATGTTTATACAGAATACTGTATATAAACAATATACAATAATAGTTTTTAGATACAGAAAATACCTTTGAATCAATTAACAGCAACTCAACGGCATCAATATATGACCTCTGCCATCTATATATGACATTGAATTCAGGCCTATGCCATCTATATATGACCCTTACATCCAAATTTGTTGGCTGTTATGGTAGGATTAATGGTTGCAGACATTTTAGATGAATTGTTGAAGTGATATGATGGATGTATGGTTGTATTGACGTTTATGTCGTATAGGCGGTGTCAAGGACTTGATTTGATATTGTATTAGGGTTTTTAATAGTTTAGGTTTTTGTATTAAATTAGAATTATAAGATATATTACGTTTTCAGGTGATTCATTAGGTAATAGGTGTATCAGGGTAAAATATATTGTTGCCGAAATTAATTGATTTGCTATTTGTTAATTATGTGCAGGATTGTGCATAGATTGATTGAGGCCCAAATTTGTGAAGGCCCGTAATTTGATTCAAATGAATGAGTTGCCAAAATAAGCTTGAACTCACCACATGTGAGTATTTCGGAATGGCGAATTCTTAGCTGTGTCACGTCATTGGCAGCGGTGTCTGTTTTAATATATAAAAGATTCCTCACAGATAAAATAAAAAATAAAACAAATGACTGGGACGAAAAGAGTGTAATATCATAAAAAAGTTAGCAACATTAAAAATATTGTATAATTTCTTTGTTAACTACATCAGGTGTTATTTTATTTATTTTCGTATTGCAAATAAAGACCATAAATTAGGTGTTACATAAAATATTGCTCGTATCTAACATAGTGATGTTATTGATGTATACCCCATTACTTTGAGCCCTTAAATTAGTATAATGAAACCAATTTACAAACCTTAACTTATAAACAAACTTTACAAATAAATATCTCTTTTCTATTCATAATTCGTATTTCAGCCCTTTTCATTCATCATCTCTCTCTTTAAGCTCAATATTTAGTGTCTCATCTCTCTGCATCCTAGCTGCAATATGGTAATCTGCATCTTGTAATATGGTGAATTTAGTAAAGGCATTGTGAACACAATTGAGAATTGAGAGAAAATACAATTAAAACATGTTTCATATTTAAGGAAAAATCTCAAAACTACCTTAATTCGACCCATTCTAAGAAATTTCATAATATATTTTGTAGTTTGTATCAAACAAACACTCTGTGACAATAAGATTCACATGGATTGAAAAACAAAAGGACTATTAAGTGTAATCAACCATCATAACTCATGTAACATACCTCTTCGAATTTCATTTGATTTTGAAACAAAATGAGAGAAAATGGAGTATCGATTTCAATCTCAGGCTGTATGATTATTCATTTTGCCATAATGTAAATTATTGAACATAAATAGAAAGGAGTGGCCAAAAAAACATACATGTATCTCGATTCTTCTCTTCATCAATTTGGGTGCAGCTTTTATCAATGATTTCTAATTTTGAACTTGGTGTGCCTTTTAAGGTGTGAAACCGCTGTGTCTGAAGCATATTCAGCCGTAGGAACAACAAAACCTCGAAAATCCACGTAAATGTGACCACAAAATCAAATATGTGAAGCGAAATTCATACATCCATAGAAAAAACATACTCCATAAAAGAAACAAATCCAGGTACATTATACCTTCTACAAAGTAAGACAGAAAAAAGGAAAATCATCGACCCCTTGTGAATTATAAAAAACTTGTATTGAAAGTGATTTTACAAAAACACAAATTCAATTATAAATAATAATCACAATGAACAATTAAATGTTATTAAAAAAAATTGAAAATACAAACTAATAGGAGTAGTATATTATTCAAGTACGTAATATGTCTTGAAAGATAGTGATAGCACATTACTAAATAGATGTGGCTTGTATTGCCTGATCATAGGAAGGATTGGATTCAAATTTTATGACCTCAGATCTTCCATTCTACAGTTGGAGAAGTATGTTGTGTTAAGATGATGATAATCTTTGTTGTTCAGGAAATGAATCTCACACTCATCTTGTCCTCAATGGCCCATTCTCAAGTCATGTGTGAAGGAAATTAAAGGGCCTCGATGACAACTACATGCATGAACTTCACTGGATTACTGGCCGTAGAAGGAAAAAACATTGGAAAACAAAATAATATGATATTGCAAAACTTCACTACTTTGCAAAATAATATGAAATTATATGTTAAAACTTCGCTACTTTGCTAAACTTTGATACTTTTCACATCATTCATGAAAATCCAAGAAAGAAGAATCAAAATTATGATATTACAATAAAAATCAATTAGACAATGGAAATGACAATAATTAAAGAAAACCTGTGAATTAGAATGGTAATAAATTTCAAACTCATCTCATTAAAATTGAACATTTCAAACATGGTCGGTAATAACATCATTTTTTATCTTAAGTGCCCCAAAAATAACAAAAACAAAAGTTGGGTTATACTCATGCAATTGATAAAACTCTACAATCTCAAAGCAACTAAAACTATCATTACCCACAATGAATCGTCATTGTTAAATATTCAAACCACACAATTCATAAAGTGGCTCTTAATCAAACGGTTATTAATTTAGTCGTCTTACCTTTAGGACTACATAATTTTCACCTACCTCAAATAATTATCTAGTCACTCTCACCTTATGAAATATGCAAACACTATTCAAAAACCATCAATTAAGTATAAATTGGTACGAAATTTGTTCTACAATGATTCTCCTTAATTAACACTTTCGGTTTCCTTGATTTAACCAAAAGAAATTCGTAAAAAGATCTCAGAGGGGTACAATACTCCATGTGCGGGTCACAAAATTACTATGAAATCAAACGATTAATTCAAATGTGTCCAAGAAACACACGGGAAAGTTTACTACCTTATTTTTCATGAAATAAAATTCATGGGATTATCCAAATTGACATAAAATTAATGAAATAATAAAACTAAAGGAATGAAAAGGAATGAATACCAAACCTTCATTTGCTAGTGTCTTTGGCCATCGTTTTACGTGAAAATGGTGGTCACTGAAATAGTGGCAAACAAACAATAAGCCCAAATAGCTCATTCATACTTGATCACGGAAAGTAAGAAAATGGAACGCTACAAAGTAATACTTGATCACGGACAACTAAAATAAGAAATATATGTGAGAATAAGATCGTGTTATATTTGATAAGTAATGAGATAAGAGCGGTGAAACTAAAAAACACATACAGGTACTTTGGTGAAACAAAGACAAAGGCAGAAACGAATAGACTAACTTGATGAAGCAATTTTAAAGTTTCATCCGCCCAGCTATCGGTTGATGTTGGACTGTTGGCTGATGGAATCAAGTAAGGCTATTGATCAATGAATTCATTTATATTACTTGATTTTAAGCATAAGGAGGAAGGGGGAAAGCTTGGATGTATTCGGGAGAATGAAGTGCTCTTATATATATTTTCGACCTATTCACTTCTAAAATACATTAATCAACCATCTATATATTAAACAGTAAATCATAGTATTCATGACCTATATTTTTACTCAAATGGACATCCAAACTGCAAGAAATTCTTATAAATTATTTGAACTATTGAATATTAAATCCCTTATACACCAACTCCGCAAGGGAGAGGTGAGTCAACCCAACTATCTGAAGAAAAAAATCGAATCCAAAACTACTCGGGCCTAACAATGACAAAGATCGTCATAAAATCACAATCTACATTAACAAAATTATACCTACTTTGTATCAACTCGAGCTTCGTAAGAATGAAGATATACCTTATTGTAAAAGATAAGCATAACTAAATCACTTCACTTGAGCATAAATAAATAAAATTAGATGTAAATTCAAAAAACATGTTCAAATAACTAATTAAGAAGAAACAGATTGTGATTTCATGGGGTATTCCTGTTATTGGAATTTCCAAATTAACCACACAAAACCCTAAATTTCAACCAATTCATCAAAACAAACCCAAATCAACATCACAATAACTGATTATAGAAATTAATCGCAATAATTAAGCATTCTAAATCCAGCCACAAACATTCCTAAATCATAACTCTAAATTCAATCCAAACAAACCAAAATACAACTCTAATTAATCATTTTAAAAAACTAATTTTCATCCAAACAAACCGAAATCAACATTAAAAAATAGGGATATTTTCCACGGTACCCTCGAACTTTGACACATTACACATGGTACCCCTCATTTTAAGTTTGTTCCTATGATAACCTTGTATTTTGCATTTAGTGCCCATGGTACCCCTGATCAATTTTCCGTCATAACGGCAATAAAAGTTAGTTTAGTTAAAGTGATTAATTTTAAATTTTTTGGTGAAATTAGTTAGAAAATTAATAAAATTAAAATTAAAATAGTTGAAAATTGAGGAAATGCTCATGGTACCCCTGTGTTTTCAGTATATTAACCATGCTACCATTGTATTTTCAATTTTTTGTCCATGGTACCCTTGTGATTTCAATTATTTGTCCATGGTACCCCTGAATGAATTGTAACCACAAGGGTACCATGGGCAAAGAATTTAAAATTTAAGGGTACCATGGCTAAAACATTGAAAACACAGGGGTATCATGGACATTCCCTTAATTTTCAATTATCTTAATTAGAAGTTTGTTAATTGTTCTAACTAATTTTCCCTATGAAACAAATTAATCACTTTAACTAAACTAACTTTTAACGCCGTTATGACATAAAATTGATCAGGGGTACCATGGACACTAAACACAAAACACAAGGTTACCATAGAAACAAACTTAAAATGAGGGGTACCATGTGTAATGTGTCAAAGTTCGAGGGTATCGTGGGAAATATCCGTAAAAAATAACTATGCGTTGGATTTGATTAGATTATTTAATATTTTCGAAGCAATTGAATTGGGGTGACGAAATTTCAAAAACTAAAAACAGCGGAAAGAAAACAGAATGGAGAAACTAAAAGAATCTGTGAAATATAAAAAAAAAATGAGAGGACTGAACTGCATATTTGATTAGTGGGGAGTTGATTTGTGAAGTTGAAGTAGTGGGAAGTTGAATAAGAAGTTATTGGGAAGCAATGGTTGCTGCCAGATTCATGGAAGGGAGTTACCTCTTTTTTTTTAATTGAAACCGCCACATCGGACGCCAACGTGGCACCACATAGGACGCATACATGGATGTTGACGTGGCTCAATGTGGTGCAAGGATTTTCTTTTGCTTTAATATATAAAAGATAATAAAGCACAAATCGTATGTAAGCTTTACCACAGTGTCTTCCCAGAATAATTCCCTTTTTGCTTTGCTCACGTCTTTCCAATTCCAATTTATGCTTAACTTTCGCATGCAAAATCCAACATGTTGCCCATATTTTAGTCGCCATTCGCCCCTCGGCTGCCCAAGATCATCAAAACTTAAATGCATATCCTTCGAAACTCTTAACGCTTTTGTTGCACCTCTTCCCTTATGTGGTTTCTCATGATTCTGTGAAACATTAACTTCTTTTGAAAATGTAGAAGGGTTCATAGGCGCAACAACATCTACCCCTTTCAATGCGGCTTCATCGGCCATACGCTCATCCTCATCCTCATCCATTCTACGATCCTCCTCAAGTTTCCTCCTCTGAGCAGCGATTTCTTCCTCGTCACCCAAATCCTCCTCCATTTCATCATCATATGCAGACTCATCACTACTCTCACTCCCGTCATCATCAGTAAATACCTCGTTATCCATTAAAAAGTACCTGAAACACAATTACTTAAAAGTCGAAATTAATTAAGGAACAATCACTTAGAGTTGTAAATATCTTATACTGAATATAAACAAAAAGTTAACCAAAAAAAGATATTAATAAAATAATACCAACATTTCTTACCTACGGCCAATGCTTAAGGATTGTCCACAGTAATTCCTTCTCTATGATCAGAGCGTATATAACTTGTGTTAAAGTCAGCACAATCATTCAACTTATTTACGGGAATAGTGAAAGGTGGAATATCCCCAAAATCATCACGGTCATCATCGTCAAGAACATCCCAAACACCTAGAACTCGTTTCTTACCGTGAACAACGAGAGACAAACTAGAATCACATGGGTCTTCAACATAAAAGACTTGTTTAGCCTGGGAGGCAAGAACAAATGGTTCATCCGAGTCTCGTAAGCGGTGCATATCAACTTGAGTAAAACCAAATTCGTCTACATGGATACCACGTCGGCTATTCTCAATCCACTTGAATGACTCCATAGTATGATTGTGTCACATCAATTGGTGATTTGTCCTTAAAATCACAATAATCTAACTCCCATATCTCTTGAATGACTCCATAGTATGATTGTGTCACATCAATTGGTGATTTGTCCTTAAAATTCGCAAACTTCTTCGACGATGCAACCATCGTTGCACCACTATTTTCCACCGATAGCGACTTCTTGTCTTGCCTTTCATTATAGAAAGTGTACCCATTAATGGCAAACCCATCGTAAGAGCGCACACTCTCTCTAGGGCCATGTGCAAGCCATTTCGCTGTATTAGATACACGTTTACTTTTATTCAACTTTTTCATCACTACATCAGAAAACCACTCAATGAAAGTGCGATTATGCTCCTTCATCAACCACATTTCACCTCGTGATGGATACATTGAAACAAGAATTTGCTTATGCTTGGCAACATACTTCCCCACCTTTTTACTTTGCTGCAACACATATAAGTGTGCCTTAGTTATTAAGTTTGACGAAGGTGAAATCTCCTTAGCACCAACCAAACCCTTACCTTCGTATCTCCCATCATCTTTAGTTCTTGGAAGACCAATAGATTCCAAGTTTTGCACAAATTCACTACAAAACTCATACACTTCCTCACTCACGATGCCTTGGATAATGCTAGCTTCCGGTCGGGCAGGATTCCTCACCATATCCTTTAAGGTACCCATATGTCTTTCAAAGGGATATGCCCATCTAAGAAATACTGGGCCACATAATTTGATCTCGTGAACAAGATGAACAATTAGATGGATCATAATGTCAAAAAAGGATGGAGGGAAATACATTTCAAACTGACAAAGTGTTTCGATAACATCGACGTGTAACACATCAAGTGACTCCGGATCTACCACCTTACTACATATTGTATTGAAAAAGGAACAAAGTTTGGTGATGGTATGTATCACATGCTTGGGCAAAATTCTACGAATAGCAATTGGAAGAAATACTTGCATCATGAGAAGACAATCATGGGACTTCATCTCACCTAATTTCAAATCACTACTTGACACCAACCTTCTTATATTATATGAGTAACATGTGGGAACCTTAATACCATACAAACACTCACAATTTTTTTTTTCTCTTCTTTGGACAAGGTGAAGCAAGCTGGTGGAAGATTGAAGGATGAACTTTTCCCTTTCTTAACATTGTGTTTTGCAATTGGCCACAACTTTGGTCGAATCTTCATTTATTCCATGTCTTTACGCACTTTTAATCCATCTGTTGTCTTTCCACTTAAATTAGAAGTGTTCCCAAAATAGCATCACAGACATTCTTTTCAATGTGCATCACATCGAGGCAACGTCTTATCGGCAAGTCTTCCCAATATGGAAGTTCCCAAAAGAGAGAATTTTTTTGCCATAAACTTTCGGAATCTTTCTGTTTGGTGGTCTTACCAAAAACAGTCTGAACACCCTTTATTTGCTCAAAAACATCCTTGCCACTCAATGGTCTTCGAGCTACTTCTAGCTCTACTTTTCCATTGAAGGGTAATTTTTTAGCTCGATAAGGGTGAAAGCGATTCAAAAATCTTCGATGATTCATATACACGTATTTTCCTGAATGGGATAAGTAAGTTGATTTCATATCATCGCCACATAATGGGCATGCCTTCTTTCCCTTGACTTGGTAACCCGACAAATTACCATACGCAGGATAGTCATTGATAGTACAAAATAACATTGCCCGCAACGTGAAGTTCTCTTTAGCATACGCATCAAATGCCACTACACCTTCGGTCCAAAGTTGTTTCTGTTTCTCAATGAGAGGCACAAGGTGTATCTATGTCATTACCCGGCTGTTTAGGACCGGATATGAGAAGTGACAACATGATGTACTTACGCTTCATGCACAACCATGGAGGCAAATTATAAATAACTAACAAGACTGGCCATGTGCTATGTAAACTACTCAAGCTACCATATGGGTTCATTCCATCTGTGCTAAGCCCAAGTCTTAAATTTCTAACCTCCATCTTGAATTTAGGGTACTTTTTATCTATCAAATCCCATTGGGGGGAATCTGCTGGATGTCGAAGCATCCCATCTTTCTTCCTTTTTTCCGCATGCCACCTCAAATGTTTAGCGTCACTCCTTATTGAAAATAAGCGTTTAAGACGTGGTATTATTGGAAGGTGGTATAACACCTTTGCTGAAGGATACTTCTTACCAACCTCGAAGTCAATTCCATCATATAACTTGTAACGTGATTTGCCACAACGCGGACACTCGTGTAAATGAGCATTCTCATTACGATACAATATACAATCATTGGGACATGCGTCGATCTTCTTGTACCCTAAACCTAAAGGACATAGCAACTTCTTCGCATAATAATTGGACTTAGGGATTTTATTTCCTTCGGGGAACATGTCCTCCAAATTTTCTAACAATTCGGTTAAGCCTTGGTCACTCCAACCATGCTTCGCCTTCATGTTGAAAAATGTCAGCACTGCGGAGAACAAAGTGTGCTTGCTACACCCTGGATACAACAGTGTGTTAGATGCCTCAGTTAACCTCTCAAACACATTAGGAAGACTACTAAATTCATCTTCGACGTCGTGTAACATCTCATGTAGCCCATCATATTCGTCCTCATCCCCGTCTTCAACATCAGCCAAATTTTCCTCCGAGATATCAGCTTCATTATTGTCAACAGAAACACCCTCTCGTTGTCGTTCATTCTCTACAAGAACCGGAGTCTCAAGATGTATCGTCTCATCCTCATTTGCATTAGTATTTTCCTTGTAAAACCCTCCTTCACCGTGCCATATCCAAGTCTGATAATTTTGCCTAAATCCACGACAAGTAATGTGTTCCCTTAAAGACTTTATATCGTAAAGTTGGTCCACATTGGAGTAATCGACACAAGGACAATATAAACCTTCATCCGAAACACTTTTGGCATAATCCAACGCAATTCTACAAAATTCCTCCACTCCCTTCTTAAACTCGGGTGAGTTACGCTTACCATACATCCAATTTCGGTCCATAACATGTATAATACACTACAAATAAACCAATTAGGTCCTTAAATGAAAATATTATTTCTGTTTACTAATCACCATCACCATTACTTAACCATGTTGGGTGGTCCATGGAATTGCATAACCAGGAACAAAAAAAGGATATTAAGATATGTTAGACAAAGAAAAATAGTCAATGAAATAGAAGGAAAAATAATCGGCTACTTATCTATTCATTACATGACAGTTCACTGCTTTTAATTGGTGATATACGCCAATGCTAGTTTACTAATGGAAATTGTTATTCTAGCCACTTATCTAGCCTTTTAATTGTTGATATACATCCACCTCCTTAATACACAGTATTGTATAGTGTATATATTACCCGTGTTGCGTATAGTAATTATCGTAATGTAATTAGTAATTAATAGACTTGTGTTGTTTATAAAAAGATTTCTACTTTCACTCAAAATCCGTCTTAGGTTAGAATTAAGAAGTCTAATTCTAACCTCATATTTACTCAAAACCCGGAAATGAAATAATAATATAGTTACTATTGATTGTAAAATAAAAAAACTCCTTTAATTATATATATTGATTCGTGAAATGTTTAAATAGAGGGTAGATTTTCATTTGTGACAGCACTATCCATCGTAAATCTTAAGACGGGTAAAAATACATACCAAATCACATAGAAAATATTTTGTCATTAGTAGCACAATGCGATAGTATTTGACCCATTTTAAGGATTACGATAATACAATGGATATTTCATCATAAGCAAGACCAGCTATAAAAAGATGGAGGGAGGGAGCTAGTAATGTTTAGCCTGTAATTTAATGTCGTTTTTATCAAGCTAAGAAACATTGAAAACCTTTGTATGATTCCCAAAATATAATTTTCCTTGATTTGTTGACATTATTTGACTAAACTTGCCTATTGTTTTGAAAGTGAAACACTGAAAATTAGCGCCACACTACATAAAAATCAGTCATGTATGTAGCTTACAGTAGGTGTCTGACTGACTAGTGAGTAGTATGCCCCAAATATATAGACCAAATGCAACACAACTTCTAATTTCGATATGCTTTAATAAAATGGACCATTCATAGGCCACCCTACTTATTTCTCATTTTTTTTCAAAACATGCATAAGGTGATCCAGATGAATTAGGGCTGCAGTTTTCTGGGTTTTGAGTTTCGTTTGTTGTTGAATTGATTTCATGGTGGATATTGAACGATTAATGCTTCAATTTTCACTGTTTTGAGCAATTCAATTTTCAAATTATAGCTTGTTTTACAGCTGAATTAGGACTACATCATCAAAACTAAACCCAACCCAGAAAAAATTACCTAAATACGAACCAAATAGCCCAATTAATTCAGTAACAAATCAAACGTCATCATATTACACATACTTAAGCTACACAAAAACTTAGAAAAGACGGTCTTAATTCTTACGGCAGTAATAAATCAAACAATAACGACTTAATCCACCCAAAAACTTATCAATCCATGGATTTGAAGGGATGAAGTATTATTCGAGAACCACGTTCACACGTTCAAATTTGAGAAACACAACAAAAAAATTATCACCAGCAACTGAGAAAACGCGGTTCAAATTCGAAGGAAAATGGGCAGGTTAACGAAGAACAGAAGACACGGTTCAAATTGGAATTAAGGGATGAAAAGTTGTAACCTTGATTCCAGTTGAAGTAAAGCGACTGCTGAAATGAAGAATGTTGAATGATTCCAGTTGAAAGGAGGTTGAAAGGAAGAAAAATCGAGCAAATTGATGGAAGAAAACCTAAACCCTAATTGAGAGGATGTGAGAGAGGGAGAGACAGTGAGGAAGAGGAACGACGAGAATGAAGGTAGGAGTAGCAGGCCGGGTAGGGAGAAGAGAAGGGGCGGACCTATTGGCTTATTGGGCTATAGCCCGAGTACTTATGACAAATACAATTGAAGTGCAATGTTTTACAAAGAAAGATTGTAGCTGAGTTGATTGTAATATTTGTACGATTAATCGTTGCTTGGGGGCCCGGGTTCGAGCCTTGCCTCAAGCTGTTTTCCTTTTCTAGTGCTAAGAACACTTCTCTTATTTTAATACTCCGTATATTTTATGATAAAGAAAAATATATTTAAGTTGAGTTATTAGATATAATGGTCATTAATATGAAAAAAAAATTAAAGCATACTACTAATTACTACTTCTAATTAAGTTATACTACGTACTTATTTTTCTACCCAAATTCTCATGTCAGTCGATCTTACAATGCGATTATTGTGACTTTGTGAGTCTGTTTCACATGAGATTCCCATATTTTTTTAATTCATGGTCATTGGGGTATATAATCTTTAATTACATCACTTCTGATTATATTTAATTATTCACTTCTGATTAAATCCGAAACAATTCACCCAAAAATCACCGAAATCCGAAACTAATCCAACCTGATAATAACCCGAATATTTTGGGTCAAAACACGCCTGAATCCATTACCCGTCCGAAAATAGATAAATTAAAAAGATTATTGCTATTATACACTATATAAGTCAGGGGTACGGCTTGGATAGTACCGATTTTTTTGTTTTATTTTAATAATATATTAAATAATCCCAAAATTGGTAAAGACCCTTTATTTGTTGCTTACAATAAGGTGGGTGAAAATTTAGAAGTAATATTATTTGCTGCTATTTGGCTAAGATGTCGCAAATGAGGAGCCGCAAATGAGCCTTTTTCTACTAGTGATTACTCGATTTAAATCAGTTATTAGTTTAATTTAATCTATTTCTGCTGCTGTTGTTGTCGATTTCAATGATTTCGTTCTAGGGTTAGCTTACTCGACATGGTTTTTTACAGTCAATTTCATGGATTTCGTCTCAGCTGTTTAGGTTTCGGTTTAATTTTCCGTTTCTCTGCAACTGTACCGACAGTGTTCCTGTTTAATTTTGATTTCTTTGATGTTTTAGAGGCAGAAGTTTGTCGCAGTCGTTCAGTATCCATATGAATTGTACTAGCGTATGTGAATTATAGCTTGAGCATTGTCTACAGCATTGTTCAGTATCCATATGATTGTATGCGATCCCTCCAAGACGACTATTGAGCAAAAAAAGATACTCGAACTGCTGATGAAATAAAAAGAGGGAGGAGACGGTTTTAAAAGGAATTTTGTTGTCTTTGGAGCATCTGACTTCTTCATGGGAGTGAGTGGAAATTGTGCTAGCCTAAGAATACTTAAGTATTTAAATGATATGTCATCAGTTATGAAACTGGTGTCATTTCACTAGACAACAGCTAATTGAGGATTCCCTGTCATCTTTTTCCAAAGCCTCGGGTCTGGTTATTAATAAGACAAAATCCGCCATGGTCTTTAATGGAATGAAAAAGGAGCTGATTGATGATGTCCTACAAGTTACTGGCTTCTGCGAAGGTAAGCTCCCCTTCACCTATCTTGGAATCCCCATTCAAACGAGGAAATTAAATAAGTTGGAGTGTTCTAATATAGCTGACAAGAAGACTGCCCGTATTAGGAGCTTGGGTGCCCGTAAGCTATCCTATGCTGGGAGAATTGTTCTTATTAACTATGTCCTTAATACCCTATATAATTATTGGGCCACCATTTTTATTATACCGAAAGGGGTCATTAAGAGAATCGAGGCTATATGTAGGAACTATTTGTGGGAAGGGAGCTCTGAATACAATCGAGTTCCCCTTGTTGCTTGGGAGAAGATAACTAGAACTAAGGAGGAAGGGGGCCTAAATATTAAACAGGCTGAAGCGTGGAATGTCGCTGCAATTGGTAAGCTGGTTCACTGGATATACACGAAAAGTGACAGGTTATGGGTAAGATGGATCAACCAAATTTATCTTAAGGGCAGGAACTGGCACGACTACAGTCCTCCTAAGGACGTAGCGTGGACCTGGAGATCTATATGCAAGGTGAAGGATAAGTTCAAAAATGCCTACGTAAATGATGAATGGACGCAGGACAATGGGGAATACTCTGTTGCTCGAGGGTATGCGTGGATTATAGGTGATAGACCTAAAGTTCAATGGCATAAGTTTGTTTGGAATGCCTGGAACCTACCCAAACACTCAGCAATCGCCTGGATTATGATCAACGATGGGCTGAATACGAAGGAAAAATTACACAAAATAGGGTGCTGTGAGGATGATAGATGCTGCTTGTGCGATATGGAAATCGAAACAATCAATCACGTGATGGTTGATTGTGTGTTTAGTGGGAGAGTTGCAGCCGGGTTGGAAGAATGGATGAAGCGGAAACTACCTGTTCAACCCGACTACAGGCTTGTCGATGGTCCTGAAGGACGAGTTCAGGCTATTGTTTTGGCGGCCTTCATTTACACAATTTGGATGAAAAGGAATAAGGCGAGATTGGAACATGTGATACAGCAACCGAAGCAAGTTATTAAGGAAATTAAAAAATCTATATGTGCTAGGTTAGAGAACGTAGCTCTCAAGGATAATATTAAGTGTAAAGACGAGGAGAAAATCAGGAAACTCATCTTGACCGCTTAGGTTGGGATGTTTGTTTTCCTTCTTTGTATTCAGTCCGCTGTTATATAATACTAACATTTTTACAAAAAAAAACAACTAATTGAGGAAATTGATTCATGGAGGAAGCATCAAAATCTAAACCTCACAAATTTTGGAGACCCTATCATGGTGTTGGTTTATATATACTTAGATAGGGTGGCCTTCAAATGTCTTACTCACGAAAGAGTTTTCCCTACATTATCTTCGTGGGAAAAAGATGATATCTCCGTTCGACTTAAAGCTGAAAAATGTGAAGGATTTGGGAGGGGATCAGTTTGGCCCCGTATTAGGAAACCTTTTGTGGATGACTCTAATTTTGCAGTCCCTTCTACCTCCGGTGGGCCTTCTATTCAAGAACCTGTTGAAAACTCTAAGCCCGTTGAAAACTTGAGGAAGGAGGATTTTTGTTTTAAGAGACTAGCTACTACCACTAATGCACTCAGCAGTGCCTTTGAAGAATTCTACGAGGCATTGAGCAAAGCTAATGAAAGTGTCCCACATGTGACGCTGTTCGCCATATTACTTTGATGGCGGGATCATTATATCAAGGTAACAAGGTTGAGGCTGCTGATGCTAAGGCAAAGGAGGTTAAAACGGATGATGTTGAGATGGACCCTCGAAAGGAGTTTGCTAACAGTACATTTGCAAATGATGATGAGATGTGGGCAGAGGGCAGCAATCTATAAGTTGGAAGCTGCTTTGGCAACACAATCAAAGCAATTGAAGGATACACTAAATGAGGGCATAAAGGCTACTCCTCCTACTGTTACCATGGTGGACTCGGAGTCACCAGATTTTAAGGTAGTAGATAAGCACTCAAAAGCATCTGCATCTCGTCGAAGATCTCCACGATTTGCTACTCTAGAACACCTGCCACCTCCTACCATTCCATCTCCACTCGGCTTTTCACCACCTTCTTTCAAAATAATTAGTTCTGAATCACCAGAAAAGGTGGATGAGCTTGAACATGTTCAAAGCCCAGAATCTCCTCGTCCACATCCTCTGGTTTGTGCTTGTCCATCATCACCGCCACTACGCACAACGAGAAATAAGATCCTTACAGATGTTTTTAGATCACCTTTCTTAGAAAGAAATATTCGAGTTGCTGGTGAATTGAACCATGTTGAAAAAGAGGTTATGGAATTTGCATTTAAGGAAGCATGTGAAGACGGGTAAGAAAGTATTTAATTGGTATATACTATTTCTTTTCACTTTCAAGTTCATTTTATATCCTATGATTTCTCTTGCTTCACTATTAACCTCTTTCTACATTATATATGCAGTGAGATTATTTTTAGATGTGGCGAGCATTGTATTAGTCGTGGTGCTTTGAAGATAACAATTATCGGTGAAAAATTTCTGAGTGTAAGTAGCCGTGTTGAGAAGTGTATGTTGCTGTTTTGAGAAGTGTCCGTGTTGAGAAATGTAAGTGGCCGCTAGAAAAGTGTAAGTGGCCACTTTGAGAAGTGTAAGTAGCCGTGTGAAAAGTGTAAGTAGCCGTGTTGAAAAGTGTAAGTAGTTATTAGAGAAATGTAAGTAGTCATTTGAGAAGTGTAAGTAGGTACTAAAGAAATGTAAGTGCTCGCTAGGAAGTGTATGTAGCGACTAGAGAAGTGTATGTAGCAACTAGAAAAGTGTAAGTAGTTACTAGATTACTAATGTATACGCCACATTGCGAGAAGCATTACCAACATTCATCGTTCAACTTCATTCGATCGGTCCATTTCTCCCTTCCTTATTTTCTTACATAAAAACAAATACATAATTTGATTTTAAAAAAAACTTCCATCATATACTAACAATCCGATTTTGTTTTCAATCCAATTTCAGTCTAATATAATATCAAACCAACAAAAGTGGCCAACAAAAATGAACCCAATCGAAGTAAAACCTAAACTAAAATTAAGCATAATCTAATTATAATCCCGTGACAAAATCCTCACTAATAAATGCCTTCACTTGCGGTAGTTGTTCCAAGTAATCAATCAAACTCTTCTTAATAGCTTAAATATGCATAAACCTGTGACAAATGACATTGGGCTTACATTGGTTAATCGGTTATGTTACCGAAAATAAATTAATTTCTATAGCCTCTACTTACACTACTTTTAGTCTCTTGTTATACTTCTTAAGAAGTGTAAGTGGAGCCTTTAAAAGTGTAACCTACAAGAAAATGAGATAATTACACATCTATTGTCTCTACTTTTACTACTTTTAGTCTCTTGTTACACTTCTTAGGCAGTGTAAGTAGAGCCTTCAAGAAGTGTAAGTGGAGCCTTTAAAACTGTAACCTACAAGAAAATGAGATAATTACACTTCTATTGTCTCTACTTTCACTACTTTTAGTCTCTTGTTACACTTCTTAGGCAGTATAAGTAGAGCCTTCAAAAAGTGTAAGTGGATCCTTTAAAAGTGTAACCTCCAAGAGAATGAGATAATTACACCTCTATAGCCTCTACTTACACTACTTTTAGTCTCTTCTTACACTTCTTAAGAAGTGTAAACTTCTTAAGAAGTGTAAGTGGAGCCTTCAAAAAGTGTAAGTGGAGCCTTTAAAAGTGTAACCTACAAGAGAATGAGATAATTACACCTCTATAGTCTCTACTTACACTACTTTTAGTCTCTTCTTAAGAAGTGTACGTGGAGCCTTCAAAAAGTGTAAGTGGAGCCTTTAAAAGTATAACCTACAAGAGAATGAGATAATTTCGTTTTAAAAGATCACATTAAAGATCGATATCCTTGATAAACCAAATGAAGAATTCATACTGGAAGATGAAGAATTAGCTGTAATGATTACCATCTTCACAGAAAATAAACCAAGTGTAACCCTAAAACGATTAAAACTTAAATTAATAGTTTATTTGGTAAATGATTATGTAGTATGAAAAAACGCCTAATCAAATGAACAAGACGGATAGAATCCTATAACCTAAATTTCTAGACTTCTCATAGAAATCAACCAAAGAGGTTCCTATGCCACCTTAAGGGCGAGTAAGAATGAGAAAAGAACAACTACCACATTATTAACAAGATTAGGTCATCAAATTTCAATTACAAATGGAAATACCAGGTACGTTTAAAATAAAATGAATATACAAATATAAAAGGGATACGCATATTCTAAAAACAAGTACAAAATGAATTTGTCGACATATAATGGAATAATAAAATAGGTACGAATAACACAGACTGATACTCAAATGTGGTCACTCAATAACTTATTGAGTAACCGTATCTCCATAGTTTTTGTGTACTCCAAAATGCTCAATCAGCCATACATTAGATTAAAAAGTTACTCAAATTTTAATGAAGATCATATCGATTTGTTCATAAAAAGAATTACCCAAAACTCCAGTAACCGAAAAAACATGATCAATAAGAAATATTTCAGGGGATTAAAACCAAAAAATATCAAAGACATACTTTTCACCAAGAGCAAAAGCAACAATGGTGGAATAATTCCTAGTGAAGAAATATTTGTTCCCAGTAATCAAACTCCAATCATCTCTCTCCGAAATCTGGTGGAAGCCAGCTTCCTTGAGTCGTAAATTAAAGTAAAAACCAAAAATTGAAAAAGGGAATCGTAAATCGCGTGTCGATTGGAGAATCGCAAATACCTGGTGACTGATGTTGATTACTTGCTTGAGAAATCGATTGATTGTTGAGGGTTGATTCTGGGGCTTGATTGTTGAGGGTCGATTGCATAAATCGCGTGGGTTTTGAATTGGGGAAGAATGGGATGAACAGTAAGGAGCATATGTTTTTAATTGCGCGTGTTTTTTTTGTTTATTATATAGTTCGGACGGTTCGGACCGAACTAAGGTTCGGACCAAATCCCGTCCCTATATATATAGAGTAAGGATCAAGTGAGTCCTCCTATATACATTGAATCCGTGAGTCCAATCTTGGACCATTGATCAAGTGCAAGATGGATAGTTGTGATTGCTTGAGGTGAAATAAGGACATAACTAACAAATCTTGGTAAATATATCATTTCTCTCTCTTCCTTAATTATTTCAATGCAAATCTTCTCTCTCTCCTATCAATCTTTTAAGTGCCGGATCTTTCTCTCACACGAGTTTCTTCAAAATTAAGTTTTTTTCATCTTCACCAAAAAATCATCATTTTCCTACTGTAATTGTACGTATGTTACTATGTTATTGTCATAACCCATAAACTATGTTACTTTAAGTCATACAATGCGCTACTTTAATTCATAAAATGTGTTACTTTAACTCATACAATGCGTTACTTTAATTCATGAAATGTGTTACTTTAACTCAGAAAATCCGTTACGTTGCATAATAGTCTTTTGCAAAAACAGGACTTCCAATCAACCAAAAGATGAGATGAGGACTTGGAGACTCATATATAGAGAAGGACTCATAAGAGCCTTACTCTATATATATATATATATATATAGAATTAGGATCTGGTGTAAACACACCAATTTGGTGTAAACACCCTAACAATCTGAACCGTTGATCTTAATCTTGATCAACGGCTCAGATTAGATCTCACAATCCAACAAAACCCCCAAAAAAATCCTCACAACCTGCCTCTCTTTCTCTCTCCTCTCTTTCTTTCTCTTCTCTCTAGGGTTACATCAATTTTCCTCAAAAAAAAACCCCCAAATTTCCTCTCGAAAATTCATCATCCTAATTTCCCAAAAATTCGTTCATCCTAACATCCTAGTTCGATCTATCTCGAAAATTTGCTCAATTGTATACGAAATTCGTTCGATTCGTATACAATTCTTTCAATTCAATTCAATTTTCAGAAATTCGTTCAATTTTCAGAAATTCGCTTATGATGAACATGGATTCCACCGAGCATGAACCTATTGTTGATGAACATGAAGGTAATATTGTTATAATTCAATACCTAATCGTTTTTGAATAAATATTCGTTTTTAAAGTTATTCATCCGGTTTTTGAGCATGGATTCGTTCTTAACTATTGGTTTTTGATTTCCTCCAGAATTCTTTACGATAAATATCAATTTCAACATAGAAAACATGAATCAACTTGAAGGTAGTCTCAGAATTTTATAGAGTACTTGAATATATATGTTGGAATAGTTGAATATATGTGTTGGAGTAGTTGAAGTAATTGAAGTACTTGAGTATATTTGTTGGAATAGTTGAATATATGTGTTGGAATAATTGAATATATATGTTGGAATAGTTGAATATATGTGTTGGAATAGTTGAATATATGTGTTGGAATAGTTGGAGTACTTGAGTTACTGTCTTCACAGAACTCTGACTGTGTACATGTATTGAGCTACTGTCTGTTCTTCAGACTTTCAGTCACAAAACAAAAGTACCGTAACTGTAATGTACTGAGTTATTCCATCCATGAATACTTTCGAATCTCATGAATACTTTTGATACTCTTATGAAAATGGATATACTCTTGAGTATGCTTGAGGATGAAAACGAAGACTCACAAACGGAGCCACACATGGACAGATTAATCCGTTTGTGGGATGAATTCATCATAAACAATCCTAAAGGGTGCATGTTGGGTGCGGAATTGGTTTTCATCCCACTATATCTTGAAGAGCACTATTTTTGTGTGTGTGTGTCAATTTTCCAACAAGACAAGTTGAAGTTCTGGACAACCTGATACATGATAATTGGCATGAATCTGTGTTCTACAAGTTAGCAAAGCTTGTGGTTAGTATTCTTTTTCGCGAATGGTTAATTGTGTACATGAACTTTCAAGTTGTGTTTTTTTGTATTGAATGATTATACTTTTTTTTTGTCTTTCCTTTTTTTTTCAAAGGTGAGTTGCTTGTCCGACTACTTCGAACACAAAGAGATACATGGGGCTGGCGATATTGTCAGCTTTGAAATCGTCAGCAAAATTTTCAATTGGAGTAAAGTTACGCAAGTCAACAAAAATGAATCTGGTTTTTTCCTTATGTTGCACATATTGTACTACGATGGGGTTCATGATCCATTATATGTCGACAAAAGAGCAAATAGGATTTCCATGTCGATTCAAATGGCTGGAATCATGATCTTTTCTGATGTGAATGAGGAAATAATAGCTTTGAAGACCAAAGTCAAAGATTTCTGTGATGATAAGGAGAACATCCTCAAGGCTGTTACGAGAATACGTGCTAATCACCGTGTTGGAACATTGAGAAGCCGTAGATTGAATTTTGAGCAGATTGAAATGTCGTAGTTATTCTAATGCCTAGAAGTAGTTATTCTAATGCTTAGAACTAGTTATTCTAATTGCAGAATTAGGTTTAACAACATTAGGCTGTCGTATATAATATTTTTGTGAATTATGGCTATTGGTGATAGGCTATGGCAAATGGACACTGAAGAGCCTGGTATGGAGGAGTTTTTTCGACGGGTGACCATTCTTTGATGGATGTATTGAGCTATTAAGACGAACATATTGATGCAAGTATTGTTTGCTTCTGTTTTACAAAATTATTCTAAGGCTTAAAAGCAGTTATTCCAAGGCATAATACCAAGTATTCCAAGAGATAACACCAAGTATTCCAATGCTTAAAATCAGTTACTCCAACATGTTTTCATGGTTACTCCAACAATCATTCAAATTATTGATTGAATCAATCAATTATTCATCTTCAATTACTCTAATGTCGTCATTGTTATTCCAATGCTTACAAGCAGTTATTCCAAGACATAACACCAAGTATTCCAAGACATAACACCAAATGTTCCAACTTTTATAACATCAAGTATTCCAAGAGATAACACCAAGTATTCTAATGCTTAAAAGCAGTTACTCCAACATGTTTTCACGGTTACTCCAACATCTATCCAAAAATTATAACACCAAGTATTCCAACTATTATTAAATCAAGTATTCCAAGATATAACATTTATCCAAAAATTATAACATGAAGTATCATATGCTTTCATGTTGTATACTTTATGAATGTCTTCAACATCATGTAGTCCCATCCTTTTAACTTAGTCGTAAAGATTTTCGAGGGAGTCCTACACACACACACACACACAAACACATATATTATATTTAACCTCAAGTACTTCAATATTAATGTTAATTATTCCAAACACATTAACTCCAATGCATACCTGTTGCTCTTTCTTCTTCATGTGCTCTTCCTTCTTCTTCTCTGTCTTCTGTGTCATCTTCCATGTCCACTTCAACACCGTGATCCACATGTTCAACAAATGGATTTGGACAGTTTCGTTTATCATGATTTGTCATTTGTTTGCAGTTTGCACATAACCTTTTTCGATTTTTAGCGTTCACGCACAATGCTTTGATTTCTATTTGATAACAGCCTTTTCCCCGTCCCCTTATTCTTTGAGTGCTTTGGAGGCAAAATTTTAATTTCTGATGAGGAACTGCAACCTAACAACATCTCCCTATCTTAGGTGTGAGCTCATCTTCTACCGTCCTTGTCCAACTATCGCTACCACCCGGAGTGTAAGTCAAGCTTAGAGAATTGGTGCTTTTTTCAAAAGTTGGTGTTGTCATAATGGGAGCATTGTTGCTAACTTGAGTATGATTGCTATCAATGGATTGGGTTTCTTCTGCAAACATATTCAGTTAATCCAAACAAATTCAATTATTCCAACACATATACTAAATTATTCCAACACATATACTAAATTACTCCAACACATATACACAGTTACTCCAACACATATACTCAGTTACTCCAACACACATACTCAGTTACTCCAACACATATACTAAATTACTCCAACACATATACTAAATTACTCCAACACATATACACAGTTACTCCAACACATATACTCAGTTACTCCAACACATATACTAAATTACTCCAACACATATACACAGTTACTCCAACACATATACTCAGTTACTCCAACACACATACTCAATTACTCCAACACATATACTAAATTACTCCAACACATATACACAGTTACTCCAACACATATACTCAGTTACTCCAACACATATACTAAATTACTCCAACACATATACTAAATTACTCCAACACACATACACAGTTACTCCAACACATATACTCAGTTACTCCAACACACATACTCAAGTACTCCAACACATATACTCAGTTACTCCAACACATATACTCAGTTACTCCAACACATATACTAAATTACTCCAACACATATACGAAATTACTCCAACACATATACACAGTTACTCCAACACATATACTCAGTTACTCCAACACACATACTCAGTTACTCCAACACACATACTCAGTTACTCCAACACATATACTCAGTTACTCCAACACATATACTAAATTACTCCAACATACATACTAAATTACTCCAACACACATACACAGTTACTCCAACACATATACTCAGTTACTCCAACACACATACTCACGTACTCCAACACATATACTCAGTTACTCCAACACATATACTAAATTACTCCAACACACATACACAGTTACTCCAACACATATATTCAACTATTCCAACACATATATTCAATTATTCCAACACATATATTCAAGTACTCCAATTACTCCAACACATATATTCAACTATTCTAACATATATATTCATGTACTCTATAAAATTATGAGATTACCTTCAAGTTGATTCATGTTTTCAGTGTTGAAATCAATATTCATCATAAAGAATTCTGGAGGAAATCAAAAACTAATAGTTAAAACCGAATCCATGCTCAAAAACCGAATACCTATTCAAAAACGAATAGGTATTGAATTATAACAACATTACCTTCATGTTCATCAACAAAAGGTTCATGCTCGGTGGAATCCATGCTCATCAAAAACGAATTTCTGAAAATTGAACGAATTGAATTGAATTTCTGAAAATTGAACGAATTGAATTGAATTTCTGAAAATTGAATTGAATTGAACGAATTCAATTCAATTTTCAGAATTGAACGAACCTCGCAACGTGGTAGTGTTATACTTCAACGGGAATAAACACGAATTTCGTATACAATTGATCAAATTTTCGAGATTAGGATGATAGGAAATTTGGGGATTTTTGGGAGGAAATTTGGGGGTTTTTGGGAGAAAATTTGATAGAAACCCTAGATAGAAGAGAGAGAAAGAGAGGAGAGAGAAAGAGAGGTGGGTTGTGAGGTTTTTTTTTGGGTTTTGTTATCTTCTGACAATTAATCTCAACCGTTGATCAAGATTAAGATCAACGGTCTAGATTGTTAGGGTGTTTACACCAAAATTGGTGTTTACACCAAATCCCACCTATATATAAAGGTATAATCATTATAAGTAATATGAAGATAAAAAAGGAATAAACATTTTATATTAAAAGGGAAAATTTCTATAAATAGAAACATACTAATTTTGGAAACTTACTTAGAATAGAAATAGTCTTATAGAAAATACGTAAGTTATTAAAATAAGTTAAATGTATAAAAATAGCATTTCCAACGAAATTAACATTTTATTGTTATCGTAACTTTAATATATTTCTAAATTATTTACTCAAAATATAAATAAAATATAATAAGTCAATATATAGTATTTTATAAATAATTAGGAAATGGAGTTAAAACAATAAATTTAGAAAAGATATGTTTTAATAAAGACGATATCAAAAATAAATAAGTTAACGAGTTTTATAAATGAAATGAGATTTACAAAGATTTCAAATTATTTTTAACAAATAGCTTTTATTAATAAATAATACGGATTTTACTAAAAATAGTCAATCGGAAACAAATAAGAGATTATTAGTGAAAATAGTCTTGACTAAAAAAATATTTAAAACAAAATCGACTATTTTCTCATTTATTAATATAAGTCGTAAAACGAAATTAATTTATTGAACTAGTATACAAATCTCGATTATAATATAAATATACGATTTTGAGTTAAAGTTATAAATTAAAGAAATATGACGAAAAATATGAAATCGACATTATTTAGTTACTAGTGCCACGATAACCAATCAAAATATTATTAACGATCATAAATAATAAATTTATTAACGATTTATAAAACGATATCGAAAAAATATTTATAAGGTACACAATTTTAAAAAATTATATTATTAGCAAAATAATAAATAGCTAAAATTAGAAAAAAAAAAACCGAAGTTAAAATATTTACTACATACTACTACTCAAACATACGATATAAAATCAAGTAACGTCCTAAAATTACCTTAAGTTGATATCCGAAACGAACTCGTACTCGTCCTTCTTGATCAACCCAGGCTTCAAATCAGTAGAAATGTCGTCCTTAGGCTCCAAGTTGTAGAACCGCTAGTCTTCTAAGTACGATTCACCACGAAAATCGAGTAGACAAAATAAAAGAATGAGACGTAAACGACACAAGACGGAAAGGGAAATGATGTGTTAAAAATTGAAGCATAAAGACCGAACTTAATCGAATCGACAAATACGATAGTAGAATGGCAGCAGCAACAGAAATAACAGGAAGGAGAACGGAGAACGAAAATAAAGAAGAAGGAAACGAGCAAAACAGCACTAACGAGAATCAGCAACAGCAACAACAGATCGGAGTAAGAAGAAGAAAAGAAGAAAACAATAAGAAGAAGGAGAAGGAGAAAGAAAAAGAGAATCGAGGAAAAGAAAAGGGGTACAAACAACAGTTACGAAGCGACAACAACAGCAATAGAGGCAACAGTAGCTCAACGTGTAGAAACCGAAACAGAAAAAGTTGGAAAAGAATGAAGAAAATAAGACAGCAACAGCAGACAACCAAACAGCAGCAGGACGAAAGATAAAATGACAGGAGAAAAAGGAGAACGAGGACCGAAATCGAAAAAAACAGCAGATGCAACGCACAACCGAGAATGACTACGACCAGGAACTGCAGTGAAAACGATGAGCAGAGAAAGGACGCGGCAGAGAACGACACACAACAGCGAGCAGTAGCGAGAAAGGCAACAAAGATCAGCAACCACGCATTAATAGAAATGGGAAACAGCAGCGAAAGAACGACAAGAGTAGCAGCAATCAATTGATGGAGAAGAAGAGAAAAAAGAAGAAAAAGAAAACGGAGAAGAGGACACACGGGCAGCAGAACATAGCAGCAGCAGCATTAGGACAGCAACAAACAATAGCAGCGAAGAGGAAGAAGAACAAAGAACAGATTGCTCACCGAATTTCGACGACGAATACAGCAGCAACGAAGAAGAAGAAGACGGAAACGGAGAAGAAGAAATGGACTAGAAGCAGTACGGACAACATCACAGTAGCAGTAGAAGCTACAAATGCGTACAACATCAGCATCAACAACGAACGTGACAGCAACAGCACGAAAAAGGAGGAGAAGAAGAAAACAGAAAAGAAGGGCTACCTCACGTTGAAACAAGGGACAGAACGGAGTTGCAGAAGCAAGAGGTGCGTGAAGATGAAGATGGTGTTAAATATAAATATCTATTATGTGGGTCTACATGTATATGGTCATATGATTGTATTTAGTCATCTTATTAGTAGCCTACTTAAGTGATCAACAATTGTATATAAGGCTTATGATATCTATATTATAATATGGGTTAATATGTGTAGATACCTTATATTATTTCTACCTTATTATTTGATGGGCCTAATAGGGTAGAACTTCTATAAATAGGAAGTTGGTCCCCAACTCATTCCTCTCACCACTTAACTAAGCAAACCCATCAACTTAGTGAGAAATAATAGTGAGAGGTTTAGAGTAGGAAGACCCTCCCTTCCACCTTAATTTAAGAAATCAATCATGGATCAAGGTAAACATTTCCATATCCATTATCTTCAATTCTTGATAATACACATGATAATTTAATAACTAAATAAAGACTAACAATTGGTATCAGAGCCAATCATGTAAGTATTATCGAGAATTGTTGAGTTTATCTTGGTTTTGGGGTCTTCGATTATGCCATTTTTATCATGCATGTCAAGTTAATTGATCACACTAATAATAACATGATCAAGATTGTGCATGCATGTTGTGTTGGCATGTCTACCGATTTTGTAGAGATTCTTCATTACATGTTTTTCTTTGTTTCATTTTATATTATTGTATAAAATGATTAGTTATGACAAAGATCAAGTTAATAAGTATTAAAATTACTCATGCATGTCATTTTTTTGTTGATTTTTCAACTTTCTTTTGCATGCATGTGTTTGATGTGATCTTGATGATCCATGTGTATATTTGCATGCAACTACTTTTATGATGTTTTTATTTTGATGATCAAAACATTTGCATGTGATTTTGTTTATTTGATGATCAAAATATTTGCATGCATGTGATTTTGTTTAATTGATGATCAAAATATTTGCATGCAACTACTTTTATGATGTTTTTATTTTGATGATCAAAACATTTGCATGTGATTTTGTTTATTTGATGATCAAAATTTTTGCATGCAACTAGTTTTTTGATTTTGTTTATTTGATGATCAAAATTTTTGCATGCAACAAGTTTTATGATATTTTGTATTTGATGATCAAGATTTTTGCATGCATTATGTTGAACATTATTTTTGGCATACATGCATGCTAGTTTCATTGTTTAATCATATGGTAAATCGTTGTTGCATGTTAAGTATTCCGCATGAATTGATCATAAAATGTGAAGTTTTGGGTTGAGCTTCACAATTTTGGGATAAATTGTTAATATATAAGTTCAGACAACTATAGTATATATGTCTAATATTTGATACGATTTAATTGAAGTAAGTAAAGTTCGCCAAAGCGGATTCTCTTACATAGATTTTATTGTAATGAATATTGGATGATTGTGTATATATATTTCATGCGAATATTAACTGTCCCAAAGGACGATCAATATTTGGCCGAATTATGTATACATGGGTGGTAACAAATATGTGACGATTTTCAGTTTTCCATGTGAATGATAAATTAGTCCAAAGATTATTTTATTATTTGACAGGATTTTATTGTCAATATTTGATTATCTACCACTAAAGGAAGTACTAACTTACAAGTTGATATTTTGTCCAAAGACTAAATATTAATGTTGTACTCGGTACTTTGTGATGAGCCTTAACATTGTCTGAACCTTTATAATAAAGATCTAATATGAGCTTGTTTTGTTTTCAGTTACTAATGCCGCATCATTAATATCTGCTAGCATCAACTCCATTCCGTTACTGAATGGCACTAATTTTAAGGAATGGAAAGAAAATGTAAGCATTGTCCTCGGTTGCATGGATCTAGACCTCGTGTTAAGAACAACAAAACCTGCTTCTCCTACGGATGCGAGTACCGCGGAGCAAAAGCGGGAATATGAGAAGTGGGAACGTTCTAATCGCATGTGTCTTATGATCATAAAGCGAGGAATTCCAGAATCATTTAGGGCTTCTGTGTCTGATCAGGTCGATGCTAAGGAGTTTCTCACTACTAGAATTAATGGAAATTCCTACGGAATAATTCCTACGGATCTTGAAAGGCGTAGGAAAGTAAATAGTTCATACAGATATTTCCTACGGAATCCCAACCCGTCGCTCCTTTAATGCACCCCTACGAAATTCCTACAGTCTTGTGGTAGGAAACATTTTAGGCTACGGAATGTTCCGTAGGAAATTTTGTAGCTCTAAAAAATTAGTTTCATGAACAATTTAACTATTGTTAATGCATACATTGAAAGTCCTTTTTTCCTCACATACCGTTTATTTGTTTATATTCGTCCCGTATTTTACGGAACATGAAGTGACCGAACCTGAAACACGAATGAAATACCCTCATTAAATTTTTGTCATTGTGTGTGTATATCAATCTAGGGGTGGTAATGAGATGAGAATACAGATCGCGAGCAGCCCAAGATTGGCTCGGTCGAAGCTCAACTCGTGTGATATCGGCTCAAGCTCGAGCTCGACTCGTATTCTTCACGAGTAAAGCCGAGCAAGGCCAAGCTCGGCTCGAAAAGCTCGATAAGTTTTTAAGTACTACGAGTATGATTTTCTTTTGCACGGAGTATTTTTTTTAACGAAGTCTCATTTTCACCTACACTAAAAATAATATCAGTATAATACAAGGTTTTTTATTTTTTAAAATTACATAAAATGGTAAAAAAAAATTCCTTCATAAAAGTAGCGTATACTTTGTATAAAATTTTATGATGGTGTATTCATACCCAAACTTAATAGTAACATATAATTAAATTTATGACTAAATTGTCAACATGGTTGAATGGAAGAGTTGGTTCTAGTCTCAATTTGAATCAAATGGCTAGGGTTCAAATCTCACTAATTACATTTTTATGACGAGCTCAAGTCATGAACCTGCTGTCGACGCAACTAACCCACAATGATCTGACGGATATGATAAAAATCGACACTGATTAATCAACCTAAATGATGCTAATTAGACCTGACGAAACCCAATCCGACTCACTCTAGATCGGACTCGTCCGACAATCAACAGTACTGAAATATCATATTGACCGAGACTGACCTGGTCTGATTTGACTCCATTCGATCCGATATCCGATATATTATGAATTCGGTTCACAGCTTTGTTAACCGGGTACACGATTTTGAGTCGGGTTACAATTTTAAACGGAAAAAAGAAAATCGATATGGAAATTTCTGAAATATTAGTTAAAACGAGTCTGTTTTGTATGCGTATTTAAATTTTGTTCGATACTTAATTTTACATTTACTTTTAAACTCGAATTCATATTTTAGATTAGACTCATTTTAATTAAACCTCGTCAAAGTATCTATTTTTACCCGAGAAGTCATTTTTATTCATTCATTGAACGAATAGTCATTAGTTACTTTCTCGTGAAACTTTATTTTTATCGCTAACGTTTATTTTTTTCTCGAGATACACTTTATTTTGTATTCTTTTTAACTTATTAATTATTTTCCTAAGCTTCGTTTTGTCCCGATTATTTATATTAACCTCGAGATACATTCATTATTTTTGATATGTATATTTCTCACACTTTTTTGAGTTTTTCTGCGGTATTAGTGACAACGGGATCAAAAATCGGTTGAAAAAAGCGGTTATAACCATATTTTTTTAAAAAATCAGGTCATATGAACCGGCTCGAGTTTAAATCGGTTCTGTTTTCGTTTGCAATATGAAACAAAACCGGGTTTGTTTTGTATGCGTGTTTTAATTTTGTTGCATACTTAATTTCTACATTTACTTTTGAACTCGAATTTCTAATTTTAGATCAGGCTCATTTTAATTAAACCTCGTCAAAATATCTATTTTTCCCCGAGAAATCATTTTAATTCATTTTCATCGAAGATTCAATAATTTTCTTGTGAAATTTTTATCGCGAAAGTTTATTTTATTCTCGAGATACACTTTATTTTTTACCCTTTTGAACTTATTAATTATTTTCCTAAGCTTCGTTTTGTCGCGATTATTTATATTAACCTCGAGATACATTCATTATTTTCGGTATGTATATTTCTCACACTTTTTTGAGTTTTTCTGCGGTATTAGTGAAAACGGGATAAAAAATCGGTTAAGAAACCGATTTCTCACATTCATTTATTTACCTTTTATACGCGTATTATTTATGAGGATTATTCTGATCAAATTTTAAGAATTGAGTGAGACGGAGAGAGTATCTATTAATACTCGTATTTCATAAGTCCTAATTATTATTAAATACTCGAACCCGATCCGCCCCATACGACTGCCATCTATAACACTAATACGGAGTCATGTCATCGCGTAAATCGTAATTAATACGGAGTATAAAATATTATTTACCACATTCATAATACTAACTACTAAGGGTAAATAATATTTAGCACTCCTAATTCAACACACAGACCAATTGAGCGGCAAAATAATTTCATGGACTACTGCACACCGCCATTCCCCAAATTTTTCCTAATTCACGCATAAACCAATCTTCTCTCCCTCTAATTCTTTCCTAAACTCTCCTGATTTATTCATTATATATGAAGCCCTATATCCCTAATTGTCTTAGTATTCAATTCACCAATTGTTCATCTTGTCCAACTGTAAGTTATGTTTTCGAGCCAATTTTTTTTAATTGCACTTTTGTTTTAATTTTCTGTGAAATTGTTGCTGTTATTTTGCAAGAAAGGGTTATGTTTTTTTTTTGTGTGTGTTGAGATGTTTCCAAGAATTAATTTTGAATTGGTGTTTGTTATTGAGAAATTCAGATATTGTTTGCCCTATGATTCATTGGCTTCAATTTTCAGGATGAAATTTCTGTCTGAAAATACAGTTTAATCAGAGATACTAGGAGAATAATCTTTATGCAGTGTTTCCATGGCATGGGTTTGCTTCTGAATGCTTATTTACAGCCCGTCGTCCAATTTCTAGACTGTGTTATTAACTTATGAGTATTACAGCGCGGCACCTAGTTTGCTACCGGATGCTTATCTACAGTGCGACACCCAGTTTGTAAACTGTGTTATTGAGTATTACAGCGCGGCACACAGTTTCCTACTGAATGCTTATTTACAGCGCGGCAGCCAATTTGTAAACTGTGTTAATAACTTACGAGTATACAGCACGACACCTAGTTTTCTACGGAATGCTTATTTACAGCCAATTTGCAATGAATTTCCTGCACATATTTTGCTCTCCTGACAGTTGCAGTAACATTAGTAGTGATGGTAAAGTTAGTAGCATCAACATTAGCATCCTGTGTATCAAATTGTTGCTGCAGCCTGTTCAAAGTCCGATTGAAATTTACTGTTTCGTGAATTACTGCTGCTGCCTACTCGACATGGATCCTATTCGCGTTTTCTATTGCTGCTACTGTTGTTGTTTTCTTATTTCGTGAATTACTTCCCGTTTTGCTGCCACAACATGTTTCGTTAATGTCTCGCCGCTGCTGCTGTCGTTCTTGTTGTTGCTTGTCCACTTGTTGTTGTTTCTGTCTTCTTTCTCCTTTAATTTCCTCTGTTTACGATTGTTTACTGCTGCTGTTCATGTTCATTGCGTGGCTGCTCCTGTCCACTTGTTTGTTTTGCTCGTATTGGGTCTTTGTTCTTCATCGTTCCTCCAACTTTCATACCCTACTTATTCCTAATTATCTTCATCTTCTCCAGGCAATCGGCTCCAGTTACTGCTTATCGATTCACATAAAAGAATTGTTGGGTTACCTTGTTAAAATACTGAAGTTAGGGGCTCGGTAATTGTTGTTTCGTTTATACATCACTCAATAAGGTACGTTTAATTCCTTATTATTGTGTAAATCTCTTTTAATTTGATTGCGTCACTATGAAATTAGGATTTATTGCCTATTGCTGCTGTTGTAGTTCACTTCATCTCATGGTATAAATTTAGATCACCACTTAAATTTCCTAAATAATACTAACACTAGTGCAACTAGTCTACTAATTTTAATATTAAGAATACCGATAATAATAATAATAATAATAATAGTAATAATAATAATAAATAATAATAATAATAATAACAATAACAACAACAACAACAATAACAATAATAACAATAATAAAAAAAATATGATAATAATAATAATAATAATAAAATGACAATAATAATAGTAATAATAATAGTTATAATAATAATAACAATAATAATAATAATAATGATAACAATAATAGTAATAATAATAATAGCAGCTAGTCTCTTGTGAACGGACTGAGGTAATAATATTGTAAGACCCCTATTATTTTGTACTAAAACTGACTGAAAGTGTCTAAATTGAACTGAACTAAATGAGTCCGAACTGAAGCGAACCGAATAGAAATTAACTTACCTTAACTTAAATGAATATAACAACAACAACAACAACAATAATAATAAACTGCATTTTTTGTATCTTGGCTGAATGATAATAATAATATTTCTCCCTTTTTATAAAAAAAATTTTAAAATAATAATAGTAACAACAACAACAATAATAATAATAAAGCATCAGAACTGAACTGAACGTGTTTGTACTGATAATTATAACTATCCAATATAGGATAATTATAACAATTATAATTCTCCCTTTTTATAAAAAAAAATCATTTTGTGTATCTTGGCTTAATTATAGTAATTATAATTCTCTCTTTTTGTAATTTTTTTTTAAAAAAAGAAATTAAAAATAATAATTGTAGTTACAACAACAACAACAACACTGCTAATAATAACAACAAGTCAACAACAATAATTTGTGTACTAATAATACTAATACTAATTGCAAATAATAATAATAATAATAACACCAATACTAATACAATGGTAAAACCGTATTATATTTACGTACTACTCCGTAGTATTTATTCAATAAAATGTACATATGTTTACTATTTGTTTTTACAATTCTCATGCATGATAGTATTACTAAATATTGCTTATTCTTATAAATTTACATAGATTTGAAATGAAGAGATTAGAACGAAAATGGATGTATGAGAGGGTGGATGACAAAAAAAGACCTAGGATTGAGTTTATAAATGGGGTTGCTAAATTCCTTGAATATGCTAAACTTCAGGAGAGTTTTCTAGTGGAAAAAAAAATTCGATGTCCATGTGTTAAGTGCAAGAATATGAAATATTTAAATGAATTTGAGGTGAAATCTCATCTTATTAGCAAGGGGTTTTGTCCTCATTACTATGACTGGATTTGTCATGGTGAACAATATGTCCCTAATCAAGGAGAATCTAGTGCATTACTGAATAACACTTACAAGGAAATGGTTATCGATGCGTTGGGTTCTAATGTATTTGACACATTGGAGGAACCTCTTATCGATGAGGAAGAATCCCCGAACCCACAGACGAGATCATTGTTTGACATGATAAACGCAGCATCAAAACCATTATATGAGGGTAGCAAAGTCTCGTTACTAGAAGTAGCTGCAAGGGTGATAAATTTGAAGTGCGAGTACAATTTAGTTCATAGATGTACGGATGGGGTTGCATCTTTGATTGAGGATGTTATCCCAGAGGACAATTTGATGACAAGAACTTTTTATAACACTAGAAAAATTCTTAAAGGTTTAGAACTTCCTCATCATAAAATTGACGCATGTCCAGAAGGATGTATGCTTTTTTGGAAAGAAGATGCACTTTTAGAGAAATGCAAGAAATGTCACTTAGATAGGTATAAACAAACTTCGAAACGAAAGCGGGTGCCACATAAAGTCTTAACTTATTTGCCCATTACACCACGATTGCAAAGGCTATATGCAACCAAACATATCGCAGGGGAAATGAGATGGCATAAGGAGAATCCTCGTGTTAGTGGAACAATGGCCCATCCTAGTGATGGTGAAGCTTGGAAGCATTTTGATTCAACTTATCCAGAATTTGCTATTGAGCCTCGTAATGTTCGACTTGGTCTTTGCACCGATGGTTTCGCACCTTTCGGCCAATTCGGGAAGTCGTACTCGTGTTGGCCAGTAATGTTGACACCGTATAACCTACCACCTGGGTTGTGCATGAAAAAGCAATTTATTTTCCTATCATTAATTGTTCCTGGTCCCAACAATCCAAAAAAAGACTTGGATGTATACTTGCAACCGTTGGTTGACGAGTTGAAACAATTGTGGGAGACAGGCATACTTACGTACGATATCTCTAAGAAGCAAAATTTTCTGCTAAGAGCATCTCTTATTTGGACAATTAATGATTTTCCAGCTTATGGTATGCTATCTGGTTGGTCCACTGCCGGCCATAATGCATGTCCTTACTGCATGGAGAAAACTAAATCATTTCATCTCCCATGTGGGAAAAAAGTGTGTTGGTTTGACTGTCATAGACAATTTCTACCCATTGATCACCCTTTTAGGAAAAATAGAAACGCTTTCTTGAAGGATACCTTAGAAAATGATCACGCCCCTCCAAGATTATCGGGGGAAGAAATGTGGGAGCGGGTTTCAACCTTTCCAACGGTAATCAATGGTACCGTCGAAGAGTTTAAGGAATTAAAAAAGTTGAAAAATGGATGGTTGAAGCAAAGTATATTTTGGGAACTTCCTTATTGGAAATCATTACTAGTTAGACACAATCTTGATGTTATGCGCATTGAGAAGAATTTCTTTGAGATGCTGATTAATACAGTGATGGATGTGAAAACGAAAACAACTGACACAATAAACTCTCGGAAAGACATGCGTCGTTTTTGTCACCGTCCTAAATTGCATATCCGTAAAAGTGGCGACATGCCGAAAGCTCCATTCACACTAGAGAGATCTCAAAGAAAGGAATTATGTGAGTGGGTATCTAATTTGAAGTTTCCAGATGGGTACACATCAAATTTGAGTAGGTGTGTGGATCTAAAAGAATTTAAGCTTCATGGAATGAAAAGTCATGATTGTCATGTGTTTATGGAGCGTTTACTACCTGTTTCTCTCAAGTGTTTTCTCCCGAAAAATGTGTGGAATGCAATAACTGAGATTAGTCAGTTCTTCAGAGATTTGTGTGCTTCAACTATCAAATCAAATGATATTTATATTCTCGAGAACAATATTGCGGAGATAATATGCAAATTAGAAATAATTTTCCCCCCGTCTTTTTTCAACTCAATGGAACATCTGCCAATTCACTTACCATATGAAGCAAAAGTGGGTGGACCGGTCCAATATCGATGGATGTACCCTTTTGAGAGGTAAATTGTCAATGCAAATTTGTTTTTAAAAAAATTATATTTATTACAATACAATTTTATTATATTTTATTAATTTTTTAGGTTCCTAAATCACTTGAAGCGTAAAATTGGTAACAAAGCTCGGGTTGAAGGTTCTATATGCAACGCTTATTTAACAGAAGAGATATCAAATTTCTGTTCTCTCTATTTCGAAGAGCATGTAGACACAAAAACAAAAGATCTCGATATTGGCTTGAAAGAACAAACTGATTCAATATTACCCGAGCTTTTCCAACAACAAATAAAGGGTAAACCTACTTCAAAAGGTGGCAGAAGATACTTGGATGATTGTGAGTATGAACGTGCTCACATTTACGTCCTATCAAATTGCGATATATTGAAAAATTTTGAAGAGTAAGTTACTAATTTATCTCAATAATAATTTCACATGCAATAAACAAAAATCATTTTAGTTTATCCTAATACATTTTACATGTCCATAAATTTCAGAAAATTTGAGAAATTTATACTTGAGCAACATCCCCAACTCTCCACGAATGATGTTTGGAGTAAATTTGATGTAGAATGGTCAGTGTGGTTTAAAGATCAAGTAAGCGATAAACCTAAATATTCATTTATTAATAAATTTCTAATGCTTACACAAGCATTTTCTTATATACTTTCGTTCACTATAGGTGATTGCTTTAGATATTGACAATGATTTGCTACGAGCTTTAGCAATGGGTCCATCTAAACAAGTTAAAACATGGACACGTTATTCGGTTAATGGGTTTAACTTTCACACATTCGATTATGGAAAACAAAAAGCTTCTTTGAACTATGGGGTATGTGTTAGTTCTGTTGAAGACACTGACTATTATGGAATCTTACAAGAGGTCATTGAGCTAAGCTATCCTGGAAATCAGGAGATTTATAAGACTGTCTTGTTCAAATGTGAGTGGATGGATAATTCTGCGAGGGGTATGAATGTGCATGAAAAATATAGACTTGTAGAAGTTAATCATTCTAAGAAACTTCAAAAGTATGATCCATTTATCTTGGCTCATCAAGCCGAACAAGTGTATTACACATCATATCCAAGCTTAAAAAAAAATAATGAAAGTCAATGGTGGGCCGTGTTTAAGACCAAGGCTAGAAAACAAATTGATGCTCTGGTTGACTTAATTGTTTTTCAAGAAGAGTCAGTCACACAGCATCCAAATTTGTCAGTGGTTGAAGTAGATGAATTAGAATATGGTCAATCTGGAGAGGAGGAGGAAGAGGAAGAGCAAGAGGAAGAAGTAGAAGAAGCTAATGAAACTGAGGAGGAGGAGGATGAAGAAGAAGAAGGAGATGATGAAGAAGAAGAAGATGGTGATGATGATGATGATGATGATGATGACGACGACGATGATGCGAATGACACCGATGAAGATGGAGATATCGATGAAGTTGACTACTTAGATTAGATTTCATATTTGCATATTAGTTTTTCTTAAAAAGTTACACATTTGTGTAGTAACTTTACACTTTGGTGTAGTTTATATAAATTATAGCCTACGTTGTTATCTTCTAGAAAATGTTCTATTAAAACTCAAACAATTACGTTAATCTAATATCATTTCTTGAAAGAGTTTTGTCATTAGTTATGGCAAGGGGTCGAAAGAGAGTTATGTTGAGCACGCCGAGTGTTGAATCAAGTGCTCAAAATGAGGATGGTATGCTGGGAAGTCAAAACAATTCTGGAATGAAAAAGCTTAAGAAGATCCTAGCCCCGAGGACCCATGATGGCAAAATTGTTTTATCTACATAAGACAGCGTATGGTAAATGTATTTGAAATGTTCTTCAATATCTATGTTTCTTTATATATTCACGGATGATTTTAATGTCCATTTTATGCTTTATTAACAGGTTTGGTCATCCAGATGTATCATCGTTGGTCGCAAATGCAATAAGGTCTAACTTCACTGTTTTTTGCCCAACTTGGAAAAAGACTCCTGCAGAAGTTCGAGAGAAATGGTGGAATCACTTTCAGGTGCTAAATCAACTAAAAAATAATGATTTATTTTAGTAACAGGTTATCCATATTAATAATATACAACACTTTTCATGGTTATTGTCGATCCAGGGTGAGGTTACGTTTGTGTCTGATCCCGAGGTTGATGTTAAGAAGGCTTTTTTTGCAAAAGTCAAAGAGCGCCTTAGGGACATACTTTACCACATCGACACTAATGGTGATAAGCCTGATTGGATGCCGGCGACCTCTTTTAACCAACTAAAAGCATATAGAAATAGTTCTGCATTTAAAAAGATGTCTAATAGCGCAAAAGCCAACCGAGCAAAATATGCTGTCGATGGTAAAATTCCAGGAACTCATAACATGGGTTCTATTTCTAGCGTTGAGTTGGCCGAGCGAATGGTAAATCAATATTCTATAGCCTTTTTTTTTTATGTTCAAAAATATAAAAATATTTCATGTTCAAAAATTTCAATAATGTTTGAAATTTAATTTCCAGATTAGAGATGATGAAGAAGGGAAAATTCCTAAGGCTTTCGATTTATTCATTCGTGCTCATTCCCACAATGGGAAGATTACGGATAAGAAGGCAGAAGAAATAAAGGTGAGAAGGAAATATAAGCATAACATGTGATTGTTTAGTTTTGAAGTTTATTTACAATTCTTTATATCATGTTTTTTTCAGAAAATATTTGAGTCTCGAAAAGCACAAGCGATTGTGGAAGGGGGTGAATTTGATGAGGATGAACTTTTCATTCAAGTTGTGGGTGGATTTCAAAAGGGACGATTGTATGGCATAGGCAGTGCTGTTGATTATTATTTCAAGAAGGCGCCATCATATACATCTTCGCCTATAGATATCACCTCCAATTCTTATGTTGGTGTTGGGTTGCTAAGTAGGGTTCAAGTAAATAATGCTAAGATGCTAGAGGATAATGCTAAGGTGCGAGAGGAGAATGCTAAGATGTTAGAGGAGAATAAAAGAATGAATGAAACAATCCTGAAGATGCAAGAACAACTAGACACTCTAATGAAGGTTTTCGATAGCTAGAAGTTTTGGAATGGGATAATTTTTTGTTTTATTCTAATGTGATATTTGAGATTATTTACAAATTTGAATTGAGTTTTCGTATCACACCTTTGTTTTGTAGAATTCTGGCCTCCCGCTTTGCGGTGGAGTGTTAACATATGTCGGTGATGTTTATATGATTTTGGTATATTAGGGACGACATTTGTTTTATGCTACGGAAGTCCTAAAGTTTCCTACGGATATCTGTAGCTCCAAATATTTAATAATATTTTTTTTCCCAATCATTGCCTCCTACGGAAAGATATTGTCCTACGGAATTTCCGTAGGAAGTTTGAACCCTTCCGACGATATATCCGTAGGAATGATTTTTTTGTCAACAAATACCCGTCACCAGTCATTCCGACGGAACATTCCGTAGGAAAGATATTTCCTACGAAAAATGGCGTAGGAAGTTTTTTATTTCCGACGAAGTATACCGACGGAATTGTTCCTACGAATTTTCCGTAGGAACATGCTTATTCCAACGGAAATGGGCATGTTTCCTACGGATTGGGTCCGTAGGAATGAACATTCATTCTTGTAGTGTCTTGAGGAAATTGAGAAACGTTTTGCTAAAAATGATAAGGCGGAAATAAGTACAACTTTGTTGAACCTAATTTTCCTAAGGTATAAGGGTAATAAAGCAAATATAAGGGAGTACATAATGACCATGTCTCATCTTGCCTCAAAACTAAAGGCACTAAAGTTAGAGCTATCTGATGATTTGCTCGTGCATTTGGTCTTAATTTCTCTTCCCGGACAGTTTAATCAGTTCAAAATTAGTTATAACTGTCAAAAGGAGAAGTGGACTCTCAATGAGCTCATTTCTCATTGTGTACAAGAGAAAGAGAGGTTGAGGCAAGAAAAGACAGAAAGTGCTCACTTAGCCGGTACATCAAAGGACAGACACAGAAAGAGGAAAAATAATGAGGTTGCTGCAGTTGGTCCTTCACAAAAGAAACAACAACCTGATAAAGTTGAGGAGGTTATTAAATGTTTCTTTTGTGAGAAGGATGGGCATGTAAAGAAAGATTGCTCCAATTATCATAATTGGCGTGCAAAGAAAGGTACACTTCTCAGTTTAGTTTGTTCTGAGGTTAACTTAGCTTCAGTGCCTATTCATACTTGGTGGGTAGACTCCGGTGCTACTACTCACATAAGTGTGTCTATGCAGGGTTGCCTGCACTACCGAACGCCAAGTGATGATGAAAGACGCATCTTTGTGGGCGATGGGAAGTTGGTTGAAGTTGAAGCAATAGGAACTTTTAGATTACTACTAAAGACCGGTTCCTTTTTGGATTTAGATGAAACTTTTGTCGTACCGTCTTTCAGACGAAATCTAGTTTCTGTTTCTGTTTTGGACAAATCAGGGTACTCTTGTTCATTCGGAAATAATAAGTTTAGTCTTTCTCTAAATACAAATGTAATAGGAACCGGTACTTTGTCGTATTATGATAAGCTTTATATGCTAGATACTATTGCTTCATATAATGAAACCCTACATACGACTACTAGAGGTACAAAGCGAAAGTTAGCAGATGAGAATTCTGCTTCGTTATGGCATAAGCGCTTAGGACACATTTTGAGACAAAGAATTGAAAAGCTTGTGTCAAATGGAATTCTCGATTCTCTTGATTTTTCGGATTTTCAACTTTGTGTTGATTGTATCAAGGGAAAACAGACAAACAAAAGGAGATTAGATGCCAATAGAGCTACAGACGTCTTAGAACTAATTCATACGGATATTTGGGGACCATTTCCTAATCCCGCTTGGAATGGTCAACAATATTTTATCACGTTCATAGACGATTTTTCTCGGTATGGCTATCTATTTCTTATTCATGAGAAGTCTCAAGCATTAGACGTTTTCAAATCATTTAAAGCTGAAGTTGAAAACCAGCTTGAGAAAAAGATTAAAGCCGTTAGGTCTGACCGTGGTGGGGAATACTATGGTAGATACGACGGATCAGGTGAACAACGTCCAGGTCCATTTGCCAAATTCCTAGATGAGTGTGGAATTGCCCCGCAATACACTATGCCAGGGTCACCTAGCATGAATGGTGTAGCTGAAAGGCGTAATAGGACACTTAAGGATATGGTAAGAAGTATGATTAGTCATACTAATTTACCTGAATCACTCTGGGGAGAGGCAATTAAGACTGCAGCATATATCCTTAACAGAGTTCCAACTAAAGCTACTAATAAGACCCCATATGAGTTATGGACTGGAAAGAAACCCATTATAAGGCATTTGCACATTTGGGGTTGTCCAGCGGAAGCGAGGCCTTATAAGCCGAGTGAAAAGAAGTTGGAATCCAGAACAATTAGTAGTTATTTTGTTGGATATTCTGAAAGATCTCGGGGGTATAAGTTTTACAATCCCACTAACAGGACATTTTTTGAGACGGGTAATGCCCGGTTCTTTGAGGATATTGAGTTTGGGGGAGAAGATAAGATTAGAGACATTGTCTTTGAAGAGGAAGCAATTTCTCTTCCTACGGTTATCATGAATAATGATGAAGTCGAAGACATTGTTGTGAATCTCCCTATTCAGGATCAGTCGGTCATTCAGGAAGACCAAACTCAATTACAAACTCAAACACCTCAAGAACCTACGCCATTAAGAAGATCCGCTAGAGAAAAGAAAAGTGCAATTCCAGATGACTACGTTTTGTATCTTCTGGAGCACGAGGATTACGATGGAATATTAGAAGATAGTGATCCTATCAACTTCCATCAGGCTATGGAAAGTCCTAACTTTCAAAAGTGGATTGATGCCATGAACGAGGAAATTAAGTCCATGAAAGACAATGATGTTTGGGATCTTGTTACACTACCCGAAGGTGCAAAACCTATTGGCTCTAAATGGGTATTTAGAATCAAACGGGACACAAAGGGAAATGTAGAAAGATATAAGGCACGTCTTGTCGCAAAGGGCTTTACTCAAAAGGAAGGCATTGACTATAAAGAGACTTTCTCTCCGGTTTCTTCGAAAGACTCTTTTAGAATCATAATTGCATTAGTGGCATATTTTGATCTTGAACTTCATCAAATGGATGTTAAGACTGCGTTTCTTAATGGTGACATTAATGAGACAATTTATATGGTGCAACCTGAAAACTTTGTATTAGGAGATTCAAAGAGAATGGTTTGCAAATTAAAGAAATCCATTTATGGTCTCAAGCAAGCGTCTCGACAGTGGTATTTCAAATTCCACGAAATTATACTCTCATTTGGTTTTGAGATGAGTAAAGTGGAAGATTGTATTTACCATAAGTTCAGTGGGAGTAAGCATATCTTTCTGGTTTTATATGTGGATGACATACTGCTTGCCAGCAACGATATAGGTTTCTTATGCGAAACCAAGAGATTTCTATCAACCAAGTTTGAGATGAAAGATCTTGGTGAAGCATCCTTTGTATTAGGAATTGAGATCCACCGAGATCGTTCTCAGTGTATCCTTGGGTTATCACAAAGGAACTATATTGATAAGGTCCTAAATAGGTTTGGCATGCAGAATTGTAAACCAGGAGATAACCCCGTTTCGAAAGGAGATAAATTTTGTCTCGACCAGTGCCCTAAAAATGATTTTGAGAGGAAGGAAATGCTTAATATTACATATGCCTCGGCAGTTGGAAGTCTCATGTATGCCCAAGTTTGTACGCGTCCGGATATAGCGTTCATTGTTGGAATGTTAGGCAGATTCTTAAGTGATCCGGGAATGGATCATTGGAAGGCGGTTAAAAGGGTCTTAAGGTACCTACAAAGAACAAAACATTATATGCTCACATACAAAAGGTCGGATCATTTAGAGATCATTGGGTACTCCGACTCTGATCACAACGGATGCTTAGATAGCAGTCGATCCACTTCAGGTTATGTTTATCTGCTAGCAGGAGGGGCAATTTCATGGAGAAGTGCCAAACAAGAGATTATTGCCACTTCTACTATGGAGGCAGAACTCATAGCATGTTTTGAAGCATCCAATCACGCCATATGGTTACGAAACTTTGTTACAGGGTTACGAGTTGTGGATACAATTCAAAGACCACTAAAGATATTTTGTGATAATATAGCAGCGGTGTTGTATTCCAATAACAACACTAGTGCGACAAAGTCTAAGCATATTTTGCTCAAGTTTCGTGCCATAAAGGAAAGAATTCAAAGGGGAGAAGTGTGTGTAGAACATATTGGAACAAACTCCATGATTGCGGATCCGCTCACTAAAGGATTACCACCCAAAAGGTTTCATGAGCATGTTGCTCACATGGGTGTTATTTTGTTTAAGGATATAAAGAATTAGTGGGAGTTTGTAATATGATTTTCTACAAAGTAGACACAAAATTACAGTTCAGGATGACGTCAACCTTGGTTTCAGGTATTTTCGGAAAGGTTTTCGGTTTTCCCCTATGTATATATTTTTAGTATGATCTCGCTAAAAATTAAAGTTGGACCAAGTTGGAAATAGACATGTTACGATCACATTTCATGAAATTTCCATGCTACACATCCATATTGATCTATGTCATTTGATTTTGTTTAATGTATGTAATCATTGAGGATTTAGTCATTATTTATGACAAAAGTCGCTTTGGTTCTATGTTGACAAGGTCAATGGACGAGATTGTTAAGAGATATCATTTTGAAAAGATGACAAATTTTTGGAGCTCATAAGGTTTTACATATCATATGTAATGCACATGTGACCCAAGTGGGAGATTGTTAAATATAAATATCTATTATGTGGGTCTACATGTATATGGTCATATGATTGTATTTAGTCATCTTATTAGTAGCCTACTTAAGTGATCAACTATTGTATATAAGGCTTATGATATCTATATTATAATATGGGTTAATATGTGTAGATACCTTATATTATTTCTACCTTATTATTTGATGGGCCTAATAGGGTAGAACTTCTATAAATAGGAAGTTGGTCCCCAACTCATTCCTCTCACCACTTAACTAAGCAAACCCATCAACTTAGTGAGAAATAATAGTGAGAGGTTTAGAGTAGGAAGACCCTCCCTTCCACCTTAATTTAAGAAATCAATCATGGATCAAGGTAAACATTTCCATATCCATTATCTTCAATTCTTGATAATACACATGATAATTTAATAACTAAATAAAGACTAACAGATGGCAGATGGAGAAGAGGCTGGTTGAAGGGAATACACGGTATGGAGGGAGACCAAAAGCAACCAGTGAGGAATGTGAAAAAAAAAATCAAAGAGGGATGAATGAATGGGGAGGTTCAAGCGGTGGAATAAAAAATGAGGAAGGGGAGTGTACGTTGAACAAGTGGGAAAAACAAGAGGGAGGTGAATTGAATCAAGAATGAAACGGAACACGGGTTAATTAAATGAATCTGGTAGGAGTCGAATTTCGTAACGATAAGTTGACTGACCCACGAATCGAATTAAAAATGAGTTAATAAAATTAATAAATAATCGGGTCGTCTAATAAAATGAGTAAATAAAGTATTCGAAACGAAAATGACATTTATAGAAATAAATAATTAGATGATGAAATAGTATTCCCCGATAAATAATTAATTTTCAACGAAGTGAATTAAATTGATTTCTCGAGTAAATGTAACAAATGTTTCGACGGAATTTAAAATAAATGAACTTCGAGACGAAAAAAGAAATTCGAGCTTAAATATAAATACATAGAAAGAAATTAGAATTTAAATCGCCGAAATAGACTTTCGATAAAAATAAAATTAAATGGGTAAAATAATTCAAAATAGAAATAAAATATGTTATAAATATAAGAAGAGTTTATGTGCCAAATAGAAATTTAGGAGTTTGAAATGATTAAACGATAAATTCGTTTTACGATAATTTTGAGAATTACGAGTTAAATCGTAAAAATAAAAATATGAACATAATTTTAATTTAAGTTAATTTATAAAATCAGAGGTGTTACAATTTGTTTTCACTAAAATATTAGGACTCACAATTTCTTTAATTTTTAATAATATTAAGTTTAGTGATTCGAAGGACAAGGAACTGTTGTGTTCAAAAATCGAATATTTAAGTGCGATTATATTTCGAAGATTCGGTTTTATTTTAAGTGCAAATCGTACAATTTCTGAACCGTAGTAAATATTATACTTTTATTTTTAATTTGTAACGCAAAATTTAAGTGGAAGGTTTATTTGGGAGACCTTTTTAAAATTAGAAACTATAAGTGCTTCGTACTCCGTTTGATTAGTGTTATGTTGTCGGTATAGTTGTTAATTTAGCGCTGTTAGATTAGTACTCGTATTCCGTTGTCGTATTTCGTTTGATTACTTCTATTTCTCTGTACTTTCACATTGTTCAGCTACCCAAATGATGAAATGCAATACAAAGAAATGTCAATCAAAGCCTATAATGCCGATTGATATGAAATGCAAAATGATGATGACATGCAAAATATCAAGAATTGGAACATGCAAATTTGTCATTAAAGAAAATTAAGAACGAATTAAGATGATGATAACACATGCAACTCATCAAGTCTTGAATTATGCATGCATATCATATCACATGCAAACCGATAATTAACAATCTAATTAACAAACCGATCATTAATATTCAACATCCTAATTAATAAAACGATAATTAAAACAGACGTGATTGAAAAACTTCCGATAATTACAACCAGGTTACTAGATAAACCTACTAAATACTACTAATAGATAATGACATAATAGGAAACCCACTTCAAAGGAGTTCCGTCAACTCCCTCACGTTTTTCCGGTAACGCTTGACATCAGCACGGAACATGCGGACCCCAATCATCAATATCTCGATGGTTTCATCGAGATCTTTCTCCGCATCCAGTACTCCTAACAAACAACCGAGGTCCCTACGACGTGTGAGGTCGACAACCATCTCCATGGTCGAGAGCTCCTTTTGACGGGTTTCCATCATTGCTTCCTAAAACTTTGAAATCAAATTCAGAATATCAAGCCTAAGACTTTCCATTTGGTTAGGGTTAGTTTTTTTTTGTGGTTTAGATAAGAAAATAAGAGAGATGGTGGGTAGGGGTAATGTTTTGATAGGAGGGAAGTGGAGGGGGTGCCGTTTAAATAGGAGAGAATCTTACACAATATCTCACTAAATATTTATTATGGAGTAGATTTTATACGAGTACTAATTTTACGAAGTATATGTACTCATTTGCTCAATTTCTCCATTATTTTATGGATCGTAAGTTAATATGAGACTCATTTTAGACACCCACATTTTGACTGCCAGGTGTCTATAGCAGTTTCCGAAAAACACTTGATGATGATTAGACGCAAACGTGCTTTAACGTACTCGAATATGGGCTCGAAATCAATGGAATTTGGCTTGGGCTTTTTACGGAGTACAAATCTCACAAAATCAACCTCAAAATCAGGCCCACTGGGTCATTTCGAGTCAAATGAGACTAATTTGGGTCGAATTCGACACCAGGGGCAAAACTGTCTTTTAGCGACCGAGTCAAAACCCGGTCAAAGATATTTTCAAAACACGTAAACCAGCCGTGTCACTCCCGTGAGTGCAGATCGAGCTCAAACACTACAAAAAATCAGCCTCAAAAAATATTAAACAAATCCGTCAAAAGGTGGAATTTGATCCACGCTAGGATTCCCGACCGAGCACTCCACCGAGTACAAGGAGTACTCGCCCGAGTACCCCTACACCAGCCCAATACCGTGACTTCCCCACCAAGCAAGCGGAAGTCACGTTCCCATCAAATTGCTTATTATTCCTATCCCTAGACGGAATCCTACCTCAACCCGACCGGTGACTTTCTTCCTTTGCAAGTTAGCCATCTCCTATAAATAGGACCCTCTAGCAACACAATTATAACATCCACAACATTGAACCCCCGATATCTGAGACATACACATCTACAATCTCGTAACATCCAAACATCAAACATAGCATCGAAAGACCGATAGTGTAACCCGATTCCGACCAAAGGCCGACCACCACCCGCCACCTTACACGACCCGAAACACCACCCTAAACTCACCCACATTATATCTACGCTCCCGTGTCTAAGCCACATTCCGACGAGCCCTGTTCCGAGAAGACAAAGCATGTAGGTTGAGGGTGTAAAAATCAATCTCGTTCTCTCCTTTCTCTCTTCCCTTCTCGCGTCTCTTTCTTCTTCTTCAAGTCGTGTCGTCCTTTTTTTTTATGGGTCGTCGTCGCATTTTTTTTAAACATAATATCGTTACTACAAACTATTTTCATATAAAACAACGTTCTTAAAATACGATATTGACTCTATAGTCAAATATCGTATCTAACTAGAACTAAATTAATCTCGTTGATACTAAAAAAATCGTCACATAGTTTCATAAGACGAAACACGACGATTTTTAACCTGGAGAGAATCAAACATCGTTTTTTTCAATTTGATTTTACAAAACGATTTGCAAAATTCTTTCTTTTCTTATAAAAAAAGTCATTCCGAACATTCGATAACGATTTCGTAATCGAATATCGAATACGACGAATATCGAAAATATAAGTCGAGTATAAATTAATTCATATTTGTACGCGATTTATTAAAACTAAATATTTTCAAAACATCAAACCCGAGACAGCCCGAGACGTGAGCCGTACGCGTCCCGGGCGAGACGCCTTCCCGCGCGAGTCGCGCCACCCCCCGGGCGAGTCGCGTGGGTTGATGAAACCGTAACGTTTTTTTACTTTTCTTTCTTTTTAAAGTTTCTTAAAAACAGTGTCTTTCTCGGCATATTCCAAGCTTTCGATAAATAGTTTTAACCTTGGTCAACGCGTGTTTAATCCATCATGTGTCACAAACTTTTTTTCAAACCGTGCATTAAGTTTACATTTCTTTATTCAATTTATCAATCGTTACTAACCCGTTTGTTCATGTCTTTAGCAATTTCTTTTTCGTTTGTTTTATTATACTAAAATGAACCTCGCATGCTAAAATACAACTTTGACGTTAATTTTTAGATGCATTAAAACGACTTAGCAAACATAATTCACATGTTTAGTCAAAATACTCTTTGCATATCATTCAATCGTCGAACTAACGTGCGTACATAAAAATCGAACGATATCTTAGTAAAAACCGCTAAGTGCGGGAGGGGTTGGGTGTTCTTTGTGAACTTCCCAACACGTACCCTCATCCCTTACTCAGAACCATGGTTTCCGGATGTCTGAATCCATTGGCAACGAGAGTCATTCAATACACGGTATCCGATAATGTCGGTATCGGTATCAAATGCTAAGGGACGAACCCAATAAACTCTGACATCGGAAATGGGCCATATTTTGTACATGGCCCACTACGACATAGAGTTGGTTCGAATGGGCCCGAACTCCCACAAAGTTTGGTGGCGACTCTTACTTCGATTTAAATTTCAATTCGAGATCCATCTTACATGAGATTCATTCGCCTCCCCAAACCCGCGCGTGGCCGTGTCGCGGTGGACCTATGTCATGTCCACAATTTGGCGACTCCGCTGGGGTTTCATGATGTACCACTTGTCGTTGGGGTTCCTAGGGTGAGATTCGAAAAGAAATCGTTCGACTAGTAATGTACGCGTTTTAGTTCAATGGTTCATGCATAACCCAATCTTTCCCGGGCCGGTTACTTGTGACCGACTTCCCACTATACCACGGTGCATTCCTAAATGGGTGCACTAAAGACTTCGATGGCGGAACTCGCATGGGTTTTACGGCATATTCTAAGTCCAACTCGGCTTAGGAGGTCCGTCCTGATTTTCGAGAAAGCGATCGTTGTTGGTATAGACCCTATTTCGACCAACCGAGACTTAGACTAAGAGCATACATGGTCTCATTATACTGTTTCCATGACTACGTGCTACTTGATCACCTTTTTCAAAAACCTTCATTTTAAAATTTGCATCTTTTCAAATTTATCCATTTTTCAAAACCCGAAAAGCTACCAAATTTAGGACTTATGATTTTTGACTCAAAATAGCCTATTTTTAGCCGGTATGTTGCCCGAACCTTATCAACATTTTCGAAAAAAAACTCGGCCCGATGGCCCTTTGCCGATTTTCAAAGAAATCGGGCCATCCAATCCGACTTGTTTGGGTTTTCTTCTAAACCCAAATTTCCCTTTTCAAAAATTTCTTCTTCTTAGGACTTCCCACATTTAGTAGTGTTGGGTCTTGTCATAAGAGTCCATAGCGTCGAAACTTTGTCGATCCTACATCAAAAGTTTCTTCCCCATCCCAGTCCGCCTTATTTGTCAAGGCACGGCCCACCTGCGTAGGACGAATTCCTACAAAGGGAAGCCCGTTTACTCATTCGAGTCCAAAGTCTGGGGAATTCTCACGTGAATCTTCCTTCGAACGGGATTAGGCCCACTTTGCCAAATCCTAAGGAAAGCCCACCGTCCATGAGTCACCCGTCTAAGAGTCGGTTTTCAGTCTTTTTCTCGTCTAGTCTTCTCTTTGCTCGGGATGTACTCTTTGATTCTAGGATCTGGTTCCGTTTCTGATTACACGGTGTTCTTACAGACAGGCCACCCTTCACCCGAACCATGACGCAACAAGCCATAGACGAGTTGAGGGCCTCATTGACCATGCTGGAAAACATGATCACGACAATGAGAGGGGACCAGATCGCCATCCTTACCCGAGTAAGTGCTGTGGAGCAAGGAACTCCCAGTGGCAGTGTCGAAACCGATGGGCCTTTAGCTGAATTGGCCAGCGCAGTCCACAAACTGCAGGAGCAGGTCCATCTGTCGACCCAAAACTCAATCCACACGGAGAATGCTCGAACCTATACACCCCTGACTGATGAACTGCCTACCAATCTAAACCTAACGGGCCTGCCAATGTTCAAGGGTACTGAAGACCCGGTCCACCATATCCGGGCTTTCAAGGAGTTCATGGCCCTTAAGGGGGTTAAGTCCAACATGTTCAAGCATTTGTTTGCTTCTTCTCTTGAGAAGCACCCAAGAGCCTGGTACTACAGGCTCGATTCCAAGAAATACAAAACTTGGGATGACGTGGCAACGGAATTCGCTCGGAACTACGCCGACAACACAGAAATTCAGACCACAATGCACACCCTGGAAGTGATGGCCCAGGAACCTAAGGAAGGATTCACGAAATACCTTCAGAGATGGAGAGCTGAGAGCGTCAAACTGGTCGATAAGCCCAGCGAGAAAGTACTAGTGCGTGGAGGCTTTTGTGAAAAATCTCCTCCCCTCTTACCGGGTCCATCTCCGGTACGCCATCGTACCCAACATCGCCACCCTAACCGAAATGGGGACGAGAATTGAAGATGATCTGAGATTAGAAAGCCTTACTAAGGCTTCTACCAAGGGTTATCAAGGGGCCAGCTTATCCACAAGCAAGCCCGCAACTGCAGCTGCTACTCGCAGCATTTTCGACGAGGTCAATCTACTTGATACCCCGTCAGAGAAGAATACCACATCTTGGGTATTCACCAACATAGGTACCACCTACGCAAACGCCTTACAAAGGCTGTCATCAAAAGGCCTGATCAACCCGATAGGCCCAACACCCGAAGTCCCAGTCGAGCGTCGCTCCAAGGCATACGATGTTCAGGCCTATTGCCAATACCACCGGGGCAATGGGCACGATACCGAGAAATGTTGGAAGCTGAAGCACCTAATCCAAGATCTAATCGAAAGTGGAAAGATCCCTTTACCGGGAGGCAAGCCCAGTAACAAGGATAATCCTTTAGCCACTCATGCCATTTTCTCCGGAGAAATTATCGACTGTTCACACCTCATTTCTCCATTTGTCCCGCAAATAAACGGGATTTGGTGCGACGATGAAGACGACGTCTACCTCACTAAAGGGGAAGTTGTCTCCATCACTCCCGAGGAGATCCAGAAGGTTAAGTCCAAAGCCTTAGCCATTAACCACCTTAGGGATATTCCCATCATGCCGAACCAGCTAGGGTGGAAGCCGCCCCCGAAGAGCCAACCACCGAAAAGGCTCTCGTGAAGCAGCTAAGCAAGACTCGAGTTGACCTCTCTATTTGGCAAATCCTAGTTAGCTCACAGGAACATCGAGAGGCACTCACTAAGGCCCTCGATCAAGTCAAGATCGACTCTTTGGCTACTCCGGCTGAAATGGTAGCCACGGTCCTGCCTCACTTGAAAGGCAAAGCTAAAGAAGAAGGCCCACTAATTACATTCTCCAATGCTGATCTACCATCATTTGGGCCAATCCACAACATGGCCCTCTACATCACGGTGATCTGCCATGGAAAGTACCTACCAATGACCTTAATAGACGATGGGTCCGCAGTCAACGTCCCCCCCCCCCATGAGGACCGCCAAAGCTCTCGGCATCACCGAGGCCGACTACATTCCAACAACTCAAACCATCCAGGCTTTCGACGGAAGCCCAAGATCGGTAGCTTGGGTCGTGAAGCTAACCATCATAACCGGCCCAGTAAAAAAGGAGTTGGAATTTCAGGTGATTGATGTCACCTCTTCCTTCAACTTACTCCTAGGAAGACCATGGATCCACGCTGTCAAGGCGGTATCCTCTACTCTGCACCGAAAAATCAAGTTGCCCTTACACGATGACATCATCACCTTGGAGGCAACACCTATGACTGTGGCTAACTGCAACACTTCGGGCCGCACGGATCTCTGGGCGTTCGATTTCGTAGGAGCAATCGAAGATGAATATCTCTTCCGACCCTACTTCACATTGAGCATTGACAGGATGCCACAAAATCTAGGGTTTCTACCGGGGGTTACTTCCAGGCCAGATCTCCCCGCAGGAAGGGTTATTGAAGTCCTAGACAACGGTAGATCTCAAACCGGGTTAGGATATACCATTACCCCAGAAAATATGGGCCAAATAGGAACTAACACTGTTACCTTTGTTACTTTAGTATTTGGACCTGTCCAAATGGGCCTATATCGGCCCAGTACCACGCACCCTGGGACCCACTTGGCCCAGGACTGCAACTTCATACCAGACGATATCTTCACCCTTATCCAGTCCGAAGATGCTAAGAATGCTGAGCCTGCGCTAGGGCTTCTTTTTAGAGAAGAGGTCGCGATCCCGCCACCAAAAGAAGAGCTAGTCAATCTCATCCTTTGCAGCCATAAGTTCGATCCAACTAAGCTAGTCTCGGATGTAGGATCCGATATGGGAAAGAGAGCCTGGAGAAAAACTGTCAAATGGACTGACAGTTAAGGAAGGACTTACAAGCTGATCGCTGGAGAAGGAGAAATGCTTGAATCTGAGTCTGAGTCCGAGTCGGAGTCCGAGTCAGAGTCTGAGATCGAGTCTAGTGAGTCTGGTGCTAGGGTCACTCCTGTAACTCCCCCTCTCCCTTTAACTATTCCTGGTACTCTGGGGTCTGTCCCGAGTACCTCATCTATCCCCCTCTCTCTTTAACTAACGATCAGATGGCAGCTCTTTTCGAGCTTTTCTCTAAATTTATGAGCAATAATAGCATCCTTTCTGCTTACGACTTGTCTCATTTTCAAAATACTTTTAATTTCCAAAATGTTTTGTGCAATGACATTGAGAAACCCGACGAACAGGTATCCCTGCTTCCGCATCTGGTCGAACAACTAGAGCAAAGGGAATCCCAGAACTCGGTAATCGAAGAAACCGAGTCTATTAATGTGGGAACAGCCATATAGCCTCAGATACTTAAGATACGGTTATCTTTAGATCCCGAGGAGAAACAACAATTCACGGATCTCCTCCAAGAATTCAAAGACGTTTTCGCATGGTCCTACACGGACATGCCGGGGATAGATCGTGAAATAGCCGAGCACCATATACCGATCAAGGAAGGATTCAAGCCGGTTAAACAAAAACTCCGCCGCATGAGGCCCGAATGGTCCCTTAAAGTCAAGGAGGAAGTCGACAAACAGTTCAAAGCTGGCTTCATACAGGTATCCGAATATCCGGATTGGGTTGCAAACATCGTGTCAGTTCCTAAAAAGGACGGTAAGGTGCGTGTCTGTGTAGACTTTCGGGATCTTAACAAGGCGAGCCCGAAGGACGATTTCCCATTACCACACATCGACATACTGGTGGATAACACAGCTGATCATGCCCTTCTATCCTTTATGGATGGATATGCCGGGTATAATCAGATAAAAATGGCAGAAGAAGATATGGATAAGACCACCTTCATTACGCCTTGGGGTACTTACTGCTATACTGTTATGCCATTTGGTCTCATTAACGCCGGGGCCACGTATCGACGAACTTCTACAACTTTATTACATGACATGATGCATAAAGAAGTAGAAGTGTATGTGGACGATATGATGGTCAAATCAAAAGATAGGGACGGTCACATCACCGCCCTAAGAAAATTCTTCACCCGATTACGCAAGTACAATATGAGGTTAAACCCTCAAAAATGCAGCTTCGGGGTAACATCTGGCAAATTACTGGGTCATCTCGTTAGCCAACGTGGCATCAAGGTCGATCCAGCTAAAATCAAAGCCATCACCGAGATGCAACCTCCTAAAACCGAAAAAGAAATAAGAGGATTTCTCGAGAAGGTCCAATACATCAGCAGATTCATTTCAAAGCTAACCATGGTATGTGAACCCATTTTCAAGAAACTGAAGATAGGGGAACGGATATTATGGGACGAAAAATGTCAAATGGCCTTCGATAGAATCAAAGAAATCCTATCCGCGCCACCAGTTCTGATGCCACCTCAATCCGGTTTCCCTCTGTCGTTATACCTTACAACGACCGAGACAGCCATGGGGGCTATGCTAGCTCAAACGGTCAATTCCGAAGAACGAGCTATCTACTACATCAGTAAGAAGTTTTTAGAGTATGAATGCAAATACGCCATGCTCGAAAAGACATGTCTAGCTCTGGTTTGAGCCACGAAGAAACTCCGACATTACATGCTCAGCTATGAGGTACAGGTGCTATCTAGAATGGATCCAATCAAGTACCTTTTTGAAAAGCCCATTCTCAATGGCAGGATATCAAGATGGACCCTGATGTTGGCAGAATTCGATCTAAAGTTCGTACCATTGAAAGCCATCAAAGGCCGGATAGTAGCCGAGTTCCTCGCCGACAGTCCCGTGATTGAAGAAGGACACACCGACAATTGGTCCTTCCCAGACGAAGATATTTTCAATACCGATACCGAGACATGGGACTTATACTTCGACGGAGCATCTAATTTCTGAGGATTCGGAGTAGGGATTCTTCTAATCTCACCAAAAGGAGAACACACTCCCGTCTCCATCAAATTAGACTTTGACGTTACTAATAATGCTGCTGAGTACGAAGCATGTATCCACGGGCTACAAGCCGCCGCCGACTTAGGGATCACGAACCTCCGAGTTCACGGTGATTCGTCTCTGGTCTTTAATCAAGCACTCCAAAAATGGAAGACTCAGAATGCTAACCTCGTGGCCTACCAGGCACGAGTAAGGGATCTCGAGAAACAATTCCAAAAGATAGAGTATATATACCTACCTCGGGAAGAAAATCAGTTCGCAGATGCACTCTCAAAACTGGCATCTTTACTAAATATTCCCGATCATTTGACCATCATGGCGATTTGTGTCGAAAGACAATCTAAGCCGGCATACATCCACGACATCGAAGATATCGAGATACCCGATCCCGAGCCATGGTATCAAACTGTGTTGACATACCTAACAAATGGGGAATATCCACCCGGGACTGACAACCGAGCCAGGAAAGCCTTACGAAGGCTGTCAACCCAATTCGTCCGTACCGACGACGGGCAGCTTTACAAAAAGACAGCACAAGGGGCTCTCCTTCTATGTGTCGATAAAACTAACGCTGAAAAGGTTATGGCTGAAGTACACGATGGCGAGTGCGGCCCGCACATGAATGCCCAGATGTTAGTCCGGAAAATCATGAGGCTCGGATATTACTGGAATGGCATGGAAACCGATTGCCAGTTATACGTCAAGCACTGTCATAACTGTCAAATCTTCGCTAATATACAACATATGCCACCATCCCTGTTATATACCATGACGTCACCCTGGCCATTTTCAACATGGGGAATCGACATAATCGGGAAGATAAATCCCTCGGGAACAGGTGGACACTGCTTCATTTTGGTAGCTATCGACTATTTCACCAAATGGGTCGAAGCTGAGTCTTATCGTATTCTCAACGCCAAGCATGTCTCTAAATTCATCTAGAATAAGATAATATGCCGGTATGGGATCCCGCATGAATTTATCAGTGATCACGGGACCCATTTTCAAGCCGAGACGGCAACCCAATTAACCAAGTATAAGATTCAAAGGCATACATCTTCACCTTACCGACCCCAAACCAATGGAGCGGTAGAAGCAACTAACAAAACGATTGTCAATTTGTCACCATACTCAAAAAGATGGCTGATAATTACCGGGACTTGCCCGATAAAATACCATTTGCACTTTGGGGTTATCGAACGTCAATCCGTACTGCAACCGGCGCAACGCCGTATTACCTAACATACGGAATGGAAGCGGCCAGCCGGTCGAGTTGGAAGTACCGTCCCTCAGGATCTTACTCGAAAGTCAAGTACCTGAAGCCGATTGGGTTCGAGCACGATATGACTCGCTAGTCCTGTTAGACGAACGACGATCTCGTGCCCTAAATAATATACAAATATATCAGAAAAGGATTCAGCGGGCCTTCAACAAAAGGGTGAGGCCCAAGAACATAAGGGGATTTGGTTCTCAAGTCTGTTCGAGCTTTATTACCAGTAGACCCAAGGGGAAAATTCAAACCTAATTGGGCTGGGCCATATCTAGTGAAAAAGATTCTATCGGGCGGAGCTGTGATGCTAACGGATCTGGATGGGAACGAGTTTGTCCGTCCAACCAACCTGGACCAGCTGAAGCGTTACTACCCTTAAGCCCTTTCTCAATGTCATTTGCAAAAAGTTTATTAAAATCATTTTTCTAAAAATAAACTTTCAAAAGCAAGTCAGAAGCTAGAATTATTTATTCTACTGTTACAAACATCTCGAACCATAGTCTGGGTGTACTTCAAGATTGCAAAATACTAAAAAATCTGAACTACGTTTGGTTTGATTCCATTTATTGTGGATACGTAGGCAGCCCCTCAAAAGGGCACAACCACTGCAATCGAGAAAAGAAAAAAGGAACGGTTTTTAATAAACTTCCTTTATTTATTTCAAAAAAAAAATCCGATAAACTCGGAAAATTACAAATTGCAAAAAAAAAAATTCAAAAAAAACACACGACACTAAAATAAATAGTAGTAATACTTAAATAATAAAAATCTAGAGGCTCGGCGTTTAGGGCATCTTGCCCTTTCTCTTGTCCTTAGCCTCTTTTTCCGTCCACTGGCGCCGGCGTGGAGGAGAACGCTCCCGAATCACCAAAGGAACCTTCTTAGCCCGGGTTCGCTTCCTTGAACTCGAATCCTCAGCCACGTCAATCGGTCCTAGTCGAGCCCTCACCTTTTCTGGTAGCCGGTCTCGTGGGCCCAATCTATCTCGGACCGCTAGTCTCGGCCCAAGTCTTCTCTCCAAGTCGCTAGCACCAGTCTCTTTAGCTCGAGTCTTATTTTTTGACTTAGAACCCGATTCCAGTCGAACAAGGGTAGCAGAAGTTTCCTCTCTATCAAAAAACCCCCTGTTATCCTTCACTGTTTCCCGACGAACCAAGTCGAAAGCCTCGTCGGTCTTCAAAGCTTTTCGGGCCTCTTTAGACTCCTCGGAAGCCCATTTTCGGTATGCCTCGAAAACCCAAACGGTTTGACAGAGGTGGGGTATGGTCCATATGGCACGGGTAAACCAACGTTGTAGCCACGTGTCACACATAGCGTCCGTCAATTAGGGCGAAACGCTAATGATTGCTTCAGTCTCGGGGATCTGCTGAAACGAACCAAACTGCCTCAGGATGCGGTCTGGGTAGATATGGACAGTCCAATCCAAAGACAAGATCACCAAATAACGGGCCTTGTCTCTCTTGGCTAACCCCGTTAGTTTCGAAAGAAACCACCAAATAACGGTCCATCTAATCAAAGGCCCACCATGGAATTTTAATTCTTCCTCCCAATAAGTCCGGTTTATATGATGACTCGAGCTTATTCGTCGCTTCCTTGAAGTAATCTGGCAGCTACGGTATTTGGGTATGCTCACCGGGGGCTCTATAATCGACAAGCGCTCGGATAACCAGATCTGACAAAAAAGAAACGGGTTCGTTTGAATTGGATTCGGAAAAATTCAAAACAAAATTCAAAAAAAGTGTAAAAAAAAATTCTAAAAAAGAGAATTTTCGAAAAATTCTCGGAAAAAGAATTTTCAAAAAAAAATAAAAAAAGGAATTTTTGGAAAAATTCGAAAAAAGAAGAAAAAAAAAATTCGGAAAATTCGGACAGATTTTCGAAGAAAAAGAGAGAAACGCGGTACAATACCTGCAAAAGGCGAGTACTTCCTGTCAATTGTCGATCTGGGTCAAGTCTTCTAGCATCAAGGCCCATGATAATCTCCCCAGTTGTCAGCCAAGTCGGGCTATGACCCGTCTCCATCTGGTCAACTATGCCAATTAGCCTGATTTCACCTAAGCACGAGTCAGCCTCCATTCTTTCTTCAAAGACGTATCGGTGTAGCATGCAAAAGGCAAAGGCCCTACGCCTGTGGGTCGGAGTAATTCTTATGCCGTCAGAATTCATAAATTTATCGGCTAAGTCAAATAGGGAAACAGAATCTCCCTTTAACATACGGGCTGTCTCAGCATGGGACAAACCAAGAAAGTCCCTTAATCTCCTCCTTGGATCAGGATAAAATGGGGGAATGGCAGGACGAGCATTAGGGCACCAACCGCCTATGACTGCAATTTCTTCGGGAAGGGGACATATTTCTCCTCGAGGAAATGCGAAAACATGATGGGTAGTATCCCAAAAGGATAGGCAAGCATCGAGGAAGTGCGAATCTACCCTAAGTCGTTGAAGCGGGAATAAAGAGACAATTCCCATTTGAGTTAGCAGAACTTTGTCTTCATCTCGAAAATATTGGGCCCACGTCTGAAGCATCGCGGTCAAATGTTCAATACCAATAGCGAGAACCTTTTTTGTCTGGAAAGTCTAAAGAATTTTAAGAAAGAAGAGAATATTTGGATTTGAGTATGAAGATTAAAGAGCAAGAGCCCTCTATTTATAATAGAGAAAATCTATTCCTAATTACCTCAGGAATAGGGATTCTTATTTCTCCTAATTCATAGGGGCATACAGGCCAAGCCTAAGGACTTTAGGAATCCGCTTCAGAATCTGAAACAGGAGTCAAGTCATCCCGAGTACTCCTATTTTTCAGCAAAATTCAAATTCTTAACATTTTCAAAAAAAATCCAAGAATTCAAAATTTTCAAAAAATTGCTTCCCCAGCGTGAGTCGGTGTTTCGCCTAAATGTTACATACTATTAGCTATCTGTCAGCACACAGGTACACCCAAGAGTACAGAAGCAAGATTATACAATTCTCCCCAGCGGAAAACATAGGACGTGTCTGCAAACAGATACACCCAAGACTTTTTAGGCGGGTCCCCAAGGATTTATCAACACTTATCCAGGTATGATTTCTGTCTTATGGCTGGCGAGCCCTCTTACGCGAGTCTAATGGATTATAAACGACCCGATCGAAAGTCTGCCAGGTTTTAATCTACGATTTGCCTGGTAGCTACTCTGACTTTTGCCTTGTCCAAGCCTCAGTCAGAGTGGGGGCTCTGTAGACACCCACATTTTGACTGCCAGGTGTCTATAGCAGTTTCCGAAAAACACTCGATGATGATCGGACGCAAACGTTCTTTAACGTACTGGAATATGGGCTCGAAATCAATGGAATTTGGCTTGGGCTTTTTACGGAGTACAAATCTCACAAAATCAACCTCAAAACCAGGCCCAGTGGGTCATTTCGAGTCAAATGAGACTAATTTGGGTCGAATCCGACACCAAGGGCAAAACCGTCTTTTAGCGACCGAGTCAAAATCCGGTCAAAGATATTTTCAAAACACGTAAACCAGAAGTGTCACTCCTGTGAGTCCAGATCGAGCTCAAACACTACAAAAAATCAGCCTCGAAAAATATTAAACAAATCCGTCAAAAGGTGGAATTTGATCCCCGCTAGGATTCCCGACCGAGCACTCCACCGAGTACAAGGAGTACTCGCCCGAGTACCCCACACCAGCCCAATACCGTGACTTCCCCACCAAGCAAGCGGAAGTCACGTTCCCATCAAATTGCTTATTATTCCTATCCCTAGACGGAATCCTACCTCAACCCGACCGGTGACTTTCTTCCTTTGCAAGTTAGCCATCTCCTATAAATAGAACCCTCTAGCAACACAATTACAACATCCACAACATTGAACCCCCGATATCTGAGACATACACATCTACAATCTCGTAACATCCAAACATCAAACATAGCATCGAAAGACCGATAGTGTAACCCGATTCCGACCAAAGGCCGACCACCACCCGCCACCTTACACGACCCGAAACACCACCCTAAACTCACCCACATTATCTCGACGCTCCCGTGTCTAAGCCACATTCCGACGAGCTCTGTTCTGAGAAGACAAAGCATGTAGGTTGAGGGTGTAAAAATCAATCCCATTCTCTCCTTTCTCTCATCCCTTCTCGCATCTCTTTCTTCTTCTTCGAGTCATGTCATCCTTTTTTTTGTTATGGGTCGTCGTCGCATTTTTTTTAAAACGTAATATCTTTACTACAAACTATTTTCATATAAAACAACGTTCTTAAAATATGATATTGACTCTATAGTCAAATATCGTATCTAACTAGAACTAAATTAATCTCGTTGATACTAAAAAAAGCGTCACATAGTTTCATAAGACGAAACACGACGATTTTTAACGTGGAGAGAATCAAACATCGTTTTTTTCAATTTGATTTTACAAAACGATTTGCAAAAACCTTTCTTTTCTTATAAAAAAGGTAATTCCGAACATTCGATATCGATTTCATAATCGAATATCGAATACGACGAATATCGAAAATATAAGTCGAGTATAAATTAATTCATATTTGTACGCGATTTATTAAAACTAACGATTTTCGAAACATCAAACCCGACACATCCCGAGACGCGAGCCGTACGCGTCCCGGGCGAGACGCCTTCCCGCGCGAGTCGCGCCACCCCCCGGGCGAGTCGCGTGGGTTGCTGAAACCGTAACGTTTTTTTACTTTTCTTTCTTTTTAAAGTTTTTTAAAAACATCGTCTTTCTCGGCATATTCCAAGACTCTCGATAAACATTTTTGACCTCGGTCAACGCGTGTTTAATCCATCACGTGTCACAAACTTTTTTTCAAACCGTGCATTAAGTTAACATTTATTTATTCAATTTATCAATCGTTACTAACCCGTTTGTTCATGTCTTTAGCAATTTCTTTTTCGTTTGTTTTATTATACAAAAATGAACCTCGCATGCTAAAATACAACTTTGACGTTAATTTTTAGATGCATTAAAACGACTTAGCAAACATAATTCACATGTTTAGTCAAAATACTCTTTGCATATCATTCAATCGTCGAACTAACGCGCGTACATAAAAATCGAACGATATCTTAGTAAAGGCCGCTAAGTGCGGGCGGGGTTGGGTGTTCTTTGTGAACTTCCCAACACATACCCTCACCCTTTACTCAGAACCATGGTTTCTGGATGTCCGAATCCATTGGCAACGAGAGTCATTCAATACACGGTATCCGATAATGTCGGTATCGGTATCAAATGCTAAGGGACGAACCCAATAAACTCTGACATCGAAAATGGGCCATATTTTGTACATGGCCCACTACGACATAGAGTGGGTTCGAATAGGCCCGAACTCCCACAAAGTTTGCTGGCGACTCCTACTTCGATTTAAATTTCAATTCTTTTTTTTTTTGTTAAATGGTAAGTATATAGATAAATCAAAAAATCATATACAGATAGTCAAATTGATCGTGTCGGATGTTAAGAATAGAATTTTGAGTAAGATTAAGTACCCTGTAACAGATAAGGATGCTAAATGGCTACATAACCTGATGTAGTCATTTCAGTTTTGTTGTTCCGTTTTTTTTATATACTTACCCTTTACCAAACAAAAAAAAAAAAAAAAATCATATACAATATGCTATGATTCTAGTTACATATTCTGAGTCCCTCGTACTTAATTTCCCTTTCCTAATTCCTCGAAAATACATTTGGAGTTCTTTTCTAATCTTTTCGATGAGGATATCAGGTCACGTAATCATATACTCCAATCTACTCTGATTTCGCTGCATCCATATGTGATATACACACGCATTGATCACCCCGTTCACTATTCCTCTTTTCATTTTCGATCCCCTTATCTGTAGTCTCCGGTTAACATTCAACGTCAATTGCATTCGGCATTCAACCCATTTTTCAACATTCAGAAGTATATTCTTACTATATTCACATTGACAAAACAGGTGAGCTGTTGTTTCCACTATATTCGCACACAGGCAACATTCCGCATCATCTATAATCTGAATTTTATGCAGCTTATCTCGAGTTCTTAACGCTCCCTGGTGATACAACCAAGCAACGAACCTATGCTTAGGGATCGACCACTTATTCCATACCAGACGTGCCCAGTCCACTTTCTCCCGCTTTAGTCTAGACCAGTTATACCCTCTAGCAACAGTATAATGACACTAATTATGCCACTCCCCTCGAGTGTATCCTTCTTTGAACACATCTTTAGCCTGACATATCTTTCTCCAACCCCAGCTTGAATTCGTTGTAGGACTGTAGTTCAACCAATGTTCTCCCTTTAAACACTACAAGAGAAGTGCAGTTTAGCTACTAATTTAGCAACTGCCTGAAATTTAGTCGCTAAATATATAAATTAGCTACTACTTTTGAGACATAAATATATTTAGTCTCAATTTTAGAGATCAAAATATAGTGGTAGCTAATTACATCGCTATTATGGAGACTAAATAAAGTCAATAGCAAATTTGGTATGTAATTTGCGTTTTTAGATACGGAAAAACGTCAGTAGCTAGAGTCGTCTCTATATATGTCAACAAAAAATTACGTATAATGTATTTAGTTTTTATCTAGGAGACTAAAGTAAATTCGTGAATAAGTGTAGTAGTTATTATAGAGACGAAACCAAGTGAGTAACAATTTTAGTATCTAATTTAAATTCTTAGCTACGAAAATAAATTGGTAGCTAAATTTAGTTATCGGTTGTTGTTACCACGTATTTTTTATTTTTCGTATTGATATAATATATTTATATTATTATTTTCTCATTATTGGAGTATTAAAAAAGTACCTTACAATCCACATTTTAATGATTAATTTTATCTTCATTTATACATTCATTGCCCAAATAAACATAAATCTTCAAGTGGCTCAATGGTTTGAATGTTAGCCAAGTATGGGAAGGTTATGGGTTCGATTCCTCTTGCGAACATTCACCGACAATTTCCATAAAAGAGTCGGTGGTGCGGTGTATGGACGTACAAGCATGATTTAGTGAGCTAGGGGTGTGGCTCTACGTGTAGTGCGGTGGGCTAGCTAGGGCTAGGGACATGTAGCTGGGTATGACATGTATGCCAAAAATTTGAGAAGGTACATTTATGCCATTTTAGATACTAAAAAAGTATGTTGCTAATTTTGGTACAACTGAATCGGTCTCTAAGTTCGTACCAAAATTAGCTACTATACGATTTGCGGTCGCTAATATACCTACTAGAATTTTTGTCTCTATTATTGTATCAAAATTTGCTACCACGCTCTCGTCGCTAAATTGGTAGCTATTTCTGGTCGCTAATCCAGTAGCTAAATTAGCGACAAGGCGTTTAGCTACTAATGAAATTTAGTCGCAAATTCCGTCTCTAAGCCAATTAGCTACGGAATATTGAAGATTTGCTACCAAAATTTCCGACTCTAAAATGACTTTACCTTGTAGTGAAATAAACTGAGTTCACCCATTTCACCCATAATTTATCAGGATGATTAAGAATCCACCACGTCATTTTCCCAATTGCTGCCTTATTCCAGTGACAGTTCTGTCTTAGGTTCAGTCTGCCCTCTTCATAAGGTACACAGACCTTCTCCCACGACACTAGTGGAGCTCTAGTGTAACAGGTCCCTCCCTCCCAGAGGAAATTGCTGCATATGTCTTCAATTTTCTTAATAACTCCACTGGGTATGAGGAAAATACTCGCCCAATACTGGTGCAGCGTACTGAAAACAGACTGTACTAGTATCAGTCTTCCCATGTAGGACAACTTCCTCGCTCCAATCGTCCTGATTCGCCTGGTGACAGAATCAATCAAAGGCAAGCAATCAATGATCGTAAGTCGGGAGCTCTTAATGGGAACACCCAAATATTTAAATGGCAGATTGCCCTCAGCACAACCTGAAACAGCCAGTATATCGTGCCTGTCAGCAGGCTTGACTCCATTGAAATAAATGTGAGTCTTGCCTGGACTGAGTTTTAGACCCGAGGCTGCTGAAAACGTAGCAAAAGTGCGTAACAGGACCATCGTAGACTGAGTATCTCCTTTACTGAAAAGTAAAAGATCATTGGCAAACATCAGACTGGTCAATTTCATAGGCTTACACATCGGATGGTGGCTAAACTTCTCATTAGAGGTAGTGTATTGAAGCAATCTCGTCAAGTATTCCAAGCATATAGTAAATAAAAGGGGAGATAGAGGATCCCCTTGTCTCAATCCTCTCTTACCATGGAAAAAGCCAAAAGAATCTCCATTAATACTTAAATTTCAATTCGAGATCCATTTCACATGAGATTCATTCGCCTCCCCAAACCCGCGCGTGGCCGCGTCGGGGTGGACCTATGTCATGTCCAAACTCATACGAGACAATCTCACAATACTTATTCGTTAAAATTCTTATTTTATTGGTATTAATTAATATATCCCACGATTATCGTATGATTTGTGGAACGTATTTTACCACCAAAATAAAAATCGTATGAGACGGTCTCACTATACGGTCTCACAATAATTGTATGAGACAATCTCAGAATACTGATTCCTTAAAATTCTTATTTTATTTGTATTAGTATGTTCCACGATAATCGTATGATTTGTGGAACGTATGATTTGTGGCACATATGATTTGTAGAACATGTGAGACGGTGTCACAGTACGGTCTCACAATAATTGTATGAGACAATCTCAACCTAAACCCGTACTATTACTCTCTCCGTATTTTACGTTTCCTCCTATTTTTTAAGATTTGTGAGGACAATTTTATTAAAATAGGACGAAACATAAAATACAGAGAGAGTACACGTTCATATTATTTTTGGAATGTAGTACGGAGGGAGTACCCTAAACCCTAAACCCTAAAACCTTAAAACCTAAAACAGATACTAAAATAATTCTAAACCAAACCCTAAACCTTCTAACCCTAAACCCTAAAATAAACCCTAATATAACCCTAAACCAAATTAGTACAGTCAAACGTAGTACGCCTAATATAACTCTAAACCAAATTAGTACAGTCGAACGTAGTACGCCTAATATAACCCTAAACCCTAATATAAACCGTAATATAACCCCAAACCCATAATTTCACACCCCATACCCTAAACCCTAAAAAAACCCTGATATAACCCTAAACCAAACCCTAAACCCATAATTCTACTCTAAACCTAAACCCTAAACCTTAACCCTAAACTTTAACCCTAAACAATATTCCTTAACATGTAGTATCGTAATGTAGGCGATTAATTTATTACTTCATTCAAACAACAAAAATATTCCGTCAAGTAGTACGATCAGTTCGTTACACTAAGTCGGGGTTAACATATGTATAATCTGCCTACTTCAGGGTTTAGGATATCGTTCAGGGTTTAGTGTGAGTAGATTCCTTGTGGGCTTAGTAGGGGGATTAAGTGTGGATTATGGGTGATTAGAGTTTGATTGTCTAAGCCGCCGAGTGATCGTCGCTTCTCTTCGTTGGCTCTAAATGTGTCGGAAACGACTCGGAATCGTTCCACCTCTCCAAGAATGGTCTTAGGAACCTAAAATGAACTAGAAGAAGCGTAAGTAGCCAAGAAACCGCTCCAAAGAGCGATTTCACAAGAGAAACCGGGACCAAACACAACAAATAAGCACTACAAAACACACTTATAAAATTGATGGTAGGGTTTGCTGTGGGTCCCAACCGATCAAGTAGAGTCCAACTATACCTAACGGGTAGCTAGGGCAAGTCGGGTCGATATCCACGGAGACGGCTATAGGTGTCTAGACTAAGTCTACCTAAAAACAAGGCTAAGTCACAAACAAACACAAAGATGATGAGAAGTGACTAACTATGATGGTTGGAGGAGAAGAAAGTAGATTAGCAATGTACTATGTATGATATGAACTAATGAAATAACTAAAGATTAACTAAGCAAGTAAACTAAAGAAGATGATCGACTAAATGGGTGAAGGAATCAAATATGGGAAAGAGTAAGGTTAGGTCGGGTTCATAAGTGTAGTAAGATGATTGGGTAATCAAGGTTGTAGGTGCCACTTAGTTACTAAGCTCGGTTTGCGCTCTCGTGCCAAAGCCAATGTCCGCACTCTCGTGTCAAAGACTAGACCCGAACATTCATGCTAGATGCTTTTTAAAACACAAGCATTCAACCACAAATCGAATACACAATGAGAAGATGAGAACAAGCATGAGAAGCATTGGCCACTACTACCCACACAAGCAATACAACAAACACATAGTGTGCCCAATATGTGACTAGCAACAAAGGAATCACCTTTACCCACAATCAAACCCTAATTACCCATAATCCACACTTAATGCCCCTAATAACCCCACAAGGAATCTACTCACACATTATCAAACTAATACTAACACTAGCAAAAGAAATCAACATAATTATCCAAACATTCATTATGAACTAACAAGAATAAAGAACAATATGTAAAGATTAGAACTTGAGTAACCAAACAAGGATTAAGAGTAAAGAGAGTAAGAAGATTATACCAACTAATAAGAGCATGAAAAGATGAAAACTTGTATTATAAGAACACCCAAAATTCTCCACCAAAAGTTGTCAAGGTTTGATGGATTCTTCAAGAGATCCTTAATACAAGATTAACTAACTAAATTAATCTATGATTAACAAGGATTATGAAATGATTAATGTAAACTAAGCTAAGGATGAAGAGAGTCTAATTAGGGTTTAGAATAATGTAGAGGAGTCTAAGGTGATTAAACAATACAAAGGAAGGGTATTAATAAGGGTTCAAGAACAAAGGGGAAGAAAAGAAGAACACGGGGCTGTTGCTGCTCCTTCTCGGCCGAGATGATGTGGTCTCGGTCGAGAATGAGACTCTTCTCGGCCGATATGATGTGGTCTCGGTCGAGAATGAACATCAGTAGCTCGTCTTCGCTTGTACTCTTCATCTCGGCCGAGATGACCCTTATCTCGACCGAGATGGGTCTTGTAGGCCTCAAATAAGATCTCAAGGGTCCCTACTTGCTTCTCATTGGCTTCTCATCGATTCTCGGTGCTCGGGATCGAGCCTAAGGGGCTCGGGAGTGGGTCTCAAGGTCTCGGGATCGAGTCTAAGCCACCGAGTGATCGTCGCTTCTCTTCGTTGGCTCTAAATGTGTCGGAAACGACTCGGAATCGTTCCACCTCTCCAAGAATGGTCTTAGGAACATAAAATGAACTAGAAGAAGCGTAAGTAGCCAAAAAACCGCTCCAAAGAGAGATTTCACAAGAGAAACCGGGACCAAACACAACAAATAAGCACTACAAAACACACTTATATATCAACTCCCCCACACTTAACCCTTACTCGCCCTCGAGTAAGCACCTACTAACAAAAAACTAAAAGAAACTAGACTACTAACCGAGCGGGTATTAGCGCACCCTATGCCCTTTCAACTCACGCGAGAGCACTTAGAGGAAAAGTGCACTCCGCAAGGCAAGTGAGGTCTTGCGACAAAACTGTGGATGCGACCGAACACGAAAACACGTAAACAAACAAACACACAAACAAAACAACACCAAAGGGTTGCATCCAAGACAAAACAAATACCGCTTCCCTCAACAAAGCGGTGAAATAGACACCAGTTAAGGACTCAAGGCAAGTGACAACGTTCCCAAACTAATAACATGAACCGAAATGGACAAAACCCTAATAGTATGACAACAAAGCAATAAAAAACGTTGGTAGCTTACCTAGGTTCCTCCTAACCTTCTAAGAACGTACCACGAGACGATAGGCGGGATGAAAAGAGGATGAACCACGGAGTTAGTCGACACTGTAGGTAAGTGAAGCCCCGCCCCCTTTAGCGTTAAGCCAAGAGGGTCGTCTCATGTCCAAAATCGCCCAAATAGTCCAAGTAAAAAGGTGGATAAGGTTGCAAAGTGAGGGAAGACCGACTATTTACCGCTATCATCCTTCCTAGGGACTCGGTCCTTTGGTAGGCTCTTGACGGTAATAGTCGGTAAAAGGCTTATTTTGAGGGGTGAGAGTTCTTTTTGTGAGATGATTTTCTTTGGCATTCTTTTCTTATGCATTTGGCTTTTGAGTTGCTATGCCACTTCTTTTTCTTCTTTTGTATTTTGTTTTTCTTTTGTTGTGCCTTTTCTTTTTTTTTCTTTTTTTTCTTTTCTATCTTCTTCTCTTTTCATTTTTCTTTCTTTTCCTTGGTTTACCCTTTTGGCTTGATTTTGTAGGCATTTCTTGAAACCAAGTAAGAGCTTCAACAATTTTGCAACTTATTTGTGGAAAATGTGCAGGAGGTAGGGAAATGGGTAAGTCGGGGGTCACGATTTCCCTTCAAACCCACCAAAAGGTGGAGAACTTGGACTAATCAAACAACCTCGAACATGGTCACCTAAGAGACAGGACTCGACAGCCAAGGCCTTTTCACTCCGTGGGTGGTCATAATGGTCAAAATGCAAATCCCGTAGTAAATCCCTAGTAGACTAGGTGGACTCAAGGTAAAGGACCAACGAAACTATTGATTTAGGGTCATTCTACTAGACTAAAGTCCAAGACTTGATTCATATCAATAGAAAGGGAAAGTAAACACTTGCGCACTAGCCTCAAAACCGGGTTTTCGAAGACCTTTTTCCTACGCTAGACACAAACCACACAACACGAAACAAAGACAAAAGAAAATGAAAGAAAAAGAGGCAAAGGCAACAAAACAAGACAAAACAAAACAAACACATAAAGAGAACAAACACCGCCCCGAATTTCAAAATAAACAACCAATCAACCACAAATCTTCACAAATCTCCACCCGAGCATACATCATCACAAATCTCCTCCACACTCCACAAGAGATAAAAAGGAAAAAGGGATAGAAGAGCGTTACCGGATGTCTTGAAAGCCTTTCAAAGTTAACGGTGATTAGGCGACCTACAAGGAAAAAGGGAGGCAAACACACACAACACAACAAAAGTACGACACAACGACAAAAAGAGAAAGACACAAAAGAAAATCTTTTGGATTTTTGTGAAAAAAATTTCAAATTTTTATGGTTTTTTAAGATTTTTTCGAAAAAAAACTACGAAAATGAAGCTAAACTAGACTAATATATCGCTCCCCCACACTTAAAACGAGAATGTCCTCATGCTCGATCGTAGTGTATGGAGACACTAAAGGAAAGAAAAGAAACTACGAAAATAAAGCTAAAAATCAAAAATAAAGCGGAGAAAAGGGTGGAATGTGTCCGGCCGGGGTGTAGTCAAGTCACCAAGGGCCGAAACAAGAAAAGATATGGATGGGGGAAGAAATAAAAAGAAAAAGAAAAAGAAATGGGAGGGGAGGACTAGGTGTGATCAAGTCACCTAGCCTGGATTCCGCCTGAATTCGACTAAATCCTACAAAAAGGGTGAAATTCTTGCAAATTTGGATTTTTTCAAATGACTCTCGATGTAGTCACGTCATCGAGAGTCGGGAGCAACGATTACCAAGGCCCCGAGGGCCACCATGACACAAAAGTGTATAAGGGAAAGGGAGCAAACAAAGGAAGACAAGTAATAAAAGACGGAAAAGAAAGATAGTTGTCGTACCGATCGGTTAGCAACTCACTCGCTCCATCGTCTCAAAGTTCGATAACGGCACAAGGCTAGTCTTCGTCATTGTTACTCCTCTTCATTCTTGATAAGGCCGCATGGTTGAAGTTCTAAGCTTGCATTGGTGTAAATGAGGTGGGATTTGAGGTGAAACTCGGTGTATAGTGAAGAGAAGATGAGATGAATGTATATATGAAGTGTAGGGGTTATATGAGAGTTGCAAGGGTAGGTAGGGAGGTTGGGAGGGGGTATAAAGTGGTTGGGTGAGCTCAAATGACGAAGAAAAGGCAAAAACGGGAGGCTGATGTAATCCCATAGAAATTCTAACGCAATACAGTGGCGGAAACACTGTAGAGTTGGGATTAAAACACACTGACAAACTATATCTTATTAAAAGAAAATGGTAAGTCAATACAAAGACCTCTTTTTACAAAAGGGCTAAAAAGAAAATTCTTCAAACAGGTTATACAAATCCATAAATTACATAAATGAAGAAAGAGTAGGATCCATGCTACTCGCTAGCTCACACCCAAAAACCAAGCAGCAAATACCTGTCATGTTAAAAACATAACAGCCACATCAGTGGGGAGTAACTCGGACGTTCTCCCAGCCATATTACATCATATGGAAAAATAATAGTATTATTATATCAAAATATTTAAAATGGTAAACATTAAAACGATATAATAAAAATAAGTTTTCAGCGAAACTTAAAGCATTTGCAAACCTGCAAGTCAATATCAATCGATAATAATAATATTCAAAAATGGCGTTATGGAAATCAATCAGTGCAACGGAATAGACTTTCACTAGGATAATACTCAAACTAGCTTCGAGAACTTAGTCAAAAGAAATTAGACTTCGGTCTCTAACTAGGCAACTCAACTATAACAGGACTGCGTGCAGCGAGGTCCTGGCTTAAGTAATGTACACCCCTCCTGGACACCAATTCAACCGTAATCCAGTTCAACCCAACGGCGACTTACACGATGCGATATCTAAGTTTAAGTTCAAAATATACACACTCCTGAACACAAACCATGCTCAGTTCAACGACCAATGCGTCTCAACATAGACACACCAGCTTTATAGTTGATGGCAAAACGTATACCCTAGACTGTATTACTCTACCCATACACTTGTCCTCATTCCATAAATCCAAAACAGCCATTATCGATATTCAAAAGATATAATCAATATAAATAATATGAGGATAAAATGAATAAATATTTTATATTAAAAGGGAAACATTCTATAAATAGAAACTTACTAATTTTAGTAACTTACTTAAAATAGAAATAGTCTTATAGAAAATACGTAAGTTATTAAAATTAGTGAAATGTATAAAAGTAGCATTTCTAACGAAATTAACATTTTATTATTATCGTCGTTATCGTAACCTTAATACATTTCTAAATTCGTTACTAAAAATATAAATAAAATATAATAAGTCAATATATAATATTTTATAAATAATTAGGAAATCGAGTTAAAACTATAAATTATAGAAAAGAGATGTTTTAAGAAAAACGATATCAAAATTAATTGAATCAACGAGTTTTATAAATAAAATGATAGTTACAAAGATTTCAATTATTTTTAATAAATAGCTTTTATTAATAAATAATACGGATTTTAATAAATATAGTCAATCGGAAATAATTAGTGAAAATAGTCTCGACTAAAAATTTATTTAAAACTAAATCGACTATTTTCTCATTTATTAGTATAAATCGTAAAACGAAGATTAATTTATTAAACAAATATACAATTCTTGATTATAATATGAAAACACGATTTTGAGTTAAAATTTAGAAATTAACGAAATATGACGTAAATATGAAATCGATATTATTTAGTTACTAGTGTCACGATAATCAACAAAATATTATAACGATCCTAAATAATAAAATTAGTAACGATTTATTAAATGATATTGAAAGTTGTAAAAGTATTTATAAGATACAAAATTTTGAAATAATATTAATAACAAATAATAAATAGCTAAAATTATAAAATCGGAGTTAAAATACTTACTACATACTACTACTCAATCATGTGATATAAAATCGAGTAACGTCCTAAAGTTACCTTTGGGCGATACAAATCGATCTCGAGCATGTCCTCGTCAGGGCCTCGCGAAATCCCAGAAATTGGGGAAGATTGAAGGATTAGCGACAACGGAACCCGAAACTGAAGGGAAGAAGAACACGGCTCGGAAACTTCAGAAGACTAAAACAAAGGAACCAACAAACAGCGGCAACGAAATGAGAAAAGAGGGAAAGAAGAAGCATCGAAATAGCAGTAGCAGCAGCATTCGAACAGCAGCACAAACAACAGCGACCACGACTGACAACAACGAAGACAGAACGAACAGAAGTAAAGAAGAAGAGGAAAACCAGCGGCGACAGAACTGGATGATAGTACGACGACCGTAACGATCCGAACTCAAAAGAATAGCAGCAGGATGATGACCGAACCACGATAACAAGTGAAGTGCAATAACAATAAACAGCGGAAAATCTTCAATAGAAACTAGAAGAGGAAGAAGTAAGAAGAACAAAGAAAAAACAGCAATGACAACCCAATACATATAAAAAAATGTGATGAACAAAAGCAAACCAATAGTTGCAGGAGTGCATCGTAGCAACAACATACTCACAACAGCATCCAAAAGCAACCGAAAACAATGAAAGAAGGCAGCAGACAGCAGCAGGTCGCACACAAAGAGAAATGGAACTCGAGGAAGAGAAACAAAAAAACAAAATAGACGCACGAACGAGAACGAACCGAAAAGCGGAACAAAGACAGCAACGAGCATAGCAAGGACAGAGCAGCAGCAATACGAAGAAGAGAAGAGGAAGATGAAAAAGAAGAAAGGAAGAAGAAGAAATCAGCAATACGCAGCAAAAACAGAGCAGCAGCAATGCGAAGAGAGGCAGAGAAGGAAGAGAGACCGAAACGAAACAACAACATTCAAGACGTAAACGCAGCAGTAGCTGACGAGATGCAACAAGAATAAGATGAAGATGAAGAAGAAAAACAGAGAAAAGGACAGATGGAGGGACCGAACTGGACCGCATAAACAGCAGCAACAACAGTAACATCAATAACAACAAAAAAACGCACAAAACGAAGATGATTACGAAACAACGAAAGAAACCGAAAATCGGACGAGAACGAAAGACATACGATGATACGAACATCTGCAGTCACGAACAAGAGGAGACAGAAAACGCAGCGACACAATACGAACGGAGTCGGGGAGGGTCAAGCGACGGTGAAGGATGATTGAGGAGCAGAGGCGCGATGATGGTGATGAATGATTAAAAAAATGAAAAAGGAGATGCAGAAAGGTGACGGAGGAACGGGAAAAGAGGAGTTGAGTTGGTGAAATAAATAAATAAAGAAGATGAAGGGGGGGGGTACGTGAAGCGGTGAATAAAAGCCAAGGGGGATGGATGTACTAATCGGTGATATTGAATTCAACTCACCATAAAACGCGTACGGATTTGAGACAATAAGTATGTGTAGTGTACGGATTAATCAAATGAATCGGGTAGGGGCCGAATTCCGTAACGATAAGTTGACTGACCCACAAATCGAATTAAAACGAGTTAAAAAGATTAATAAATAACCGGGCCGTCAAATAAAATGAGTTACTCGAGACGAAAACGAAGCTTATAAATATATAGACGATGAAATGATAATTCCCGATAAATAATAAATTTTCAATAAAGTGAATTAAATTGATTTCTCGAGGAAAGGAAATAGTAATTATTTTGACGAAACTTAAAATAAATGAACTTCTAGCCGAAAATAGAAATTCGAGCTTAAATATGAAATAATGAGAGAATTTAGAATTTGGAATTTAAATCGTCGAAATAGATTTCCGATAAGGTTTGAATTAAATGTATAAAATAAATCGAAACAGAAATAAAAATTATGTTTTAAATATCACAAGAGTTTCCGAGACAAATAGTATTTTAGGAGTTTGAAACGATTAAACGATAAATTCGCTTTAATAATAATTTTAAGAATTACGAGTTAAATCATAAACAAAATAGAAATACGAACATAATTTTAATTTAATTTAATTCATAAAAATCAGGGGTGTTACAGCTGAAACCCATCCCGGTCGAGATGGTCCCTTCTCGGTCGGGATGGTCCCTTATAGGCCGAGATGGTCCTCTTCTCGGTCGAGATGGGCAGTCAGTAGCTCCAGATTCCGCGCACACTTCATCTCGGTCGAGATGAAACCCTTCTCGGCCGGGATGACTCTTCTAGGCCTTCAATCCTCTTGATAGCTCCAGCCACAAGTCAACTAATAACTCGGGATCTCAAATCCCGTCCCCAAAAACTCACGAAAAGCTCAAAAACCGACTTCCTTGCCCAAGATCTGAGCTTCTATCATCAACCACTCATCTCTAAACTTCATCTTCACTTCACACCTATCAAATACGCTCAAAACATCTATCACAATCCCTCCCTCACATCGCTCATCAAACAACCAAATAACAAGAATTCCACAAACGCACAAAAGAATAAGAAAGAGATATATACAATAAGACGGTTCTTTTGGAACTCCGTCAAACCAAGGATGGTGCATTCTTCAATCATTTTTTAACAACACTTGGCCAATTCCATCGCCATCAAGGGCAAGAAGAAACAAATCGAAGGCTCTTGAGAAATCTTCGATCAAGCTCGTGGAATACCAACCTCCACTCCAAGGATCATCACATCCCAACCTCGACGTTCCCGGGGCATCCCGATCTACTAAGTTCAAGGGCTTGAACTTGTACTTGCGATCCTTCGATATATACCCAAACGTCCATCTATCTTCATGTGGCCCCAAGGGAGGCTCAACTTTCTTCTTGCCTTGCACTTTGTTCCCAATCTCATATTATGGGCATTCATCCGCCTCAAGCTCGAAATCATCGTCTTCAATTCCACACAAGTTCATGTCTTCTTTCAAGCTTTCACCCAACTCATTCCCTAGATCGAAGTCTTTCATGGCATGGATCATATTGCACGATTCTTCATTTGTAGGCGAGGTGTTGCCTTGGAGGTCAAACATGAGCTTCTTGTCGCCTAGCTCAAAGGTGATCCTACCATTCTTCACATCGATCATTGCACCGGCGGTATGTAGAAATGGGCGGCCTAGGATAATGGGAGGGATGGCATCCTCCGGCATATCAAGTACGAGGAAGTCAACCGGGATGAAGAATTTCCCTATTCTTAAGGGCATATCCTCTAACATTCCTAATGGCCGATTAAGGGAACAATCCGCCATTTGGAGTGTGATAGAGGTACACTTAAGCTCTCTCATCCCAAGTCTCTCACAAATGGAATATGGAAGAATGCTCACACTTGCTCCCAAATCACATAATGCCCTTTCAATCTTCAAGTTCCCTATGGTGCACGGGATTGAGAAACTACCCGGATCCTTCAATTTAGGAAGTTTGGAGCCTTGACTGAGCTCGCTCACCTCTCTTTTGAACGCTATAGTCTCTTCCTTATCAAAGGATCGCTTCCTAGCCAAGATTTCTCTCATGAATTTTCCATATGCCGGGACTTGGGTAATTAGCTCGGTGAAAGGGATGCTCACATCCAATTTCTTCACAATGTCAACAAACTTGTCTAATTGAACATCCACCTTAGTCTTCATTTGCCTTGTTGGGAAAGGCAACTTGATGTGTATCTTGTCTTGCTCATGAGATTGGGACTTTTCAATTGACATTTTCTTTTTTCCTTTGTCTTTCTCTTGGGGTGAGGGGAGCTTGTCTTCAATAGGTTTCTCAACCTCTGGTGAGCCTTGGTCGTATGCTCCCAAAGATAAATAATTAAGTCCTATTACCTTTAACAATATAGTAGAGGTAAGTCGGGTGTCGAATCCACAGGGAAGGCAAGGTAAATTAATGTGTGAATAAAATAAATAAACGTAACAAGAATATGGGGGGTTTTATGATTGATTCGTCTAACAACTAAAATAACGAAAATAAAATAACTAATAATTAATGATGAATTCAGATGATTAAGAAACTCGACTCAAAGAAAATCCACTAACTAGTTAAACAATTGATCATCGACTACTAACCTTTATTTAATCCTTGAGTATTCTATTGTGAAACTGAAAGTTCCAATTGTTCCGTAGATAATATTACTTAGGTCGAAACGCGATACTAAGCAACCTAATTATTGAACAACCTAATCCACGCGTCTAGATTTAATTCAATAACAGCATGAACGATATGAACAAATCAATAGAAATAACGACCTTTAACACACGCGGTTATTGGTTCGAATTATATGTTTATTTCCCCTTTTACCCAATTACGATGAAACGCATACAAATAATCAGGTCTAAAGGTCGCAACTTCATCTAGTGAATTGAACAATTACGGATTCAAACACAAAGAATTGCAATAGATTGAAAATTGAAATAATCAATTGGCCAAAAAGATTAAACAAACAACAATCATAAAATTAGCACAAGGAATAAACAATACTCAAGTATTTAAATAAAGATTAAGAAAGTCTCACAATCAATTAACCAGAAAGCTTCAAATCTTTGACCCGAGAAGGAAGAATTAGTTACACATAATTAGGGTTCTTCTCCTCTTTCTTTTCTTGATGAACGTAACGTGCAGTGTATTATGAATGATGAAAAACTAATAATAGTATATAGTCTAATAATTATAGGAAATTATACTAATTTCCTAAATCTAATAATAATAATAATAATAATAATAATAACTAATAAGCTGACACGGACCCAAAGCAGTTCCGTCTTCAATCCCCGAGTTGCGCTTTGACTTTTCACTCGGTTTAGTTGGGCTTGTTCTTCACGCTTTCCGTCTCGAGCCCAAATCACAATAACAAGGATTTAGAGTTCTAAAATCCGTCTTTTCTCCAATAAAGCACAATTTACTAGATAAAACCAATTAGACGATTTTCACTCTAAATCCGCATCTTTAATCATCGAATCTAGCTCAAATCTCCGTCGTAAACACATATAAAATACGCTAGATCAACTTCCCCACACTTAGACCTTTGCTCGTCCCAAGCAAAACTCGGAAACATCAACAATAAAATACAAGATCTTACAAACAAAACATGGGAAGCTTGACATCACACAAAATTCATCCCTTCAACCACCCTCCTTATATCGTCCTCAAAGTTTAAGCACAAGGTCACAATAACATGACAATTCTCTACAACAACCGAAGATTGTGACCACAAAACAACACCAAAAACTATCGAAACATGATACTACACCCCTTATATCTCCGAATCCTAAACATGATCATATGTGCTACAAAATATCACCAATGGTAAACAATGTATACCACTATTCTCCACAACCCACACATGTGATCGACCTAACGCCTCTAACACCTCAATACAACACAAAACAATACTCCAATCGCATAAAATTTAGTGCTACGACTACACCGCACTGCGATTCTTCTCACCTTAACCAACTATTCTACCCGACCGACCTTCTATGCCGCCCTTCTTATGACGCCACACCAAGAAATGGGGAGAATATAAGTGAGTTTTTTTTTCCTAAATCCCTCATTTTGCCTAGAGTGTCCGCCCTTGCGGATTTTCACTCTAACTTTTTTTTTTTTTTCAACTCACACTACTCTTGTGGCACGCAACTCAATTTTTCTTTTTACCCGGAGTGCCCTTTCAGGTTTTCGCTCCGTCCTCGGCCACATTTCCCATTCTTGCCTAGGCGCCCTTTCGAGTTTTCACCTAGCCGGGATTAATTTTGTTCTTTTTTTTTTCTTTTTTTTTCCTTTTTTCTTTTATCTTTTTTTTTTGGTGATGAAGTAACGAAAATAAAGCATATCACACAAGTACAAAGCTATTACAAATCGGAACGATTCTCCTCCCCCACACTTGAATGAAACATTGTCTTCAATGTTACAAAGGACACAATAATTGGAGAAGGAAGGAAAGAACCTTGTCGGTCTAAAGTCGATCAACTTGCGTCATACCTCCCCACACTTGATCAAAAATTTCACTAAAAGAGCACAACAGTTCCAAACACTATAATAACAACACAAATTTCCCTCATAGACAACATTATGTGACGATGAATATCAAATATAGTGATCACCGAGTTCTAAGCCACGCCGGACTCTAATCCGAACAAGTAACCAAATGGTCACAATGAAGAAAATGATGACCCCAATTTCAAGAGAAGATGTATAAACAGAGAGTAATATGCAACCAAAACTCAGTGAAGCATATCGACGGACACCTTCTATGCATTAGAAACTACCCGTCTTCAAGCTAGCTACCTCAACTCTCACACCACGTAAGACTACAAACTCCAATTAAACTGAATTCCAACCAACACCAAACTCAACAGTAGCAACTTTGAAACCGGAAATCACGTTCACGCACCAACATAAAAACAGATCCCAAACTTATGGACTGAAAAATTGAATTGAAACTCACCCAATCTTGCAATCTCACCTAAATGTAACAACGAAGCTAGCTGGAACCAGATTTCATAGTTGAATCAAGTAGGAGCAGAAGAACAGATTCCAACCAACTTTAATCAACAAAACCTGCTCACATGTAATTTTGAGTCTATTCGGTGGGTCAAGGGCTGATTTTCGGTCCTAAAGTCAGGTGAGCAGGACTCAATTAACTCAATTAAAATTGATGTTCGCAACACAGACTGACCATCACACACTCACAACCCGACGACAGTCCGACCCGGAAACAGACAGAGACTGGCACGAACCAGGCTACAACAACGACGGGACTCAGCAGAGGCAACAGACCCGACAAGGCCGGCGACGACACAGACGGACGAAGGGAAGGGAATGGCTAAGATGGGAAGGTGACGGAGGAAGTGACTGGTGGAGTAATTGAGGAATGAAGGTTTTTTTTAGAAGAGATTTGATGAGAGGGAAGAAATAGGGTAATGGAAGAAGATGGGGAATTGAATTAAATTGATTTGGGAGAATTGAATTGAATTGAATTAAAAGTAGATTAATGGAGTTGTGAAAAGAGTAAGGGGATAAATAGGGGAACAGGAAGAATGGGAGAAGGCGTAATGGAGGAAGATAGCTGTATTTTTTTTTTAAAGATTAGAAACAGACCTGTAGGGAGAAGAAGTCATACCTGACAGTCAATAAGACGCGCGACACGCCTCTGGTTCACGCGACTAGCACGCATGCCTGATTATGCCGTGCCAAATGAACTGTTTCGTCTTATTCAACGGCTGCCATTTTTTTAAAAATAATTAGTCTTATTTGCCTGATTATAATTCAAATGGCGTAGGTCACTGTCATTTTTTTTTGGATCTCTATTTTTGGTTACTCCATTTATTTGGTAGGTTGCATGTCAGTATTACGAAAAAAAATAGATTTTTCATCACAATTTCTGACTATTTTTCATGTCCCCTATTAATTTTTATATGAGTTTTCAGAAAATTAATGTCCACTTCAAATCGAAAATTAAATAGCATTTCGAATAATTGTTAGAATCATCCAGAATTCTTGGTTTACGATGTAGCTAGTCAGAAATATAGTAATAAATAATTCACTTTTAGTAGACCCGGTCTTGAAAAACGAAATATCCCCTTTAAATTAAAAGTCCGGTCCAGAACGGTCTGGGTCGGACCCAGACCGGTCCAAGTCCGACCCAGACCGGTCTAGGCATATTCTAAAAACAATAAATACTGTTTCGTAAAAATAAATACAGTTTTCCAAAAATAATAATATGGACAATATTTTTTTACCATTGAGAAGCAGTAGTAATATTTTTGTTTTCTAAGAAATAAATATTGTTTCGCAAATTTTGCCTCCTTAAATAAGGACACCTAATGTATCATATGAACGGGCTTAATTCAGTGTGTAATATAATTCCTAACGCATACAACGTGTATATATGCAACATGTGTAATCAAGCCTACAATTTATCATGAAAAACGAAATAAATCTTACTCTCACATCTGTTTCTTTTGCTCTTTCTGCTTGCCTTTTTCTTTGATGAACTTGAAGGGTCTTTGTTCTCCATAATCACCCCTAAATGCTACTATACAAATGAGTATTTGATAATTGATTACTATAACTATAACACCTGGTATTGACTGTTTATTTAGATTATTATTATACTTTATAGTATTTGATAACATCAATGTAATGATTTTTGCTAATCTTTTCATTAACATTCAGTGATATATGTATATATGTATATATGTATGGTATATATATATACTACAATTTGAATAACTGTTTGTCAATGGAGAACATGCTCTTGTCAGTTTTATTTGTTTTCAAACCGTCAGTTTCCAAATTTAACTTGCTGCTTCATGCTAAGTTAGTTCATAATAATTGCACATAATTTTTTAGAAGAGTTGTTCTATAATGGATTTTAGCGTTATATAGTCCTACATTTGTATATATACACATATGCATATACATTAGAATAATTCAGTCATTACCGTTGTTTGGGAATAGATGAAACACCCCACATTGATTGAAGATGTCTTATTTACGAGCTTTGCTTAAAGGGATTGAAAGTACTACTCATATCAACAAAGTGCACTTTCTTTTCTGGTCATCCATGCAAAAGAACTCCGCAGTTAAGCGTGCTTGGCTGGGAGCAATCTTAGAATGGGTGACCTCCTAGGAAGGTTTCCAGTATGCACATGAGTGAGGACAAAATGCGCTGGAAAGGACTCGTGTTGGTCTGTGGGACCAGTACAAAGCCTGGCGAGCTATTTATGAATGACTTTTATACTGTGAAAGTGATCGACTAATCAGGAAATCTAATTTTTTGTTTGACATGTCGCATCGACATTGGAATACTCTCTGTACTGTGGGATTTCGCTTAACATGCACATTATTTATCTGACGAACAATACGGCGATGATTATACATACATGGTATGATATTTTCAATTCTATTGATTTCTTACGTCTCGTGTGTCGTTAACGTGATTGATATTATTAATGATTGTTGACCGTTGAAAATGAAACGCTTATGAAAAAGGAAGTGACATCTTGATTTGATAACAAAATAACAATAGTCATAGTCTGCAGAAATCACTAAAATCTACCAATGACTTAAACAGAATTCAAACAACAAAACTGGATAATAAATAATAAAAAAAATCAGCGTCTATTAATTGAATGCACTGATTGATTAGGTCTTCTTCATAATGGTCTAATGTTCTTTGTTGCCGATCCCAGGTCTACACACTCTGATCTTGATTCACCAACTGCTGAATATTTCCTCTTACGGGAGACTTTGCTCATGGGTGTTACTTTAGCTAAGGGATCCTCCTTTGTGTACACAACAGGTGTGTCAATCTGCATCAATTCACGATAGACCCATCATTAATGAATAATAAACTATAATATGAATACATTGCCATTTCTATCAACGTTCTTATGATTTCACTTACCAATCACGTGTCATCTGTTACTTCTGATCTAGTTAATGTGCTGGGTTTCTGTTTTAATTAAACGGTTAGAAAATTCCTTCTTGATATATTAATAAACTCTACCAGTACAATGTTGTTCTTTTCACCTGTGGAATCATGACATTCTTTCTCTTGTTGATTTCTTCCCTGTCATCATTTAGGTTAATGACTTTGTAGCACCTTGAATTCATGTCAATATTTTTGTGTCTTGAAACTTCCAAGTCTATTATTAACTCTTTGTCTTGAAGAATCCAGAATGTAAATGGTATCTCCTTTGGGTCATTCACCTAGATTTTATGAACGTTAATTTCATGTGTATGCTACATTCTATATACATATTTTAGTACAGTAAATGAACTAACTTATTATTTACTAAATGAGTGACCTTACATTTCTTAGCATGTCAATACAATCAGATGCATTATAAGCAACTTCATTTTTTTACTTGCTCATTGTTGGCGATGATGTGAATCTTATCACCATTGTGATCCTCAATTAAAAATTTCACCTTGAAGCTATATTCAAAAAACTGTGTCAAATTATTCAACATGATTCATGATAAAGAAAAGAATGTTGTACTGTTATTTGTTACCGACATTATATCTCTCACTGGAAGTCCCACTTCTAATCTGTAACAATATTCCGTAGTACAATACCACATGCCATCTTCTTTCATTCCTGCTCGTTTTTCACATACGTTGCACTTGTTTCGATACCATTTCTTTTCAGTATCTACTTCCTTCAATGTTGCAATTATTGAGTATATTCCAGCCTGAAGACACAAAATGAGAATTAGTTTGCAAGTAATTTAACGTAATATTAACTGATTTATTAGTGAACGAAAATATAACATATATATATATATACACCTTATGAACTTCAACTAATTCAGCAATGGATGACAGTTTGGTAGGACGTTTACTCGCTTTCACAACTCTGTGACGTTTTGTTGAGTACTTTGCATTATAGATGTTGTTTTTCTTCATTTTGTGAATGATTATGATTATTTTGATTCAATTGTTTCACTACTAATGGGGATTTATATACATGGATTTTGCCTTGTTGTGAGAGTGGTAACTACTGAGGAGGTGGTTTCTTACCAAGTGGAGAAGTTATGAACATGACCAACATTGGAAGTTAAGAAAGTTGTGGGCAATAACCAAAATAAAGGTAAGTACACCTCTCTTAATTTGTATGTTTTGATTACTTTTGGCTGTACAATGCCTTTTTTGGGTCTTTTTTTTTACTATGTCGTCTGGCGGTGTTCTGGATTTTGTTTTTGGCTGAAAAATGTTCATATACACGATTCAACAGTAAAGAAATTAAATGTAACATTGGGTCAACCGCTAAATCTGGACCGACAAACTTAAAGCACACGTCTTACATTGAAGAGAAGTTTAAACCAATTAAATTGTTTTGATTAATATTGCCAAATAAATAGTTTTGATTAATATTGTCTGTACAGTGACTGTTTAGGCTGTATGTTATCTGACTATGTCGTTTGCTACCATCTTCAAACAAATTCTGTCTTACCTTTTCTGGAACCTGTTTTCGGATGTAAAATGTTTATATGCACAGGTGAACAGTAAAAAAAACATAACATTAATTCGCAAAGTCTGCACCGCAAACTAAAATCGTATGTCTTACATGTAAGAAAACTTTAAACTAATTAACCAACGACAAAGCAAAGTACGTAAGTCTAACACCCCTTTTAAAATAACCGACACTTAAACCTACAATAAGAATAACTTATTATGATAAGCGAAAATTCAAATACTCCCATAACACACAAAATATACGGTATCATAGTATGCTCTTAGTGAGTTGGAGGGCGTCAGAACGTTTAGGCGCACTTCTCAATGATGAGCTGCGTTTCTGGTAGCCTGTACAACACGTTGTCCTTCCCTTCTAATCGAAGCGTTTATAATACATAATATACCGTGTCATAGCATGCTCTTAGTGAGATGGAGGGCGACAGAATGTCTAGGCACACTTCTCAATGATGAGCATATAATAATTTCTGAGAAGTAAATGTCTAGAGTGCACATCCGTCGTTTGGCATGACCTGAGGCTGACTATATTACGCTCTTAGAGCGATGTACGACTGATAAGTCGGTCCTCTAATTGTAGCACTATAATGTCTACTCGGGTTTTTGCAAAACAAGGGTATGCGCCTATTCGTTTATGATGAGGATCGACGATATACCTGAGAGAAGTAAGGCGATGCAACTGACTAAATTGAATGTATAGTCACCATAACAATTAAACACCATGCAACTGTAGGTAAATATAGAAATCAGGGCCGAGATTACCGAAAAAAAAAACATAGTCAACATTATCAAACTGTAAGATGAAATATAGTTCAAGAGTACCACACATAAATTGAAACAGCAGCTTAGAAATCGACACCAATATTAAATCGGTGGACCGACTTAGGTCATATGAGCCTTTCCATGTCGTTTCTTCCATTGTTTGGACTGCGTCTCGGTTGACTCTCCTGCATCCTCACACTTTTCAAAAGTTGTATCTGTTCGTGCTGCTTTTTCGAAATTGTCCACTACCACATTGTTTTCCTGAACTGGTATGGCTACTGTTCCCTTAATTACTTCGTCTCCTTTGGTGGACTCATCTGGTTGCTCGCAAAAGGACTCCTAAATTTATGTCCTAGTTGTGTCAGTAATTGATCCGAATAGGGACTATTGTGTTGCATCTTAAATGAAACAAAGAAGGGAAAAAATAGTGAAACAGCAGCTTACCGTTGCACTCACGGGATTCTTTGACACCATTGACACCGAGGCAGAATTCCCTGCTGCTGCTTCGTCTACTACTTCCATTGCCTGCACCTACAATGTTGTTATATTCGTCCTATATTAAAATGAAAAACCATGCTAACTCTATGACTGCGTAGGTTTAGTGAGTACCGTCTGTGTAGTAGTTTTTGTAGTCATCAGATTTCTCCATGTCAGCTTATTTGCTTCATTACCACACATATCTATGACTGCGTAGCATTTTGAATTCTATCTAATGTTGAATGCTTGCGTGATCCTGAGTTTGAAAATATACTCTTTCTCTATAACAGCACGGAATTCTTGGGGAGGTAGACCGTTTGGACTTGACTCCTGCACTTACATCATAAGTCAGTACTGTTGCGTAGTAAGTTGTGTAAAATGCTAAAATGATGGGGTAGGATAAACTCATACCGTCCTTTCGTCTAGGAGCTCCTTTGCCGTCTTCCCAGTTTTGCCATTTGGTCGTCCCAAATTATAATGTCCACAAATTCACACATGTCGTCAAACACAATGAATTTCACCTGGTACCTGCTTAAATGTACTCACTGTTAGTACACAAATCAAAAATACTAATTGGGAAGTAGTGAATGTTTATGGCAGCGTGACCTCATCACGGGCTCCCTCATAGCCAAGCCGATGAATCGGCAATCTTTTGTCTCACAGTACCACATCCCGTTCTCATTTTCCGACATCTTATACCTGCATTCTCCACACGAAGAGTAGCACCATTCTTTTGTTGTGTCCATCTCATATATGATTGCTAGTGTAACAAACGCCCCAGCCTACATAAATGTTATCTACAGTTAATTTTGTCCAAGGTATACTGTAGGTATTTATAGCTACTTTTTCAAATCTTAGTATAATGTCTTCCTTTGTAGAAATATAAGAGTAATAATATAAGAGATATATATATATATATAAGAGTAAAATAATTCTTCGTGCTATTTTTAATCTCCGATAGTGACTTGCACTTAGATCCAGTGAGTATGTTGTGAGGTCGGTGCACGTAGTCGGCACACCAGTCTTCCATCTATCGGGTCCGGATAAGGCTGGGTAACTAAAATGATGTAGTATTGTGAGTAAGTTGTTCGGTAAAATTCAAGTTTACTGGACTGAATTAAGGCAGATGTGAACTTACTTTTTTTGGAATGTAAACATCTCTTCAATTTTAGGATTAACCAATATCTTAGATGCATCACGGGTCGTAATACTAACTTCATCTGAGAAAATTAACCAATCTATGTGTTATTCTACTGGGACGTACTCACGTTCTTTATTATCCTACTTCGTGTAACAGTAGTGAAGTCGTTTGTTAAAAAAATTGCACTCCTTTTGTAGAAATAAACAATAGATAAATATGAATATGTAGTATTTTATACCTTTCCACTCAATGCGTTTCACATGCCTTAGTACTAAGATCAGTCTGTCCTTCCGCATGAACCCGTTCACAATTGATACTATATCCGATATAAATGGTCCGAACACGGAGCATGTTATCTGTTCTTTCCTGTATACAGGAATTTTTTTTAGAACACAATTAAGAACTAAGATGACATTTAGATCAGTAAGAATATTGCTAACTGTGTATTCTCCAAGACAATTGACGTCCAATTGTAGCCTTTTGCTGACGTTTGAATAAAGTTGTAATCAATAAATTTTCCAATGACGTCTGTGATATTGAGAAACGCAAACAGTTAGTAGGTGCATGTGGATATGTATAAATGAGTATTTCAGTAGACTATTTATTGTCTCACCTATATATAAGTCGTTGGGAACGTTTCTTGCTATAATATCGTCATATTCAGTAAAATTGTACACACACATTGGGATATTCGGATCGGGTGCAATTCCATCGCCTTGGTACTGAATTCAACCCAAATTCTGCACTTGTGAGCTGTTGCTTTTTCCGTGCCAACATTAGACGAAACTGAAAACTTTGAAATGTTGTAGATGTGTCCTTCTTTAAACCCGTTACTGAATGCTGACACTAATTTCTATTTGATCGACGCTTGAATTGCGCTGTCCTGTTTACATAACGTATCCGGTTAACATCGAACAAAAGGTTAATATTACGGTTACAAAAAAAAGGACGGGAGAACTTACCGAGCTATCCACCAAGATTAGCTCAATTCCGAAAGTTATTGGTTTCTTGCCTATTTGGGACACGTCGGTATCCGGCTTTTTTGACGTACGCAGCCACTTCCTCATAATTCGCACCGTTATTTGGACGTATCTCATTGATTCTGTAATTTATGGAATCGTGACCAACTTACATTGAAACACCATAATTTGTGATTTTTGATTGTATATGTAATTGTAAAGTGTATACTCAGTTTTCTCTGAATTTTTGCACAGTAGTTGTGAGCACACCAAATTCTCTCCAATGCTTTTATAAGGAGAGTAACTTGTTAGCAGTTAGTTTTAAGCAGAGAAGTTATTATTATTATTTTTTACTTGGGTAGTGGGTAGTTCTTAATCTCTTATCTCTTAATTTTCTTAATTATGAATTCTGAATTCTGAATACAGTTACCTACCAAGAAACCGCCGTTAACAGTTACCTCCCAGTATAAACTGCTCATTCTTCATCCTTCATCCCTCATTCACACAATGCTCCATCCACGTGGGCGCATGAGAGCACGACACATCAGATCCATGTCATCAATGCTAATGTGGATGAATAAGAGGACTCCAAATGCTGCTGTTCTTATATATTAGGGATTGGTGGTCATATTCATGAAGTAAAGCAATCGAAATGTGAATACAAACTCCCAAATGTCTTTTTATCATCTCTCCATGGCTTTATATATTTTTTTAAGTTATACTATGATGTTGTTAATGCTATATTTAATATTAACTTTGATTAATCTTTAAGATGAAATAGATGAAAATATAATATATTATTTTTTATTTATAATAGGAAGTTCTTAATGCAAGATAATATAATGATTAATATTAACTTTAATTGATTATCAAGACAAAAAGGAGATGAAAAGGTAAACCAACCAAACTATTAAGTTATTTTTTTTAGAAAACTATTAAGCTTTCTTAATAACAATAAATTTATATTTTAAGTGAAATATCAAGTTTTGTTTGCCCCAAATAATTGGTAGTCATTGGTATTTTACTTAAACCAACAGTCAAAATATTTGTAACACCCCTGATTTTTATAAACTAGATTAAAGCCCGTGCGCTGCACGGATTAATGGGCTTAATTACATTGATGATGTATATTTGTTAAGTAAGAAACTTAATCAAGCTATATCATTATAGTAATAAATAAAATGATCACGTGATATTAGTAATCAAACTTAATTTCAGCTAAGTTTACAGTCTTAATCGAAGAACGAATTAATTTTTTGGTTGATATAAAAAAATGAAAGATTAATCTTATTTATAATATGAGATTCTATCGCCTCATCATAATTTTTCGATATAGGATAATTTACTCAAGGTTTATAGTTTTAAGATCCGCTTTTAAGACCCAGAAAAACGCACGATTACTCTTATTTATAATATAAAATCATCACCTTATTTTAATTTTTTCGATGTGAGATAATTTTAGGTTTGTAATCTTTTTAAAAGTTTTTTAAGACTCAAAAGATTGTTGGTTGATATTTAAAATCGAAAGATTACTCATTTATGATACAAAATTCCATCACCTCATCATAATTTTTCGATGTGGTATAATTTACTTAATTAAGTTTATAGTTTTAAGAGCTATTTTTAAGACTTAAAAGAGTTTATTTTTATATCTAAGTTAAAGGATAGATAATTACTTTTTATTTATAGAATCGAATTTGATCATGTTATTAGAGTATATGTTTTTGATGAATGATTAGTCTTATTTATATAATAAAAAAATTCACCTTATTATAATTTTTCGGAATTTCCTCATCTCACCATAATTTGGAGAAGTGGTTACTTTTATTTGTAATAGAATTCTATCGTCTTATTATAGTCTCAAAAGTTTTTTAAGACTCAAAAGAGAGGAAGTATAATTTTTCGATGTGCGATACTTTACCTAAGTATATAGTCTAACAAATAATTAGTCTTATTTATATTATTTCGTCTTATTCAACGGCTTATTTATATTATTTATATCATCTTATGGATCTAAAAAAAATAGTCCGATTTGAACAAGTAACGAAGAAATGGCAGCCGTTTGAAGTCGAGTGTGCGATGCTGTGACCTACAGCGCTACTCGATCGAGTGTCTTACTGCACTCGATCGAGTGCCACTCCATGAAGCTCCTGCCCATATTTTGAGGTGTCACTCGATAGAGTGTCATCAGGCACTCGATCGAGTGCATCCAGTTTGGGCCGCGCGTCATTCTTATTTCGACTTAGAGTTTTGGGCCTGCTTTTGAGTCCAACTGATACTCTTTATATATCAGTTGTCTGACTCTTGTTTGAGACATCTTTATCTTTTCTTTTACCTTCTTGTGCACACTTTTCATTATTTTAGTTTTCTTAGTCTAGTTACTTTGCGAGATACATTGAACCTAGTTCTCCGTCTCAGATCTTGAATTCTCCGGTATTATTATTCTTAATTTCAATTCCAATTTAGTTTTGTGCTTTATTTTCCATCTTAAATCATTCTTCGTATTGCTTTATCGTTTTCTAGTGTAGATTTATTATTGCTTTCTGTAGATTAATTCGTATCATTTATATTATGTTTAATTGCAATTCGTATTGTGTTAATTTAATTATTCCTAATATGCATAGCTAAATTTAACCTAGGGTTTAAGGGGATCGATGCGTATTATTAGAGTTATAGTCAATTGACCTGTTTCTAATCGTATGAACTATCGCCTGAATATCGTTTTAATTCTGATTAATTGTTTGACGCATAATTCAATTAATTAGTATCGCAAATTAGGACTTTTCGCCGACCGGGTTAAGAACTAATTAGGCCACGATAGTTTGGGTAGACTGACTTAATGCTAGCGACCGCAGGTTAAGTTTAGATTTAAAGGTTGTAGTGTACCGACCGGACCTGCACCTTAGGTAGTTCGATTATTGACCTGTTAGTTGACTCCCTGACCCGAGTAATATTCATTGTGAACCTGAGATCCTAGACATTTCCCTTATTGATTTACCTATTAGTAATTAGTTATTAGCCTACCAAAACCAACTCAACTGTGACCCATAACCTAGAGTCAAAATCTTAGGAATAGACAACTAAATTTTGTCTCCTTGTGGTTCGACCCCTGACTTCACTATCTACATTAGTTGGTGACCTTAGGGTATTTTTGATTAGGGATACGACTAACCCTTGTCAACGTGATCTACTGATTTCTGAAATCCCACAACAGTACGTTTGGGATAGAACGAAGAAGGGATGGAAACGTAGGCAGAGGGGAATTACAATTGGTCAGTTGCACCATGTGCCTCAAAAATGCGGCGAATTATATTACATGAGATCAATGTTAAACCATATTAGAGGTCCCCACGTGTTCTGAGGATATTCGAACGGTTAATGGTGTTGCGTACCAAATGTTTCAGGAAGCGTGTTACGCCCTTGGATTGGTTAGGGATGACACCGAGTATATTGACGTCATTAAAGAAGCACACTACTGGGAATCGGGTGTCTACCTTAGACATCTTTTCACATCATTGCTCTTATCTGATTCCATGTCAATGCCTCATATAGTTTGGGAGGAAACATGGGCTCTTCTATCCGATGATATTCTCCACAAGCAACGCAGATTTTTGCACAACTCAAGTTAGTTTACTTATTAAGATTTGCTCCTTCAGTATTTGTTCCCATTTCACAAGAGTGAATTTTCCTTTATTTTAAGATTTTATAACATACAATTACATTTTCTTACTCATATTCAATTTAATGCACCGATACACCATTAAAGGCATTATTTACATACGATTATTCTTTTCGACCTATACCTCAGATCAAGAGTTGTCAGACGACGAGATTCAAAACTTAGCACTGCTTGAAATCGAGGCATCATTGCGAAGCAATGGCTGTAGCCTAACTAGATTCGAGGGCATGCCTATCCCTGATGCGTCAATTGCTGCCTATCTGGGGAATACACTGGTACGAGATGAACTTGCGTACGATAGGGAGGCTCTGAAACGTGAATATGAATTGGCGTTGCCTATGATGACTACCGAACAACGATCGGTATTTCTTGAAATAAGTGACGCGGTTTCAGCTAATCGAGGTGTTGTATTCTTCCTATCCGGTTATGGTGGGACAGGGAAGACATTCATTTGGTGTGCTTTATGTGCTGCATTGCGTAGCAAGGGCCATATTGTTCTCCCTGTTGCATCGAGCGGAATTGCTGCTACATTGATTCCCGGTGGTAGGACGGCTCATTCCAGGTTCAACATTCCAATCAATATTGTTGAGACTTCGACGTACTCTGAAATTAGGCCAGGTACGGACTTGACAGAGCTAATAATGAAGGCAAGTCTCATTATTTGGGATGAGGCACCAATGACACATAGGCATAGCTTTGAAGCTCTTGATCGTAGCTTGAAGGAAGTGATGCGTGTTGTTAATCCAAGTAATGTTGACCTTCCTTTTGGTGGAAAAGTTGTGGTCTTTGGAGGAGACTTTAGGCAAATACTACCAGTTGTTTCTAGAGGTAGTAGGTCAGATATCGTGCATGCAACCCTATGTTCATCATATTTATGGTCATCATGCAAGGTTTGTTTTTTCGTATGTGCACATCTCTTTCTAAAGTTCCTTATTAAGTGTCCTTTACATGTTATTTGGATAACGTTCCTATATTTCTGTAATTTTTTCCTCATTTTTCTCTACCATTGTTATAAAAACTATATAGGTCCTCCATTTGCCGCAGAACATGCGCTTACAAGTTGAGAGTTTCCCTACTAACGCACATGAGATACGCGAATTCTCTGACTAGATATTGAGAATTGGTGATGGGATAGAAGGTGGTTCCAATGACGGTGAGGTTGATGTCCACTTTCCAGAGGAAGTACTTATACATAATGTCGACGATCCTATTGCAGCAATAGTGTCATCCACGTATCCTGATCTTTCGAGACGCATGTGGGAGGCTGACTATTTTCAACAGAGAGCGATTCTAGCTCCTACACATGAATTTGTGGAATTAGTAAACGACTACGTGTTATCTCTTATTGATGGCCAAGAGGCGGTATATATGAGTTTTGATGAGGTTTGCATGGATGAATCAACTTCACCTTGCCCTGATCCCGACTCAATTGACCCACCTGCATCCCAACCTGATCTTCACTCAACCGAATTTCTAAATAGCATTAAGTGCTCCGGTGTGCCTAATCATGAACTCCGGTTAAAGGTGAGTGCTATGGTCATGCTTATTAGGAACATTAACCAATTCCATGGCTTATGCAATGGAACACGGTTACAAGTTACTGACCTAGGAAAAAAAGTTATTCGATGTAACGTGCTAACAGGTAGCCACAAAGGTGATAAGGTCTACATCCCTCGATTTTCTCTATCTCCATCCTGCTCAGCCAAAGTCAAGGGCAGTCATTGACTCATGTAGGTCTCTACCTTATGAAGCCTGTTTTTTCGCATGATCAATTATATGTTGCTTTGTCAAGGGTCACTAGCAAGCGTGGATTGAAGATTCTTATTTTTGATAAGGAAAAGCGCACTTCTAACAGTACTACAAATGTTGTATATCAATAAGTTTTCCAACATTTATAATTTAGTTTGGTGTTTTATTTACATAGATTTACATTTCCATGCATATTGATTGTATTTTCGCTACTTCAATGTCACATCGCTCTTAAATTACCTAACTCACAACTACATAAGTGTATATATATATATTCCCTCCGATCGCCTATTTTCTTCCCCTTTCCTTTTATCTTGATTTTGGCATCTTGACACTGTTAATAAGTAGTGAACTGCGTTGTTTTGTCCACCTAATTGTAGAAAGAATTGTTGATCACGTAATTGTAAAAAACAACTATTTATATCAATCAATATAATTATCTTTGTTAATGCCGACCGTGCAATGTTGCACGGGTCAAAACTAGTTTTTAATATATGATAATCCATTTGAATTTGCATTATTGTCTGTGGATTCTAATTTTAGTTCGAAATTTTATCTTCGGGATTTATTTTATTTACCTAAATTATGCGAAGCCAATGACTGCATGCTAAATCTATAAAAAAAAATTTCAAGTATATATAATATTGTAGACACCCACATTTGGCTGCTAGGTGTCTATAGCAGTTTCCAAAAAACACCCGATGATGATCGGACGCAAACGTGTTTCCACACGCTCGGATATGGGCTCGAAACAATTAGTTTCTGGCTTGGGCTTTTTACGGAGTATATATCTCACAAAACCGACCTCAGATTCAGGCCCAGTGGGTCGTTTCCAATCAAATAAGACTAATTTGGGTCAAAATCGACGCCGGAAATAAAACCGTCTTTTAGAGACCGGGTCAAACTCCGGTCAAAGTCATTTTCGAAACACAAAAAATGGTCATGCCAACATCAAAGGTCCAACCCAAATACAAAACCCACAAAATATCCAACCCGAGGTCCAAAAGACCGGACCCCTTCGCCTCAGCTGACCCACTCGATCGAGTGGACCCTCAAATAGGCCTGTCTGCGGCTGCTTTGGGCCACTCGACCGAGTCAGCAGGGCACTCGGTCGAGTAGCCCTAGCTCGGGTAGGGGGAGCATTCCTATATATACACCCCTTATGCATGCAATTTGCCCATCTTTTTTACCTACAACTTTCACCTTCATAACACAACTCTACAACCCTAATCAACACTCAAGAACCCTAATCCTAAACCCTAGCATCTAGGAATCAAACCCTAAACCACCATAACTCCGTCTACATCTCGATACTCCCGTGCAAGCCACAACTAACGAGTCCCATCCGAGAACAAGAAACATGTAGGTTGAGGATGAAATAATCCTGATTTCTTCTCTCTTTCTCTCCCTCTTCTCGTCCGTCCTCTCTTTTCGTCATCGTCTTCTATTTATTCGTATTGTCGCGTTTATAATATCGATAGTACTACTAATATAAGACATTAAAATACTTGCGAATTCGTGTCGAGCGTGAATGATGACGGGATAAGGAAATCCGAATATACAAGGGTGCTTCACCCGACGTTGCCGGTCGCTTATCCCGACACCCCGAACGCTTGATTGTTGAAGCAAGTCAACCTCAACAAAATTGTCTCTTTTTATTCTTGTCGCGTCATTGTCATCATCTTAAATATCACATATGCATCGATTCTAAAACATTTTTTTAATTAAGTCGAAACCTGTTGATGCGGATCCGACATCACACAATCCGTAAGGATTTATCGCGATGTCGGGATGCGGAGGGAATCAAGTCGAGTCCTTTTAAATTCAAGCAAGTATAAAGTGTCGATCTATTAGATTCGATACCAACTCAATAGTTGGATGTCGAATCTAAACGATTTAGTCAACTAATTTAACTAATACGATTTTCGTTGATGCTAAAATAGTCGTCACCTAATTCGATAGAATTAATTACGACACTATAAACGCGGAGATAATCTATATCGTTTTAGTTTAATTTAAACGATTTACAAACGTATTTTCTAGATCTCGCTCTAAATATTCGATATCGATTCAATAATCGAATATCGGATACGATGAGTATCGAAGTCCGAGTCGGGCATAAATCATACAATATTTATGTCCAATTCAATGAAGTCATCGATTTTTCAAATTCAAAAAGCAATTTCGAAATCGACAATCAATTGCGAAGCGAACCCTAGTTCGTACAGAGGTCACTCGACCGAGTGCCGTAGGCCACTCGATCGAGTGACATCCAAAATAACGAGGTTGAATGCATTTTAAGGACCACTCAGTCGAGTATCTCAATGACTCGATCGAGTGGCGACCTACTCGATCGAGTCTCTTCGTGACTCGGTCGAGTAACACCTCAAATTCTGGGCAGACCCCTTTTCCGCACACTCGGTCGAGTCCTTCAATGACTCGATCGAGTGCCCTCTCATCACGTCAAAACGTTAGCCCTAAACACATTTCGAGCCTCATAAAATATTCTTTATGACTTCGGATAACACGTGTCAAGTCAATCACGTGATTTATTACTTCTAAAATCATGCATCATGTTATTTACATCATTCTATAGCATTTTTACATTATTCGCAAACCGTTATTATCGTTATCATCGTTACTAACATGTTTGTTTCTATTTTTGTCAATTTATTCTCGTTATTTCTTTTATTGTACTTAAAGAATCTCGCATGCTAAATACAACTTTGACGTTAAATTTAGATGCATTAAATCGACTTAGCAACTCATTCAAATTCTCGCACGTTTAGGTAAAACATTGTTTGCATATCATCTCATCGTATTACTAACACGCGCATTAAAACGTCAAAAGATATCTTAGTAGAGGCCGCTAATGTGCGGGCGGGGTTGGGTGTTCTTTGTGAACTTCCCAACACGTACCATCACCCCTTACTCAAAACCTCGGTTTCCGGATGCCCGAAATCGTTGGTGCACGAGAGTCATTCAATACACGGTATCCGATAATGTCGGTATCGGTATCAAATGCAAAGGGACGAGCCCAATAAACTCTGACATTCGAACGGGCCCGAACTCCCACAAAGTTCGGTGGCGACTCCACTTCAATTTAAATTTCAATTCGACCCATCTCATATGGAGATTCATTCGCCTCCCTAAACCCGCGCGTGGCCGCGTCGGGGTGGACCTATGTCATGTCCACAAATATTATATTTTTATTGATCTTTATATTAATTATTATGTTTATAGACACATTTCAAGATAACATTAAACTCTTTGTTTTTCTTATAGGAGTGAACTTTTAATTATATTCAAAGTGGAAGTAATATACAAAAAATGATTGAGAGGAAATTGCAATATTTTGAGTGTTAATTTAAAGTAACATTTTAAAGAGTACAAGTTGTTTGGGTAATGTATTTACTATTTACTGTTTGAATCTCAAGGTAATGAATATTATATATTTTAATCACAAAAACAAAATACATATATAAAAATAGGGAAAGTGAATATAGTAATTTAACAAACAAAGTATAGAGTTAGTATAAATTAAAAAAAAGTGAAAATGAATATCTCCATGATTTTCACGATATTAAAAAACTAGGTCCAATTTGTTGAAGGGACGTGCATAAATCCATGTTTAGTGATACTTTTACAAAAAAAAATATTAAGGTTAAAATAAATAAAGGACATATCATTGAAATTGATCGATGTATAAGTTCTGTAGTTTAGTGACATTGTTGAATTAGTGAGATTGATGTGTATAATAATCGGTGACGACCTAAAATTTTGGACCCAAATATTAAAATTGAAACTAAATTCAAAGCGTTTACTATCCGCTTAGGCATGCAAAAATTGTTCGGCACGTATTTTTGAACCAACATGTACAATGAATGAAAGACTTGCTCATGATTATCAAGAATCCGTACACACAATTTTCAAACGGATAAACCTGTGAATTTTACGGGTCACATACCCGTGCATCGAATTAGTATGCTGATTTTTTTTTGATATTTTCGTATCGAATTGTAATACAAAATAGGGTTGCTTGCATAATCACTACATCTATGTAAAATGATGCATGCACCAAAGTATAAACAAACAACTTCATGATAAGAGTAAAATAAAAGGATAAAAAAGAAAAATAACAAGAATAACAAGGGATATACTCCGTATATAAAACAAGCACAACCCCGTACTCTATTAAAATTCAAACAAACCATCCCCATCCAACTTTTATCTAATACTTCGTATCAACTTCTAATAAGGCCACATGTGTGGACATGACATAGGTCCACCCCGACGCGGCCACGCGCGGGTTTGGGGAGGCGAATGAATCTCCATGAGATGGTCAAATGGAAATTTAAATCGAAGTCGGAGTCGCCACCGAATTTTATGGTTATTCGGAACCGTTCGAGCCCACTCTATGTCGTAGTGGGCCGTGTACAAAATACGGCCAATTTCCGATGTCAGAGTTTATTGGGCTCGTCCCTTTTGCATATCGATATAGATGCCGACTTGAGCGGTTAATCGTATATTGAATGACTCTCGTTGCCAATGGTTTCGGACATCCGGAAACCACGGTTCTGAGTAAGGGGTGAGGGTACGTGTTGGGAAGTTCACTAAGAACACCCAACCCCGCCCGCACATTAGCGGCCTCTACTAGGATATCGAATGACGTTTTAATGCGCGCGTTAGTAATACGATGAATGATTATGCAAACATTGTTTTCTAAGCATGTGAGGAATTGAATGGGTTGCTAAGTCAATTTAATGCATGAAAATTGATTAATGTCAAAGTTGAATTTAACATGTGAGATTCGTTTTAGTATAATAAAACAAATGAAATAAAAGGATGAATTTGCTACAAAACAAACAAACGAGTTAGTATCGATTTGTGAATAATAATAGCAAATAAATATGCGAAATCGAGAAAATAAATATTAATCAAAATCTGAAAAATATTGTTGAAAAGACGTTGTTTTGTATAAAAAACGATGTTCGAAAAATAATAAAAAAAAGAACGAAAAGAGTGCGTCGGGACAGCCGGCCGCGCGGCTCGCCCGGGTCGCCGGCGAGTCGCGTGGCGGTCTGTTTCGGGAACGGTTTTTTGAAAACTCGATGTTTTTATTAAATCGCGCATGAATATTGCATGATTCGTACTCGACTTAATATTATCGATATTCGTTATATTCGATAGTTGACTACGAAATCAATATCAAATATTTGGAATAGTTTTAGAAAAGATGTAAATTTTAGAAATCGTTTCGTAGAATAAATAATAAAACGAACGAAAAAATAAAAAAACGGTCCGGATTGCGAGCCGTCCGGTTTTGTGTTTTGTTCGAAAATTGTTATTTTGATGAATCGCGTACAAATTATGAATTAATTTGTATTCGATCCACGTTTTCGATATTCGTCGTATCCGATATTCGATTATCAAATCGATATCGGATATTTAGAATGAAAAAGGTTTTGTAAAATAATTTGTTTTGAACGAAAAGTAAAAGAAAAGGATTTTAATGTAACGATTTTTTTGATATCGTCGAAACCTTAATATAATTCTTTTCGATACGATATTCGATTATAGAAAAATCGATATCGTATGTTTAAGAATTTTCGTTATGAAAATAGTTTTTCGTTAATAACGATATTAGAAAAAGAAGAAAAAAAACGACTCTTGACCCGTAAAAAGACACGACGGACGAAGGGGAGAAGAGGAGAGAAAGGAAGAAATCGGGTTTGGTACACCCTCAACCTACATGCTCTTGTTGACTCGGATCGGAGCTCGTCGGAATGTGGCTAGGCACGGGAGCGTCGAGTGATGTTAGGTTCGGTTTAGGGTGGCTCGGTTTGACGGGTGAAGGTGTCGGGTATCGGGGCCGGTTTCCTTCGGGTTTTGGATGTATTATCGGTTTCTCGATGCTAAGGAATTATGTGTGTCGGGATGATAGAAAGTTGATATGTATTATTGTTGATAAAAATCGTGTGTGTATTGCTGAAAAATCGTGTTTTTTGTGTTGGATGCAAGGGGCTATTTATAGGAAATTCCCGACCTTGACTTAGGAGAGTTTGACTACCGCTTAGGATAGGAAACGTAGGAATCTGAGGGAAATAAGAATTCCGCTTTCTTGTGAGGGAAGAAAGGGGACACGGCTGTTTTTGGGCTGTTTCGGCCGAGTGTTTTACACTCGGTCGGATACTCGAATCGATTTTTGAATAGGATTCCCGTTTGAGCTAGAATTACCGCTTGAGTAAGAAGCTGAGGAGAACGAGAATTCCGTTTTCTTGTAAGAGAAGAAAAGAGGAAAACCGGCTGACTTGTGTATTACCCGGCCGAGTGTTTGCACTCGGTTGAGTGTTTGAATCGGTTCTCAGATAGGATTCCTACTCGAGATCGAATTCTACCTTAAACGGAATTGTTTATTGCTTTGTGTAACTGATTTTTGTAGAATTGGAGTCCGAATAGGACGTGTGAGACCTCACGGTCAGCCTACGAGTTTTGAAAAATATTTTTGACCGGGTTTTGACTCGGTTGCTAAAAGACGGTTTTACCCCTGGTGTCGGATTCGACCCAAATTAGTGTTATTTGACTCGAAACGACCCACTGGGCCTGAATTTGAGGTTGGTTTTGTGAGATTTGTACTCCCTAAAATGTCTAAACCAAATGTCCATATTACGAGCCCATTTCCGAGTACGTCAAAGCACGTTAACGTCCAATCATCATCGGGTGTTTGTCGGAAACTACTATAGACACCTGGCGGTCAAAATGTGGGTGTCTACAGAGCCCCCACTCTGACTGAGGCTTGGACAGGGCGAAAGTCAGAGTAGCCACCAGGTCAATCAAGGATTAAAACCTGGCAGCTTCCGGTCGGGTCGTTTAAGGTCCATTGACCTGCGTGGAGGGCCCGCCAGCCATGGATTAGAAATGTACCTGAACTGATGATGATAACTCCGTGGGGAATTGAATTTGTCGCATAAGACTTAAAATGGGCCTGTATGTGGGCTCATCTTGTTAAATACCGCTGGGGAGTTATGCAAATCGCATGGTCCTGCTTGAGTCGTCCTGTACATATTTATGCAAAATAGCAAAGTTTTGCATGTAATATTTGTAGGAAAAAATGACTCGTGCTGGGGAATAAAAATGATTTTTGCTGCATTTTGAAATCGAAGTCCTGAAAGCAACTCACGTGCAAGGAGATAGGTTTCCAAAATTGAAAGAGGTGGAAAAGAAATTTGCCGTTTAAATAGACTGAAATTTGACCTTGTCGAAACGGACTTTTTATTTCAAATGGCTAATTTTTTTGCAAATTTTAAAATGAGAATTTGAAAAGAGAGGCCTACCGGCAGACTTTTCTCTGGACGTGACAGGACGAGTTGACAGACACGACTTGGACTCTCTAAGGGTTGGACCGTGACTTGGTAAGGAGGGGGGCCACCTAAGATGACAAGACTCTTAAGTTGCGCTATTCCGTAGCCTAGGCGAGTGAAAAACGGTCGAATCCTCAGAATAGGAAGGATGTGCTATGGGGGGATTGCAATAGTCTTTAATGAGACTGTTTTGGCATGACAGGACTTTTAGCAGTAGCAATGCCGTAGTCTAGTGCTCTTCTGGATTTTTAATTTTTGGGTACATTTCCAAGGTGGGTATTGCCTCGAGTCCTGACAGATTCTTGTCTTCGACTGAGCCGAGTACTAGGACACACTACAGAAAGGAGGCTAGATTTTTTGAATTTATCTGGATTTTGTGAGTGGATGGAGGTCTTTTGGCTAAAAGAGCCCCCAGGATGACAAAGCTAACTGTCGAGAACATGACAGTGTCGTGACCGGAATGATGGTGCTTTTTGAATGTGTGTCAATGTGGGTGGTTGCGCCTCTGTTGAAAAGCTGCTTACGTATTCACGTGTGGTGAAATCAAACCAAGCCGTAGTTCAGTGGGTTATGGTGCCTAGTTTATTAGGGCTTTGTGTGTAACTAGCCATAGCGATGGTGTAGGCTAGATGCATTCTCAGTGATGTCTTGATCAAAGGGCTAGAATGGTTAGGATATTGATCCTGTGACTGTGAGCGTTCTCCGGGATAGCCCCCAGAGGTGGTGTAAACTATTTGGGCATGTTCTATGCCGACCGCAAGTTGAGTTCCCGTGTTTTGGGGTTGGTAACTGGTTGGAATGAGAAGAATTGGGATGGGATTTTAACGAGTTCTGCTCTCGGGGATTTTAACGAGTTCTGCTCTCGGGGATTTTAACGAGTTTTGATCTCGGGGATTTTAACGAGTTTTGCTCACGGGGATTTTAACGAGTTTTGCTCTCGGGGATTTTGACGAGTTTTGCTCTAGGGAGATTTGACGAATTTTGCTCTCGGTGGATTTGATGAGTTTTGCTCTCGAGGGATTTGACGAGTTTTGCTCTCGGGGGGATTTGACGAGTTTTGCTCTCGGGTCTTTGTATGATGATTGTGAATTCTGTTATGTAAAGGGGAAGTCGAGTAAAATGGCTCGAACTTTGATCGGGATAAGTTTTGATAATGCGAGATCTGATTTCCATGTCTGGCCCTAATGGTTAGGGGTATCTTATGGAGCTTGAATCCTCAAAATTCCGGGCTGTCTCTGGCCTGGGTCTCGGGAAGGTCTTGAGGGTTGTAATGTGGGAAGGCTAAATGTGGTGTTAGTTGACCAGCTCGATTATCTCTTCCTTATTTGATGGCATGAGTATTAATAATTTTGAATTGATCGTTTTCACTACGGTCATGATTTTTTGAATATTTTTTGGTTGACCTCTTAGCCCCGGTCTCGGAATTCTTCATTTGGATTGACCGCTTAACCTCGGTCATGGGTGCCTCTTTTTTTTTTGATAATGGCCTGCTTTTTTGTTTTGGCCTTTTGCTTTTTCTTGTATTGGACTTTTTTTCCTTGGACTCTTGATTTTTTTTGTCCAGTTTTTCCTTTCATGGCCAGCTCTTTTATTTTGGCCTTTTGCTTTTTTTTCGGCTGGTCAGACTAACACCTAAGGTAGGGATCGGTTAGTCTTATTGGATTGGTGTTTTATTGTGGGAAATGGGCTTGCCTCCCGTCTTTAACCCAAACTAGGAGATTACCTAGATTTGTCATAGGATTCGATACTGCTCCTGCTAAGGGTAGTTATGTGACTTTCTATACCAGGCATGGAATAGGTAAAAGGAAAACACGGGCTCGGTTTCCTGCAGTCATTATAGATGTGCCTATAATAGTCACGTGCGTGTGCTCACAGTGTATGACAGTGTTCATCATGTTCTCGGAAACACATAAGGAAATTATAGATGAGAGATTGAAAAGCTGGCTTTATTGAATTTTGAAAAAAGAGGACAGAGTACAACTGACTCTGACTTTGAAATTGAAAGAAATAGAACATCCTAGACTCGGACTCAGACTCGGACTTAAACCAAATCTAGACTCTCAGATAGTGTTGTCAATTCAGCTTCTAAGGACTCAAGTTGATGTCCAGTATAGCCTCCAATAGACGCTTCACCCAGATCTTCATTTTGTCGAAGATCATCTTCAATCCTAATGCCCATTTCGGTAAGCACTGCAAAGTTTGAAATGCCGGCATACCTAAGATGGACGCGGTAGGAAGGGAGGAGGTTGTTGATGAACGCCTCCACTAGTGTCTTCTCGTTGGGCTTGTCTACCAACTTCACACTTTCGGCTCTCCACCTTTGAAGGTATTTGGTGAAACCTTCCTTAGGCTCTTGGGCCATAACCTCCAGAGTACGCATGGTAATCTGGATCTCAGCGTTATCCGCGTAGTTTCGCGCGAATTCCGTTGCGACATCGTCCCAGGTTCTGTATTTCTTGGGATCAAGCCTGTAGTACCAGGCTTTCGGGTGCTTTTCCAGAGAGGAAGCGAAGAGATGCTTGAACATGGTCGATTTGACCCCCTTAACAGCCATAAAGTCCTTGAAAGCTCGAATATGGAGTATCGGGTCTTCCGTCCCGTCAAACATTGGTAAGCCTGTTAAGTTGAGGTTAGCGGGCAGTTCATTGGTCAAGGGCGAGTAGGTACGAGCATTTTCCGTGAGGATGGTGTTTCTGGTGGTCGAGTGGACCTGTTCTTCAAGTTTGCGAACGACGCTGACCAGTTCAGCTATGGGCCCAGTAGTTTCATTCCTGACCTTAAGAGTCCTTTGCTCCACGGCACTCAAACGGGTGGCAATGGTCGTTTGTTCGGCCCTGATAACCGTCAATTGGGCTTCAAGCTCAGCTAGAGAGGTTGTCAATTGGTCCAAAGTTTCTTGCATTTTCTGGCGTCTGGTTACCGGTGGCTTGTCTGTAAGAGTACCGCGTAATCAGAGAAGTTGCTTCGGAACTCAATTTCACCAAGGCATAGGAAATAGCGCGAGAGGAGAGACGACTCCAGTTTGACTCGGGTTAGACTCTCTAAGACAAATGTGTAGGGTACGATTCTCAGAGTGACTGTGATTAATCGCCCCGTCGGAGAATAGCCCCCAAGTGAGACTAAGGACTTTGATAGGACCCAGATGGTGTGGCATCTAAGTGACTCGAAAGTGGGGTACGTGAGCCAACACGTGTAAGACTTGATCCTTAGAGCAAACGCGGTTGATCGCCCCGCTAAAGGGTAGCCCCCGAGTGGGACTGAAGACTTTGTTAAGACTCGAGTGAGTGACCGTTAGACGTAAGGACCGTGAACCTTTTGTTATAGGGCTATGCCTTGTAAAAGGTTGACTCGGAAAAGACACTTAGACGGGTGACTTGTGAAAAGGTGGGCCTTCCTCAGGATTTGGCTATGTGGGTTGGGCCTTGTTCGAAGGAAGATTCACGTGAGACATTCCCAGACTTTAGACTCGATTGTGTAAATGGGCCAATCTTTGTAGGAGTATGTCCTACGTAGGTGGGCCTTGCCTTAGTAAAATAAGGCGGACTAGGATGGGGGAAAATCCGTGATGTAAGATCGACGGAGTTTCGACGCTAGAGACTTCTACGACTTATGACACGACCCGACACTACTAAATACGGGAAGTCCTAAGAAGAGAAAGTTTTGAAATATGATATTGAAAGCCCGAGTAAAAATCGGGGAGAAAAATCCGGCCCTTTTTGGAAAAAGAAAAAAGAAGTGGGCCGAATGACGGGTTTTGAAAGTTTCGAAAATATTTTCGAGTTTTGAATTGGGCATAATACCGGCTAGAAAAAGGCTATTTTGAGTAAAATCATAAGTCCTAAGTTCGGTATATGACCGGGGTTTTGAAATTGGATATTTTGAAAAGGATGCAAATTTTGAAAAATGACGGTTTTGAAAAAGATGATGTGGATTAAGTAGCACGTAGTCATGGAAACAGTATAATGACGCCATGTATGCTCTTAAGCTAAGTCTCGGTCGGTCTATAAAGGTCTATACCAGTGTACATAGCCTATCAAGAATCGGGGCGGACTCCCTAACTCGAGTTGAGATTAGGACATGCCGTAAAACCCATATGAATCGGCTAATGGACACCTTTGACATAACCAATTTGGACTATATCAACGGTATAGTGGGACGTCGGTCACGAGTACCGGCCCGGGAAAGTGGGGTTATGCATGAACCGTAAAACTAAAACGCGCATTGTACTAGTCAAACGATTTCTATTCGAGTCTCACCCTGAGGACACCGAAGGTTATTAACTCATCGGAAAATCCCCAGCGGAGTCGCCAAATTGTGGACATGACATAGGTCCACCCCGACGCGGCCACGCGCGGGTTTGGGGAGGCGAATGAATCTCCATGAGATGGTCAAATGGAAATTTAAATCGAAGTCGGAGTCGCCACCGAATTTTATGGTTATTCGGAACCGTTCGAGCCCACTCTATGGTCGTAGTGGGCCGTGTACAAAATACGGCCCATTTCCGATGTCAGAGTTTATTTGGCTCGTCCCTTTTGCATATCGATATAGATGCCGACTTGAGCGGTTAATCGTATATTGAATGACTCTCGTTGCCAATGGTTTCGGAATCCGGAAACCACGGTTCTGAGTAAGGGGTGAGGGTACGTGTTGGGAAGTTCACTAAGAACACCCAACCCCGCCCGCACATTAGCGGCCTCTACTAGGATATCGAATGACGTTTTAATGCGCGCGTTAGTAATACGATGAATGATTATGCAAACATTGTTTTCTAAGCATGTGAGGAATTGAATGGGTTGCTAAGTCAATTTAATGCATGAAAATTGATTAATGTCAAAGTTGAATTTAACATGTGAGATTCGTTTTAGTATAATAAAACAAATGAAATAAAAGGATGAATTTGCTACAAAACAAACAAACGAGTTAGTATCGAATTGTGAATAATAATAGCAAATAAATATGCGAAATCGAGAAAATAAATATTAACCGAAATCTGAAAAATATTGTTGAAAAGACGTTGTTTTGTATAAAAACGATGTTCGAAAAATAATAAAAAAAGAACGAAAAGAGTGCGTCGGGACAGCCGGCCGCGCGGCTCGCCCGGGTCGCCGGCGAGTCGCGTGGCGGCCTGTTTCGGGAACGGTTTTTTGAAAACTCGATGTTTTTATTAAATCGCGCATGAATATTGCATGATTCGTACTCGACTTAATATTATCGATATTCGTTATATTCGATAGTTGACTACGAAATCAATATCAAATATTTGGAATAGTTTTAGAAAAGATGTAAATTTTAGAAATCGTTTCGTAGAATAAATAATAAAACGAACGAAAAAATAAAAAAACGGTCCGGATTGCGAGCCGTCCGGTCTTGTGTTTTGTTCGAAAATTGTTATTTTGATGAATCGCGTACAAATTATGAATTAATTTGTATTCGATCCACGTTTTCGATATTCGTCGTATCCGATATTCGATTATGAAATCGATATCGGATATTTAGAATGAAAAAGGTTTTGTAAAATAATTTGTTTTGAACGAAAAGTAAAAGAAAAGGATTTTAATGTAACGATTTTTTTGATATCGTCGAAACCTTAATATAATTCTTTTCGATACGATATTCGATTATAGAAAAATCGATATCGTATGTTTAAGAATTTTCGTTATGAAAATATTTTTTTCGTTAATAACGATATTAGAAAAAGAAGAAAAAAAACGACTCTTGACCCGTAAAAAGACACGACGGACGAAGTGGAGAAGAGGAGAGAAAGGAAGAAATCGGGTTTGGTACACCCTCAACCTACATGCTCTTGTTGACTCGGATCGGAGCTTGTCGGAATGTGGCTAGGCACGGGAGCGTCGAGTGATGTTAGGTTCGGTTTAGGGTGGCTCGGTTTGACGGGTGAAGGTGTCGGGTATCGGGGTCGGTTTCCTTCGGGTTTTGGATGTATTATCGGTTTCTCGATGCTAAGGAATTATGTGTGTCGGGATGATAGAAAGTTGATATGTATTATTGTTGATAAAAATCGTGTGTGTATTGCTGAAAAATCGTGTTTTTTGTGTTGGATGCAAGGGGCTATTTATAGGAAATTCCCGACCTTGACTTAGGAGAGTTTGACTACCGCTTAGGATAGGAAACGTAGGAATCTGAGGGAAATAAGAATTCCGCTTTCTTGTGAGGGAAGAAAGGGGACACGGCTGTTTTGGGCTGTTTCGGCCGAGTGTTTTACACTCGGTCGGATACTCGAATCGATTTTTGAATAGGATTCCCGTTTGAGCTAGAATTACCGCTTGAGTAAGAAGCTGAGGAGAACGAGAGTTCCGTTTTCTTGTAAGAGAAGAAAAGAGGAAAACCGGCTGACTTGTGTATTACCCGGCCGAGTGTTTGCACTCGGTTGAGTGTTTGAATCGGTTCTCAGATAGGATTCCTACTCGAGATCGAATTCTACCTTAAACGGAATTGTTTATTGCTTTGTGTAACTGATTTTTGTAGAATTGGAGTCCGAATAGGACGTGTGAGACCTCACGGTCAGCCTACGAGTTTCGAAAAATATTTTTGACCGGGTTTTGACTCGGTCGCTAAAAGACGGTGTTCCGGTCACGGAAACAATTCACCCGGCCTTGGATCCGGGTTATATGATTGAATCGCTGGTGAACAATTGATCGATTGACTTCCTTGAACCTCTCATTCGTCTCACTCCCAGGGTCGAACCTTCCCGACGGAGTTGGCCTGCTCCCTGCACAATGAACGCACAGGGCCTCGGAGGTTGTCCGAGGAAACCCTCTCAGATGCCTAAGTCAGTCCGTGAATTGCCTTGACGAACCTAGCTCGTGAGGAACTAGGTGGCGTTTTTGGGAGTAAGAGTCTAGAGAGAGAAAATCCAACCCCTCTCATGTGGGAAATGGGGAGGTATTTATACCTTCCCACAAGAGAGAGAAGTGGGAGAGGAATGGTTGGATAGAGAAGTGACAAGTGGCAGCTTCTCATCCACCCATTCCTAATTACCTTAGGCGAAATGACGGGAGGGCCCCTGGGGGTTCTGGCCCTGTCGTCCAGGGACTTCCCCAGGGCAGGCGGATTTCAGGCAGGGGCTGCCAGGTTCCAGCAGGCTGGGATGGCCTATGGTCCCAGCAGCCGACGGCCATCCTTGGCGTTTTACGCATGTCGTGACCTCTTGCCAGGGACTGGCCTTTCGAACCTGGTGGGCGTACTCCTGGGGCCTGCCTGGCAGGCGGCTGGTGTCAGGCAGCCGACCCCAATCAATTGGCCCTCGTCAGTAGAGGGAAAGTAAGGCTTTCCTTCTGCTGGCGACCCTTGCTTGGTGGGAGGTTGACTTCCATGTCTGTCGCAGCATTTAATGTTTCGCGCCTTCCCAAGGAACTTAGCGCTGCTCACGTCAGGTATGCAAAGAGGTGAGAGTGCTTTTGTAATGATTGCACTTCTCCTCTAGGTGGATTTTGGGGAACCGTGAATAGTTCCCGATTGGTGGCTCTTCTTCCAGGGTGGTTGGAGCGTTCATTAATGCTGCGCTTTCTCTTGTATAAAAACCTCAGTTTTCTTTATCATTTCTGTTTCAACCTATCTTCAATCCTTCCACTTTCTTTGTCTTAAACATGGCTTGGATCAAAAAAAGCGTAACTCGCCGTGGAGTTAGATATGTTACTTTCGTTTTTAGAGGGTTTTGGAGGCTCCGATATGCTCGTGCTGCTTATCTAGTTGTCCGCCGTAGTCGCCGTTCACGGCTTCATTCCCGCCGGATGGGTCAGAAGGCTTCTTTTAGGATGGGCAAACGCCTCAGGAGGTCCTCGCCTCCTGCTGCGCCTAGGTTTAGGCGCTGCCCCCAGGGAGGGGGCTGTTTTGACAGGGGATGCCATGAGTGCTTTCCGTGGCTGCACCCTGAACAATTTGGCCCCAACTTCTCTGACACTGATTCCTCCTTGGCGTCAGGTCCCTCTTTGCCTGTGAAGAAGACAGGCTGTCGCACCTGCGACGAATCCCAGGTTGTTCCCTTCGGCAGGGACTGGGAGGATAGCAGTCGAGATTCTGACGATAGTGAGGGTGTCGGTTGTCTGAGTGACAGGGACGAGGATGGGATCCCTGATGATCCCTTCCAAGACTCCCCAGATTGGGACTGGGGCTCGGACTTTGGAGGTTCAGGCAGTCCTGGGGACCCTTCTCCTGACCTGGATGATGATTAGGCCTGCTTAGCAGGGCGTTTGCTTGTTTGGGCTGGATTTTCTGGGCCCTTGTACGTTTTCTTTCCTTTGCTGGGTACTGAATGTAACTTTCCTTTGTAAGATTTAATGAAATGAAATTCAGGCGACGCGTTTGTGCACTGTACCCCCCCCCCCCCTTTTTTTTTTTTTGGGAATGACGTCGCCGGTTGCTCTTTCTCTGACACTTTGTCTTTCGAGGCCCTTCTTGGGAAGGGTGAACAGCAGGTGTTCAGTATGCGACACGTGGATGACTATTGAGGGTTTTGTCAGGGGGCTGCCTTTTGAACTTCCTGGGCTTTATATAAACCCTTCTCTTCCTTCATTCTCTTTTTTTTACTCTTCTTGATACTTCACACCCCATAATACTCCTTGAATCTTCATCATTCGCCGAGCATTTTTCGAGGAGCAAGGAACACCTCTTGTCACTGTCTCCGGCAACTTTATCGGCGTCCTTAGGTTAGAACTTTGAATCTCTCACTTCTTTTTTCCCTTCCATAGCCAATATGTCGCGAGTCCGTCCCCTTTCCTTTAATTCTTTGCTCGGGGGAACTAGCGGCGGCGACGGTAACCGACGTGACATTGCTTCTTCCTCCGGGGCCGGCCCCAGGGAGGAGGACGATTATCACAGGGGAGAGGGTGCTGAGTCACCCGAGCCAGCTCCCTTTGATGTGATTGACTCTGACGATGAGGCCCTGGAGGTGGATCCTTCCAGGGTCGCCGGCCCCCTCATCCGCAGGGAGAGGGGGAGGACCTACTTCTTGGACAAGGAAAAGTATGTGATCCCCTTAAAGACCTATCCTGAGGCTAAGAACAGGGATCTGATTTTGGAAAGTAACGCCGCTAAGGCCATTGAACAATTTTATAATTTCGGGGAAGGGTACACGGTTGTAGTCCCTGGGGAAAAGGACACAGTGTGCTGTCCCCCAGAAGGATGCGTGGCCGTCTACCATAAGGCCCTGGAATTTGTCCTGCGATTCCCGCTGCATCCCTTCCTGGAGGAAACCTTCAGGAGGATGAACGTTGCCATCGCCCAGCTGACTGCAACTGCCATTAGGTCCTTAATAGCTTACACTTGGACCTGCCTTTTCCATGGCGAGGGGCCTTATATTGACGCCCTTCGTTTCATGGTCGGTCTTCAAATGGTGTCCTCATCTGGGGGGGATGGCTCCTCTGGTTACTGGTCTCTGCTGAGGCAGAAAAAGTACGCCTTGGTCTGGCCGGCTATGAGCAGCCTTAAAGACTGGAAAAATAACTTTATATATGTCCACAGCGCGTCAGGGTGGAAAATTCCTAGACATTTTAGGAACCATGTCCATACCCGCATGGAGACGCGCGAGGAGTATCACCCTCGTGTTGGGGGGAAGGCTTTGGAAGTCAGGCTGAGCGAGAAGGAGGAGATTTTGGTAAAAAAGTTTGAGATTGTGGTGGATAAACATGGGAACTTTGGCCCTGCTTTCTGGCTCCCCCATGCGGAGCTCATCACGACAGACGAGTATTTGCTTCCCCTGGGCCTGATTCCTGGCCTTGAAGGTAGTTCTAGGGATTTTTTGTTGTCACGATTTTCTAGGGACTTTATTTCTCCCTGCTTTTTAGATGACCGCTTTTCCCTTTCTGCAGATTCCTACACTTGGCGTTGGACCAAGAAACAGGTCAGGAGGTTGGGCCTGAGCGAGGAATTGGACATTCTTTCAAAGCGTCCTTCCCTTCCTGCAAATTTTCGGAAAGGAAGCAAAGCCCTCATGAAGCTTGTGAAAGACTTTGCCGCTGGTCGAAGGTTACCTCTCCCACCCCGGCTGCCTTCGTCGAAGCCGGCGACTCCTACCCCCAGCATTCATGAGGGGGAGGCGGAGGTTACTTCAGGAGCTACTCCTTCCCCCAGTCAGAAACAGGGTGCCTCTCCGGCTGGCCCTCGGATTTCGCAGGGGACGCAGCCTGAAGATTCCGAGGGGACTGGGGAGAGTGTTCCTTTGGAATTGAGGAGGAAAAGAGGGAGGGAGGCTCCTAGTGCTGACGTGGTAGACCTGGAGGCGGATGTCACCACTCCTGAGGCGAAGCGCCCTGCACATGAGCCTTCAAGCATTCCCTTTCCAGAGGAAAATACAGAGTTCCACTACACGGCTGGTGACAGTGTGGATGTGTCAGGCTTGCTTTCTGACTCCGGAGCCGTCTTGGCCGACCGCCTCACAAAAATGGTGACCTCAACTTCTCATCAAGTGCTCCAATATATCCAGCGTACCTCCAAGGTTATGCTGGCATCTGCGGAACTGGCGGCTCTCAGCCGCCTGAGTGATGAGGAGCTAACAGTTACTCCCGGGGCCCCTCCTCCCGACCGCCTGGCCATGATCGAAAGGGACGTCTCCTTGATAAGCTCCTTGAAAGATAAGATGACAAGGCAAGAGAGAGAGTTAGAGGAGGCCAAGAAGCAGGCTGATCAATGGAGGTTGCAGGGGGAAATGGCTGTGAAGGAGGTTGCCAAGTTAGAGGCTGATCTGAAGGAGAGCCGACAGTCGTTGGACCGAGCCAATCTATCCTTGGCCGAGATGGGGCACTTGAAGGGGAGAGTGACTGACTTGGAGGAGCAGCTGTCAAAGGCCAAGTCGACTTTTGAACAGGCTAAGGGGGAATGGACGAAGGAGAAAGAGACCCTGGCTGAGGAGACTGAGGCTGCAGTGGATGCCAGCTTCGCGAGCGGTGCCAACTCCTCTCTGGAGTTGGTAATGGAGGTGATAGGGGAGATATTCCCTACCTTTGATGAGGACTCCTTCCGGAATCTCTATACCGCCAAGAATGAAGCTCGGGCGACCAGGCAGCCTGAGGCAGACGCCGACGCTCACCAGGATGCTACGTGACGCCCCTTCTCTTTTCTTATAAAAGTTTTTATCTTTCCGTGCTAAGCCAGTGCCTATGGCCATTTTGTTTGTAATATTCGCCATCTTGTTTTTTCTCTTTCAACTTTGTAAAGACCTTCCCACCCTTCATGGGTTTTGTTTGTGGAGTATTTCTCTTTGCTTTTTATGGCAAACTGTTTTAAAATTCAGGGATCCTTTTCTCGTTTGTTTGATCGCGCCTATCACGGCCTGTCCCTGGCTTTTGTTCAAGGTCCGGGGGGCCTGCCCCCTGCCTGCCTAGAGGTAAGCAGGGTGGCTTTTGCGTTTTTTATACAAGGTTGGGGGGCCTGCCCCCAGTCCTTGTTAGTCTGGCCTGTCCCTGGCTTTTGTTCAAAGTCCAGGGGGCCTGCCCCCTGCCTGCCCAGAGGTAAGCAGGGTGGCTCTTGCGTTTTTTATACAAGGTTGGGGGGCCTGCCCCCAGTTCTTGTTAGTCTGGCCTGTCCCTAGCTTTTGTTCAAAGTCCAGGGGGCCTGCCCCCTGCCTACCCAGAGGTAAGCAGGGTGGCTCTTGCGTTTTTTATACAAGGTTGGGGGGCCTGCCCCCAGTCCTTGTTAGTCTGGCCTGTCCCTGGCTTTTGTTCAAAGTCCAGGGGGCCTGCCCCCTGCCTGCCCAGAGGTAAGCAGGGTGGCTTTTGTGTTTTTTATACAAGGTTGGGGGGCCTGCCCCCAGTCCTTGTTAGTCTGGCCTGTCCCTGGCTTTTGTTCAAAGTCCAGGGGGCCTGCCCCCTGCCTGCCCAGAGGTAAGCAGGGTGGCGCTCAGATTTTTGCTGGGGGGTCATTTTTCCCGACCTTGGCAACAGGGGGGCCTCCCCCTATTGCCCCCTGCTCGTTTGTGTGTGAAGAATGCAAGTGTGAACAGGCAACGAGTATAAATCTGAATATTCTTCATTTCTTTATAAAACTATGATATTTTCGGGTGGTCGGAGCCGTCGACATTCTTTTGACCGTTCTCCGCCATTTTGTTTTTAGCAAAAATAAAAACTATCTTTGGATTTTGTTCAGACGTAGTATTTCTTCAAGGTGTCCGCATTCCAGTGAGCATGCAGCTCTTGCCCTTCAAGGTTGGCGATTTTGTATGTGCCTGGTCCCAGGACTCGAGTCACTTGGTATGGACCCTCCCAATTGGCACTCAGCTTTCCATGTTCCTTTGACTTTCCAACCGCCTGCGTCTTTCTCAGAACTAGCTCTCCCATCTGGAAGTTCCTCTGACGGACTTTGGTGTTGAAGGTTTTCCTCATTCGTTGCTGGTAGGCAACGATGTTGGTACTGGCTTCTTCCCTTAACTCATTTACCAGGTCCAAGGCTTCGACCATTGCAGCTTCGTTTTCAGCTCGGTCGTACTGCAGGGAGCGTAGAGAAGGGATCCTTGCCTCAATTGGTAATAATGCCTCTGCTCCATATACCAGACCAAATGGGGTCTGGCCTGTAGACTCTTTTCTGGTAGTTCGGATTGACCAGAGTATACTGGGAAGTTCGTCAGCCCACCTACCCTTGCAGTCATCTACCATTTTCTTCAGGCCGTTCAAGATTTGTTTGTTGGCCGCTTCTGCCTGTCCGTTGGTTTGAGGGTGACAGACGGCTGAATAAGCGACTGCGATGTTGTGGCTTTCCAGCCAGATTCTTAGGGGGTCATTATCAAATTGTCTGCCATGGTCAAATACCAACATTTTCGGCAGACCGAACCGGGTGATAATATTTCGCCAGACCACTTTCCTGACCGCCGGCTCAGTAATATTGGGTACTGCTTCGGCTTCCACCCATTTGGTGAAGTAGTCTATGGCGACAATCAAGAATTTCCTGCCCCCTGTGGCCACCGTGAAGGGTCCCAGAATGTCCATCCCCCATTGAGCGAAGGGGATGGGGGACAGGATTGGCCTGAGTTCTTGGGCCGGAGCGTGGATCGATGGGGCGAAAAGTTGGCATTTTCTGCACTTCTGAGTCAGGCTCTTGGCATCTGCCAGCATGGTAGGCCAGTAGTAGCCTGCTCTTAGGGCCTTGTGGGCCAGTGATCTCCCACCAATGTGATGTCCACAAATCCCTGAGTGGATATCTTCCAACACTTCAGCAGCCTGATCTGCCCGCAGGCATTTGAGCAGGGGATAAGTGAAAGACTTCTTATAAAGCTCTTCATCAATGAGTACGAACCAGGCTGATTTAGCCTGTATCTTCCTTTTTTGTAATGCGTCTGATGGTAAGACACCATGTTTTTTGTACTGGATGAAGGGAGTCATCCAATTTTCTAGCTCTTTCTCCACAGTATTAACCGCCTGACAGGGGTTAGTGGACTTCTCGTGTAAAACATCGACCCATACTGATCTCCGGATGTCCTGCAGACTGGAGCTTGCCAGCTTTGACAGGGCGTTTGCTCTGCTGTTCTGGGATCGGGGGATCTGTTTGACCTCATATGATTTCAGGCCGGATAACTCTCCTTTTACCATCTCCAGGTATGCGGCCATTGCTTGGTCCCTTGCTTCGTATTCACCATTGATTTGGTTGGCGATGAGCTGGGAGTCTGTCGCTAGGACAATCCGTTCTGCCCCTGCGGCTTTTGCTAGCCTGACGCCTGCGAGTACTGCTTCGTACTCTGCTTCGTTGTTCGATGCTGGGAAGACAAACCTGAGGGCATGCTCAAAGTCAGCCCCCCCTGGGCTGGTCAGTACGACGCCTGCACCTGAGCCATTGGCTGTCGAGGATCCGTCAGTATGCACGACCCACTCCTCGGCAGGGATCTCTTCTTCCCCTGAATGGGAGCACTCAGCCAGAAAATCTGCTAAGGCTTGAGCTTTGATGGCTGTTCTTGGCTGGTAAGATATTCCTAGCCCACTCAGCTCAATCGCCCATTTCAGTAATCTCCCTGACTTCTCAAACTTTTCTAACACCTTCTCCAGTGGCTGGTCGGTGAGAACCACGACTGGATGTGCGTCAAAGTAAGGTCTAAGTTTTCTGGCAGCAATTATGACTGCATAGGCGGCTTTTTCGACCATCGGGTAATTCTTCTCGGCTGCCCCCAGCGCATGACTTACAAAGTATATAGGTTGCTGGGCGCCTGCTTCTTCCCGTAAGATGACCGCGCTGACAGTTATATTGGTCACTACAATGTAAAGAAAAAGCTTTTCCCCTGCTACTGGCGTGGCCAGGGTGGGGAGCTTCTTAAGATGGTCCTTCAATTGCTCGAAGGCCTCTTTCTGCTCGTTTTCCCATTTGAACTGTTTGTTTCTTTTCAGTATTTTGAAGAAAGGAGTAGCTTTGTCTGCTGACCGGGCGACAAATCGCGCTAAGGCGGCCATGCGGCCCGTCAGGCGTTGGATGTCTCTAATGGTCTTGGGCTCGGGAAGGTCTAGAACTGCCTGAATTTTCTCAGGGTTGGCATCTATCCCCCGTGAACTGACTAAGAATCCCAGGAATTTACCGGAACGGACCCCAAACGTACACTTTTTCGGATTAAGTTTCATTTTGTAGGCGCGCAGGGAGCGGAAGGTTTCCTGCAGGTCCATCAGGTGCTCTCTGTCCTCTTTGCTTTTTACGATGGCGTCATCGACGTAAGCCTCAATGTTTCTGCCTTTTTGTTTTTCAAACACTTTATCAACTAACCGTTGGTATGTAGCCCCTGCATTCTTGAGCCCGAATGGCATCATCTTGTACATGTAGGTGCCTGAACTGGTGATGAACGCGCATTTCACCCTGTCCGGCTGCCACAAGTACACTTGATGATACCCTGAAAAGGCATCTAGGAAGCTCAGCATGGAATAACCACTGGTGGCGTCTACCAGTTGGTCGATTCTGGGGAGCGGATAACAGTCTTTTGGGCAGGCCTTGTTGAGGTTTGTAAAGTCCACGCACATTCTCCATGCGCCCGACGATTTTTTAACCATGACTACATTCGCCAGCCATTCTGGGTAGTCACAGACCTCAATAAAATCTGCTTTCAAGAGTTTGTCAATTTCTTCCTTGATTGCTGCGTCTTTTTCTGCGGACATGTTTCGTTTCTTCTGTTTTACAGGGCGAGCATCCATGCTTACATTCAGCTTGTGAACGATGCATGATGGATCAACGCCGGGCATCTCGTCTGCCGAGTAGGCGAATACGTCTTTGTTTTCTTTTAGCAGCTTGACCAGCTCAGCCTGGTAGGATTCCTCTAGGTCAGCTCCTATTAGGACCTGCCTTCCTGGTTCTAAGTCTACTAGCATGCTTTCGCCCCCTGGCTCCAGGTGGTCGGACGCCGGGTGCTCGGCTGGTATTTCGCCTTCCCTGCTGGGGGAACTGTCAGCCTTTCTTTTTCCTTTTCTTTCTTTTTCGTGTTCTTGCAGGGCCACGGAGTAGCATTGTCTGGCTGACTCTTGGTCCCCGCGCACTTTTCCTTCTAGTCCGAAATCGGTGACATATGCTATGGTGAGGGCCCTGATGGAGATGGCCGCCTCGATTTCGTCCAGGGTGGCTCTGTCAATTAGGGCGTTGTAGGCAGATCTTGCATCCACAACAACAAAGGTTGCCCTGACGTTTCTGGCAGTAGAGCCTTCTCCAAAGGTTACGGGCAGGTCTATGACTCCCATGGGCAGCACGCCTGCTCCACTGAATCCGTATAGCGATCCGGGGGCAGGTCGTAGGTGCCTTTTTTCCAGGCCCATTTTCTCGAAGGCGTCCTTGTACAATAGATTTGTGTATGCGCCAGTGTCTACCATACACCTCCGCACAATGTGGTTGCTGATCTCAAGGGACAACACCAAAGGATCACTGTGCGGGTATACTACGCGCCCTGCATCATCAGGGGTGATGCTTAAGGTTACTCCCCTTGGACTCCCTGCTTTCTCAGCATAGCAGATCTGGTTCCTTAGTTCACGCATTTGTCTTTTTTGGCCTCTTCGACTGAGCTGGCCCTCAGTGCCCCCTGAAATTACATGGATCACCATGCGGTTCTGCACTAACCCTTCGGGTTTTTCAGATACTTCCTTCTGAGACTTATTCTTGGCTGCGTAGTTGGCTAACCACCCGTTCCTGATTAACTTCTCGATTTCGTCCTTCAGGTGACGGCACTCCTCGGTGGTATGGCCTATGCAGTCGTGGAAAGTGCAGAATTTCTTGGGGTCTCCTTTCGGGCTGCGAGGCTTGTTCGGGCGATTCCACTTAGCAGTTTCTTTTTCCAGTTCGAAGATCTCCGCCCTGGATTTGTTCAGGGCAGTGTAACTGTCGAACCTGGGCTGGTAGACAGTGCGCTCCTTCTTGGGAGTGTCTCCCTCTTCCCTTTGCTTGCCTGGCTCACTTCTGCCCCGTCCTCCCTGCGGTCCCCCTTGAGGCCTTGTTTGGCCTGTAGGGGTATCCGTCAGGCCGTGGAACTCCTCCTGCAGAATGAACCCTTCCGCAATTTTCCTGGCCATGGCTAAGGTTTCTGGCTGGGCCCTGATCATCTGGTTTTTCATTTCCCCTGGAAGCAGGGAGATTGTCAGGGCATAGGCGGCAGTGGAATCATCGATCTCCCTGACCTGCTGGTAGGATAGATCAAACCTTCTCAGATATTCCCTCACACTTTCGCCCTTTTTCTGCTTCAGGGTCATAAGATCGAAACGAGTGAGGCGTCTTCTTTTATTCCCAGCATACTGTTCGAGGAAGATCTCGGCCAACTCTATGAAGAACCTGACTGACCCCTGGCGGAGATCCCTGAACCATCCTTGTGCGAGCCCTACCAGGGTGGTTGGGAAAACTTTGCACCAGATGGCATCATCTACGTCATACATGCCCATGTGGCTCTCAAATGCTGCCAGGTGGTCTTCAGGGTCTGTTGTCCCATCAAACTTAATGGTGGGCATTTTAATTTTTGGAATGGGGTACTCTTGTACCTCAGGATGAAGTGGGGTCTTTGTGGGCCTGCCCACCAATCGTGACCTGCTTTCCCTAGACTGGTTACCATGAGTATCCCATTGTTTATGGGCTGGTTTCCTCGTGCTGGGGGAGCGGTGCCTTGGGGGCGGCCTGCTCGCCGCTTCATCTTCTGTCTCAGGGGAGACTGGTCTGGGTCTCTTCCTCTGAGAGTGACAGAAGCTCTCACCCTGGCGATACTTGGATTCGAGCGGTTGCCCCCGATTGAGCCTTGATTGCAGGCTTTGGGATAAACCGGGGGCTGACTGCTCTCTGGCCGCCGGTGTTAGCCTGGAGAAAACCCCGCCTGGTTTCTCTCCCAAGCGTTTTGACATTGGCTCCCTGGGCCTCATTCGCTCCTGTAATCCTCGGGATAAGCCTCCCTGCCCTCCAGACGCTGACTCTGTTGTGTGAATGGAGAACGCCTGCTGGACAGGTGGCTCTGGATTGCCGGTGGTAATGCGTCTTTGCACATGCGCATACGCTTGTGCCGTCCTTCTCGCTTTCCTCTGAGCATTTCTGGCGGCGGTCCGCCTCGTGCCCCTGGCTTCATCCCTGCTGATTGGGGATGGTTGCCTGGGAGCCGATGCGACCCTGCCTACCAAGTCCTCAGAAGTGAACTCCTGGTTCAGCATCGCAGAGAAGAACGCGGCTGTATGCGCCATCTGAGCTGGGGTCAGATTAAGAGCGTGTCCTGGGTGTGTCCCCAACTCAGGTGTCACAGCAGTGTTAGATCCGCCGAGGAGACTGGTTCCCCCTACCTCTAGGATCGTGGTAGGAGGAACCCTCTCCGACTGCGGCATACCATACAGGGGGGCCACCGGTGGGACCGTCGGACCCGTTCCTGCACTGCCATCAATGATTTCTGGCATGATTGTTTTAGTTTTGTGATTATGAGTGGTTGATTTTAGTGGGTAACTCGTGAGCACAACCGTAAGTTCCCCACAGACGGCGCCAAATTGTTCCGGTCACGGAAACAATTCACCCGGCCTTGGATCCGGGTTATATGATTGAATCGCTGGTGAACAATTGATCGATTGACTTCCTTGAACCTCTCCTTCGTCTCACTCCCAGGGTCGGACCTTCCCGGCGGAGTTGGCTTGCTCCCTGCACAATGAACGCACAGGGCCTCGGAGGTTGTCCGAGGAAACCCTCTCCGATGCCTAAGTCAGTCCGTGAATTGCCTTGACGAACCTAGCTCGTGAGGAACTAGGTGGCGTTTTTGGGAGTAAGAGTCTAGAGAGAGAAAATTCAACCCCTCTCATGTGGGAAATGGGGAGGTATTTATACCTTCCCACAAGAGAGAGAAGTGGGAGAGGAATGGTTGGATAGAGAAGTGACAAGTGGCAGCTTCTCATCCACCCATTCCTAATTACCTTAGGCGGAATGACGGGAGGGCCCCTGGGGGTTCTGGCCCTGTCGTCCAGGGACTTCCCCAGGGCAGGCGGATTTCAGACAGGGGCTGCCAGGTTCCAGCAGGCTGGGATGGCCTATGGTCCCAGCAGCCGACGGCCATCCTTGGCGTTTTACGCATGTCGTGACCTCTTGCCAGGGACTGGCCTTTCGAACCTGGTGGGCGTACTCCTGGGGCCTGCCTGGCAGGCGGCTGGTGTCAGGCAACCGACCCCAATCAGACGGTTTTACCTCTGGTGTCGGATTCGACCCAAATTAGTGTTATTTGACTCGAAACGACCCACTGGGCCTGAATTTGAGGTTGGTTTTGTGAGATTTGTACTCCCTAAAATGTCTAAACCAAATGTCCATATTACGAGCCCATTTCCGAGTACGTCAAAGCACGTTTACGTCCAATCATCATCGGGTGTTTGTCGGAAACTATTATAGACACCTGGCGGTCAAAATGTTGGTGTCTACAACATGTTATGCTCTGATTGGGAAAAAAAATCAATTCAGAAAGAATAAAGAAGAGAGAAAAGGCTCTTCAGCTCCCAGCGCACGCGCTTCATGACTTTATCTTCCCTTTCTAATCTATACCTCTATTTTCACCTACAACGATGAATACAAAAATTATTACAGAGCTAATATTTTTAGGGTAATTCTAATTTGTATTTCACCTATTACCAAATTTTTTAGCTTCATCTAAAATACGTTTAGCACCTTTTGCATCTTTAATTAATTCCTCATATATATGCTTATCATTGGATTGAGGATTGATTTTCATTTTTAATGAATGGATCTTTTTATAAATAAAAGAGAGTGCCTCTATTTCATTTGTGAAATTTTGATAATGGAATGCTGTAGATATCAAATATCTATTTTCTAAATCATTTTCGTTATAATGAAGAGATTCTCTTTTTTGGTCATCAATAAGAATGAGACTTCCAGCAAAATCACGCTCATGGAAGTGAAAGATACAACATCGGTATGTCATCGACTTCCGGGAAAGTGTCGAAGATGGCTAGCTTTCTTGCTTGCTTTCCATTCTGGACAAGGCAGACTTGCTACCCGGGGCTTGTCTTGCTTGAGAACCCGTTTGCTAGCAGCTTTATAGGGGAATTTCTCATCTTAGTAGGAGCTTCCCAAAGAAAGCAGACTTATTATTGCTACGTGTGAAAATGTGTGCACTCAAAATACCCAATTTCCACCTTATTAGCCTTGAAAAAATAAATAATAGACTTATCAAAAGATGTATACTTCATCGAAAAAAACTCCAAGACAACATATAACTTACAATGTATGGAGTATCATTTACTACTTCTACCACATCAACGATCCACGGCCTAAAGAAGCCTATAAAGTCAGTAAAAGTGGCGACAATTTGAAAATTCCAAATAAAAACGCGAGAGAAAAACAAAGAAAAAGACAAAGCCACAATTCAAGAAGATTACGTTCTCGAATAAAAGTTCAAAAAAATCTATTTATTAGGTATTATACCTTACATCTTATAGCGTTATATCTCATTTTCGTCAATAATAATTCTCTTACATTCTTACAAACACAAAAAGGTTAGCACCCACGCCAATAGCCCATAGTTATTGAGTTATCACTTTAACGTCGAATAATGCATTGCTTCATGTACTGCTTATGATATTACGAATTATTGTGAAAGTATGTAAATAAAGTTACAAATACATGAAATCAATTTTTTTACAAATAATTAAAAAATTATTGGACAATGAGGCAAAAAGACGGCACAACGAATTATAAAGGGCATAAAACAATATAGACTCGTGCGGTGCACGAGTATGACGACGAGTTACAAACTTACAAATTAAATAAGATTAATTAATTAATTTCTTTCAAAAAAAGGTAGGTGAGCCGTGAGTATGAGCGAAGTTTGAAGAATAAATAAATATTCCCTCCGTTTCAATGATCCAAATATTCCTAAAATAGAAAGGCAAACAATTTATTGAGACGCTCCAATATAAAATAGGCAAACCATTCATTGGAACGGACGGAGAGAGTAACGAGTATGTCATTGACTTTGTTAAGTCTTACCCATGGGATATACAAGTAAAACGGTGTGTATCCTCAAGCAGGCACCAGTGCACCACCGTCATAGATACTCCCATGTATGAATGAACCACCGTGTGAAGCACCATGACATCCGAAACCTTAACCCTAAACACCGTCAAACTCTACCTCCAATCTCAAAAATCCCTAATTCAACTTCAATCTCCTCTTCCGCCCATTCCTCTCGACTTCCCCATTTCCAAGCTAATCCCCAAAACTCGCTTCATCATTGATGGCTTCCGAAACTCCGGCGACTTTTCTCTCTCCTACTTCCTCTCTCACTTTCACTCCGATCACTACACCGGTCTCACCGCCACGTGGTCTAACGGCATCGTGTTTTGCTCCGAGATCACCGCGAACCTCGTCGTCGACATCCTCGGTATTTCGCCGGATATCGTCGTCAAACTTCCGATGAATGAGATGGTCATCATCGATGATTTCGAGGTAACGTTAATTGATGCTAATCATTGTCCTGGTGCTGTACAATTCTTGTTTAAGGTTCCTGTTGATGGCGGGAAATTTGAAAAGTTTGTTCATACTGGTGATTTTAGGTTTTCTGATGATATGAAGATACTCCCTGTTTTGAATGATTTTATTGGTTGTGATTCTGTTTTTCTCGATACGACGTATTGTAATCCCAAATTCTCGTTCCCTTTGCAAAATGAATCGATTGATTATGCTGTTAGTGTGATAGAGAGGATAAATGGTGAGAGTGTGAGTGTTTTGTTTCTAGTTGCGACTTATGTTATTGGAAAAGAGAAGATTTTACTGGAGATTTCCCGGAGGTGTGGGTGTAAGGTGTATGTAGATAGTAGGAAGATGAAGGTTTTAAGGGCGTTAGGGTATGGAGACGAGGGTGTGTTTACTGAGGATGAATCCTCTACTAATGTTCATGTTGTTGGGTGGAATGTGTTGGGTGAGACTTGGCCATATTTTCGGCCTAATTTTGTGAAGACGAAGGAAATTATGGTTGAGAAGGGTTATGCGAGGGTTGTGGGATTCGTTCCTACGGGATGGACTTACGAAGTAAAGAAAAACAAGTTTGCTGTTAGGACTAAGGATTCGTTTGAGATTCATCTCGTGCCTTATAGTGAGCATTCCAGTTACAATGAGCTTAGAGAATATGTGAAGTTCTTAAAGCCAAAGCGTGTAATTCCAACAGTTGGCTCCGATGTTGAGAACATGGACAGTAAACATGCTTCAAAGATGCAAAAGCATTTTGCAGGGTTGGTTGATGAAATGGCCAACAAACAAGAGTTTTTAATGTGTTTTAATCGTGTGTCCAAGGAGAAAGGAGAGTGTGAGGGAGGTGATTCTGGGATTGGGGTAGGTAGAGTCATTGAATCTGATCTTAAAGTTGGCACTGAATCCGTTTTATGTACCTCAGCTACTGTGCATGAACAAAATTTAGCCACGTTGAATGATTATGACAAAAAGGAGATTATGAAGGAGCTTCATGATTGTTTGCCTGTTTGGGTCTCTGAAGATCAAAAGTTAGAGCTTATTAATGTCTATGGAAGCAATATTGTTGATGCAGTCTCTCATTTTTATGAACATGAAACTGAATTTCATGAGAAAAGTGGGATGTCTTTTTCTTCGTCCCAACCAAATCCAGTTGTTGACTTTTCAACTGTTGGAAGTCCTAGTTTTGACAAGTGTAGTCAGCCTGACGCAAAGTCACCTCTTAAAAACCTTAAATTTCCCCGACCAAAACATCCTGTTGCCAGTAGTGTATCACCTGGGAAAAGAAAGAGAAATGTTGGGAAAAACATTAGAAAGAAGGGCAAAGTTTCAAATGTTGAACCTAGCGGCATAAAGCAGTCTACAATAACAAAGTTCTTTAGCAAAAGCACCCCTGCTTCCTTGTCAGAAAAATGCTCTGCAGACAATGATTCACCTAATGTCCATTCTGGTAAACCTTATACTGAGGATTTAGACCAATTTATTCAGATCATTAATGGCAAGTGTTCAGAAAGAGGGTATGCTGCAAAGCTCATCGAAATGTCAGGAGGAAATATTGACTTGGCACTTGACATGTATTACAAAAACTCTAAAGTTGACCCTGCTAGTCATGAGGCCAGAAAAGATGTTGTATGGGAATCATTAGTGGCAGAAGATTTGGACCCCAGCCTTTCTAGTCAAGGAAAAGAAAATATACTTACAAGAGTTCATCAGTTAGCAAAAGAAGCACCTGAAAAGAAAGTTATTATCAACTACGTTACACTGCCACCAGAGGAGTACTCTCCTACTGAACACGGTACACGTCTACATTGCCTCAAAATCAAACTTTCTTCTAGTGTTTCATTTCTTTCTGCCTTTTCTTTTAATGCGATACACTTGGGTTATTGGGGCCCATGTGCAGCTTGCTGGAAGCATGGTCAACCTGCTCCTTATTTACACCTCTCTAGGACCTTTGATCTTGTTGAAGGCGAAAAAGGCAAAATAAAAGCTACATCTATGCTCTGTAATATGTTTAGAAGGTTTTGTGCAATGTTTCAATTCCATCATTCTTTTAATTGGTGGCTGATACCTCATCTTTTGGTCTCCATGCCTTTAATCAGTGACCTCATTGTTTTTAACCTTTTTTGACATTTGCTGGCAGTTTGTTGGCTGTGTCTCCTGAGGATGTTCTACCTGCTGTTTATCTCTGCACAAACAAGATTGCTGCTGAGCATGAAAATGTGGTTGGTGAATTATGTAGCTTTTTATTGCTCCAAATATTTTCTTCTTCTTGAGGATTGCACTATTCCTTTGAGATTTCTGTTTCAATATGTGTGAGTGAGATTAGTTGCGGCGTTTTGTCAATGGAACTTTGCTTGCGTGCCAAGCTACATTTCACCTCCTTCCCTACCCCCCCCCCCCCCAAAAAAAAAACTTATTTTGCCTTTTGTTTCTGTACTTGGATCAAACTATTGTGCTAATTTGCGTTCTTTACTCATTTGAGGCTTCACTTCAACCATCGAAGTTCAGACTATAAGCTTCTCATGTTTTTTATGGCTGTGGAATCATTCTATTTAATGGTTGCCTTTATTATATTTCGGAGACTGTTTTGAGTGATGGAATATATTCCTGGAATTATGATTTCTATAATCTATTAAAGACAATCTGAGGTTGCATCAGTAGAATATGTTTTTCCCCTCAAGGTGGTTTGTTACCTGTAAGTAGCAGCTAGCAGGGACAGTCAGCAAGATAATTGTTTGATAGGACAGTGTGTTCAGCTTCTAAGTACCTTCCACAGTTCCTCAGCTGCCTGGAAGGTGCAGCGTAAGCTGTTTACATAGGGAACTGGGGAAGTATGCTTCTAATCTTCTGCAATTGCCTTCTTAGTAGTTTACCGGGGCATTTTCTTCCTGATATAGTAATATGTTCAATTTATTTTTTGTTTTTGTTTTGTTTTCTTGAGAGTAATTGCCTTTTTTAATTTCAATGATTTTGTGGAAGGGTTAGGTTATTTCAAATAATATAGTGTGATTCTTAAGGTTCTTGTAGGAGCTTAATATTGGTGGGAGTCTAATTGCATCTTCAATTGAAGAGGCATGTGGAACAAATAGAAGCAAGATAAGAGAGATGTACAAAACCTACGGTGATCTTGGTAGGGGCTTGGTCTAATTTTTATTCACTGTTATCATTCTTTGTGAACATTAAGTAGTTTGTATGCTGTTTATACCAGGTGATGTTGCACAGGAGTGCCGTCAAACACAGTCACTACTTCTTCCTCCTCCTCCACTCTTGATCCGAGATGTGTATTCGGGGCTTAGAAAAATTAGGTGAGATTTTATGATCTCTTTCATATCCATCTTGAACTATGTTATTGTTTTATCTGCTGGCCTTTACTGGGAATATCCAGTATATTGTAAGTGAATATTAAGCTTTATGAATAAAGGAAACAAAATGTCGCAAGTGACTGATAATTTTGCTATCTGTCTCTTTCTTCTGCTGCCCAATATAAGAATTTTTTTTGGTGAGTTTATTCTGTTAAGCTGAAGTTGTACAAATAATCATGGGAGTGGTATGGGTATTCATATGGTTAGTTGGGTACTCTGCTGTATTATCTGTGAATCTGGTAGTAATGAGTAGGAAGATACCCAGACTCCTTTCACAACATATCTTTTTTTTATTGTTCCTAGACGGGATTTCTTTCCTTACTATGTGAATGCTCAGTGGACAGACAGGAAGTGGTAGTACTAGCCGGAGGAAAAGCTTAATTCTTGGACTCATGAGATCCTGCAGAGAGAAGGAGATGAAATTCCTCGTCAGGACATTGGTGAGTTAACCCTTGATCATTCTGATGAAATTTATTTGGTGTGAGTGATATTTTAAAAAGTGCCTTTGTTCTCACTTATGGCTCCCTTTGTATGTCAAATTTTATGCTCACTACTTTTTTGCTACCCAAAGAAACTAGGCATTTGTGGATTTTAATTTTCTGGTTATTACAATGAGCCGTATGTGTCATAATTATTCTCACTTAATGCTTCTCTTATAAAATCTTTTCTACTCCAGTATACACTGTATTAGGTTGGTACTTTATTTCAAAAATGGTGCACATGTGCAATCACCAGAAGCTTTAGGCAGTTTAGTTCAACAAGGTTAGATATCTAGTATAGTACCACCCAGCAAATTAAAAATCTCTTGTGCATTAAAAAGGTGCTAACTCGATAGATATAGCAGGCTTCTCATGCGTTTTCAATATAATGAAATACCCCTTCACATGCCTTAATGATTGAGGATCTTCTAGATGGGAACCTACTTATTCATGCTGTATCTTGTTGTATTGAGAATTAGATATGGTTTATGGCAGCATAGGTTTGCAATTGTGTAACATTGAGTGTGTCTGAGATGTTCCTAATTTGCAGTTGACTTCTCAAAACAATTTTTTTGTAGGCAAGGAGCTTGAGGATTGGTGCCACGTTGAGGACCGTTCTTCCTGCGTTGGCTCAAGCAGTTGCTTTGAATTCTTTTTCAAGTTTTGATAAAGGACATGTCAAAAACACGAAGGATTTGCTCCAGGTTTGATGGCTGCATTTGCTGATATACCTTAGTTTTTGCCGTTTATTCATGCTGCTGCTGCTTCTTTATATTTGCTGTTACTTTTGCTTGAAGGGTCTCTCTGCCATTGTTGTTGAGGCTTATAATGTTCTTCCTGCTTTGGTGAGTTGTTTGTTCTTCTCCTTCTCTATCCTCTTTTTTGTGTCTGTTGATATTTGAACACAATCTTTTATCTTGTGCATCTCTTTGTTAAATAACTGTGCTACGGTGTTGGGCAACTTGATTTGGTACATGCAATGAGAGCTACATAGACCAATATACCGTTGGCGACATGCATTGGAATAGGCATAACATTTGTCAACAAATTTTTTTTCTTCCATATTAGCATGGGTAGTTTGACGATTTTGGATAATGATTCGTGTTAGCCGACCCCAAATTTTTTTGGGACTAAGGCCCTGATGTTGTTTTATTAGCATGGTTAGTTTTTTTGGTAAACTGCTCGATTTTGTTTGTTCTCTCTCTCTCTCTTACATAGATATCATGCTTGTGTTGTTATGAAGGATATATTAGTGCCGTCTCTTATGGCTAAAGGAATAAATTTTTCAGCCACAACATTGACTATGATACCTGGTATTCCAATCAAGCCTATGCTTGCTAAGTAAGTACTTCTCTTTACTAATTACTTTATGGGTTTCCCAAGGTCTATTGATTTCACATATGTTTAAATTGTTGTTTCTGTCTTCAGTAGAATAATTAACTGTTTCTTTCTGCGGTAGAATAACTAATGGGGTTGCACAAGTGTTGAAGCTGTTTCAGAATAAAGCTTTTACCTGTGAGTATAAGTAAGTCCCTTCTTTGGCATGTTGTTTGTATATTAAATTTAATCTATTTCATATCTTCTGATAATTTGATATAACTTCTGCCTGGCAGGAATATTTGTAAGTGGCACAAATCGTTTTTTTTGCCTTTTCAAACGACCGCTCTTAGATGGTTCTTAACTATTCATATGTTAATGTCAAGATGGATTAGAGATGCTACGTTTGCCTTTTTTTGGTTGCATCACGACAATCCTCTTTGCACCTCTCTGTCTGAAACTTACTGCGTGTTCAAAGGCCAAAGTGAATTTGTTTGTTTTGTTTCATGTAACAACCGAGGACGTGCAGAGGGTTTATAGCTGGGGATTAAACCCTGGAAACAGAACTTGTGATACGTTCCTGGGGATATTTGTGACATCTTAATTCTATGATTTGGTGCAGCTCCCTAGTTCATAAATAGGTTGTTCGAACATAATATTACGTATATTAAATTTGGCTTGTGTGCTTTCAGTTTGGTATGAATATTAGTTGAGGAAATCCATCTACTTTTCAGCCTGCTGAGAAGACATAAGTGCTCAATTCATAAATAGGTTGTTCAAATATAATATTATAGGAGTATATATTAGATTTGGCTTGTGTGTTTTCTGTTTGGTATGAATATTAGTCGAGGAAGTCCATCTACTTTTCAGCCTGCTGAGAAGACATAACTGCTCAATTTTCTTGTGTTATTTTTCCTTCTTGATTGAGTCTCTTATTAAATAATCAATGAAGTCCGTCTTTACAGTAACGTTTAAGTCTTTACTTTATTGTGCATTAGAAAATGCGGTCGCTGAGTAAATTCCCTGGATCAACTTTTTTAATACTTGCTGAATTTTCCAACATTGGGCAGGTATGATGGTCAACGTGCCCAAATTCATAAACTTGATGATGGTTCTGTGCGCATCTTTTCAAGAAATGGGGATGAAACGTCTAAAAGGTTCCCAGATGTGGTACATATCATCCAGGAATCATGTAAATCATCTGCGGTATCTTTCATCTTAGACACGGAGGTAGCTTTTGATTTGTTTCCTTTATTTCCCTATGCGTGGTTAATTTTCTTCTCTTTTAAGTGGATGAGTTAAGTTTATGGTTTTTAGGTTGTTGGAATTGATCGCAAGAATGGGGGCAAATTTTTATCTTTCCAAGAGTTATCTACAAGAGAAAGAGGCAGTAAAGTGTCTTTGACGGCGGTGGATAAGATAAAGGTTTTATCCTTCATTTTTATGCATCCCATCAATTAAAAACCTTTCTATTATGTGGCTGGTTAAGAGCACCATCTGTCCACTCTGTGTTCTATTACTGCGATGCATGTGGCATTTTAACTGTCTGCTTTAGCAACAAGCAACACTTAACTTCTCTGTGTTTACAATCCAGATTTTCAATTTTTTTTTGCTTCTCAATAATGATATCCGAAAGTTCGTTTCTTCCTTAGTAGGCATAGGGCCTATTTTTTTGCTGGAAAAGACAATTCATTTGCTATCTGTTGGCTAAATACTGATAAGATCTGAACGTGGTGTGGTTTTAAATTGTGCAAAAAAGATAATTTTATTAATAGACAGATAGGATTTGCTAGTCAATTGTGACTTCTCCTTTTGATGATGATGATGCTTATGAAATGTATAGCATAAACAGTTGCTCGAAAAAGACTACCTCTGTATGTGAACAGGTTATCAATTTTTCATCACTTTGTTATTCGGTGCTTCCAATGAATATCCTTGTGTCGGACATTTTTATGTTGGGAGTTGGGCCTGGGGAAATACTTGTCTGATGTATGATAATACAGAGTATTTCTTTTTTTGTTAATGCACTTCTTCCCTACATTCTGAAGTACAAGTTACTGAGCTGTGATTTGCTCTTTATTTACTTCAGAGTCGTCCCTCAAATCTATTTTAGTGCACGACTCTTGCTCACTCGACGTATTATTACTTCTTAGTTCTAGTTATTTTTACGTTGTTCCCCATTTTATTGATTTTTGTTCACCTTGAATTCTGGTTTGCAGGTTGACATTTGTGTCATTGTGTTTGATGTCATGTTTGTCAATGGAGAAAAGTAATCATCTGGACCCATCTTTCTAAAGTATTCCATTCCATTTTGTTATGTTTTTATGTTGGCGTTTTTTCTGTGTTACTTGTGTCAATATAGAGGTCTCTTTCCATATATGAGAGTGTGTGCCCGTTAGACATGTGATCGCTATGTGGAGACCATAGACGTGTAAACAACGTTTATCATTGGAAACTGCAGATGCTCGTTACAACAAAGAATTCCTCCCATATTCGTCACCAGAACGAGAGGATCCTTGATATCAAAATCATTTTGCAATCTGTTTCTTATATGAATCAGATACATTACCTGGCTTCAATAGTGTCTGTGTGATAGCTTTTATTGGATATAACACCCACCTGGACACATTCTCGGCTTCATTGGCAAAATTTCTTGTTGTGGTTGTTGGATGTGTGACAAATACTGAGTAACGAACCTTTTATTTGATTCACATTTGAAATACTCCGCCGATTTTGTTGGTTGCCACTTGAAATACTTTTGAGTCTCTTACACCAAAAAATAAATAATCAGTCAGTGAAACCTAGACTAATCACTTAGTTATACCAATCTCCATGGTCTAGCGATGAGCCAAGTAAATGACTTGATGTATCTCTTATATGATTGCAGGTCTTGTTATTTTTGGGTTATTGTTTTGTTGTAATCCAGTCCCGACTTTTCCTTATTTTATGTAGGTTTCTGCATGCATTGCTTCTTGTTAATTGGCTTGAATGCTGCCAGCAATTGTTCTTTGTATTGCTTATATCTATATTATAGATCTATGAATAGTTAAATTAATTCAGTGCTGACTTAAATCAGTTTCCGTCATCCGTATGCTGAATCAAACATATTATATTGATTTAGGCTGCTGGCTTGCCCTCTTCGGAAACGACGGCAATGTATGTAGTGGCAGTTCACTTTTCTTTGCCGTTGGAATAAACTTTGCTGATGGAGGACTTAGCTCCCAACTTAAATTTTTTCTATTGCTGGTGCACTCACAGGTATGAAAGAACTATTCCAAGGTGAAAACCCAGGTTTCTTAGAGTATGCACAAGAAATGACAGTAAGTCTTTTGTCTATGTTTAATTTCTTCGTCGAATATGGCCTTTTAGCTGCTATTATTATCGGTTTATGACAGTTGACACTGTCACGAAGGTAGAAGCAGAAGACACTAGTCCAGATTGTGAAACGACTCTGATGGAGATTAATACTTTTCTTGAAGCTTCATTTCAGTCCTCCTGTGAAGGAATTATGGTTAAATCATTGGATATTGATGCTGCCTATATAGCTTCCAAACGTGCTGACACATGGTTAAAGGTGCAGCATTGCACTGATGTATTTCTAATTTTCTTAAACCTTTCTACAGCAACATTACCCTAGTGCTTCGATTTCTTAGTGGAAGTTTCACCTGCACCTTTCAGGTGAAGCGGGATTATCTAGATGGACTGGGGGATTCCCTCGATCTAGTTCCTATTGGTGCTTGGAATGGCAATGGGAGAAAAGCGGGATGGTAATTTTTAATAAATTCATGGTTTCATTTTCCTTCTTCCACAGAAAACATAAATTTCTTTGCTGTACTCTTATGATAGTGTATGGATCCCAAAAAAGAAAAATTTAATCCCTCCCTCCTATTTATACTATTGTCATTTGGCCTTGGTAATCGACTCTTATCAACATTGGTCATCACTTTTTCTATTCATATGAAACTATCTATTCATATGAAACTAAAAACATATTATTTGCCACATTTGCTTTATTGGAACAATTTTTTATTTTTATTTTCAATTTTTTTATAGATATTGTTTATTGTGACCATAATTGGTCAAAGTAGACAAATGCTGGTTGAGTCAAATAGAGACAATATAAGGAGTGTCTCGTTGGAACTCTTGAATGGATTCCAATCCATTCCAATGTCTGATTGCAGGATACCTACTGGGTTCTACCTCCATTTTAACCAATTGGAATCCCCTACTCATCTTCTACCCTTGGTTTCAAACTCCATTCCTCCATGCTTAAGACCACAATGAACCAAACATACTTTAGGAGGTATGCGTTTGGAGCTGCATGTTTTCTTGATCCTGTCCGTACTTCCACGCAAACCCCTTGGAATCCCCCCCCCCCCCCCCCCCACCCCACACACACACCACCACCACCAAGGTTTGAAGCTCCATTTCTCTCTACTACAAACTTTTAACGAACCAAACAACAATGAACAGATATATGGATACCTCTGCTCTATCATATTTTAATCCATTCGACTTCCAGTATATTGAACCAAACAGCCCTCAAATTGGATGGAGATATTACTTTTTGAGATGTGACTAATTTACTTCATTTTCGACCATTTTAGGTACAGCCCTTTCCTTGTGGCATGCTATAATCCTGACACAGAGGAATTTGAAAGTGTGTGTCGTGTTATGACAGGGTTCTCTGATTCTTTCTATGCAGAGGTGAATGTCAGCTGTATACATCAGTATCATCATTGGTTATTTTTTTTGGTAACAATCATCATTGGTTATTACATTTGCTTTCTTTTTGCTAATTTAAATTTTATTAGGTGTTGTTTGGATAGAGGGATTTTTAGGGGAATTAAAGTGAGGGATAGAATATCCTTTGTCTGGTTAGCAAGTTGAGGTAGGAGGGGTTTTCCCTCTTACAAACCTAATTACCCACAACAACAACATCAGAGCCTTAGTCCCAAAAAGATTTGTCAAGTCGTCATCCATAAAAAATAAAAAATACTCCCTCCATTTCAATGATTTCTTCCATCTTAAAAGTGGTACATTTCTTAAGAAAAATAATAAAATAGGTAAAAGTAGAGAGGAAGTAAAGTAAGTGGACCACCTAGATAAGAGAGAAGTTTGGTAGCAAAAAAAGAAAGTGGAAGAAATCAAAGAAATGGTTGAAAAAGGAAATGTGGAAGATATCAATGAAACAGAGGGAGTAGCAAGTAAAATAAAATAAAAAGAAAGGCGAACAAACCTAATTAACCAACGTAAAAAAAATTTGGAGCAAAAACTCACTCCATGCTCGCGCGTCTTCCGTTCCCAACAAATGCTTATTGAAGTTGCAAGGCTTTTAACCCACAGTATCAATTTCCCGCGAAACAAATTTGATCTGGACAGACATCCATGTTGGATACTTCTAAGAGCTCTAACAGTCTGACGGACATAATTGGAGTTGTATAACCGTTTTTTTATGTATGCATCATGTACATCCGTACTTCCCTCTAATTTGATTAATCAAGCAGATGAAAGACTGCTTCTCTGAAGACAAGATGTTATACAAGAAGCCTCCGTATTATCGAACAGATGAATCTCCTGATATGTGGTTTCCAGCTGAAATAGTGTGGGAGATAAGAGGTGCAGACCTGACGGTGTCACCTGTTCACAAGGCTGCTGTTGGGATTGTTCATCCTTCACGAGGCATTTCTATGCGCTTCCCAAGATTCATTCGTTCTCTCTTTGACAGACAACCAGAAGATTGCAGTACATCTACAGATATTGCTGATATGTTTCATTGTCAAACTCGGAAAATGGATTTAACTGGTGTTCAATAACTCATCAGATTGTACATTACTTGGGTCGATGAAGATGTATGGTGCTTTATGTGTGTGGTCGGTCTGTGAGGCTTTACGCCCCTAAAGTAAGTAGTCTTGTAAAGGAAGACCTTCGCCGTAGTGTATTATAAATGTATGCCTATATGGAGTTTTCTAGTTTCAGCAGCCTCTTAGAACATGATTTTGAATGCAAGTGCGGGTTAGAAAATTTATTCATTGTTGTCGTTCTGAAATGAATATAGCTCGATCTGCAAGCTCTCCCATTACTCTTAGGGTAAGCACATTTGAAAAATGGTCAAGTGCAATTCTACTTCCGGAATACTAATAAAGGGAAAGGGGATTTTTTTTTGCCAACATTCTAAACCCATCTTAACTCCTGCTCAGAAGACTAGTAGCTAAGTCATGAGCTTCAGAGTTAAGACTTTGACTAACATATCTGACCCTTAAACAATGAAAATACAGTCCGTAGAAATGACGTGTAAGTAACCATGATTCCTAGCCCAATGGATTGCTGAAAGCATAGTTCGAGTCTCTGCTTGTAACGTCGTTTCTGCCAAAAAAATACTCCCTCCATTCAAATTCACTTGTCTTATTTCATTTTTTTATACTATTCACACTTGAGGAGAATCTTTGATATTCTCGACAATCTATAAGTGAGAATATAGTCATGTGGGATTTTGTTTGATTCGTCTTTATGAGCACATTAAGAATATCAATTTTTTATAATTTTTACTAATGTAAAATGAAAGATATCGCTAGTGTAAAACGTGTCTCAGCAAATATGCCAAAAGGAAATGAGACAAGTGGATTTGAATGGAGGGAGTAATTGATTCAGGGTGGTGATTTGCATCCTCAGGATTTCTGATCTCCTAACCCCTGATTCAGGGTCTTTGCTGATCCATCCTCCTGCTGCTTTCCCCGAAGAATACCAACCAGCATCCACATAAATTTCAGTAGACAAGCATCTGACATTTACCTTGCACTGGACAAATCAATTGGACCTCTTCAGAGTTTCTTATTTTCTCCCTCTGAATCTCTTTCATAGATTTTTCTATGTCACCAATTATAACTTGCCCCTGTTTCTTATTAAAATCTTCCCAAACATCCTTAATAGTACTAATAGATCCTTTAAATCTTGCCATAATGCTATCCGGGCAATTGGACTCTCCTTTAAAAACAATGCCATTCCTAATGATCCAGATACCATAAAACACATGAGCAAACAACATCAATTCCCAGGATAAAGAATCCTGCGCTCATAGAGATAGGTCATATGATGTATGCCCTTCTTGGACCCAATTACTATAAGGAGAAGCATGCCAGATCATCCTGCTGATAAGGCATTTTCTAAATAAATGGTCTAAAGCACTGGGCACAATGAAAAGGACCAGATAAAGATCTTTTCTCCCTTTCAAATCCAATCGGTAGTGAGTCAGTCAAAATCTTCCAGAAAAAAGTTCTCCAAATAGCTGGTCCAGGGATTCTCCAAAGAACCTTCTTAAAGAAAGGCATTCTGTTGCAATTCATAAATCTATTCCTTCCTCTCCCTTCCTTAATCAATAAATCCTTCTTTAGTAGCTCCAAATATCCACTTTTGACCCTGTATTTACGGGTACCCGTTTTGGTCCAATAACACCTATGGTCAGGCGTCAAAGAAGACAACGGAAGAGCCCTTATCTTCAAACACCAATCCGGTGTGAAAAACGAATCCAACTTATCCTTATCCCACCCTCCCTTGACCGTTAGAAGATCTCTAATAGTCCAATCACTAACCCTTAAATTCGGATCTTGAATATTAACCCCTGTTTTAATAACAGGAATTCCTCCATTAACCCATTTATCTTGAAATATATTGATCTTATTATTATCCGCCTCCATCCCACTCCCAACCTTCCAACCCAAACCACTTTCTAACAAAGCTCTTCCTTTGAAAATATCTGTACTTCAAAGGGAAGGGGATTTATACAGCCATTATGGTCTGCATTCAGGCTAGCAGCTAGCGAAACAGTAATTAGTTCATCAGTCTGCTCACAATCATCGGGTGTTGCTGCGTAGTACAAAACGTTTCCGACTTTTTGCTCTTTCATTACGAGTGTTCTTTCATTCAAGGGTTTTCCAATCACACATTATTATTATTATTATTTTTTTTTATATTGGGAAAGGTAAGTATATATTAACGAGAAAAAATAATTACATCTTTATATTATATCAGTTGTCCCAGAAGGCCCTTAATGAAATTTCTATCCTTTTTACTAAATCTTTGATTACATTTGCCTTTGCAATACTCAAATAAATCCTTACTAATTCGAGTAGCCAACTTCTCAGGAGGTAGGAGAACACCTTCAACTCTAGCTATATTCCTTTGCAGCCAAATATGGTAAGTGATCGAGTTAATTAAACCATTCTTTATAGCTCGCTGTAATTTGGTCCCTTTCATTCTTTTCCTCCCTTCATTTGTCATATCAAGCTTGGGTATGACTGAAACCTTCTCACAGACAGCTCTAAAGATCCGCTTAGTGTAGACACAATCCAGGAACAGATGCTGACTCGTTTCAGGTAGATCATCGCAACAAACGCACCTGTCATTATCGGTAACTCCAAATTTATGGAGTCTGTCTTTTAAGTTCAATGCCTTCTGCTGGATTAACCACGCCATTATCCTGTGTTTAGGTACAGACCACCTGGACCACGCTAAAACACACCAGTCAACTTTCTCGTGTTTTTTCCTCATCCAATTATATGCATTCGCTACTGAAAAACCATTCACTCCCTGCAAATTCAAAGCATTGCTGCTGTAAGCCGGCTTCAACATGTCTCGAATTTGGCACACTTTCTTCCAATACCAACAAGAATCTTGACTTGGTTTGTATTCTTTCCATTCTTTCCCCTTTAAGTAAATTTGGTGAATCCACTGGACCCATAATCTGTCTTGTTTACTAGCAATCCGCCAAGCCATTTTCCCAATCGCCGCTTTGTTCCAAACCGCACTTTGATTCAAATTCAGCCCCCCTTCTCTAAACGGGACACAAATCTTATCCTAAGAGACATGAGGGACCCTATTATATTCAGCATGCCCGTCCCAAAGAAAGTTCCTACAGATATTGTCTATCTGTTTCATCACAGCTGAAGGAAGGATGAAAATAGTAGCCCAATAGTTATGTAGAGTGGATAGTACGCTCTTAATCAATGTTAATCGACCCGCATATGAAAGCTTTTTTGCTCCAAGTCTCCTAATTCTCTCCACGATCTTGTTAACTATCGGTTGACAGTCTAGAATAGACAGCTTGGTAGTCTTAATGGGGACTCCCAAATAGCGAAATGGAAGAGTACCTTCAATACAACCAGACACCTTGATAATATCTGCCTTCAAAGCAACATCTACTCCATTAAAATATACACTCGACTTCCCCTTAATCATCCGTAACCCAGAAGAATCAGAGAAGGTAGAGAAAGTACGCAATAGGACCATCATGGAATTAACATCCCCTTTCGAGAAAAGGAGCAAATCATCCGCAAACATAAGATTGGTTAGTCTTAGATTCTTGCATAAAGGATGGAATCTGAACGACATAGTACTAGTTGTATATTTCAACAACCTAGTCAAGTAATCCATACAAATGGTGAATAGGAGCGGTGAAAGCGGATCACCTTGTCTGAGTCCTCTCTTACCTGGAAAGAATCCAAAGTTGTTCCCATTCAGGTTCAATGTGTAGGTGGCTGAAGAAACACATTGCATAACTAACTCTCTGAATCATTGAGGAAAATTAAGCTGTATCATCATCTGATTCAGGAAGCTCCACTCAACCGTATCGTAAGCTTTTTGAATATCAATCTTGAATAGACATCGAGGTGATACACTTTTCCTGGTATACAGTCTGATTATATCCTGACAAATCAGGATATTTTCGTTAATGCTTCTCCCCTTTATGAAACCCCCCTGAGCCAGTGAAATAATGTCGGGAAGAACCTCAGATAATCTCGAGCAAAGGATCTTAGAAATAGCTTTATAGATCACATTGCAACAAGCTATAGGTCTAAACTGCATCACAGTCTTAGGTCTTTCAACCTTGGGAATGAGGGTGACAGTGGTAGTGTTAAGTTGTTTAAGCAAACAACCCGAGTTGAAAAAGTCCTCAATCGCTCTTGTGACATCTTCGCCCACGATATGCCACGTATCCTTAAAGAACTTGCTTGAGTAACCATCAGGACCCGGGGACTTATCATCAGGAATGCTAAAAATGGCTTGCTTAATTTCATCTTTCGACACAAGGTGATTTAGTATAGCATGATGTTTCATATTGCACACCTTCCCCTGCTCTATTACTTTCTTCTTAACAGCGGTGGTATTAGCATTAGAGCCTAATAACCGTTGATAGAATACCAGGAATGCTCGCTGAATCCCCTCTTGACTGTCTTGGTTCACCCCTCGCTCATCCTGTATCTGATGCACGTCATTTTCGCTCTCCTAGATTTCAGAGACCCATGAAAATACGCTGTATTTTGGTCACCTTCCTTAATCCAAAGACATTTAGCCCTTTGTTGAAGGTATTCTGATTGAGCATTGTTTAGGAACTGATACTCTTCGTGGGCTACTCTTTCCTGTTCCCTCAACACCATATCTGTAGGGTTGAGTGTTAACTCTTTCTGCATTTGGGCGAGTCTCACCTGGGCAATGCTCGCTCTATTCTCTATATCAGAGAACTGGGCTTTGTTAAGGTTCTTGAGTGGATTCTTCAGTCTTTGCAGTTTCTTCACAAGGCAAAATTGTTTAGTACCATTAATGCTATTCTGCCAGTCATCTGACACCAATTTATCAAATCCATCCGCCTTACTCGACATGTTGTAGTATTTGAAGGACCTTTTGCTAATGCTATGCTCCACATTCCTCCTGATAAGACACGGACAGTGGTCGAACAGTCCCTCAGGCAAGAAATGTGCCTTATAGTCTTCCTTCAGTTCCAACCAATCCTGATTAACTAGACATCGATCCAACCTACTATAAACTCTATCCGCCGGTTTTTGTTTGTTGTTCCAGGTATAAAAAGCCCCTATAGCCGGACAATCTATCAAAGAACAATCTGAAATGCAATCTAGAAAAGGTTCAGCTTCAGCCAAAGAAAAATTCCCACCCAGCCTCTCATCTGGGTTCAGGACGCAATTAAAATCGCCCCCACCAGCCACGGATCACTGACATTAGCAGCCAGCCTCCTAAGGTCAGCCCAAAGCGGTTCTCGCTCTTGAACTCCATTGAAACCATATACCATTGTGACCCAAAACACATTATCTGAGATTAAGTCTTTCACTTTGCAGTGAATGAGCTGATCAGTACACAATGATGGATGCACCTCACATTTTTGATGGTCCCAGAGAACCCATATTCTGCCCCTCTCATGTACATGGTTATTCGTAACAATACTCCAATTATTAAATATAGAATTTCTAACTCTGTGTTGATTCACAGCCTTTATTTTGGTCTCTAATAAAGCAAAAAAACCAACCTTCCAACTAAGAAGCATCTTATTTACTTCCAATTGCTTCTTCTCTTTATTCAAACCTCTAACATTCCAAAAACCTAAATTCATTGAGAGTTAAGATCTACCTCCCCTTTCTTTGCACCACTACTACTTCCAGGAATGTCAGTGGAATCTCCTTCCTTGTCCCTCAGGTTCCCTTCTGTCATGACCTGATCCCTTGTTTTGTCAGGTCCTTTTCTGCTTAAAGAGGGAAATTCATCTTGATTGTCCAACCTCGGGCTATCAGAATAATTAATTATTCTTGCAGGCGGTTCAATCCCTTTAGACGTAATCAGATTATTTGCAGACGTAATCACACTTGTTTTTATTCACTTAGGTCCCATTTTTTCTGGATGAAAGACTTCTAATTGTATTTAAATAAAAAAGACTAAATTTAATGGGGTTGGACTAAATTGAAATGAATTAAGTAGGTTGAATTGACTAATACAAACCAAAATTAATTAGACTAAACTCAAGTAAACTGGATAAGGATTGACTTAACTGATCCCGGTTGAAAAATAAGTCGGAAAGAACAGATTTTTGCAACACATTACAATCCACTTATTCATGAGCGGTAAGGCATTATAGAGTAAAAATGAGGGAATTATTAAATTGTTTCATTGATAAGGAAATTAAAATTCATAATTGAAGACGAGAAAAAAAAATCATAATTGAAAAATTGCAAGAAATTAAAACTCTTATGTTCTCAGATTGTATATCTACTGTCACTTATGATCTCCTTATTAATGGGTCTCCCAAGGTTTGAATCACGCCTAAGTGCGGTCTTCGGTAAGGAGACCCTCTATCTCCGTTCTTATTTATTCTCTGTACGGAGGTACTCTCAACCAATCTGAGAAAGATGCAGGAAATGAAAGATTTCCAAGATATGTGTATGGCTAGAAATGCGGCTCCCATATCGCACCTCTTTTTTCGCAGATGATGCAATTTTTTATATGGAAGTCAACAAAATGAGTGCTGAGTATCTTAAATTTGCTATTGATGAGTACTGCGAGGCCTCAGGACAACTCATTAATAAAGGAAAGTCCTCCCTCTCCTTCAGCCCCAATACTATGCTTGACTTGGCTCGCTTCAGCTACAAGACTTTTGGAATATCTTCTTCAATGACAGTGGGTAGGTATCTTGGGATCCCGCTTGATGTGAACCGAAATAGTAAGCAATTCTACAATGATATTTACGACTGTGTGGCTTGAAGGATACCCTCGTGGAATGGATCTTTCCTTTCGTCAACTAGTCATCTTACTCTGATTACTTATGTCCTAGCCTCCCTTTCAGTTCATCTCCTATCGGTATTTAAAATACCGGTAAGTGTGGCAAACAGAATCAACAAAACTGTTTGCTCATTTCTAGTGAGCTGGTACAAAGGATAGTTGGACTATTCACTAGTGAAGCTCCGTCTGCTTATCCCTCCCTAAATCTGTGGAAGGATTGGGTATCCGACACATTCAGTACCTGAATCAAACTTTGCTTGCCAAACTTGGTTGGTGGATCCTTAAGAGCCTGGACACGACTGTTAGCAAACTTTTTGCTTCGAAATACCATTGTCATGCTAATTCTATAAATCATTTGCTTTCCTCCCCTACGAACAACAGTTCTTGGGGCTGGAAAGGAATTAATCAGGGCCTTAGTCTTACCAAGGATGGTTTGGCTTGATTGCCGGGACGACCAAGCTCAATTAATCTCATTCTCTCGAACTGGGTTTATGATGAATGTCTAATGTTAAAACCTAATTGCAATGCCACTGAAGGCCTGTATCGATGACCTCATTGATGACTCTGGTTCCTGGAACATGGAGAAACTGAGGAATTACTATGAAGACCAATGGGTTGAAAAAATCTTATCTTGTCAACTTCCCTTTTTGAAATGTAAAGGTGTAAAACACTGTCTGGGAAGTTTACAACTAAGAGTGGCTATCGGCTTGCTTTAGACATGCACCTTCGGGATCAACCCAACTCCTTTTTGCTGGATGATAAATTAAAGTCTCTTTGTAGATGGGCCGTTAAAGTGGAGAATATTCCTCGGGAAAATTATTAATAAATGGCTTTCCTATTGGCTTGGAGTTTCAAAGACGTGGGTTGAACGTCTACCCTGGATGCTCACTGTGTGACTCTAAGAATTTTGAATCCCTTGATCACTTTTTTCGGGACTGTCCTTTCTCCTCCCGTTTATGGTTGGGTCATATTTTGGAATTCGCACTGCAATGTCTTCTCATATTGATTTAAGACATTGGATTGTTGACTGGATCATCTATCTTTCAAAGTTGGACCGCGAAAAATCTCATGCCTCTATGTTTGTCGCCGTTCTTTGGACTTTATGGATTATTCGAAATAAAATAAGATTTCAGCATGCTAGTTGTAATGGTTAGGGAGCTATTACCCTCTTGAATGTGCATTTGGCTGATGATTGCGCGCGGGCAAGCTTTTGAGTCGCATTCACTCGACATCCATAATTCCTGTTCGACGTTAAGAATGGTCTGCCAATTGAGATCATTGGGTCGGCTGATACATGCTATAAGATTCTCATCAATAATGATGCGACTTGGAAAGGGTTGAACTTGGCTACGAGCGAATGAATTCTTTTGGGTGAAAACGTGATATTTTATTTCATAAACATTACACATTTGCAACATAGGTCATCTCATTAACATAGGTGACCTCATCTTTACAGGTGGAAAAGAGAAAGCAGATATTAATGTGTAAGCAAATGCTTAATGAGTATATGTTCCTTATGTGCATTCTTTGAGGATATGGAGATCCCCCTAAGCTTGCTTCTAATCTCTTCTTTGATAGCATTCTCGACAGTTGTAGGCTTGTGCAAGCATCCTTCAATCCTGGACTTGCTTCTCTTCATCCATATAGTGTATGCATATGCAGCAAACACCATAACCTTCACTCTAGAGTTATCAGGGCCTCCTCTTTATACTCCAAAATGGGGATGTTGGGGGGAGAGTGTCCCCCAGCCAGTCTTCAGTTCCTCTTCTAATGTACTGACTGTATTCACAGTCCTGAATTAGGCGGTTCACAGATTCAGGTTCTATGTCACACAAATAGCATTTATTGTCATCAGAACATCCAATTTTGAACAATTTTTCTTTGGTATTCAGACCATCATTCATCATAATCCATAAGAACAAGGTGTGCTTAGGTATGTTCCAGCTGTTCCACACCAGAGTATGTTAGTTGGGTAGATTGAGATCCTGTAAGCCATTTATATCCTCTAGAGATGGAGTATCTCTGAGGATCAACAATCCAGGAGCCATTAGAAAACCCATCATTCAGTTTCTCTTTAGTCTTACATATGGATCTCCAGGACCAGGAGATTGGGGGGTGGGGGGGGGGGGGGGGGGGAATATAAGTATGCCATTCACTCCCTTTTAAGTAGTTGACATGAACCCATTTAATCCAAAGTTTGTCCTTTTTTCATACAGCGAGTTCACCAGTTTTCCAACTGCTACCAGATTCCATCTACCAACATTTTTGATCCCAAGGCCACCTGCAGTCTTTGGGAGAGTAACCTTATCCCAAGCCACCAATGGGACTCTTGAATTATTGGAGTTTCCCTCCCAGAGAAAGGTTCTACAAATGGCTTCAATTCTTTTAATAAGTCCTTTAGGAATCATCAAACTACGTGTTGCGATGCCGCTTCAAGCTGAAGCTCTTGCTCTTCTCCATGCATCTCTTTGGGCGCGATCTCATGGTTTCCTCCACATTTACCTTTCTGCTGATTGTCTTAGCCTTGCTTAACAATTGGGTGACCTGGACGAACCTTCACCTTACACCCGTCAGATTCTCGCTTACCTTGATATTGTTTTTATGTTTTTTCATTGTGTTGCTGTATCTTTTATTCGAAGAGCCCTCAACAAGGATATCCATAACTTAGCAGCCATTGGTATCAAATGTTAGGTCCTTCCTATGTTTCTTTGCTGGCAAAAAAAAGGGGAAGAAATAAGATAGAAAAGATAATGTATTAGCTGAATTGTTGAAGGTATAGGTATATACTTGAAAAACGACTACGGTTTTATATGATGGGCTAATGATGATTTAGATAATTTGTACTTGAGATACTTGCATTAACTAAAGATTAAACCCCTTATTTCAAATGATTGAAGACCCCTCTAGAAACATCTACGTCTCTCTAAAAACAGAATGCTAACCTTAGCTGCCACTACCTTCTCTTCATCTTCAACCTCTTATTTCCAGCATAGACCGGAGATTTGACCACTTTTTGGCCGATATCCGGCTACATTATCACGTTCTCTCACCTCTACTCATCAATGATCTTCTCCCTCATTTCTCCGTCGATGGTCGCCAGAGTTGCCCTTTTCTCTGTCCGGCTTGCATTGGTGCCCCTTTCGTGTTTTTGTCGTCTCTTCTCCTTAGGTTCTGTTTGGATGGAGGGATTTGGAAGGAAAGTGAGGGGTTCAATTTCTTTTCTTTTGATACTATATATGGAAGGAAGGAAATGGAGGGGAAGGAAATGGAAGAATTTGATTTTCTTTATTCTGATCAAAATGAAATCTTGTCAATGTTGGCAAGATTTGGAAGGAAAAGTACCATATCTTTCCACTTAGGGGGCGTTCGGTTAAAATACAGGAAAAGGGAAAGGGAATAAACATGGGAAACAAGGGTAAAGGAAAGGAAATCAAAGAGATTACCTTAGATTTTCCTTATTGTTTGTTTAGAAATTATAGGAAATAGAAATGACGAGGTGGTGACGGTGTCGGGGTGGCGGTAGTGACAAGATTGGTGGTGGTGGTGGTGGTGGTGGTGGTGGTGACATTAGTAGTGGTGTCGGACTGGTGGTGGTTTTATGGTGGTGGGTGATGAGTTGGGGCGGTGGGTGAGGGAAACAAAATCCAAACCCTAGGGGGGGGGGTGGGGGTGGGGGAATGAAATTAGAGGAGTATGGGAGCTTGGGAGTTGGGAGGGAATGCAGAGGGGGAAAGAGAATGCAAAAAAATTAAAACAAACAATTATAAAGGGAATGAAGGATGTTGATTCCCTTTCCCTTTCCTATAACCCATCAACCAAACGCTCCCTTAATAAATTACAATTTTACCCTTACTAAGCCTATTTCCTCACACTAAGTACCTCGTATTTTTAATCTTTGCTATGGTTGTTTCATAATTTGGTATTAACCTTTTTTTTCCCGTTATGGGTGAGCCGTGTTAGGATAAGAAAAATAGGAAAAAATCATGACGCCTTGTATTTTTTACCGTTACGGGTGAGTCGGGTTATGATAAGAAAGGAAAAAAAATTAGGATGCCTTGTTTTTTTACCGTTACTGGTGAGTCGGGTTAGGAATAAGAAAGAAGAGAAAGAAAATTACGACGCCTTATTTTTTTTTTTATGTTACGGATGAGTCAGGTTAGGATAAAAAATCGGATAAAAATTTTACGACGCCTTAATTTTTTTTTCCTGTTACGGGTGAGTTGGGTCAGGATAAGAAATCGGATAAAAAATATTATGACGCCTTCCTTTTTTTTACCATTTTTTAAGTAAAAAAATAAACTGTATTTGTTATATTTAACCTTGTCAAAAACTAATAATCATAATTGCTTAAGTTGTAGGTTCCATAATGGGTATGTGACGGGTGTAAAAGGACGCTCAAACGTTGATACTACTAATTACTTAAGCTACTAATTACCTGATTCAAAATTCTCATTATACATTTTGTTTATTCAACATCATTCTCCCTAATAATAGACACATAATATTTCTTCTCCCTTCTTTTCCTTCTCATTTTTGTTATCCAAACAACCTTCCCTCATTCTCCCTTCCCTTCCCCTCCCTTCCCTTTGCTTCCTCTCCTTCTCCCTCCTCTCCATATCCCTCCTATTTTGCAATCCAAACTGACCATAAAATAGAGATTTTTTTTTTCCCTTTTTAGGTGACCTTCCTTTCCTTGATGAGTTTGCCGGAGGGTGTTACCCCTCCCCTCGCCCGCCTCCCCCATCCTCTAGTATGAGCTCACCTTGGTTGAGTGACCTTCCTTGTCTCGTCCCTTTGTCGGTTCCGTGTTCGTCTGTCTCTCCCTTCGCGACGTTCACTGGATGGTACTTCGGAATTTTTCCTGATTTCTTACTTTATTTAAGACTATTTCTAAGTTTGATTGTTGATAGACGTTGATTTTGTTTTTCATGTGGTTTCTTGGTAATGGCTGATCGAGAAATGTGTCATTTGTTGGTTTTGTCCCTTTCAGCTAGTAAAGTGATGTTTGATTGGTGTTATAAGGTGTGTGCGTGATCCGTTTATCTCTCATTCTTTTCTCTTTGCTAAGGATTTTCTCTTGCGTTCTCGGTTGACATGAAGGACTTCCTCCTGGTGGGTGGCTGATGTGAGTTTGGGTGATATTTAGGGTGGAACTTGGTGTTTGAAGCGTGGTTGGGAACCTGGTGGCTTCTTTCCATGACGAATCCGTTAATTGTAGCGTACTCTTATCTTTTTGTAGTTGTTTTTTTTGCCTTTTTCAGTGAACTCCCTTCTATCCTTAAGTGACTTTAATGGGTGAATTCTTCTGATTTTGGTTCCATGTGTTGGTTTCACTCTGGACTTATATTCTAGGGTGGTGTTGGAGCGTGCAATAGTTGAGGGGTGTTCTCGTTTCCTTATTGTTGATTAACATTATGTCCCAAGTTGTCGCTTATTTGTCAGGTGAGTTCAATCATTAAGATGCATAAGCTTTACCTCCATCAAAGACATGCCTTATGGACTTGTTTCTCACCTTTTCTTTCTATGTATTTGTAACATAAGTGCATTGTAACACCCCTACTTGCGTAGAAGCCTTATCAAGACATTCCCAAGTAAATAAGGGTGTTACCATCTCGGTTTCCCGAGGTAGTAGCTCATTACGATACATTGTGGAATGCCAAGCTGGCTACATTTGTAGACACCCAGATTTGTACCTGGTGGCTACTCTAGCACCCGAAAAACACCTGATGATGATTGGGTTGCAATACGATGCGACTTTATGATGTTTTGGGTGATTTTCTATAGATCAGATCATAATACTACTCGAAAATAATAAATAAACATCTAGACGGTCTTAGTCGAGTTGTTATGGTCGCATCAACACTAAGTAGAGTCAATTCCGACTCCGGAGTCCCGAATCGGCCCCAAAATGCAAAGTCAAACCCGGTCAAACCCGAGTTACATCCGGTCAAACCCGGTCAAAAATAGACAACCTGAGTCCGACCCAAAAGTCCACCAAAAACCCAAACCAAAATATCTAAGATATTTTAGAAGAGGATTGCTTGGTGACCAAGGTGAAATATCTCGTAATAACCGCGTGATTACGTTCTCGATTACGCTCGGATCCTCTCGCGAAATCTTTCAAAAATTTTGGAGTCATGCACTTGAGCGCACGACGTCAGGCGTTCTAACATTAGGGCACACGAAGTGTCGCACTTGAGTTCCGAGGCGCGTCGTACGACGCGCCTAATAGTCGAAAGTCGCGTTTTTTGGACGCAATTCATCCCTGATTTTTAGTATAAATAGAGGTGCTTCCTCGACCCCAAAACAACAAGACATTCTTCCAAGTTTTCCCGAGTTCCTAATTCGACGAAAGCAAAGAAAAACACACAAATTGTTTCCTTCGATTTCTCCCGAGTTCATAATTCGTACGAGATTAAAAAGGACTTCGAACAATAAAGAATTCACATTCTTTCTAGTTAAATCTTCACCTGAGTTCATAACTCAAAGTCTCGTCGGAATCATCACATACCACGATATTCAAGACAACGAGTAGAACTAATTTGGTTCCTAATTGAAATTAATTCAAGCGTTCCTAACGCTCGTCAAAGTTATTCACGCCGAGTCGATAGTCACCAGGCTGTCTCTCAATCTAGCACCTTATCTTTTTCTTTAAACAAGGGTCGAGCTAAAAGGGTTCACTCAATCCAATTAGCTCAAATATGCATCTTATTGTCGCCAAATGAGGATTCATAATCTGCCCAATCCACACGTACACATGCAGTTCGCATTCCAAGTATGCTGTACAAACCTTGCTCTTTCTTGGTTCCCGTCGCAGTGCATGTCCGCCCTACCCCTATATCAAATTCTTTAAAATACATAACGTCTACAACTTCAACCCCAAAATTACAAAAACAACTGAATCAGAGTAGTCGTTATTAGATCTGTTCTTTATTGTCTACGCATCGTCTTTCGTTTAGTGTACAATCTGAGGGTGCAATCCTCTCAACATGATTTACTTATGTTCTCACATCTTTACCGCTTTCTGCGTATAATTTACCGTTTTTATGACCTTAATTGCATGCTAAATCACGTAATATGAAGCTAAAACGTAACGACCAACACTAATCAAACACCCAAACAAACCTAAAAACCGTGTCTAAATTCCAACACTCAGAGTTAGGACGCACGGGCTTGTGCGCCTGAACCCTGAGACGCCAGGGGCGCTGTGCCTATCTTTTGTGTATATTTCTTTGTCTGATCAGTTAAATTGAAACATGCAGTGGTCTAGTTCAGTATTATTCTAAACGCACAGTAGCTAGCGCCTAGGTATTAGAACGCAAAGTAGCTTGCGCCTGATCCTCGAGTCGCAGGAGGTCGTGTGTCCTTACTAATGCTGTATAGATGCACTTTATGCAGAATACCAGGTAAGGTAGTATACCACGAGATCTGACTAATATCCGTATTATCACGTTAAAACTGATTTTTTAATGCGTATAATAACTAGTACTCTCCACTCTCCTATGTGCACCTTAACATGACTTGCTTATCACGTGTTATCGCATTTCTTGTATGTAAAGAATGTAAAAACACTTACTTCGAGAACAATATACTTGTTGCTAAATCAACCAACATAGCTAAGGCATAGGGTTCAAAACAATTTGTTGTTACAGTATTTTTCACCGCTTTAGAAGGAGAAACGGCCGACATCGATTGACTAGTAGAGGCCGCTATATGCGGGCAGGATTGGGTATCAATAGTCACACGATGTTGACTTCCCAATACGGTTTTCCGGATGTCCTAAATCATTGGTAACTAGAGTCATTCCAGACATGGAGCGATTAAGGGTACAAGTCTTTATCTTTAGGTCCCCATGCCACTCAATTTTAACCGACTAAGGATTAAAGTTGACTTGAACGGTGTCCGAGCACCCCATAATTGTTCGGTGATGACTCCAACATCACATCGCAAGTTCGGTTTCACTAAACGGTCACCGGACCAAATGATCCGGTCTTTAAACATTTACAACCATATCTCGATCGATTTCAACGGAAACAAAGATGCGCCTATACATCTATCTAGTACAACCCACAAATCGTCAACCAAATCGAGGTCCGACACATAGCCCCGAACGTGGGATCGGACCGGCCCCCAGTTGAGCGGGGCCGTGTGGATGGTCACCATGGATTCACCCGCGGGTGCGTGCGCGGGGGTGACATCGTCCACACTTTGTCGACTCCGTTGGGGAAATGGAAAGCTCGACCTTGTCGGGCCCACAAGTTTCAAGCGGTGGTGTAACTTGAACGAGGTCGACTGTCGTGGTGGTTTAAGTTCTTCTGTGGTCACTACAGGTTTTTCAGGCCCTCATAAGGACTAGCCCAACCGATTCAGGACCAATCAACCTTCTTTAATAGTAAAATTAAATCCAGACCCGTGGGAGGCCCCCCCGATTGACGTTCCGCCCGTCTCAAGTGCTCACGCAGTCCATGATATGCCAAGTGTTAAGCACCGCGTGGAACGGGGACAACATTCATCCTCATTAAGGGTGACTCATCTTCGCAGAAACAAGCACTTTTCACGGGACAGTAACCTATCCTAGCCTACCCGCGTCAGCATACTGCATGTGTGTATGTTAGCTATGTGTAGCGTGTTTGACAACCCAAACAAATCGTCAAACTCCAGATTTAAACCACGACAACATATTCAACTACACCAAACTCCATGTTTTTACCTACGATTTTCAAAACAAACTTTCAAAAATCCATCTCAACGCCGTTACTCTGGCCAAGTCATTTTCAAAACAAACTTTCAAAAGTCCATTTCAGCGCCGTTATTCTAGCCAAATTGTTTTCAAAACAAGCTTTCAAAGTCCATTTTAGCCCGTTACTCATGCTTTACATCCACCACCTTTTTTTTTTTCAAAAATGATTAGTGTCGTTACGTTGGCCAATCCAAAACACATTTTTTTAACACCGTTACAGTCACCAGATTCTCCACTAATAGGATTTTGGTATATCACACAGTTACATCTTCTTTCAAATTTAATTTTCCACTTTTATAGTCACCAAACTTCCGATTCATGGAATCTAGGTATACTTCCTTTTTAACATCATTATTATGCTTCGAGTCCGAGGTTCAGGGGGCTTGTTTCGACCTCTTAAGTTCTATCTATGTGCACCTTTTCCCCGTTATCAATAAATGCATTTCCCTTTCTCTCTTATTCTCTTTTGGCCTTGACATGCTTAACAAAAAACACGCTTGATAACAATTACGCTTAACGACTCGTCGCAATTAAAACACATGTCATGTAGTTATCGACTCCTCAAAATAACGAGGAATTACAAGAACCGAGATCCTGTGTTCTCTTTTACCTATTCCATGTAGGGGTGAGCAAAACCGGATATCCGATCCGGTTTTGTAAACCGGATCGGATATCCGGTTTTAAAAATCTCAAATTTTCCGATCCGTATCCGATCCTCTTTTTTCCGTATATCCGCAAACCGGATATCCGGTTTTTTCGGATATCCGGTATCCGGTTTTATATTTTCTTCTATTTTTTTTTTAAAAAAAAATAATTTTTCATTTTTAATTAAGAGTATTTAATTGATTTTTAAGCAACGTTACGCTTTATATAAATTAATATAAGAAAAA